>OU696470.1:19475211-20126948 GCA_916048165.1 Spilarctia lutea | reverse complement strand
CAAAGACAAAGCATAAACATCACAATGGCGGACCAGTGTTGAATAGTCTATGAAAATTTAACCATAACAATCGAGAAAATAATAATAATTGAGTACATAAATTTGTTTTTTTATTAATATAATTTATATAAAAAATAAAATGAAACACACACAGCGGTGTGAAGCATCAGATTTGTAAATAATCTTAATCCGACCCAGGATTTGAAACCGAGACCTCAAGCGCAGCATTCACTACCACTGCGCCGCCGAGGCAGTCAAACTAAAATATCGTTGGACTTCTTTCTATCGATTTCTTTTATTAGAGCCATTCTCGTCTCAGTTAAAGTCTAGAATAATATTGGTGTAAAATCTGTTATTTTTCACAGAATGCCATAAATAAAAACGGGTCTTTCAGTTTTTTTTTTGTCAATTTTTTGATTAAGTACGAAGAGTGAAAGTAAACAAATGATGAACACTGTAATTAGTTAAATGATGTCCTTTTATGTATTAAATCATATTTGTTTCATTGTTATGGTCATATGGGCTTTAATAGAATGTGTGTTAGTTAGAGGAAGGTCGTGTGCTGGTTTATCGACTCAGATTTATAAAAAATACTACATACTACCTACAACTGTTTCAGAGCTGTGTACAAAGCTTAAAAATATTTATTTGCAATATTCAGTTCCCCATCGGTTTCTGATTGACGACCTATATTAATTTAGTTTACACATTTGGAATTATACCAGTTTTGTTAAATAGCTACTACGCAAATGGGTACTTTTATTTATGTAGATCTATGACTACCGACGTTTCGTTTTAAGATAAATAAATAAATAATAAATAAGATCATAAGCATTGACTTTATGTTAAAGTACGTAATTAGTTAAGTATATAATATTAATGACTGGCCTGTGCATTGAATTTATATAGGTATGTATATTTATTATTTCTATCATTAAACCATGGCAGTAAAGTTGAGAAAAGTTAGGTACAGTACAGAAATTAAGATGCCCTTGCGTCTGATGGCGCGCACCAATGCGCTAGTAATTATATCCTGTACTTCATTCGGCCTTAACTTCGGGCCGTCGTTGTCCCTGTCCTAGTAGCCTCTCCAATCATAGGGCAGTTACGCGACCCCGGCCCTTTTTGGGCTATCGCAGTCTCAGTTCTGTTTCTTATACGGGATTAATGTTATCTTTATTACTAAGAAAAGTTATTTATTAAGTAATGTTAACTTTTTTGTAATAATCATAAGATTCTTAATAAAGTACCGAGAGAAATATTTGTGATTTAAATAAAAACTGCTGAATTAATCTTTACTAATATTTTAATATTCCACAATCCATAAGTCTCGAACATTTTAGATAGATAGTTAGGTAGAAAAATCTTTATTTGTACACCTTTTTACATATTATAAGATGACATATAAATATAATGTAATGTACAAAGGGCGGCCTTATTACCGAAATCAATCTCTTCCAGCCAACCTTAGGATGTATTAAAATGTATCAGAGAGACAGCAGCAGTTGACGGTGCAACTGATTTAAAAAAATATTTAAATTATTATTGAATACACATGAAACACTAATTAACACAATCATTTAATTATATTCGACAATTATAGTTACGACGTGACTGAATCTGTTTTGATGACCAATACAACTTTTGAACCATTGTCTTAAAACTAGTTACTGTTTTCGCTTTCCTGATGTTTATCGGTAATGCATTCCACAAGCGTACAGCTTCAACCGTAAAGGACTGGCCATAGAATTTTGTGGAATGCAGAGGCATCTCCAGTCTCAAATCTTCAGACGACCTTAGACATTTTTCATGTGTTGACACACATAAAACTTAAAAAAATTAAGGAACTTGAATCGTTCTTTGAGGTAGGTAGGGGCTTTAGGATTAAACAAAATGTTATAAAGAAAAAAAGAATATGAGTATTCCGGCGAGAGCGAATTGGAAGCCACTTGAACATTTGACGGAATTCGGAGACGTGATCGTATTTTTGTAGTCCAAATACAAATCGTATACAAAGATTTTGTAGTCACTCAAGCCTATCAAGTTGTGTTTCGGTGAGATTCGGATAGCTGACATCGGCATAGTCGAGAATCGGGAGGAGAAGTGCTTGTGCAAGTGCAGCCCTAGTTGCAATCGGAAGATTTTTAGTACTTACTTCTCGTTATACAGTCTATCTAAACATAATACCAGAAATTACATCAATAGTCTACCCTGCCCTGACTTTACCTGACCCATTTAATTTCAGTTCGATTACAGAAGGAAAGATTAAGAAGATTATCCTGTCTATCAAATCCCAAGCAATTGGCTGTGATGGCATTGGTCGGAGAATGATCACTACATTGCTAGTCCACCTTCTTCCTGCTATCTCCCACATTGTTAACCTCTCCCTCATGTCTGGCACTTTTCCTTCTCTGTGGCGGAGAGCGTATGTGCGTCCGTCACCTAAAATTTCTAATCCATCTCTTTCTACTCACTTTCGTCTAATCTCCATCCTTCCCTTCCTCTCCAAAGTGCTAGAAGCCTGCGGTCATAAACAATTTTCACGTTTTATTTACAGTAACAACTTACTCAGCCCTCTTCAGTCAGGTTTTCGACAGGCCATAGTACAGTTTCCGCCCTTCTTAAAGTGACTGGCGATATTAAGTCGGGGATGGAGAATACTAAGGTTACTACCGTCGTACTGGTTGATTTTACCAATGCCTTCAATACCGTCAGTCATGAACTTCTCCTTGCTGTCCTATCTTACTTTTTGGTCTTTCAGGAAGCACTGAACTGGTTTTCCTCCTATCTTCAGGATCGTCAGCAATCAGTCAGTATGGAAGATACTTCCTGGAGCTGGTGTGGTCTTGTTACTGGCGTCCTTCAAGGCGGTGTTCTCTCACCTCTCCTATTTTCCATCTTCATAAACCTTATTACCTTAAGACTTCAGTGTTCCTATCATTTATATGCTGATGATTTGTAGCTATACTACCAAACAGAGTTTTGCAATGTATCGTCCGCAGTTTCGGTTGTAAATAATGACCTAGCAACTATTAAACACTGGTCTGACATGTTTGGTGTATCAGTAAATCCGGATAAATGTCAGGCTATTATCATTGGGAGTAGCCGTAGCATGAACCTGCTATACCTACCCTCAGTTCCACAAGTCACATGCTCGTTGCGGGCCCTCTCCAGACTTAAAAACTTTCTTCCATTGAAAACTAAGGCAATGCTCGTCCAGACCCTAATATTTCCAATAGTCGGCTATGGTGACATGTGCTACTTTGACCTGAATACAGTTTGACCGTCTTCTCAACAATTGCAATCGATTCGTTTTTAATTTCCGTAAATATGATCACGTTTCTCAGCATCGGTCCCATTTGAATTGGTTTCCAATTCGCATACGCAGACAGATTCGGGCATTAAGTACCCTTAACTCTTTACTCTTTTCTCCAACTTCTCCTTCCTACTTAACTACTCAACTTCAGTATTTAGGTACAAACCACTCTAAAAACCTTAGGTCTTCAAACAATCTACTTTTTCACTGTCCCACTCACTGCTCTCACTTTGTACATTCTAATTTTCTGGTTCAGTCTGTCCTGCTATGGAATGCGCTCCCTCTCGGGATCAGGATGGCAAAAACTCAGCAGAGTTTTAAATATCTGTTGCGGAAACATTTTAGACATATTTTCGGATCCAGTACAATCTTAGCCTCTCCCCTTCAAAATTTTATAGTAGTAGTTTATGTTATTTCTATATTTAAGTATTATTTAGTAAGTACATTTTTTTAAATATCATTTACAATTTCCGTGCATCTACCTTATTTAGCTCTGCATCGCCCTAAGGTAGACTGGCCGAAAATGCCTACGGCATTAAGTCCGCCTTTAAAACATCTGTGCATAAAGTTTAAATAAATAAAATAAATAAAGCTGAAGCGTTTGTTTGGTTTAACGCACTAATCACAGGAACTACTGATCCAATTTCAAAAGTTCTTTCAGTGATAGATATCTCAGTGTAAGTCTATGATATTTTTTTTTTACATTATTTACATGATTATAAGTACATTAGTAATTTTAAGTTCTCTCTAATATAAGTTTTTAGGGTAGCTACAATTACTATCATGAGTGGTGAGTTCCATTCATGTACATTTTTGTTTCCTCCCAGCCCTTTTATCCAAATTTGGTTGAGGTCTATTACGACATGGCTGAACTTGGTTTAGCGTAGCGATTGCCATTAGGTTAACAACTAAAAAAAATAGGCGAAAATACTAGGAGATATTGAAATATTGCATAAATACTGTAGACTTTTTAGGGCTTGGACTACCTATAAAGCTTGCTACAAATTTTCGTATGGTAACGGGGTAGATCAAATTAGTTACTTTTTATGATATGTCAAAAAAATCATTTTGTATGAATCATGTACCAAATACAAACTTGTGACTTGTGACGTCACTGTTTTAGACTACTCAATTGAGCAATATATTTCAATGTTTATTTGACTATTTGTAATAGAAACGAAAATCTGTAATAATTATATTTTCTGAGATGTTTTGTAATATTCGTTTTAATAAAGGAGACATAGGTATTTATTTAAGATACAGTCATCTACCCTACAGAAACCGGCGCACTATTTATGCACCTATCTGTGAAGACGTCTACTGCACCCTCCAAAGCAACTGGTTAGGTGAACGTCTCTCGGCTGAGATGAGCTATAGAAAACAGTGCTATTGGGCTATAAGGCGCTCCACAGCCTAGTTGCACTCGGTGATTAGCGAAAATCACCGAGGGTAAGCAATGCTGGCGCGGTCAGTGCATGGGTGAACGCTAGTGGCACGATACCACGAGCGTCTACGTGATTACGAAGGTCACGTTAGTAGTCGGTCCCGATTGCTGCCATAAGATAACAGTCGTGAAGCTTAGTTGGAGGCCTTTGGGTGGCTTTAAAACATCCAATGACGGAATTACGTGGCCACAACGTTGTCTTGCCAGTTCCCAAACCGCACTCGGCCAGCGTAAGGACGTATGGCCTTAAACCATCTCTTGAGAGGAAACCCGAAACCAGCATGGGTTGTTGAGATTGTTGAGAGAGCTATAGAATTTATTTAAAAGCTCGACTTGCCAATGCAATACTTATTATCTAGTCAAGTCACCGATAATAGTACCTATTAGATAACGGCATTAGCCAGTTTGAGTCAGAGGCAGGGGACCTTGAACAGTTGCAGCTATTTCTTTCACCCATCCTCACTCCACATCCTTTCCTTTTTTCTACCTTACCTTTCGATATAGGCATATATATTTTTTCCCATTTAATCCCTTAATTGTTCGGTGGACGGGAATAAAGTTAGGTTAATTACAGAAGAACAATTACAGCAAAATTTGGTCATTAATACATGTCCGCCCTCTCTTTCGTGGATACAATATAGATAGACAAAAATCGATATCGAATGTGGTATATTTGGTTTAGTCTAGCCCATAAAAGAATAACTTAAAATGAAATGAAACCTGAAGAACCTTTTATTCTATTAATTGTTCGCTGAATATAATGTGCCAGCGTATTACATCAACGTTATTTAGGCAAATAGTCCATTGTAGTATTGCTTTGATATTTGTACGTAGGCATGCACGTTAAAAACCAAAATTTATATATTTACTCGGTAAGTTTTATACGGTCGACACAGTTTCGGAGACTATGCTAATTGAATTGCAAGAGGCATGCATAATGTATGTATTTTCATATTTAGCTATTAAATGTTTATTAACATTTCTTTGAGCAATAATACAGTTACAAAATATCGGATTTTTTCAATTGCTTGTCGGCGTCATACACACGTCATACCTACATTGAGAAATAGAGTTGCTCAGTATATTTGTTATGTAAAGGATATAATAAAGAATACAAGTCACACATTACTTCTTTAATTTTTAACCCATCTGAGTTCTCGCCAAAAAGAAGAAGAATTTGTAATGATAACCATATCACGATATATAAGAGAGACAAGGAGATATTCTTTCAGATTAACAGATCATTTTAACGGAGTTTAAGTTCAACATAGTAAATATTAAAAGTGGCGAACCAATCAACATAAATTACCCATCTATACGTACCTATTTAGTTATTTATTGCTGAGGACTTTAGGAGTAGTTTAAACTCAGCTGGGGCTCTGGGCACACAAGAATTTGAAGCCCTATTGGAAATTAAAGAAAGGGAATTACACTAACACTTTTCTACTACGATCATTTATGAGTAATCATCAAGTATATAATTTATTAAGTCATGAATGATATTAATATGCTGCTAGTTTTTTGGTACGATAATGGATTTTTTCAGGTTTTCTGTTAAGCAAAATCCTCGATTATATTGTTGTGCTAGGGTTCAACGAATATGAGAAATAAGCGCTTTGCCGTGTAAAAGAGATTTTATAATAAATACTTTTTATCTATATAAGTATAGAAAGATATATAGAATAGAATTTAGAATCCTTAATGTTCGCCGAGGTCTCTGTGTTAATCACTTAGACATTTGTCACACTATATCTCAAACTGAACTGCACTGCGGTCCGCGAGATGCATTTATATTATATGCCGCTATAGATCATTCGAGAAAGTTCAACGGCCTCTCAAAAGGGCTGCTAACTGCGCGACAATCACTCTAAATTCGATGCTATGTATATTCACATTAAGTATATTGTTCTGTGCCTCAAGAAACCGACTAGAAGTTTCACGGCTAAACCGATTGACGAATTGTTTGTGGAATGTTCTTTTATCGTAACACACACTTTTACTCCTTCCTAGTGATGCTCGTCCCGGGAATCACTATGTCTGCCACAATATTTAGCCCGGTGGTTGATATGCACTACTAAAAACCCCTCTCAGCCGTCACTGACCTTGTACAAACCCTCTCACTTGATCTGTAGTTTAGAAGACTTCCGTTTCTCGCGGTTTGGGTTATGTAGGCAAACCGGTGTAGCTTCATCAAAATCGTTTGAGCATCGCTTCGGGTTTTCTTGTTCTCGCTCGCGTCGTCTGTGATTCTGTGATCTGTGATTTATTTACAGTTGCTGGTTTGTTCAACTTCGCATCTGTGGTCCTTTTGTGACAGTACAATTTACGGCACCAATCTTGTACTTCTTGCCAAGAATGAAGCCAGTAGAATGCCTCGCGTACTGTTAACTGTGTCTTCTTGACTCTAGAATGGCCTCCTGAATCGTGAACTTCGCGCAGAACGTAACTCTTGGCACAATTATCTGCAGGTAGATCTCTCTTCCGTTGATTTTCTTCTATTTCCAGTAAAGTATCACGTTTTGTAGAAACAATCTATCCTATTGTGCCCAGTAAGCTTTAGTAATACCGCTGACAGACGATTTATGACTTCGAGTAGGATAAGCATCACCCTGTGCTTTCTATGTGATAAGTTACTTAAGGTCAACGTCATACCCCTGTGCTATCTTCATTATTTTATCTTCATGGGACCCTTGAAGACGAAAACCCCATAGGAGTTCACCAGGGTCCTACTGGGGTTACGTTAATGTGCTTCACCGTCAAGCTAATTGATTTCGCGTTTGCACTTGGAGTACACTTTCTCCACGAGGCATATCTTTGCATTGTCTGATGGCGTCACCTTTCATTTTGTTATCATGTTTGACGCACGTTCCAAGGCGACCTGGTCGCCTTGGAACGTGCGTCTTGGTGCGGTGGAACAGCTCCACTGTATTTCTAAACTACAAGTCCTTCATGCCGTCAACGAATGCCTGCACGGTATTTACTTTTATCACCTTTGCGTCGGCCAAAAGGTACGCTTTCCGTACGAAGTTCTCAATGACCAACGCCTATTGCTGTAGGCCTTCTCCCACGCGTTGAATTCTATTGTATAGTTGGACGCGGAAAACTTGTTCCAGATGGCGATATCCGTATCTCGACTCGAGCGCTTCTAATAAACTATTATACCCGCTACTTGAACTAAGTAGTGCTCTAGGACTGATAACGCTAGCCCTCTGACTGCACCAGAGAGAGTAGTTAAGCACTGTTCATTACTATTCGCGATTTTTCCATGCTACCCACATCTGACAGCGTCCCGCAATCTTCACCAGGTCGTCGAACTACCTACTAACGTTGCAACCACAAAAACGCGGTCGTCTCTTAAAAAAATGCCGGCCCTAGCGATCATCGTTTCTGCGAGAAATGTGCCTAACCATCTAGATAACACTTGATTTTAGTTATTTTATTAAAAGATTTATATTATACAAAACAGCAGCCTAACTTTGGTATCATAGTTTTTTTTCAATAAATGATCGCCAGAGCATATTACTGTTGCGCGGCAGATTACTTAGTAAATTAAGTAGGACGCGTTCTTAATAAGCGCCTTGTGATTACATTACCGATAGAGAATAATTGTATATACATGAAGCACATAGTGTCAACATTGAATATTTAATGATTTAAAGGTTTTTCTACTACTACAATTTAGTAAATCTAAAGGCAGAAAAATAATTAATTTAAGATTTAACGATTGTAAAGAAGGTGAAAGAGACACAACTATGTACGCTTTTATTTTTCAACCGTAAAAATATATAAGAACTGAAAGCTTAGTAATTATTTCTTTTTAGATTATTACATATTGAAAATGAGAACATATCTGTCTAAGAGAAATTGCCGGTTCCTCATGGCCTCCCTGAGGCTGGAGGCTGAGGCCCTGGGCACTGGCTCCATGTGCCCTTATGGTAAAGACGGCACTGATTAACTGTGAATGACAAAAAAATAACAAATTCATGAGAACGACTAACTTATCTATAAATTATGAAAAATTTGCTTTCCTTCTGTAGCGCCAAAGTATCGGCATAATCTAAGACGACCCCGGTGATGAACCTATTTAAAAACAACTTTTTGTTTTGAACAGTTCATTTATGGAGGCGTCATGTAGGGTAGGTAAATATCACGCAACGTTATCATATCAGTCTTTGCAAAATCTAGTAAAATTTATTCGTATTGAGAGAAACACACACACAAGGACATCTAGTTAATATTATAATTCTCAAATACATGCTGATCTCAAACTAAGTAAAGCCTGGGACAACTATTACTAAGATTATATTCTAGTAGAGTAAACATGCAGTAGCATGCACCTTTACAGACCCGTATTGTTCCTAAAGTGAATAGACGAAAATTTATTACATTACATTAGGAATATACATCCTGTATTGCAGGGAACTATACAAACATATTAATATGATCATATACGATCTACAAATTGTTGCCCTGGCAACAATTTGTAGATCTAACAAAGTATTGTCCCATGTGGGATTTGAACTCACGACACTGGGCGAAGTAGAAAGCGGCGTGGCGGCAGTTTAAAAAACTCAGCCAACGGAGCAGTCAAAAAATGAACTAATGTTCATCGCGGTAATCCGCGTGCGAAGCCACGGATGAAATAATAGAATGTAATATTTGTTAAATATGTAACCGTGAGATTGTCAAAATCGTTAGATTGTAATCTATCTAGCGAGATTGTAAACTGTCGAAAGATTGAATTGTACTGCTTACAATTTAACATATTGTTGCGCCATAACCAGATGAATCTAGTGTCCACTAGAAGAATCGAGAACTGTCGAGGACAACGCCATCTAGTGTCGGAAAGCGCGCAACTGTGTGCATTATGACGATTACTCGACGCTAGATGGCGCTACAAGCAGCTCTAGAGTAATCTATTTAGCCTAGAAACATCGATCGAATGTTTTCGTAGTTTCGAGTAATTTCCACGGCCATATAAAAGCGGAACGTGTTGGCCGTAGGGACAGTATTGTTTCACGATACAGCGGATAAACATCGAAGAGATCTTCTAGTGCGACTAACCAGTGATTTAGTGATTTCTTATTGTAAAAAGTGTTCTTAATAAATATTGTGTTATTTTTGGTAATTAATCGAGTACTTTATTTTATTTAATACCCAGCTCGTAACAATATTAATTTCTATCAAATAGTGAAACCGTCAAATTGTGATATGGTATACCACGGATCGCATCTCGCGCGCTAATTCATTGAACAGCATAAGTCCCGCGCCACCATATTTGTTTTTTTATTCGTTTGTTACCGAATGTACAGTACTTTAAAAATTGATTTCAAGTTGAAAATACCTCACAGCTTTATAATTAGTTACACAAAACTGTTGTGGTAGTAAAATGATCTAACTTTACCCATCTCTATGGGCATAGGAATGGACTTATTGTAAGACCGACCAATCAGGGACAGTTGACAATTTGACGCGCGGACAGATTGTGATTTAACTATTTTACTTTGATACATTATAATCAAACGTAAAATAGTACGTTAAATTGTAAGCAGTATGTCACAGTTGTCAGTCTTTTGACAGTTTACAATCTCGTAAGGTAGATTATGATCTAATGGTATTTACAATCTTACAGTGACATAATATACATAAATAACAGCACACAAGCTCCAGTAGCATATGGTAGCCGTATAGCTTCAAAACCAAGAGCAGGTCTAACACACGTGTACATTTTCAATAAGCGAAAGGATTATTCAGATTTAGATATTTTACTTAAATCCCAGTTATTGTCTGCGTGGTAGTATTTAATTCAACAGTTTGTGTTTGAGTAGATAGTTAAGTTAAAAGTTGTTAGCCGTACTAATAAAAATTATGTGACGGCTTTCAGCGCTTTCCTTACATAAGATTAAACTGTGATTTAAAAGAGCATTTTAGCATAAGTTGAAATTAAATAAGTAGGATTACTCGTATATTAACACAATAATAAAGATATAGGTACAATTTTACTTATGTGCCCTTCACACTTGTAGCCGACCCCAAATTATCGTAAGAATAACAAAGGCACAACACCGAAATACACTCGTGAGACTATCTCCCTAAGGTACACTCATTGTTGTGGTCTTGTTCGTATGGTGGCGGATCAAGTATACGGCTCCTATTTCTCTCAGGGGTATTGGAAGAGGCGACTAAGGGACAAACTTTTAACATTTTAAAGCCTTCTTTTGAATCTTCATCTTAAATTTTTTTGAAAAATGCCCTGTTTTTTGTTGTTGAATCATTTGGATTAGATGAGTTTAAGTGGATTGTTTTATATCTCTCATCTCATATTTTATAAATTACATTTACATATTTATGTGTCGATAAATCATATTGGTAAAACCTGACATTGATATATAACATTATAACAACATTACCCAGCGTCCGACGTTGTCGGATATTGAAAATAGAGAAAATAAAGAAACAGATGAAATAAGTTTTTATGTAAGCTCATTATCAGATGTTAAATCCACTGAATTATATCCATAGCATTGTCTTTAACAAAATTGATGTAGGCACTTTTAACTAATTTATGATAAATTAATTTGCATTTTAAAATTTCAGTAGCCGTTCCTGTATCAGTAATGGCCACTGAAATATCAGTTATAAACAATAATATTTTGAATATCTAACATAAAACGCCTTCTAGTTCCAAACTAAGTAGATATTGTACTATGGGTACTAGATAACTGATAGAATTAAATGTATACTTTTTTTTGTAAATGCAAATATATGATACATAGAAAACACTGAAACTCTAAAACTAATATTTGCACTCCCGAGGCATTCAAGACAGAGTGACCACTTACGCAAGACAACTGGCAGGAGCTGGATGCGTGAAGACTAGAATCGAACCATGTGATGTGCTATTGGCAGTCCACTGCTGGACTAGAGGCCTATGTCCAGCTGTGGATTGCGATAGGCTGATAATGGTGATAATTTCTACATCATATGGAAAATACTAATTGATTGTTCTTACAAATATCATCTTTATAAAGTCAAAGTTGTTTATACGAACATAGTGAGTTTCACCTTGCCCTTATGAACCCGTCATAAGGCTTTCGGCGTCAGCGATTACTAACTTGCCACGAGGCTACTGTGACATTAAAAGAATGGACATTTGTACCATGTATTGAAAGTTTCAACGGTGCAGTGGTTTCACCGTTGTACTGCACTTTATACTCACCAACCATCGTCAAACTGTAAGGCCGATTCGAACTAATTGAAACTACATCATCTGTTATTTTGTCCGAATCTTGAAAATAATTATGCTGAGACGCTTTGGTGCACTATATCTTTTCATTTCGTCTCGTGGTCTCGTGCGTGGTTCTACTAGATTGAGAAGGTACCTAGCATACATTTATTTGAATTGTTATTAGTTTGAAAAGAGCGTACTAATGACTAAAACGAGCGTGCTTGTTGAGTTGGAGGTGTTCATGGGTGTAGACACCCATGAACGCGCTTAGAAGTGATGGTCACTTTTCATAGAGTAGATGAGTCTGCTAGTTTGCCCTCTATATCATAAAAAAACTAGTCTTTAAATTTAAATACGATACTCAAGTTTTCACTTAAAATAAGTTAGACAATCAAATGAGACACGTCTACTAGGCTATGTCAGTGCTGCAGCAGCTGATAGCGTCGTTATTGATTTAATAATATTTTGCGGATTAGATCTTCAGCTCCTACAGGTTTGTATCACACTTACACTAGATGCCAAATAATAGTTCAGGTGTTATTTGGCATGGAATTGACCTGTGTTTTGTACGAATAATGTATAGCGGCAACAATCCAATATCTTCCTGATTGGTGGTAGTGTCCTAAAACCATCTAAATGAGTATTCAGATGAGAGATACAAGAAAGGACTTGACGTAAGATTTACGTGTCGTAATTGTATTTAATACTCGTTTGTTTAGGTTAAATATTTGAACTAGTAGGTATTAGACTTGAATTTTATTGTCAAATTATAATGTGACCTTGAACTACAAAACATGACTTATATGTCACCCAACTGGTTTACTTAGGTGACCTCGGTTATTATAGGTTGGGTTATTTTGCAATAAAGTGAAAAAATATACATCGTTACTTCTGTCATTGCCGCGGAGATAGCCAGAATCGAGGCTATAGGTTACTTCTAGTTTTATATAAGATTATTCATAACAGGCTGAGACCCTACCGTTTCTCGGCGAGCACGTCAATACATCAGTTTCGATTGTCATACGAACATCTGTGCTAATCTTTAGGGGTAGTTGTAGCTCTAAAATTTCCTTGTTATTTTCATTAAATCTATATATATATATATATATAAATGTTATGTTGGTTTGTGTACGCTTCATAAACTCAAAAAGTTCTGGGTCCCACAACTAGTAAGTTATAAAAAACTAATTATTGCTAATATATCTCTAAATCTTCTTCTCTCCTGACTCTGATATATGGGCTCATGTCGTACGTATGTGCCCGTTGGCCCATTCCATCAACGTGATACCACGTTCGCCTCACAGAAAACCAGCGTTAAAGTTAAATTATCGAGAAGATTCGATTGACTGCCTCGGTGGCGCGAGTGGTAGCGTAAGCGACTGCTGTGCTTGAGGTCTCGGGTTCGATTCCCGGGTCGGTCCAAATGTTTGTATGATCTGCAAATATTTGTTTCGAAGTTTGGGTATTTTCTATGTATAATATGTATGTATTTACAAAAAAAAAAGTATATAAGTATTTATATCAGTTGCCTAGTACCCATAACACAAGCTCTGCTTAGCTTGGGACTAGACGGCGTTGTGTGTTAAATTGTCCGAAATATTTATTTATTTATTTATTTATTTACTATTTGAACAGAGCTTAAATTTTAAAGTGAGAATTTAACGATGTCCACTAGAGTGAACTTGTCTTCGTCATTTAGTACATAATTTAAAGACATTCGTAGAAACAAACAAGAGAACTTTAACATTCAACTTGTCGCTAAGCTAATTCATAAGCTTCTCGTATCTCCCAACCATATTTAAATTTAATCGTTTTCAAATCGTTGCCGAGGTTTCATATGTCAGTAGATGTATTAGTAAGTGGGTATCCTTTCACTTTGATAGATTTAGCAGCATAACTGATTCTTGATTTCGCACTTGTCTACACGAAAAATTTTAAATCAATTTAGTAGTGAAACCGTTTAAGAACAGGTAACAACAAAAGTTTCGCAACTATAAGATAAACTTATATGGATACGTAGACAACCTACATACGCATGTACATAGGTAAAACCTGGAAACCTTAACAGTTACTACAACTCTGAAATGTTAAAGGTCAAAACGTCTCACATTTACAATCGACAAAATAAATGTATGCAGTAAATCTCAAATTAATGACTCCGGACCTCTTTACAAAATACAATTTGAAATTCTATAAATAATACATAAAACATTCGATTAACCAAATAATATCAGATTTCACGATGTTTCACAATATTTATGTTTTATGTGGGAAGAAATAACTCTATTACTCCTAGTTTCTATCTCATTTTTTAATTTTAATTAATTATTATTTTGACTCAACTTAATTTGTCACATATTCAGGCTACCTTGACAAACGACAATAACAATTATTCTAACCCTTTGTTGCAACAAGTAATTATAGATAATGCATTTAATCATATATTATAAAGGTGGGTACCAAAGGGTAAACTGTTACTTAGAAGACAGTGGTCTGCTGATTTTTCTTACACATCGTTGTATCTACATTTTTAGTAACAATAAATGTAATCCATTTTTGCATTTTTTATTTATCTGCTTGGATGTATGAGTGTGTAGGTCTGCGAATGAGTATGTGTGGGATGGATTCGTGTATGTTAGTGTTTTATGAACATGGATTTTGTTGCTGTTTGATAAACTAGTGACTTTTTTTAATTTGTGGGTTTGCCAGGTTCAAAGGTACCGTACACCGTCAGTCCATCATTTTGAAAAATGCTTTTTACGTTCGTGTTTTTTGTTTTGTTGTGATTACGAAACACGTAACTCTTCATGCATACTACACCTCCATAATAAAATTCAAGCTTCATAAGGAATGTAATTATTCAGACAGTTATAGGCATTATATAATTTTATCTTCAATTGGTACAGATATATTCTTAGACTTTTTTCATGAGAAATTCCCAAGGATGGTTCTATATTCTTGTTTACTATTATTTATTTATTTATTTATTTATCTTTATTGTATACACAAACAAAAATAACAAAATGATTAAAAGTATGTAAGGATGTATAACAATTGGCGGTCTTATCGCTCACGGCGATTTCTTCCAGACTACCATAGCACGGACATTGGGCAATATGCTATGTTACTTTACACACTAGAAACATTCTATTACATTCCATCCAAATGTTAGTTACCCTTGTTAGCTAATGCGATCTTGTAGTCACAAAAAGAATTAAAAACTTTTATTGTTTTTATTTTTTTATTTAAGGTAGTAGAGTTACACTGATTTCAATACGAAGAGGCCAGCCTGGCCGGGGCGGTACTACTCTCCTACAGAAGACTAACCTAAAATGACAGCATTTCTACTGTCGTAATTCGTTGATGAGTGCGAGATAGGAAGATGCAGTGATGCAATGTGCAATGATATCGAAGCATCTTAATAAACCGCCATATTGGGGATCATCATTTTACATTGTCTGCCTTCGCAATGAGTTTGGTTACCATCATTCTTGGATTATGCTCATGCTTCAAATTAAATACAAAAAAAATATATTTTCAGTTTGTCGAATTGTACTTACTACCGAATCTAGTAAATCACATATTATTCAGCGTAAAATGTTTATGAAAAGTTGTTCACATGTAGTTCCATTCAAAATTAAAAACAAATAGGGGAAATTAAAGGAAACGGAATTCAGTTTATTAATCACTAGGATCTTGACGCATTGATGTCGCCTTTTTAGAAAAAAATTTTCGTGAAAATCTTCTCAAAGCTTTTTATGGAAGTTTCCCCTATAAATATTAAATTTAACAGCAAAGTCTTAAACTAACGTTCAAAATAAATACTTCGACATCATCAAGTTAGGTAAAAAAATAGATTTTATTTGATGTGACCATGAAATTGTTTCGTAGTTATGCAAATCGGTAATAAGTCTAGACTTAAGATGTTTACAAAATGGTCATGATAAACCTACACAAGGACATTGACGTCTTATTATTCAAACAACGTATTATTAAATGCGGATATGTCTTAACCTAAAATTCTTCATGAAAGTTTAATAATTTAAAAAATATATCTTAAAGTGCGATGGTGCTTCAATAAGTTATAAAATCATATGTGCACATTCGTAGTGAAATAACAATGTTCCATATACCTATGTGATAAATGTAGCTTGGCTTTTATGTCGTTTGAGAGTTTTTCTTTCCTCAAGGGTCTTTTTGAACTCTATTCGAATTGTGCAAATTTTATTATTAGACATTTAGGATTCTGTTGTCCTAATAATATGTAGTTTTGATCTAGTATATGCCTAAGATGTCATATACAGCAATGTGATGAAGTGGGCAACATTCATGACACCATTTGTTTGGAACCACGTCACGACAGCGACTAAAAATAATATTAAGACTATACAGCAAAAATGGAATATGACAAAGATGATATTCGGAACCTTAAGAATTATTCGAAATTATATCTACTAAAAAGTGCCGGAAGAAACTCAGGAACTTCTTGGCTAGGTCATTCGCAGACGCAAACACTTAAGGCTTTCGACCTCAAGACAGGGCAATCAACATCTCATTAGTACTTTTCAGTTTATACGAATTAACATATAAAAGTTCGTTAAAGTATGGGCATTGATACCTGCTCAAAAGCATATGTTTTTTCAATCTGTTTTGCTGCTCAAAGGACTTATGTGCCAGCATAGTACTTAGCATTCTCAACTATATACTAAAACCACCACTAAAGTAACATCTATAAGTATCATCATCTATATTATTTTTGCTTTACTTTTATACAGAACCAGAAATAATAAAACTTAAACACTTAAAAATTATTGTATTAAAATATTGTAAGTATCATGCAAAGAAGCATGAAAATAATAATAAATTCGTTTATAATATAACTTTAGCTAGGTATCTAATGTTGCATAAAACTTTTCGTAGTTCCACTCTCACCTATTATAACAGTCCCAATAAAAGTGGTCAACATCACTTAACATCTTGATTTATTGCCTATCACATTAATACTGTCGTGAGTTTCACACCTTCACACTTCGTCACACGCTACAAACTCGTATGTATACCAAATAGTACATACTAGACACTTTTTGTTACCTGTTACTTAATTGAAAGAAGAATGCGATTTTAATTATCCTTAAGGTGACTAGCATCGACTACACACAATTATATTTAAATTACTTGAACCGTTTAAAACGTAGAAGTTTTACTCTTTATGTAGAATCGAGTTAGAGAGTATTGACTATTGAGTTATTATACCATTATTTTTAATGGCACAGTATCTTATCGACGATAAATCAGTTTTCTGAAAAGCCTTTTGTAAGCATATCACGATAATCAGTACAAAGTCACAGTTGGACTCAATTTCAGAGGCGACAATTGAGTTAAACTTAGCTTTGCTATGTAGACAATGTACGCTATGTGGTAGCGCGCGCGCAACTTCGAATATAAATCAGGCTAGTGGTTGTGGGGCGGCGGCGGCGCGGCGGTGGCGGCGCGGGCGGTCACAGCAGCGACACCGACTTGGAGTGTACCAGAGGTGTTCGTGTTGGAACGGCAGATCAACCGTGGCCTCCGTCGATTGTGGACCTGCACAAAGCCGTCCCGCGGAGAAAGGACCGACACAGTGCGTCTTGCATCATCACCAAAGATACCAGAACACCACACACCCGCGAACAATCATGAAGATTCTACCCTTGTAAGTAATATCATTTCAATATTTTATGTGTTTAAAGTAAATCCTTTCTTAATACAATACAACAATAAATTAAGATTTACATATGTTGAGCTTTAACAGCTTTGCGAATGCCTTTGCGATATATTATGTGTATATGAATACTATATAATATATATAAATATACCTTTAAATTTCTCATCCTTTAAGTGTCACTTGAAAGTTTATAAATTAATTAACTATAACTTTGTTTAATGGAGATAGTGCATGCCGATATTGTTGTTATGTTCAGTGGTAGTATTAGTAAATAGCAGTTCATGGTCCACTATCGAATACTTTTATCAACGTGTGACGAAACATAAATGTCATAAATACAATATGACGTTTACGTGCCGTGTGTTTCCTTTCTAATATCAATGGTCGGTTAACAATGCATCCTTGTATAAACTTACAATAACTGACAGCTTGCGGCACTTTAAATAAATGCCGCCTACGAGACGTGCTTGCTTTATCATGCAGATTAACTTATAAAAAACTAAAATGAACTACCTATATCTAAGGCTTTAACATTAACGTGGTAGTGTTTAACGTGATCATGTTTTAGTAAAATTTGGGAATCTAAATCTCCATTTGCAAGGGCTACGAAGTCATAACATAACATAAATTATAATTTAATATCATAACTTCAAGATTGGCGTCTAACTAATGTTTCATAATTTGTTGACTTATAAACCTCGTTATAGAAATATCGGGCTGACCACCCGATGTAACAACTAATTAATTTTAAAATTAATTGAGCGAAAACAAGAACCGGTTTCGTGAATGAGTCGATTCCATGTTGAAAGTTAGACCCGCGACCTAACCTACGATTAGGCAATGTTTAGTTATGTAGGATACAGAAGACGCAGCATTATGTCTCCCACATTCGCCCGACATCTTCACGACTCATTGTTATGTAAAACTTTATCCGCAACAGATAAAGACGCGTATATCCGCGTGTCTGTCTAGCAATACATTTACGAGTACCTCTCCATTCCGGCCACTCACATTAGTTTATGTGTGTATATAATTCACAGATAAAAAGAACATGTAACATGCTCACGATGCAATGTACTTTGATCAGAATAATTAAAGTATACAAAGTAAATTGATAACTACCTTGATGATGCTTCTTAACCATTGAAAATTCTAAAAGCAGAAAAATGTATGAATGTATGTATGTATGTAGTAGTGTATGAATGTATTATTAATTAACTCTCGTAAGAAGGTTCATAAATCAATTGGGTTGCCTACACGTGGGTTGCCTATAAACTAAATGTTCTCAGACGTCTTAAACTCAATATGGAATGCGGTCCTGTTTTACATACAGTTAGATGGAAATTGATGAACCTCACTTTCATTCTAAAGTTTTGTGATAAACATATGTTATTGGTAACATGCATGACGAATGTACATGCGCTGTTGGTGTAATACTTGTATAATATTTCATAAAATACAATTGCGTATTGAAGAGTTGTCTTACTTTTTAGAATTCATTGTAACACCTACTAACTTTCACAAGTCTGATTTCATGTTTGATTTTGCAACGAAAAAGAATTGTTTTCCAAAACTATTGAAAATAAATATTTTCTGGATAATTCGAACAAGGTTTAGGAATTTGTGTTTCTATATTTTGTAATACTGACAACTAAGTATTGATAATAAATGCAGTTACTTCCACTTGCTGACCTCAATCAATATGCATTATACTTCACCTTTTAAAATTTTGCATCAGTTGGTTTTCTACCAAAGTTGGTTTTAATCTAATGTTGTAAGATATTGCTCGCGTGGGTGAACAATCATTTACTACATTTAACATATTCTACTTGAAGAAGGCCCATTTCGTATGGTACAAAAACTATCTATGTACGATGTTTCGGTTAAACAAAGGCGTGCCTAGATTTAGATGCGCTCAAAAATACTTAGTACTTACCCAACGTCAGTATGAGTACTGCGAACATAAGACATTTAGTAATAAAGTTAGGTTGCCTAACCCACCGATTGACATTTGCCTACAAAACTGAGATACTGATGTTACTGATGTTGAGTGAAGAACTATAGTGGGAAGATTATTTCCCACTATAGTTCTTGCTTGGTTAAACATAATTTCATTTATAATACTAGAAGATTTTATTTCTTAAGATGTCTAACAATTGAATAGATAGGGAGTACATTCAAGCTTCACATGGTTTCTCAATCTATCTGTAGGTATTGTGCAGATTTACATCAAGGTAAGTAAAGTTGAATCAGATATTCCTATACAATTATAATTTTTGAGCATTGTTCTAAATATCATGCTATTATAATTGTTTAGGTTTGTGGAAAGGGTGGTGTAATGTATATTAGATCTGACGTCATTAAGTTTAGATACCATAGAAATAACATTCCAGTCGATACTGAGTAATTCCGTCATGGATCGATGCGTGTGACTGCGAATGCCTTTTGGGAACAAAGTACTGCCTGCCGCATTGCATTGCGAGGTCAGTCTACTTTTTACCACTTATAGTTTCTGCCTACCTGACCTTGACGAGATTTGAGGTTAAATTTACTCATTCTGTACACGCGGGACATAGTCGACCAGATCGCCTAGTATAGAAAGCTGTTCTTTTTCCTGACACAGTGACGTGACTCGAATCACAATTAAATGATTTCTACTTCCAAGACAAATGCGTAATAAAACAATGAAATTTCCTTTCACTCCAGTTGATTTCACAAAATGCAAAGTCACGTTTAATATACGCAATATAGGTTTTATTAGCGTATTTATTGTAAGTCGCACTACCGCGCCTTGCACATACCAGTGAAGATTCGTGAAGGTGCATTAAGTAGGAGGCGCATGAGCACATCAATATCACTTCACCATTGATTACCTAGAAATGAAACAGAGAAAGCAAAGGGAAGCTGTTGTCGGAAGCGGAAACGGAATTGAACCTCGATCCACCTGACTCGACCCTGTGCAGAGACCTTTGCTACGACAATGTACATCTAGTTATATGTAGTAGTACGAGATGTTGACCTTTAGAGTGCGCGAGCGCATGGTGGTGCCTCTAAGTATCTCACGAACTCGACAGGTCCTACATAGACCCGGAGGTGTTGGCTAGTTGCACTGCGTAGTACGACATTCACCCAGCCTCGGCATGCCATACTTCATGTTTGGCATTTAACGCCATTGAACTATGTTTTAAGGCTGAGGCAGACAGGGGTCGCGCTCAAAAAATATACCATAATTTAACTTTTAGAATAAATTTAGTTAACAGTGTTATAATAATTATACATAAAAATTGAGGATTTATTTCATAAACGACTAAAGTGACGAATCTAGTTGTGTCATCTTTAATTTCTTCAGAAGTTTAAATTGAAATGAATATTATTCATTTTGAAATTATGTCTTGTAAAAATATTTGAATAGTATTGATTACTATAGACTACAAACTTTTTGCACTGACATAGAATAAGTTTATACCGGATTAAAAATACGAGACTGCTTTAGATAAATGTAGAATAGAATAGAATTGTCTTGACAACTACCACTATATAGCGGGGAAATCATAAATAGACCAAGATAACAATGGTGATATTTGTGATCACCTGTCTGTTGCACTGACATGTACATCGTTGTCCGTCTTCTTTTAAATAATCTTTACTTCCACTCTGAGTAACAGCTTTCTTGTTAAAATCCCGCTGACGGCACTGGTGGACAGAAGCTCCAACGTGCTCAAGACTGTGAAAACAAAGTAAATAAATAAATAAAGTACAGTTGGTTTAATAAATACCGAATTAAACTTCAGCAGTTCACAAAGCGTCGAAGTTATGACTTGCTCGATGTCTGCCTTAACTTTTAGTATAAGTTCAGTTTATTATTCACAATAATTAACAAAAAATATTTGACAACCTGTTTGTGCAGTAGCGACCAATCGCTTTCAATGCATAATTTGTGTACATTCCATTAATATTGAGCACTCAATGCCGGGGCTCTTTACGATTACATGTTACATTAATGCGATCTGATAAAGTATCAGAATCTAGGTTACATTGCATTACAATTTTAAAATTACATGTTTTGTCCCTTGAACTTAAAATTAGATGACCTTTATGGATGACTCCTCTTTGCATATTAAATGTCAATTTCTATTACGTGATTCTTTGTGAATACGTAACTTGCTATTAGACAGGCATGTCCTACAAGGTGTTATGTAAAATATTTGTTACCTTATGTTATTTACATAAAATAATTGTAATTTTACCTGTCTATATTTACGCAGCTTCTAATGTATTTATTTATTTATTTATTTATTTAGGTATACCAACAGCACACATACAGTACACTTTTAAAAAAAATTATACAATAATATTTTCTAGTATGCATGCCTATTACAGGTACACACAACATTCACCATATGAGATAAAATAAAGTACCCCTAACAAACAATGTTAGGAGTAAGGTAACTTTTACAAAAAACAAAATAAAGGAGCTTAATACTAATTAATTCTAATGTAGATATGATAGTATTTTTATATATCGTTCAATGGTCATAAACGTAGAAGATTTGTAATTAATTATCCATACAAGGACAACAAACATACCAAGTATGCAACATAAAAATGCATGTATCAATAAAAAAATGCACGGATTCGTTGAATAACAAATGCTTATCGTTATTCAAGTTCCGAAATGCATGTAAAAAAATCCCTGACATTTAAAATTGTATGCAAAAAGGCTCCATTACTTATATACCTATATTTGATTTGCAATTTATACTTAATTAAATATGCTTCGTACTTTGCAATTCAATACATATGATTTTTAATTTAATACGCAATATACCTGCGTTAGTTGGTAAGAGAGAGTTCTGTGTTTCCTCCCAACCGAGTCTTAGCACTGACCCTTGCGGAACTACTTGTGAAGATAACAGTTCCAGACTTCTCCTAGTGTCTACTTTTAAAAAGCATAGGCACCATCCGTGGTGAAAAACTCTTATTGAGATGATGTCCGTCACATGCACGTCTTCATTTTCTCGCGGTAAACCTTTGCGGCGCATAGACAGTAAAACCCGTCCTGTGACCACGCCCAGGGTGACATGAAGTGATGGAAAGCACACAAATTGTTACAGGCGCAATTCCTCCTGCAATTTGTCCTATACACTCGCCCTGTCCATACCTTATTGTTTGCGGTCAGAGTGGGTGGCGCCCACTCTGGTGCACCATATGCCTTGAAAGCCATATGCACCTGACATCTGGTCTTACTGGCCTGGCAGCTGCAGTTGTAGCTACTTTATTTTTGTATAGAAATTGGGGCGCGTGCCCCTAAACAATCTCGCGTCCCTAGGCACGTGCCAACTTTGCCTTAGAATTATTCCACTTTTGATAATTGCAGCAATTATTTATAAATTTGATTAAAAAATCTAATAAAAACCCAGTTTTCATGATTTTTCAATCAGAACCATTTTAATCAAATTAATACTAAGTTTTCAATTGCTTATTCTTATCCATTACAAAGGTACCTACTAATTTAGTTGAAGTTCTTGAACCATTTTCAGTCAATAAAGTAACAATTACGAATGACAATTTCGATCGATCAAGTAACAACAGATTAAGGATGGTTAGTTTGTGTAAGTGTTATAAGTTAGATATTTCTACTGTCCTACGTATTTTCAAGAAAAAGTTTGTAAACTTTACTTTACTTTACATTACTTTACTAACCCAACTACGTAAAAACTTGTGATAGACATTTATAAAGCCTATGTTATACCCGAGCTATTGTTACGAATCTGTTGATACCTTAATCTTAAAATTTGGATCATTCGTTCAGACGCTACAGTGGAACATACAAAAATATTTAGCGTTACCCTTCATTTTAGCTTTGCCTTAGTTGAGTTATAATGCCTTCTTGCTTGTTGGACTAGAGCATACTGCATTAATTTGTAAAACTTATTACAAGTTAAGTTTTCATTTATATATCAGTGCATAATAATTTAGTTATTACTTGCCGCTGTAATAAGTCCACTTGATTTTAGTCAACGATCACGTTAGAACCAGCCCATAACAAAGTCAGGGTTGCATTCATTTAAACCGGCAAGGCCTACTTAGAAAGTAAATAGCATGTTGCAGGAATGAAATAACATATCGAAATACATTTAGACATAAATATGCTATCATTAACAACATTCATTAAAATCTAATTACCGTAACCGAAGGCTACATTTTTTAATCAAGATTATCATAAACTGTTTGTTGTAGTATACATAACTAATTCCTAAGATGTTATAGTTTTATTATTAAGTGGTATAGTTTTTGGTTCAAGTCTAGCCATTAAATATCTATAGGTACTAAAAAATTCTATCAGTGTTGGATAGTTCATTTATCGCGAAAGGCTTTAGGCTATATATCATCACGCTAATACTAATAGGAGTGAAGCAACAATGAAGAATGTTTCAAAAACGGGGGAAAATTTTCACCCTACGTCCAATAGAAGATGCAAACGAGGTTGCATGGGTCAGCTAGTATTAAATACGTGGCATATTCAAATAGACTTATAATTTTTTAACACTTGTTACATACTGTCTCTTCTAAGACAGTAATAAAGAAGATAACGATCTATGTTTATGGCCATCGCAGCAGGATATTATTTCATAGACAAAATTATTGAGTAGCAATCATGTAACAGACAGGTTCATTATATATTCGAAAATACCTGATTTCGGGTTGTCTGCCGGTATTTATACATATATATTTAATGAGTCTATTTTCACCTACTGACATATAAAGCTACATTTTTGTATTGCGATACGATTATCTGTGCCATATTACAACAAAATTCTTGATGTCGAACAATTTTCACATACCTGAGACGTCAAAACTGGTTGCAAGCATTTTGCTTTTATTATTCGTATTATGGCTGTTAGTCACGTACGTCACATTAAGATAAATAAGTGTTGTTAGGATTTTTGATAGTATTTTTGAGGAGTTTGAATATTGTAGAATTTAAATTAAGGAACCTTTTATTATTATTATTTTTAACCTTAAGATCGTTAAAGTCGATGGTCCATATGTGTAACAATGTGTACAAATACTGTATGTTTCATTGGACTATAAATTATTATTACGTAGGTACTATATTTAAGAACCTGGAACTACTAATTATTAATTACTAGCTGACCCACGCAACCTCGTTTGCATCTTACATTGCCCGTAGCGTAAAATTTTTCTCCCGTTTTTGAAACATTCTTCATTGCTGCTCCACTCCTATTAGTAGTAGCGTATATAACCTATAGCCTTCCTCGATAAATGGACTATCCAACACTGAATTGTTTTCTTAAATCAGACCAGCTTTTCCTGATATTAGCGCGTTCAAACAAACAAACTCTTTAGCTTTATTATTAGTAAAGAAGATAACGTCACATACGACAGTTTGATCCGAAACTAGACATCGTAAGGCTCTACCTGGTTTGATACCGTCGTGTAACTACCTTGTTCGTAAATCGGTATACTTTTATTTTTATAAAATAATAATAGATTCTAAATAGCTTTACATGTATGATATGTAAGTAACTTTGATTTATATTTAGAAAAAAACACATAATATGTTACGTATCTGTAAATTACCCGTCCATAGATTAAATAGTAAAAATATAATATTAACTACAGTACTTACCGTCCGCGTCCACCAAATTTAAGCAGAGCCTTTGCTATGGTGACCGTTTTGCAAATACTTATTAATACTTAAATCCATGCTTCTTAAAAATAAATTACAGAGAATAGAACAAATTATTTTATCAAACGCACGACATCCGACTTTCCCAGGGTTAGTCAGTAGACCAGACGAACGTCATTGAAAGAATAAGTGTCAAAAAATTGAATTCCTATTGCAGATTCATTTTGCTGGCTTGTGTGATGCTTGCGCAGGCGCAAGAGGAAGGTGAGCCGCGTTCGCGCATAATACCGAAACGAGGTCCATTGGTCAAAGGCAAGACTACAACTACAACCACACCTGCACCACAGGTACTGTATCTTTCTATTTTAGTGCTATTTAGACTTAAAAGACTTTTCATTTCAAAAGATAACACTTTTTTTTATCCGTATCCTACTAATATTTTAAACGCGAAAGTTTGTGAGTATGTAAGTGAGTATGTTTGTTGTTCTTTCACGCAAAAAGTACAGAATGGATTTTGATGAAACTTTACAATAATATAGCTTAAAGCTTATACATCAGAATAACACATAGGCTACAATTTATAAAGTCACTAGCTTCACCTCGCGGCGGTGGCCGCGGTTTTTGTCGTAGTTATTGCGGGTAGCACCGTGGGATTCAGCTAGTAATCTCAATATAATTTCATAAAAGAAATATCAACTCATTTTTTTAATAAATCGTGACATTTTGTCAAGAAACAATTTTATTCATTGGTAAATTGACAATTGAATCTGTGAAACAATGCAGTTTTTCAATCATTAACAGATTTCAAGGTGCTTATAATTTAAATGTTTTTATAATTTATTGACATTGAATTTGTGGAAAAAGAAAAGAAATAAGAAAAATGAAAGTGGGTTAAATCGCACCAAATTTATTTGAAATAGGTTTTTTACACAAAAAAAACTAACTAAATAGGTATGTCGAAAGTCTATCGAATCCAAATCTCTCTCTCTCTCTTCTTTTCTATGAACACAAGCATCAAACAAGCTCAATTTCTTCTAAATAGTTTTCCATAACTACCTAGCGGCCACGCTTTAGGTGAAGTGTTATTTGATTACGAACCCGTGGTCACAGCCGGCTTGCGGTTACACAACACTCACTGACATATACAACTAACCCATATAGAATAACAATCTTACACACATCAAAAGGTATCTATTAAAAGAATTTGTCAAACATGCGTAGTGCGTGTCCGTACAACCATTAGAGCACATCGAATGCGAAAAGAGGTTGCGAAAGATATCTCTGCCGAAGCAGATTGTATGTTTCTTTTACAACATAAGCTTACATTGTTGCGTAGTATGAAAGTTATGTATGTATTATTGTCGGTGGTATTATGTAGTATCGATGAAGTACACCCAGACAGATCATGGAGTTCACGACTTTGTCCTTTAATTAAACTTTGCAATATGCACTAAAAAGGTTTTGTTGCAACTTTAAAATAAACTGAATCGTTGTGGGTTAAATATTTTTATACATTAGATACTTGTAATTTTTTATGATTGTCTTGTTTCAACACTATTGCATTAACATCAGAAAGTGAATAACGCTGGAAGGGTTAATAATTTTTATTAATGTATATGTTTAACGGGTTTAAGGCATATTGAACGTAAATTTTATGTTCGTAGTTTTGATAGCAAAAATTTATCAAACTTGACGTTTCATAGGTAAAAAGGTTTAAGAAATCAATAATCTATATAAATAAAAAAGTCGTCGCTCAATGTGTTCTTAGGCGTAAAACTTTATCCGCTCGACAAATTTGGTTTTCTTTTCTTTAAAGTTGCTAAGGAACTTTCTATAATTATGTAAGTAATTATTATAAATGTGAAAACACACAGCACTCTTCGTTATTTTTACTGGATACAAAACGCAATAATCCGGGCTTAGTGGCGTTCTTTAGGAGATGACTATGTCCAGCAGTGGCATGCAACGGAATGATGATGACGAAGTAACATAACTAGATAACGTAGCATATTATAATGCATCCAATATAACCTAACAACCCATTATTCGCAATATAGTCATCAACAAATTCAATAAACTATTTTTTTTAAACAGAACATTATTTTTGTGATTTGTGGGTTCTGTGAGTTGGAACTGTATTAGTGTCCACGAATTTGTGTTATTAAATCCCTAAATCATTTAGCGTTGGTTTAACATCCTCTGATCGATCCTGAGATCGTTTCATCCGTATTGTTAAACGACGGTTATATAATATCTTTGTTAAATAATGTTAGTAGATATTTTCCAGTAGGTATCATTCGTATTTGAGAAGCTACTACCATATCGCTAACAGGATATAAGTAAAATAAAAAATCACAGCAGAAATATACCTCAATACAAAAATCTAATTGATTTTTGACGTTGTTATTGCGATCATACCGGTTGATATCTTGTCAGATACATCGTTGTTTCGCAAAGGATGTCGTCGCGGGTCCATCTGGTTCAAGGCAAGTTGGCCGAGCGTCTGATGATAGGGTCACCTTCGCGCATGACCTTTGTGAGACCTCCCTTTCCTTTGGGGAATTTCTACCTGCAAGTTTTGAACATCACCTGACCGTAGAACAGGTTTTTTCAATGTAATTTATGACATTCATTCCAATACTATGTTTGTTATCTCGGAAAGGCTTTATTTAATTCAATTTGTGGTTTTGTTAATACACGGTTGGTTTCATAAGATGATGAAAATATATTATAGTAACAACTAACTTCTAAAAGGATTTAAAGGTCAGGGATATTTTGACTGCCACATTTTAAAATTGCTCATTTAAGCGTTATATTGTAAAAGTTGTACGTTGCTTTGGAAATAATTAAGTCCGTCGAGTACTAATAAAATTGTTATTTAAATGATGAATAATTTCTAGGACCTTAGTTACCATAATTTTTTGTAAAAATATTATTATCAGATGCATGTGTACGTATGTGTATTTATTGTTACTATTTTTAAGGAGGAGGTCGAATATGAAGATGAAGGTGACTACCCTGCCGAAGGAGAAGCTCAAGAAGCTTCAACAGAAGCACCAACATCTACTACTGAGGGCAAGAAACTTGTAGGCTCAGGAGTCAGGCCTTTCAGAAGTAACACTGAACTTCTCGAAATTCTTAAGAAGAAGAGGGCTCAAGCCGCTGAAGGTAAATACATATTTAAGATTTGGAAGAAAGTGTTTTTTTAAATTAATTTACACATGTACCTTGATTTTTTCTCAATTTTGCACCTCTTTAGCTACATTTTTACAATAAAAAAGTATGAAAACGATATCCCAGATAGAATGTGTCTCGTCTTATTTCTTTCTTTATTTAGATATAAATAAAGCATAACAATCAATTGAAGACAATGAACAGCCTCTGACAATCCAATCCTGGTTGAAGGGTTCCACTTAAAATAATAACAAATTATTTTTAAGGGGAATTATTCATTTTTTTAGTTTATTTGGGTAATTATTGATTATAACCAATTACTACCCAAATAACTTCTTTAACACTAAATCATTTGTAGTGTAAGCACTAAGATATAAATATACAAGAAAGTAACATTTAAATGTAATATTTAGTAACTTAAATATCTGATTTTTTATGTTAAGTATGAATCTGTTTAGTATTGCAATCAAAAAATAAAAATCGTTTTTTTCTTTTATTTATAGCAAAACTAAACGGCCATTCAACGACAACATCGTCACCTACTCAGGATTCCCTTGACCCCGCGAAAAGTGCCTATAGTAAGCATTGTTATTTTATACATTTGAGTTAAACATAAAACATTTCTGAGTATAATATCCTTTTGTAAACCATTCATCTGTATTTCATCATTTTAAATTATATTTTCATTCCAAAAAGATTTCTCAGCCTACATACTCACAGTTTTCTCTTAAACCCTTAGTGTCTCTAAACAAAAAATCATAGCCAGCCGATTATAATTCCACCCACTTATTTCCAATCAATAGATTTTGTAATAACACCATCAAGTTTCAAAAAGAAATAACTGCGTTACATGTACCTATTAATATAGAAAGACAATTAGGTATCGCAATGTGCAACAGTTTTTGGGTCACAAGCTCACGATTGGCATGTTTACGACATACAATTACTAAGCTAAATCGTGTGGGGGTGCTACCATACCAGTATTACCAAACTTTTCAATTAAAAAAGATTTTTTCTTATACTTTTACAGCTGTTACACATACATTACTTGTTATGTAAAATAACCGTTTACCTAAAGCTAACAAATTTCTTTTTCATAGACGCCAAGAGTAAAAAACGCTTTAACAGTAGCCCAGTGACTCGCGAAGTATCCGAAGATGACGCTCCTGCACCCAAGCCTAGCAGAGGACGATTTGGCAGACGTAAGTATATATTGTAAAACGAGTGCTTACTTCACTATCTACACGTACCAGTGTGCCTATCTACCTATAATCTCATTATTCTTATCCATAACTTTTAATAGTCTGTCTTTTTAGCTTAGTTAACCTTTGGTCTTAAAAACATCCAACGGCAAGATTACGTAACTACAACGTTGTCTTGCCAGTCCCCAACCCGCACTTGGCCAGCGTGGGGACGTATGGCCTTAACCCTATCCTGAGAGGAGACGCGAGCCCAGCAATGGGACGTTATGGGTTGTTGATGTTAGTTGGCCTACTATTTACACCACGCGTACAAGACGGATTGGTATCGGCTTTGTTTCAAGTATTCCTTCTGTTTGCAGTCATGTTATCATACAAATTTTACTCTTGTGTTTTCTGGATAAGTTATCTTTTCTCATAAGTTATACGTGCACATAAAAGAGTGATTTTCCATTCACATATTTTTACATTTTGGTGTCGCAATCACAAATAAAACAAAATTCATCCTATATAAACGTCTAGTTGCTTCTTTTTTATTTCATGACTAAAAAATAATGTTGTTTCTTACTACTTTGGGTACGGATTAGATAAGTTTGGTTTACATATACATATCGTAAACATTTGAAAGGTCTGAAGGTAAGTGGCACTTATATTTAAAGAATAAAGATATGTTTCGATAAGAAATACTCACCGATTAATTTATCTGGTAGTATCTTCTGCCATATTTTTAACCAGGTACTCACAATCTAATATTTTATCCGTTTGATGATAGATTGAGGATACAGACGGTTAATCTATCCTATCCCTATTTATCCCGAAGATGTCGTAAAAACGACTAAGGGCCAACTACGCAGTACCCTGTGTGCTAGAAAGAGAAGAAAAACTAGACAAAAACTTCATAGTCTATACAAATCAGCTACTACTTACTTCAATACTTTTGTATGCCTCGGTAGCGCAGTGGCAGCGTATGCGACTGTTGTACTTGAGGTCTCGGATTCCTGGCTCGGACCAAATGTTTGTACGACCTACAAATATTTGTTTCTGAGTTTGGGTGTATGTAGTTACAAAAAAGTATACATGTATTCATATCAGTTGTCTAGTACCCATAATACAAGCTCTGCTCAGTTTAGGACTAGGCTAGATGGCGTTGAGTAGATATGGCTTATGTCAAATTTGAGTGTAGAATAACTCAAATTTGACATAAGCCATGACCTTATGTCATAAGGTCTTCATGCTAACGCGTTATAAGATCAAATCTTGATTTATATTTCTTTTTATAGAAACAACCATATTTGCATTTGTTGAAAGTCAATTCACAATTGGTTGTAATACCCAAAAATATGTATTAAACCAATAATCTGATTTATTTTAATATTTTTCCAGCTGCCACACGATCTGTGCAAGAGCCTGAAGATGATGTATATGACGCCGCCCCCGCAGCGCGACCCTCCAGGACGTTCAGACGAGGAGGCAACTAAGTCCACAATCAGCTGACTTATATATATATATATACTCCTTACCCACCACCCTACCTACCCCTTCATTCTCCTAAATCCCTATAAATTTTAATAACATCCTGAAACTGCAGGTCAACGGGCCGTGGTCTATAAAACAGTACCGTTAGCGATGTGCCACTTTACCCTGTGATATTGTATTAGAGTTCGAATTGTATTGTTGAGTTGCAGTGTCTACAATATTATGTTGTATGAATGCAAGGCAGTAGCTGCTACCATATGCTGTCTAAAAGACTTCACATGTAAAGGTTTAATGAGGAAAGTTAAAATTATACCCAAATTCATCGCCTTAGATGGATTAATGTTTTATACTTTTTGTAAATTATAAGAATAAGTAATTTTTAAATAAAGTAATTGTAAATTTTATGCGTTTTTTTAAATGAATAAAATATATAGAAATAATACCCTGTTACTGAGTTAGGGATTGTATGAATGTTGCAATTAATTATGTAACAGCATTACTAGCAACTCGCCATTACTACTCGTATTTCCGAAGAAAATTTTAAAAATGAAAGAAACCATTTCCATAGCGTATAATTATTAAACTGCTTCGGTGGCGTAGTGGTAGCATATGCGACTGCTGTGCTCGAGGTCTCGGATTCGATTCCCGGGTCGGATCAAATGTTTGTACGATCTGCAACAATTTGTTTCGACGTTTGGGCCTTTTCTATGTATTTACAAATAAAATGTATGCATGTATTTACATCAGTTGTCTAGTACCCACAACACAAACTATGTTTAGTTTAGGACTAGATGGCGTTGTGTGTTAATAATATTTATTTATTATATTATTAATTATTTGACTGACTAATTGACATTCATGCGTTAAGCATGATACTTAAAAGTAATTTACAACAATATTTAAAATATAGTAAGTGTTATTTCTTGAAAATGCCAGTTACTTTTGCCAGGGGAATGTTGTAAGTGCCAGTTTACTATTTTAACACCTTTTGCACCTTGTTAACACTTTGGTATTATTTGGTTGCGTTGAAGTATCTTCAATATTGTTTTGTGTTACTGGATGAGGGTAGTGTGCATGTTGCGAGGAATTAAGCAATATGTATTACTCGTCTCGAAGAAATCGCCGTGAGCGACAAGACCGCCAATTGTTACGTATAGGTACATATTTGTTACTCATCTTTTGTTATTAGAATTATTTTAATAGAATAAAAATACTTAGCCACTTTCTAAAGAATATTTGCAAAATAATAGAAAACATTTCCATGAATTACAATATAATTAACTACTGTATATTAAATATGATACTTAAAACTTATCAAAATTATCAGTAATTGAGTAAATTTTATTTCTTAAGCACGCGAGTTACTTCTGCCAGGGGAGTGTTGTAAGTGCCAGGTTTCACTAGATTGACTAGCTGCTCTGCGATTTCTTGGCCAACGCGCACCTGAGCCTCTTTTGTAGAAGCACCTGTTAAAATAACATTTAATTACTTTTATGCTAGCCAGGAAGTATGTTGTTTCATTTTTTAATTCTAAGGAGTAGTATTTGTCACGAGTATTCTACTTCATCAAATTTTACTTCATATTTAATTTGGCATTTCTCTTCTCACATATATGCGATGAGAACGAATAGGAACTACATTCCCAAGAGTGGTAGACGTCAGAAGGTCGATCGTTAAAGAAAAAACCCGTAACCTTGTTTTTCCAAATGTTAGAGCTGTTTATTTCATTAAGAATAAATTAGAATAATTGTGTGTACGCTAAGTGTGCGTAATTAGTAATAGAGCCAGCGAGTCTTTTATACTCGCTAGCTCTATTATTAATTACGTTACAAATTGAAAATAGTAGATTATTGCCACGTGTTCAGCATACCATAGGATCGCAAGATTATTTCATATTTTTTTATCATACACAAAAACTTTTTGGTGTAGAAAACTACTTGGGATACTGAGACTTGATTTTTATATGTTGCAAGACTTGCAAGTTACCATTACCCATGCATTCTTCATTCATGTTTGATGTCGCTGAAGCAGGATATTTATTTATTTAATCTGCAATTACATTGCATAAGGCGGACTTAATGCCGTAGGTATTATCTTCCAGTCGACCTTTGGGTGGTGCAGAGCTGTGTGTAGCAGATGTATTATTGAAGCAAGTGAGAATTATTGTTAGGTTTACGTTAAGCTATTATTATATAGCATACATACCTATATATGCAATGATAACTTATTCTGATGACTCCGTCAACAAGTCTCGGATATATTCGTAAACAAATTCACGGATGAATTCTATTCACCCAATTGATCGTAATGGCTCGACAAATTGATCTACCACTGGTACTAGCGAATATGCATCTTATATAAAAGTAGTTATGCTATATTTACAAGAGCATATTAAACAGTGTTATCAAACACTCTGTCTATAGGTACATTGAGCATAGCGTAGGTACATAAAATAACAAAAAAATTGTAATACTAGAGTAGGTACGTACCACTAGAGTTCTGCTATTAGAACTACATGAGTGATTTCATTGATATTTAAAAGTGTCAAAATTGGACAGTTGACTTGTTTCGAAGTCGTACATAATATCTTTCAAATTACAATTTAAACTTAAAAAATAATATGAATATAGTTACCGAGGTGAGGTGTGGCAATAACTGCCTTGTGCTGGATTATTTGTAAAGTTAGGGGGTCAGTCGGAGGTTCCTGCTCAAAAACGTCCAATGCTGCTCCACCGACCTGCGATAAACATTAAAGTTGACATTCCAATCTGATTGCCGGCCCAATGATGCAGAAGCATCTCAATAGGCCATAGTGTGAGTCACCACGCCGTATTGTTGCATTGTCTTCATTCGCAATTAGTGTGGTGACCACTACTCTTGGATTTTACTCATGCTTTCTATCAAGCAAAATAGAGTCTTGGCAGGTCATATCCTACTACTATTATAAAGGCGAAAGTTTCTAAGTATGGATGTATGTATGTATGGATGTTTGTTACTCTTTCACGTAAAAACTACTGAATGGATTTGAATGAAACTTTACCACAATATAGCTTATACATCAGAATAACACATAGGCTACTATTTATAAAGATATAGCTTCGCCTCGCGGCGTTGCCCGCAGTTATCATCGTACCGCGGGTAGCACCGCGGGGTTCAGCTAGTATTAAATAAAAATTGGGTCGAGTGGCGAATACACAATTAAAGCAATATAAATTATTATATATTTTATGTATTATATATAATTAACCAGAATTACATGATGTGAAATCCTTAAAAAATTTAAGTCATGATTTATTATTTATTCAAAAGATTTTGTTACGAAAACTAGATTTAACAAAGAATGTGTAATAGATCACAGTAAAAATACAAAAAAATCTTAATAGTTACCTATGTTATTTCAATCAAAAGAAATACATGTTATGTTTGGAATTATATTTCAAAATAATATTAGTACTCAAAGACATATACGCAATAAATTAAAGATTTCGACTTACCTGACCACTCTCCAAGGCCTCATATAAATCCTTTTCTTGTATAAGACCGCCGCGACCGACGTTTACGATTTTAACACCTTTTTTACAGATTGAAAAAACTCTGGAATTGATGAAATCTGTAGAAAAAGAAATGTTTTATGTTCATGCCAGTATTTTAATAAAACCCCGGTGAACAATATGGGTTCAATTACTTTTTCTTTAAACAAAATATATTCGTATGGTTGAATCTGTATTTGTTCTGTGGTTTTATCTATGGTTCTTCTCTTAAATGTTTCAGAAGTATAATAATATGATGCTATATAACTAGTTAGCTAGTAAATTTCATTTATATAGAAGATCAGAAGTTACGTTGGACGAGCGACGTTGAATCAAGCTTAAAAAGATTTTCATCCCCCTATCTCGGCAAGAGTATTTTTGCCCTTCGATATCTGAGTGCCAAAGTCATTTTTATCCGCTAAGATAATAAAGTAATTTGAATTTAGAACATCGTGTATACTAAGTTTGTGAATTCAAAACATCATTAAACCTATTTATTTCTACCTCCATGGTGCCGAATGTATCATACAACCTTTTTTTGCATTTAGTCGTTTCCTTGCCGAGGTGGGATGAAAAATTACGTGTTGCACTCGAGTGCATAGATTTTTTATCTCTTGCTCTTTTGTTTCCTCCCCCTTCCGCTCAGGATTCTGATTTTAGAATTAAATTTCAGAACCCATCATTTGCTCGGTCATCTAAATTGAACATGCGGTTAAAAAGTAAAAAACGAGTATGCTCTTTTATTATACTTAGGAAATTTAATTAAAAAAAATATTTTATTCAATAAAGTGTACAATGTGAGATCTATTTATAAAGTAGGTATCAAAAGTTGTTTATATTTATAGCCTTTGTTATTGTGGAATTCTACTTATAGTTACTAATGAACAAGTAACAAAACTTACTACTGATTTTATTAGCAAATTGCATCAGTCCTCAATAGTTTAGAAGATTGAATAAGTTTCTTATCGGCACTAGGCAAATTGATTTACCAATTAGCATACGTGTGTGAATGATATAACACCTTACGGTAAAGACAGGGTTCATTGTGGAATAAGTTGATTTACTGTAAGGCCTTATATAAAATAAAAAACCATAAATATTTTCGGACATTTATCACACAATACCATCTAGTCCCAAACTAAGCAGAGCTTGTACTATGAGTACTAGACAACTGATATTATACATAAATACATGTTTTTGTAAATATATCTGAATACACCCAAATTCCGAAACAAATATTTACAGATCATACAAACATTTGGTCCGACTCGGTAATCGAACCCGAGACGCAAGCACAGCAGTCGCATAAGCTACCACTGTGCCACCGAGGCACACACATCAAAATTCTTTTGCAATCTGTATTCACTGAAAAGTATTCAAGTACTAATGTTTGTAATACTACGAACTTACATTTTTCAACAATGAAACAATTTAGGGTACAGAGTTAAAAAAAAACATCTGAATCAAATAAAAATAACTAGATTGCCGTTTCTGAAGAGTTAACTAATAGTATTACTGTTGAAAATCCAAAACTGAGGATTGGATACAAATTGTAAGCAATTTCTTTATTACAGAAAATTAGTATACATATTAAGCTGTGTACGAAAATAATCACATTAGTTATAAACTGTGTCGTGGTTATGGAATGTGACAATGCATGATATTTGGATTCTTGCACAAATCAAAAAACTACTTTGAACTATTGATTGAATTTATAATAATGTACCAGCTTACTTTTGGTTGACTCGATGAGGGGCGTATGCAGAGTAATATAGTCAGCATGAGGCCAGATGTCATCTAACTCCATTTTTTCCGCATGGAATTCAGCACATTGCTCAGCAGACACAAACGGGTCGAAACCAATGATCTATAACAACAAAAATTAATCAATCAATCATTTATTTTCGGAAACACAGATCGTAGGCTTATTTTATAGGTACACTATGTCCTACCATATTATACGGTGTGCAAATATTATTTAAATAGAAATGTCATACCTATATCTAATAATTATATTAAATAAAGTCAATACAAAACAATGTTTACATGAATTGGAAGAAAGAAAAAAAGACGTTTCAGATAGTACGAATACAGGTAGTTAAAAATTTACCAAAAAAGACATTACATAAAGTATTAGAGCAAATATTCTAAAGCAAATTGTAACATGAAAAAATTACAGTCGACATAAATTCGTCACAGAGTAATAACAGTTGTCTGCTAGGTATTAAACCCATCAATAGATAGATAGACACCTCTTAGATAGGTTACAATAGAAACAATTAGAGAATTCGTTCTATTCAGTGTTACAAAAGTCAACAATGGAATTTATACACAATTAAACGTACAACAAAACATTTTCAGAATCGTGGTTATAATAATATTAATCTCACACAATTCAAAGATGGCCGTCTGTTCCCAACTAAGCAAATACTGTACTATTTTAACCAAACTGCTAATTAACACTTTTATATATTTCTAAATACATACATATCATAGATAAATTACACCCAGACACAGAACAAATGATTGTGATCATTACGCAAACATTGGCCCTGGGAAGGAACCGAACCCAGGAACTCGGACATTAAGCCAACAGGTCAATTGTTCCACATTGATATAAGTAATGTAATCAAAATCTCTGACTGACGGATAGTTAAAAGGTTTAAACTATTTGTTTAAATAATTTCTTTCGTAAAAACATAACCTTTACATCATAGTCACAGATGTTCTAATTAGGTTACGTAAATAGCCTGTATTAAGAACAATCTGTTGCTGCGTTCCATAAAATTAAGAAAAGGTACATAGGTATAAATATAAAGTCGCAAATTGTTATTAAAATTTAAATACTAGATTACATTAACTGGTGAGTTAGCTTGTGTGAGTTTGTGAGAGCGTGTTTGTGTGAGTGAAATGTTTATTTTTGTAAATCTATGAATTTATCATTAAATACATAAAATTATGTACTAGTACTTAGGCTTAAATTTATATACATTTACTTTGAACTTCACGTACCCGTTTGACCGATATAATTTCCACCAGACAGTAGGTATAATTATTACTTTTTATCTTATCGTTGTTTACGCAACAGCCGTTGGTGGGTGCGCAGGAGTTTAAGAATTTATTTTTGTATTTCGTTTTGCACTCGTTTACGCTGTCTGTCACTTTATACCTATTAGATAATTGTGGTTTGGTTTAAGGATTTTCCTTATCTCTTTGACAATGAAACTGATCAATAAAATTCATAAACTTGTTTATATCTTACTGAACTGGAACTAAACTCATTTTAAACTCAATCCTGATTAAATTATACGTAAACCGAAGCTTGCCTGGATTAGCAAATGTATCAATAATAATAAAGTTATAAAGATTTACTATTAATATAGAAGGCTGTATGGCTCCCATCGGCCTCAGCCATATTTTGTGAAAGGTACTTTTTAATTTAACCAATGAAAAAAGCAAAGGCAATACCACAGGATCGGTATATAATTTATCTGCCGATACTAGTGTAAAGTGATACTATTCTACATTAAGGTAAATGGATAATAAAAAAAATATTAATTATGAATAATATATTAATAATTAAATATAATGTAGGTTGGTAGTGTAGATTTACCTTCATTCCAAATGCGTGCATGCGGATAGCGACTTCCCTGCCCACTCTACCAAGGCCAAGAATGGCTAGGGTCTTCCCGTTCACTTCAGTACCGGTGTACAATGAGCGATCCCATCGACCAGCCTTTAGAGACGTGGCGGCTGGGACGACGTGTCTCGACAGTGACAATATAAGGTTGCATGTCAGTTCACAAGCACTTAAGGCATTAGCACCAGGGGCACTGAGGAGATACAAAATATATATAACAATCATTCAATTAAAGAATTAATTGATACAAAACAATAGTTAACCATTGAGTTATCTAAAACATGTGAAACTAACCAAACAATTAACGAAATCGCTTTAGCTCTTCCTAAAATGAGGCGTTATCGAAAAAGTATTTTTTTTTTATAATTAGCTGAACCCCGCGAGGCGAAGCTAGTCTAAAAAGCAGCCTAAGTTACTTCTTATATGATCAGCTACCTATCAGTAAAAGTCTCGTCAAAAGCGGTCCAGCCGTTCCAGAGATAAGCCGGAACAAACAGACAGACAAAAATTAAAAAAATAATTATTTGTTATGTGTACCGTGTATACATAATAATATACATTTAGTAAAACGCGGTTATTTTAATAGGTACTACAAACAGACACCTCAATTTTATTTATTCGTATGTATAGACAAACTAAGCTTATCTACTTCGTTCTGAAAGTAAGTAGTAGTAAATTTAGTTTGATTTCAGTTTTTTTTTCAGTTTTTCAGGCTTTGTAAAAACTATAACATATTAAATTTTAAAAATAATAACTACCTAACACATCTCATATTTAAGCAGAGCTTGTATTATGACAACCAGCCTACCGATTAACATATATATATAAATATCTAAACACATACATACTATAGATAGATTAATATAATTACTTTAAATGTTACTCACTTGATTACACCAACGCCTCGTTCACCAGCCACTTTAATGTCGATATTGTCTACTCCAGCACCAGCGCGGCCAACCACTTTTAGATTTACGCCGGCTTCTAGTACAGCTTTGGTTACTTGTGTGGCTGACCTAACAACCAACGCGTCGTATTTCTACAGGGAAAGAATATTCATTTCATTTTCCTATAGTTTGAAAAATTCAAACACATTTTAAGAACACTTGTTACAAACTCACAAACATAAGATGATAAAAAGCAATCGCACAATTTAGCTAATCGTGTTCATTAGTAAAATTAAATACATTGAAATAAATACGTATATGTTTGGGCCTGTGTTTGAGTGAGGACTAATTAAGTTTTCTGGCAACTAAAATATCTATTTTAAAATGTTAAACGTCGGTATGGAATAGTGAAGGCCAAAACATAAATGTATGATTACAAATTTATCTCATAACTTAATAATCTTGTATTGTCTACTAAAATAAAAATATTGTCTTGTGTTATCTTATTCCTACATGTTTGAAAATAATCGAGATAATATAATTTCTTTAGTTTAAAATAGGTACGAGTATATATATACTGGTGATGTATTAAGACTCTATTATCAGTAAAACATTCAGAAGTTGTTAGCTTTTATTCATAATGAGAAGATAAGAAGCGATAGCACGTCGTCGTTTTATAAAAATATCATATATATAAGAACTTTGTTCGATTATTTCGAACCTTTGATAGGAAGTAACGACATGACACTTAGTAATGGTACCTTTTTTCAGAGAGAATATTTAAAAGGAAGAAAGGTCCTCGAGTTACTCTTGAACAATAGAGGGATTAAGTTTTCGTAATAAAATGCATACGAGCCTTTTGGAACGAAGTTCCTTATGGCGCGTTGTGTAAGGGGGCTAGACGGAAAAATTGTCACGACACAATTTGTTGACACGACAAAATTTGTTGTCACGACACAATTTGTTGTCACGACACGACGACGACACACACAGATATTAGATATTTTCGTTTCGTCTTTCTATTTCGAACTTCGTTCCATCCGGGTGTCCCTTGACACCTCTCAAGTTTTCATATATTTGTTGTGTTAAAAACATAACTTTCAATTTGACTTATTTTATTTCTCAATAAGACTGGAGTGTAAGTATAAGACATATATTTGGGACATAATTCGCTTAAATCATTCATATTACATCAATATATTAGGGAATAAACAAACAAGCATAATTGGAAGCTAGCAAGCGATCCCTAAAACAAAAATGAGATACACAAATAAAAACAGAAATAAATATATTATTTAGGAAGTATTAGAATTATCTGTTCTATTCTGAAAGTCTTTTCTGTAAAACTAAATCTAAATCTAAATCTTAATCACATCATATTAACTTTCAATTATTTCAACATCAATTAACTACCTTTAATAAGCCACAAAGGAGGTTTTAAAAGTATAACATACATTATAATAATATAAAATCATCATACACAAAAGAACCGTAGTAAATAATAAAATAAAAGCAACATCTCATTCGCAACTGCAGTTTTATTACAACTTACTGGTACTTCCTTTAAGATGTCTTCCTTCGAGATCTTAGCGATGTTTCTCGCGCTAATGCCGTGAGCGTTCAGTATATCAGTGCAGTTTGCACCGACTCCATCCACAATCAATACTGACTTAATGTTTAGAGCCATTTTGTAACTGTTTATGAAAAAATAAAATTGAAGTAAAAAATAATCAATATATTATAATTATATAATTCATACTTTCGCAACGATTTCCGTGGTATTAAGTATGGAGATACTTTGATTCTGGAGAAAGGACATAGGGTACTCTTTACCGTGTCAACCTGCATACACGCGGAGCCGTCAAAAGCTAGTTATGTATAGAGACTAAAATGAATGATTTAAAATTATTTGCTGTAACAAATATTTTTAGTACTACTTTCTCGCGAACTTGAGAATAAAATTCCTATGCTTTGTCATTGTGTAAGCAAGATCTGTTGATACAGTTCTAATTTGCCTTTTCTTATAAAAGTAAAGCGAAATGACCTGATAATTTCATAGACTTGCCTCACTATTTTGAGCGTGTTATCAAATTATAGTTGACAAGATGTGGAAGTTCAAAGTTGTATCTTCTCAGAAGTAGCAGTTTTGTTGTACAAAAGGTGTATTTTTATAGATATGTATTTATGAAGGTATGAAGTTCATGCACAGCTATTTCGAAGTTTGCAACCGGTTTTAAGTTCATCGAACAGTAAACACTCGCTCTGTGAGCACTAAACGACACTAAGCCCAGATAGGACCGTAAGCATATATGTAGGAAATACATATAATAATATGATTCGGAAGGGAATTAAATCGCAAATAATCATTCCCTAGGATATTTAAGGTTAAAGCATTAATAGCGTAGTTTAATCTCAATTTTAATGTATATCGGCTTCGTCATATGTGAATTTAATTGGTCAATTATATCGCATTGTTTTAAATAGTAATATACAAAACCTTGCGTCAAGGCAATATTAACTAAGTGAATATAAAAATAGGCAGTGTTAGTGACTATGAACGTTACTTGACAATGTTACATATAAATAAAAAATGCAATAATATTTTATTCAACACTTTTATGTTTGATATATATTTAGAAATATATGCTAATATAATTAAAAACATTGAGTATCAAAATGAAGGTGCTCATTAAAATATTATATGTAACATCAGTTTATTCTATTTCGGAACTAGATTTATAAAAACATAGATACTGTGGCAAGTTAAAAGACACAAAGTGAGTTCAGGTATATCTTTGTTACATCAACATTTTATAAGTAGGTAAGAACTATATACATATGTATAAAAAACAATAACACATAATTACGATTAATATGTATAACAAATCGATTGAATAGGTTATCGATTGAATAAACTGTCAAAAACAATATTAATTAACAGTAATATTCCCAATAGCACCAAATATGTGTCAATATAATAAGTTAAACAGATAACAGTACAATACAAATACTCACGTGTGTCAGTCGTGCGTGTCTGAATATGTACTAAATCAACTAACTGCAAACTGAGACGAGCGCTTGAGTGGATCGCCGATCAGGTCGCGAATGAACGAAGCGATCACTTATCTTCGCCAGTGGCAAACGAACGTCGCCGACCGATGTAAAATTTGATATAGTTCAATTTGGACTCATGTCTTATTAGCGCTAGTAGCGCCTCTTTTTGTACATTTTATTAGTAAATTAGAATGATGAACTAAAAAATATCTTAACAAAATGTTTACTTACAAATACTAATATAATACTCTTTATCAGTTACACCATTCTTTAGTAGTCAAAGTACGATTGACTGAGTTGATCTAGCGTCACTTACCAATTACCATGACACCGATTTTATTATGTTTATTTTCTAGTTAGAACTCGGCCATAACTATTACAGTAGCTATTGCGTCTTAGTGGTTATGATACTCGTAGCTATGCGAATTACGTAATTAATATTTGTTGGCTCGTTCTTTTTTTAAAAGGTGTGCTTTTTATACCTGTACCTACCTGTATGTACCTACTTACATTTGTTGTTATAAAGTAAGAAGGTACATAGTAAATTTATATTTTTCTTTGTGTACCTACTAAACAATTGCAGCTACATATTCATTTTTTATTCTTGAAAAAAAATTATACAAATACGTACCTACTGAATGTCTATTTAAAATATACACAGAGTAGTGATCACTTCCGTCAAACAATTAGTTGTCCTAGGTGGGAATGGAACATTATTTTATCATTACTTTCAGTAGGTTTACGTTTATAATCATGCGTATAAATATGTAGTTGCACTTACTCCGATCAGATCTAATAAAAAAGATAGAAAAAAGATAACGCTAGGCCTTTGTTCTTACTGAAGCCAAAAAACTTAGCTACTTCCAAGTAAACACATGCGTTTACGCACACGCATTTAACAAACCACGTTACTTTTTGTTTGTATTGTACAAATTGTCGTGCAGTAAGTTTACCTACAAAATGCCGTTATGCAAATAAATGGTGTAAAGACTACACAAAAGTGAACAAAAAGTCTGGAAGAATAACATTTCACACGTAAATACATACAAAAGACGTACTGACATAATTTTATCAGGAGTTCCTATTTCTAATAGCCAAGAAATGTGGGTAAATAGTTTGTAGGTAAATTCATAGCCAAATAATGAAATAGAGTGAGACATATGTTTTACTTTATTTTTTTAGTCACTTACTTTTATAGTGTTAAAAATGTGCAAATTAATTGTAACAAACAAACGCAGGCAACTCTTCAGTCACTTTCTTATTCTACGTGCATTGTCTACCTTTTTTATTTGATCTGAGAGCACTTACCACACTTAACAAAGAGAAGATGACGTAGTACTTTACAGTGCATATTCTTCAAAGGCCTTCAGCTACCATGTTATCGCTTCAGCGATTTTATTTCTCCTGGAGACTTCACGTTCAAGTTTGTTTTCTAACACACCAGATTTGTGATGTGCCAAATAAAACAAACACAAAACTAACATATGGTTTTTAAATTGTCTATTTTATTTGATTACTAGTTTTTTACCTATGTCAGTTTGTACAATTTGCTATCAGGGTGTTATGCTCAAACTTAAAATGTATTTTATAATATTTCTTTCTGTTGATGAAAGTACCCTAGCTAGATCGATTTATCGCCCCCGAAACCCTCTGCATACTAAATTTTATGAAAATCGTTGGGGACGATTGCGAGATTCATAAATATACGTATATACATTCATACAAGATTTGCTCGGTAGGTAGGAAGGTATAAGTTAGGTCTCGACTTAATATGTGAATGTGTGGCAGGGATACTCGACACAGGTATCTTCTTTAAAAGTAGGTTGTGGCCCTTCTATACTACACTGGTCAAACGGGTTGGCAGGGTTTGTTTTAACTTTTTCTTGAAATTTTTATTTAAGTCCTTATTGGGAACACGGGATCTCTGAACGATGGCGGTTTGAGTTGCGATTCTGATAAGGTTTGTCCAACGCGTAGGTGAGTGCCGTAGATTCAAAGTATCCGAGATGCCATGAACCGTAACAAGTGAAGACACATCGTGGCCAATAAAAATGCAGCCTTATTGGCCATCGAAAATGCAGCATTGTCAACTACGAGTGCTCTGTCAAGAGTAAACGACTGTGAAGGAAAATCATCACTGATACATTGCTTCTTATTGGTTAAGCTAGACAACATTATATTCGATTATAGTTATCAACATCAGATCAGCTTTTATGATGACTCATGAAAGTTGATCTGATGTCGATGATCCTTCAGGAGAGCCTTGTGTCCAGCCTATCCTGAAGGATGTTTCAGTCAACTATGCTAAACTGGCTAGACAGATTGGTATATGGTTGATATCAAATTTTCCAGCTGCTTATAGTGCTGTTGTCCTACTAAGTTTATTACATTAATCAACCCTTACGATATCTATTAGATAAATAAGGGTGAATACATTCCGTGTTTTTAATTATCCGTCACAACATGGACGTAAATGTGCTACGAGAGACGAGCATCTAGTCATAGTTTCTCAACCTTATTTTACTCACCGCCCACTTTGAGAATATGTTTTATTCTAGAGCCCCCATCTTTATTTTACTTACCATCTGACGCGAATTTAAAACAGCTATTGCCACGATTATTCAAAACGTGTAATATTTTATTATAGTCAAAAGATAAGATATTACCCTTATCTTATTTTTGAGTTTAAAGTGTAGAATGAAGGAAGTATGCTTCAATGGGAGCAATTAAAAGTCATACTTAGTTATTTTGAGGAATATTTTTATTAACATTCAAAAGTCATGAAGCATTTAAAGAGTTTGTTAATATCAGGCTTGATTTTACTTAAAAACAACCGTAAGTTGCCGCGTTCAGTAACATGAAGCCGATTTCTCTTTTTAGTTACCGACGTTGCTACAGCAGTAAATCCACGTTCAGTTAAAAATGAAGATGCGAATGCTATCAGAAACCGTTGAACAATCAACCATAATCCTGGGTACAGTTGTGAAATCGGCTTCTACATCCAAAATCAGTTTTTCTTCTAACTGGAATGATCTTACTGTGTTATAGTCAACATTGGAATAAGGATCCAAAACCCAGTCTGGTATGGCCAGCCATGTTTAAAATGTCTTGAAATCTCTGAGGAGATTTTCTAAGTGTTGACAGTAAACAAGCAAGTCGTCGCTATTGAATGGTAACTCCTAATAAATTTGGTAAGTTATTGTATTACCGTCTGCCGATATTTCTTTTGTATAATAGTTGTTAGGATACGAAAGCAGCAATGCATTATTTTTAAAGTTGGATGTTGACATCATTGAACAATTTATACAGGTCTGTCAAGTACGCAATTTCTTTCTTTGATGAAATGAGGTGAATGGTTCTGGGTCTTTGTTTCCTAGGACGCGGCAGCAGAGTGCGGGCTCAGACGCATGTTTGTCACTTGCTGACAAATAAAATAATAATAGAAATTTATATAATTTTAATCTCTGTAATTTAACTCCGATTGTAGTACTTTTTATTTTGTAGTTTTTAGTTACGATGTTTTTAATTCACTGCCCTGCACTGTTACATAATACGTGAATTTTCACACTCGTGTTAAAATTATTACAATACCTACAATAACAAAAATCATCTGCGTCATCTCAACACCCCTAATTTTCTCTGGGTCTTCTACTGCTTCTCCGATAGTCTTAAACGTCCACAAAGTAGCGTTATTGCCCACGTTGAGAACCTACGATCTAGAATAGACGACTTCAAGTTGAAATGTGATCACACTGGAAGCACCAGCTGTCGAATATACAAAAAATCATCAAAATCGGTTGAACCGGTCGGAAGTCCGTAGGTAACAAACAAAAAAATACAGTCGAATTGAGAACTTCTTCCTATTCCGAATTAGGTTAAAAATTTAATGTTACCATTGTGTGGTTGCGTTTCAACTAACAAATGGCCATCACGCAGTTCGAGCGCTAGGCCATCATATAGAAGAGCCATTATATTTAACAATTTTATTTTAGTTTTGACCATATATATAATATATATACATAACATAGACTAGCTTTGTCCGCTTCTCTGCCCGTATATATACCGGTTATATGTAGCCTACGTCCGTCTTTAACAATCAAAGTATCTTCATATCAAAATTTCATTAAAATACGTACACTAGCTTAGTCGTCACGTCAATTGGGAATATTTTAATTAGGTATCTAGATTCAAAACAATAATAACATTCATCGTATAAAAATAAAAGAACGTCACTACGTATTCTGCCGTTGTTTGCGTAAACATGTTTATCAAATTGTTGAATTAACAACAGAAATTATTTCATAATACATTGTTTTCCTATCGGCGAACAAAACTGACGGTTATTTATTAGGTTATTGTATTCTGTAATGTTGATAACATGTACAGAGGAATCATTGGTTTTGAATTATCATTTGATTAGATACCACCTATTGCCTTAACTTTTTCTTGTATTGCATAATGTTATAATGTAAATTTTGCTTTTTAATAAATGCATATGTACGTACCTATACACGGTACATACCAAAACATATTTTTTTGTTTTTTCTCTCTGTCCGTTTGTTCTGACTAATCTCTGGAACTGCGTGACCGACTTTGACGGGACTTTCTAAATTTTCTAAATATCTAACGAGCACAAAAAATCGGCCAAATGCGAGTCGGACTCGCGCACTAAGGGTTCCGTACCAATATCTAACTAACTGACAAAAACGAGCCAAATTTGTATAGGAGCCCTTATATACCTTTTTTTTTATTTAATTTTTATTTTTAAAGTAAACTGAATTAAAACATTCACAGAATATGAATATTTCAAGCGTCTTCATGTTGCCGTTATCAATGTCGAGCAAAACCCAGCAAATGAAATACATTTGTTATGTGGAAGTCTTATTTGTTGTTATAGTGGCAATAGAAATACATCATCTCTGAAAATGTCAACTGTCTAACTATCACGGTTATTGAGATACAGCCTGGTGACAGACGGACAGCAAAGTCTTGGTAATATATAGTATTTAGTAGTAAATTATAAAAAAATAGAAGGAAAAAATAAATGAATTCGAATTTGAATAAAACCTAATACGAGTGAACCATGTTCACTCCGAAGTAACTCTCAGAACACAGAGATCTTTAAGATGGTTTTCCTTTTTAAATGTTTTATTGACTTCTTTGACATATACGAAGAAAAACGAGTCTCTTACATCTGTTTAGTGTCTAAGTTTTCCTACAAGTATTAAATGTAATAAAATAATGTTAAACTACCAAACGCAGTTGTGATTGTCATTATTTATTTTGCATTATTTGCAGTGTTCTATAGATCGTCTAAGGTTTAGAAGTTTTGTACATTAAGGGCCCCCGCAGACTGCAGACTTTTTATCGGCCGATAGTTTAGTCGGGTTGGGCTGAAAGTGCGCACACCGAGCCAACTAAACAGTTTGGTTGGTGAACAGGGCGCAGACTATCCAACAGCCGGCCGACTATTCTCGAACTAGTTTGTAACTGACTGTTGAAGCAGTCGCACAATGAGAATATTGTCCAGGAAAGTTATTGCTCTCATCATACTCCGGAGGAGGAAAATCAAGAACCCGAAACACAAAAGGGGTGGCAAAAGTTTGGCGGTGTTTCACGCCTATGTCTCGGAGAGCACGTTTAGCCGTCGGTCCCATTTATCATGAACATCTATGGCAAACGTTATTGGGAAGTCAGTGCCCTCAAATATACTGTCAACTAGTTTAACCTTCGAATTTAGCTCACTAAAGACTGTGAAGACCACCGACCCTAAATCATTTTGAGAATAGTACAGACTAGGAAGGTATACATTAGGTATTTAGTTATTTATTTCCCTTTATGCACATCTGTTTGTAAAATCAACAATCTAAGTAAAATAAAATAAGTTCGTCTGTCAATAAGCATCAATTCCTAATTTCACATCAAATAATTAATACCGAAACCGAAAAGACATTCCAATTTAATTTTGTAATAGAAAATATAATTAAAATGTTTTACTTTTATTTCAGTTTAGTTCATTACCAGCGTAAAACTGTTTTATGCTGATTTACTCGTATCTATAATTATCTCTCACAGAAACATTATCATGGCAATTGATAACAGTAAAAGAAAATCGTTCACGCCGTGTCTGAATTCTGTTTGATACACTTTTTAACATATATATACAAATACTAGCTGAACCCCGCGGTGCTACCCGCGGTACGATGATAACTGCGGGCAACGCCGCGAGGCGAAGCTATATCTTTATAAATAGTAGCCTATGTGTTATTCTGATGTATAAGCTATATTGTGGTAAAGTTTCATTCAAATCCATTCAGTAGTTTTTACGTGAAAGAGTAACAAACATCCATACATACATACATCCATACTTACAAACTTTCGCCTTTATAATAGTAGTAGGATCATAAAGCTGAAGAGTTTGTTTGTTTGATTGTTTGTTTGAACGCGCTAATCTCAGGAACCGCTGGTCCAATTTGAAACATTCTTTCAGCGTTGGATAGCCCATTAATCGAGGAAGGCTATAGGCTATATATCATCACGCTAATACTAATAGGAGCGGAGCATAAATGTAGAATGTTTCAAAAACGAGGAAAAATTTTCAGGCTACGGGCAATAGAAGACGCAAACGAGATTGCGTGGGTCAGCTAGTTTCAAATTAAGGGTGGACTTTATCAATTCATCGGAATATTTTTTTTATGTATGTTCGTCGATATTATCGTCATTGATTTATGAACCAATTTCAAAATTATTTTTGTATTGTGTTTTTCATTACCTTGTCAGCATGTCAGGATCTGATGATGGGATTCCAAGAAAACCATGTTTTATATATTTAATAGGTACCTAAATCTGTTTGAAATCAGTGCCAATCCATAAATAACAACAAAAATGAAAATGTATGTTTTTATTATAATGTAACCAATGTGGCTGGGCGAATGTACGTCATTTGTCTATTTGGCTTTTCATCGACTTCAGACAGATTTAAAATACCTAGCGCACATTATAATACTAATTTATTTAAATTAATAGATTATTAATTAAAGTCATTAAAATTAGCAGATAGTTATCGTCTGATGTTTTTTTTTTGAAGTCGGTGTAATTTTTCTTAAAAATGTTTTAGCAATTGATTTTTACAATACATACATATTTGTAAATTCTCTTGATTATTTGATATTCCATATAAATAATGGGATCAATTTAAAAATATAGGTAATGTTTTTCAAAAAGGGATGATATAAAAAATACTTATTGTGATACTTTGAAGAAGAACGTTAAACACTTTATGACGAAACGAATGTTATAAATGAAACAACGCTTATCCAAACGTTATAAATCTTAATAATTAATTTTATTATCACACTTACGAAAGATACAAAACATATCACGATGGCACTACAAGTCAGTGCTTCAGCAGACAAGACATGGAATCATATAAAAGTTATCTTTTTACAAAGTCATTAATTTTTTATCTTCTATTTGGACTAAATTTTTTGTTTTGCAGACGTTAACTGATTAAAATATTCAGAAATGTGCATAACTAGCTACTCGAGAATTGTTTTCATTCTCAATGACTTAAGTATAATTTTCTAAAACATATTATCTTGGACTTTGACATTGCTTAATACAATTTATTTTAAATGTAATCAGTACGAGTCTCATATTTTCGTCATTCCGGGACAAATCTACTGTTACCTTAATTAGGGTAGACATACTTTTATAATATTGGAAAAAAACAACTAGTTTATTGAGTGATATTGGTTTGGTTTGTAGTATTCTTCCACGGTGATTTACTTACACCGGGAAGCCCGGACTTACTCGTAACAAAATCTATTACTAATATGTACATAACACTTGTAAAATAAAAAAGAAAGTACTAAATAGAGAATAAGTACCCATCCATAGGTACATTTCTCGAAATGGAAAAGTATTAGAAGCTTACTCTAACTCTAGACATATTACAACTAAATAGTAAAAAACACTGATATTAGGCAGATAGTACATAAATGAAGGATACTAACAACTAAATAGTGTCTGGAATAAATTGACTAAGATTAATGACATATTGTGAATGCTGAACTCATTTGAGATATAGAATAATGCTTCATATTATTTGTTTAAAATAAAGTTTGGCCTCTGAGTTAAATAAATTCTATGAGAGATGACACATGACATTATTGTACATAAATGGAAATGTTCAAGGTAGCTAGCATAAGTTTCAGCATCATGTCATTATGATTAACCAGATAATTTTGAATGGAAGAATAGGGGGGTTATTTTGGGTGGTAGACGCCTCGGGCAGGTCTGGCCGGCCGAGCGCCAATGCCGCCTGCGGCGCGTCTCCTTGCGATAAGCGCATCTAAGCCACGAAGCGGTGGAGCAGCCGTCGTCTCGATAACTGCAGCTTCTGTCTCTTCTTCAACTCTCTCAGCACTAGTGCTCTCTTCAGTCATCTCCGTTGTCTTCTTTGGCGCTTCTGTTGTCGCCTAAAGAATAACAATAAATGACGTGTGTGTCAATTTATGATAGCAGTATCAATTAATTAATCATTTTAAGTGGAACATTTAGTTTACCTCTGTGGAAGCCAGCTTTCTCTTTAAAAGTGGATTTGTTCGACGCTGAAGAGGAGAGGCGGATGCTCGTGGCTTGGGGGAGGGTGAGATCGTAAGCCTGTTCCTCAGTGGTCGCCTACCGCCGCGAGGTGCCTCCGGTGCTGGAGTTGGTGGTGATGCCTGTGAATTGATATAATTATTATTGGTGTCAATTTGTATTCATTAAGTATATATATATACTCTGTTTGTTCTGTTATTCAACTTTTGTCAATCAACAATGTTTTATTGGCACAATAATAAAAATATAGGTCAACTGTGTCTCATGGTTTCCAAAATAAATAAGAAACTTGTAAAAAGTTTCTCAAAAATATTAAATATATGATAGTACTTTAATAAAGTAGATTAGTTTACATCAGTGCGATGGTCGGCACTTGATGGAACTTGGTAAGATACTTTCTAGAATTAAACTAACTTGCATACATTACAATATTTAATCCACTAAAATCCTGACCGGTTTTGTCTTACCACATTATTATAGGTTATACCTACATGAGTTTAATTCTAGAATTATGCAAATGATCATAATAATATATTATTTATAATTCTTAAGTTCATAAGCCTTAATATTATGAAACCTAACCCGGGTTGACCTCGAAAGATGTTGACAAAGCCATCTCCTGTTAAGTAACGTTTAATGCAATTGTTCGGGACAGGTTGTTACATAACCAGTGTGCATTAAAATATTACTCAGCATCAGCATCGGTGGCAGGAGATTCAGGCGCAGATGTCTCAGCGGGAGCTTCGGAGGAAGCTTCAGGGGCTGTGCTCACTCCTCTCAAGTTAAGGGCAGGCCGCAAGTTTAATTTAGGTCCTGGTCGCAGAGATGCTGGTCTCAAACCGGGTCTGCCACGACTGTTATAGATTATTAATCGAATGTAGTAACGCAAAAAACACACATACAGAACAATATTTTATGTTTCCTCGAAATTACATTGTCAGTATTAAGAAGTCTTTATGAAACCAAGTATGAATTATAATTAGTGTTAAAAGTTTTAGTATTTACCCAATAGTTCTGGAAGGCGTTGGAGTAGTTTCAACCGCTTCAGCGGAGCTACCTGGTGAGGTGCTGTCCTCAGCAGACGAAGCACTCGGAGTTGCGGCTGTTGTTGTGGTAGTAAGGCCCCTTCTTAGAGCGGGACGTAGTCTAGGTCTAAAATACCGTTGAATTAAGTTATAACTCGGAGAAAATTATGTCAGTATAAGATAAATAATTGTAATTGATTCAGAGAGCTTATACAAATCATCGTTGTTATTTTGAGAACTCCTATGTTTATAGCATACTAGCTTTTACTAGTGGTACGGTATTGAAAATAAGTTACATTATTAACAAATGGTAAGTCAGTAGCAAAAATAAGTTAATAACCTTGGTACAGGTGCTTCACTTGGCGCTGAAGTGCTGCCGTCGTCTGACGCTGACGCTGGCGCTGAAGTGGTGGAAACAGGACTTGTACGGCCCGCGAACAACCCACGGCGACCGAATGGCTGTAACAACAGACATTCAATTGTATAACATACAGAATAAAGATTATTTTAGAAATAATTGCATTGAGTTGCGTAAACAGCCTTTTTTTAAATCTGGAGATGACTTAGTTGTCATATTTTACTACACAACCTTAAATACAGGGTCTGTCGTAAATAATGGATAAGTCGTAAACTGGAGTTGGTCCGGCTATGAGACTATTAGAAAATCGTATCTTTTTGCCAGGGTTTCTAACCGTATGGAAATGGCGTAGACTTTTATGTTTTTTTATAAATTTCGCTACTCTTTGCATTCATTCCGTTGCCATTTCGTTAAATTTAGGTATTTCTGTGTCATTTTTTTTGTATTATAGTCTTGAAGATGTGTATTATTTAGTTTTAGTACTGTTTTAGGCGTTTTTAACGTTGGTCATTTTCAAAATTGTCATTTTAAGATTTTTTATGTTTTTGTTTTACTTAGGGTCAACTTTTGATCATTTACTGTGTAAAAAAAAAGTACGGCGCTATAGCTGCCCATGATCTTAATAAATTATCTAGTATGTGTAGATTCTAAAAAGGTATAACAATGCATACTTCACAAGTAATATTAAGCTACATGAGCGAGATCAATATCAAGGTGAGAAAATATTTTTTTCATGTAATGTTGTAAATGGTTATAAAACTTCGTCATAATGATTTATTTCTGCCAAGATTCTTTACACAAACACTATGGGGTCACTATTAAGGATATTCAAAAGAAAACTAGGTTGTTTTAGTACGTAAAAATATTTATTCAACAACTTACGGCTGCACTGTGGCGTTGTGGTCGTCCTTCACTCGCCCCGCCTACGCCGGTCCCAGGAAATCGTCCTTCCAAAAATGTGTTGTGCACTCTTATGAAGACACGATAGTCAGGATGCCGGGCATTTGGATATTTTTCCCGATAAACTCTAGCAGCTCTATTGGCGTTGCCATCACATAAACCATAAATGTAATGCATGTTTACGTATTCGGCCGGCGTGTATTGTTGAGGCATGATATACAAAATTTTCCAAAATAACACGTGCAATCGATAGCACAACACGATGCCCATAAATGAGAGCTGAGTTGTCAATATCACCAGGTTAACAAGTCCAAATCACAAAGAAAATCTAAATCCGATATTAGAAAGCAGTAACAAATTGACGACAGTAATGAAAACGAGAGCACATGCGATGGTCAAAATCACACTGAGAGATGTATCAGGAGTGCGCCCTAGCTAAACGCATGCTAACCTTTTCACACATCGTGAGTGTGAAAGGGACGGTGCATCATGCAGTGTGCCTAGTAACAATGTCCTTTTCACGCGGGGAGACCCTTTGTATTGCTGTCTTTGTTCATTTTTTTACCTGATGATCCTTTTTACGAATAAACTTGTAACATGTTTGTCGCATGTAACTATTAGAGCACATCAATTTTAAAATTAAACACCTTTATGAAATGAGGAGGCATGAAATTTTTTTGACAAAAAACTACCTAGTTTTCTTTGAATATCCTTAATAGTGGCCCCATAGTGTTTTGACATTGGAATAAGGATCCAAAACCCAGTCTGGTATGGCCAGCCATGTTTAAAATGTCTTGAAATCTCTGAGGAGATTTTCTAAGTGTTGACAGTAAACAAGCAAGTCGTCGCTATTGAATGGTAACTCCTAATAAATTTGGTAAGTTATTGTATTACCGTCTGCCGATATTTCTTTTGTATAATAGTTGTTAGGATACGAAAGCAGCAATGCATTATTTTTAAAGTTGGATGTTGACATCATTGAACAATTTATACAGGTCTGTCAAGTACGCAATTTCTTTCTTTGATGAAATGAGGTGAATGGTTCTGGGTCTTTGTTTCCTAGGACGCGGCAGCAGAGTGCGGGCTCAGACGCATGTTTGTCACTTGCTGACAAATAAAATAATAATAGAAATTTATATAATTTTAATCTCTGTAATTTAACTCCGATTGTAGTACTTTTTATTTTGTAGTTTTTAGTTACGATGTTTTTAATTCACTGCCCTGCACTGTTACATAATACGTGAATTTTCACACTCGTGTTAAAATTATTACAATACCTACTATAACAAAAATCATCTGCGTCATCTCAACACCCCTAATTTTCTCTGGGTCTTCTACTGCTTCTCCGATAGTTTTAAACGTCCACAAAGTAGCGTTATTGCCCACGTTGAGAACCTACGATCTAGAATAGACGACTTCAAGTTGAAATGTGATCACACTGGAAGCACCAGCTGTCGAATATACAAAAAATCATCAAAATCGGTTGAACCGGTCGGAAGTCCGTAGGTAACAAACAAAAAAATACAGTCGAATTGAGAACTTCTTCCTATTCCGAATTAGGTTAAAAATTTAATGTTACCATTGTGTGGTTGCGTTTCAACTAACAAATGGCCATCACGCAGTTCGAGCGCTAGGCCATCATATAGAAGAGCCATTATATTTAACAATTTTATTTTAGTTTTGACCATATATATAATATACATACATTACATAGACTAGCTTTGTCCGCTTCTCTGCCCGTATATATACCGGTTATATGTAGCCTACGTCCGTCTTTAACAATCAAAGTATCTTCATATCAAAATTTCATTAAAATACGTACACTAGCTTAGTCGTCACGTCAATTGGGAATATTTTAATTAGGTATCTAGATTCAAAACAATAATAACATTCATCGTATAAAAATAAAAGAACGTCACTACGTATTCTGCCGTTGTTTGCGTAAACATGTTTATCAAATTGTTGACTTAACAACAGAAATTATTTCATAATACATTGTTTTCCTATCGGCGAACAAAACTGACGGTTATTTATTAGGTTATTGTATTCTGTAATGTTGATAACATGTACAGAGGAATCATTGGTTTTGAATTATCATTTGATTAGATACCACCTATTGCCTTAACTTTTTCTTGTATTGCATAATGTTATAATGTAAATTTTTGAACGACAGCAATTATTTAGTGCGTTTCCATAACGTTACATTCAGTTAATTTATACATCTGTACAAATAAATAAAATTGGAGTGTCTATTTGTAATATTAAAAAAAACTGCTTTTTAATAAATGCATATGTACGTACCTATACACGGTACATACCAAAACATATTTTTTTGTTTTTTCTCTCTGTCCGTTTGTTCTGACTAATCTCTGGAACTGCGTGACCGACTTTGACGGGACTTTCTAAATTTTCTAAATATCTAACGAGCACAAAAAATCGGCCAAATGCGAGTCGGACTCGCGCACTAAGGGTTCCGTACCAATATCTAACTAACTGACAAAAACGAGCCAAATTTGTATAGGAGCCCTTATATACCTTTTTTTTTATTTAATTTTTATTTTTAAAGTAAACTGAATTAAAACATTCACAGAATATGAATATTTCAAGCGTCTTCATGTTGCCGTTATCAATGTCGAGCAAAACCCAGCAAATGAAATACATTTGTTATGTGGAAGTCTTATTTGTTGTTATAGTGGCAATAGAAATACATCATCTCTGAAAATGTCAACTGTCTAACTATCACGGTTATTGAGATACAGCCTGGTGACAGACGGACAGCAAAGTCTTGGTAATATATAGTATTTAGTAGTAAATTATAAAAAAATAGAAGGAAAAAATAAATGAATTCGAATTTGAATAAAACCTAATACGAGTGAACCATGTTCACTCCGAAGTAACTCTCAGAACACAGAGATCTTTAAGATGGTTTTCCTTTTTAAATGTTTTATTGACTTCTTTGACATATACGAAGAAAAACGAGTCTCTTACATCTGTTTAGTGTCTAAGTTTTCCTACAAGTATTAAATGTAATAAAATAATGTTAAACTACCAAACGCAGTTGTGATTGTCATTATTTATTTTGCATTATTTGCAGTGTTCTATAGATCGTCTAAGGTTTAGAAGTTTTGTACATTAAGGGCCCCCGCAGACTGCAGACTTTTTATCGGCCGATAGTTTAGTCGGGTTGGGCTGAAAGTGCGCACACCGAGCCAACTAAACAGTTTGGTTGGTGAACAGGGCGCAGACTATCCAACAGCCGGCCGACTATTCTCGAACTAGTTTGTAACTGACTGTTGAAGCAGTCGCACAATGAGAATATTGTCCAGGAAAGTTATTGCTCTCATCATACTCCGGAGGAGGAAAATCAAGAACCCGAAACACAAAAGGGGTGGCAAAAGTTTGGCGGTGTTTCACGCCTATGTCTCGGAGAGCACGTTTAGCCGTCGGTCCCATTTATCATGAACATCTATGGCAAACGTTATTGGGAAGTCAGTGCCCTCAAATATACTGTCAACTAGTTTAACCTTCGAATTTAGCTCACTAAAGACTGTGAAGACCACCGACCCTAAATCATTTTGAGAATAGTACAGACTAGGAAGGTATACATTAGGTATTTAGTTATTTATTTCCCTTTATGCACATCTGTTTGTAAAATCAACAATCTAAGTAAAATAAAATAAGTTCGTCTGTCAATAAGCATCAATTCCTAATTTCACATCAAATAATTAATACCGAAACCGAAAAGACATTCCAATTTAATTTTGTAATAGAAAATATAATTAAAATGTTTTACTTTTATTTCAGTTTAGTTCATTACCAGCGTAAAACTGTTTTATGCTGATTTACTCGTATCTATAATTATCTCTCACAGAAACATTATCATGGCAATTGATAACAGTAAAAGAAAATCGTTCACGCCGTGTCTGAATTCTGTTTGATACACTTTTTAACATATATATACAAATACTAGCTGAACCCCGCGGTGCTACCCGCGGTACGATGATAACTGCGGGCAACGCCGCGAGGCGAAGCTATATCTTTATAAATAGTAGCCTATGTGTTATTCTGATGTATAAGCTATATTGTGGTAAAGTTTCATTCAAATCCATTCAGTAGTTTTTACGTGAAAGAGTAACAAACATCCATACATACATACATCCATACTTACAAACTTTCGCCTTTATAATAGTAGTAGGATTATAAAGCTGAAGAGTTTGTTTGTTTGATTGTTTGTTTGAACGCGCTAATCTCAGGAACCGCTGGTCCAATTTGAAACATTCTTTCAGCGTTGGATAGCCCATTAATCGAGGAAGGCTATAGGCTATATATCATCACGCTAATACTAATAGGAGCGGAGCATTAATGTAGAATGTTTCAAAAACGAGGAAAAATTTTCAGGCTACGGGCAATAGAAGACGCAAACGAGATTGCGTGGGTCAGCTAGTTTCAAATTAAGGGTGGACTTTATCAATTCATCGGAATATTTTTTTTATGTATGTTCGTCGATATTATCGTCATTGATTTATGAACCAATTTCAAAATTATTTTTGTATTGTGTTTTTCATTACCTTGTCAGCATGTCAGGATCTGATGATGGGATTCCAAGAAAACCATGTTTTATATATTTAATAGGTACCTAAATCTGTTTGAAATCAGTGCCAATCCATAAATAACAACAAAAATGAAAATGTATGTTTTTATTATAATGTAACCAATGTGGCTGGGCGAATGTACGTCATTTGTCTATTTGGCTTTTCACCGACTTCAGACAGATTTAAAATACCTAGCGCACATTATAATACTAATTTATTTAAATTAATAGATTATTAATTAAAGTCATTAAAATTAGCAGATAGTTATCGTCTGATGTTTTTTTTTTGAAGTCGGTGTAATTTTTCTTAAAAATGTTTTAGCAATTGATTTTTACAATACATACATATTTGTAAATTCTCTTGATTATTTGATATTCCATATAAATAATGGGATCAATTTAAAAATATAGGTAATGTTTTTCAAAAAGGGATGATATAAAAAATACTTATTGTGATACTTTGAAGAAGAACGTTAAACACTTTATGACGAAACGAATGTTATAAATGAAACAACGCTTATCCAAACGTTATAAATCTTAATAATTAATTTTATTATCACACTTACGAAAGATACAAAACATATCACGATGGCACTACAAGTCAGTGCTTCAGCAGACAAGACATGGAATCATATAAAAGTTATCTTTTTACAAAGTCATTAATTTTTTATCTTCTATTTGGACTAAATTTTTTGTTTTGCAGACGTTAACTGATTAAAATATTCAGAAATGTGCATAACTAGCTACTCGAGAATTGTTTTCATTCTCAATGACTTAAGTATAATTTTCTAAAACATATTATCTTGGACTTTGACATTGCTTAATACAATTTATTTTAAATGTAATCAGTACGAGTCTCATATTTTCGTCATTCCGGGACAAATCTACTGTTACCTTAATTAGGGTAGACATACTTTTATAATATTGGAAAAAAACAACTAGTTTATTGAGTGATATTGGTTTGGTTTGTAGTATTCTTCCACGGTGATTTACTTACACCGGGAAGCCCGGACTTACTCGTAACAAAATCTATTACTAATATGTACATAACACTTGTAAAATAAAAAAGAAAGTACTAAATAGAGAATAAGTACCCATCCATAGGTACATTTCTCGAAATGGAAAAGTATTAGAAGCTTACTCTAACTCTAGACATATTACAACTAAATAGTAAAAAACACTGATATTAGGCAGATAGTACATAAATGAAGGATACTAACAACTAAATAGTGTCTGGAATAAATTGACTAAGATTAATGACATATTGTGAATGCTGAACTCATTTGAGATATAGAATAATGCTTCATATTATTTGTTTAAAATAAAGTTTGGCCTCTGAGTTAAATAAATTCTATGAGAGATGACACATGACATTATTGTACATAAATGGAAATGTTCAAGGTAGCTAGCATAAGTTTCAGCATCATGTCATTATGATTAACCAGATAATTTTGAATGGAAGAATAGGGGGGTTATTTTGGGTGGTAGACGCCTCGGGCAGGTCTGGCCGGCCGAGCGCCAATGCCGCCTGCGGCGCGTCTCCTTGCGATAAGCGCATCTAAGCCACGAAGCGGTGGAGCAGCCGTCGTCTCGATAACTGCAGCTTCTGTCTCTTCTTCAACTCTCTCAGCACTAGTGCTCTCTTCAGTCATCTCCGTTGTCTTCTTTGGCGCTTCTGTTGTCGCCTAAAGAATAACAATAAATGACGTGTGTGTCAATTTATGATAGCAGTATCAATTAATTAATCATTTTAAGTGGAACATTTAGTTTACCTCTGTGGAAGCCAGCTTTCTCTTTAAAAGTGGATTTGTTCGACGCTGAAGAGGAGAGGCGGATGCTCGTGGCTTGGGGGAGGGTGAGATCGTAAGCCTGTTCCTCAGTGGTCGCCTACCGCCGCGAGGTGCCTCCGGTGCTGGAGTTGGTGGTGATGCCTGTGAATTGATATAATTATTATTGGTGTCAATTTGTATTCATTAAGTATATATATATACTCTGTTTGTTCTGTTATTCAACTTTTGTCAATCAACAATGTTTTATTGGCACAATAATAAAAATATAGGTCAACTGTGTCTCATGGTTTCCAAAATAAATAAGAAACTTGTAAAAAGTTTCTCAAAAATATTAAATATATGATAGTACTTTAATAAAGTAGATTAGTTTACATCAGTGCGATGGTCGGCACTTGATGGAACTTGGTAAGATACTTTCTAGAATTAAACTAACTTGCATACATTACAATATTTAATCCACTAAAATCCTGACCGGTTTTGTCTTACCACATTATTATAGGTTATACCTACATGAGTTTAATTCTAGAATTATGCAAATGATCATAATAATATATTATTTATAATTCTTAAGTTCATAAGCCTTAATATTATGAAACCTAACCCGGGTTGACCTCGAAAGATGTTGACAAAGCCATCTCCTGTTAAGTAACGTTTAATGCAATTGTTCGGGACAGGTTGTTACATAACCAGTGTGCATTAAAATATTACCTCAGCATCAGCATCGGTGGCAGGAGATTCAGGCGCAGATGTCTCAGCGGGAGCTTCGGAGGAAGCTTCAGGGGCTGTGCTCACTCCTCTCAAGTTAAGGGCAGGCCGCAAGTTTAATTTAGGTCCTGGTCGCAGAGATGCTGGTCTCAAACCGGGTCTGCCACGACTGTTATAGATTATTAATCGAATGTAGTAACGCAAAAAACACACATACAGAACAATATTTTATGTTTCCTCGAAATTACATTGTCAGTATTAAGAAGTCTTTATGAAACCAAGTATGAATTATAATTAGTGTTAAAAGTTTTAGTATTTACCCAATAGTTCTGGAAGGCGTTGGAGTAGTTTCAACCGCTTCAGCGGAGCTACCTGGTGAGGTGCTGTCCTCAGCAGACGAAGCACTCGGAGTTGCGGCTGTTGTTGTGGTAGTAAGGCCCCTTCTTAGAGCGGGACGTAGTCTAGGTCTAAAATACCGTTGAATTAAGTTATAACTCGGAGAAAATTATGTCAGTATAAGATAAATAATTGTAATTGATTCAGAGAGCTTATACAAATCATCGTTGTTATTTTGAGAACTCCTATGTTTATAGCATACTAGCTTTTACTAGTGGTACGGTATTGAAAATAAGTTACATTATTAACAAATGGTAAGTCAGTAGCAAAAATAAGTTAATAACCTTGGTACAGGTGCTTCACTTGGCGCTGAAGTGCTGCCGTCGTCTGACGCTGACGCTGGCGCTGAAGTGGTGGAAACAGGACGTGTACGGCCCGCGAACAACCCACGGCGACCGAATGGCTGTAACAACAGACATTCAATCGTATAACATACAGAATAAAGATTATTTTAGAAATAATTGCATTGAGTTGCGTAAACAGCCTTTTTTTAAATCTGGAGATGACTTAGTTGTCATATTTTACTACACAACCTTAAATTTATGCTAGTGTAAATTACATATATGTAGATGTATCAAACCAATATTGTTTCTTTTATGTAAAATCCTATTTCTTCTGCTACAGATACAAATCCACTCAGAAATGTACCTACATACTTACTTATTACTTGATAAATTGCAAATAAATTATAAAACAAGTGAAATCAATTACATATTCAGTAAGATTGAAGTATAATTGCTTAATGTAAATTCGCAAATGCAAACCAGTCGCTTTATACAGCTTATTCAGAAAAGGGTCAATGAATATGGATGCAAACCTTAGCTTGTATGGCCGGTTTCTCGACTGGGGCCGAAGGAGCGGCGGTTGCTGATTCTGCTGGCGTTACGCTTGCACCTGCCGCATTTTTACGTCCTGGTTTGTTGTATAAGCGACCTGGGGAACAAAAAAGCGGTCAATGCATTGTGGATCCGTCCCAAAGGTGTACATCAATAAACGTTGATGGTCACAAGTATGAATATCGCATCAGGTGTAAAATAACTGAGAAGTATTATTATTATTATATGTATATAGTTTGATTGAAATTTACGTGTTATGAGTGTTACATATGAAAAACGTATATAAAATCGAAATGGTAAATGTGTTATTACTATGATAGGTTAACTAAATATACAGTAGGTTAAGTAAATATGTATTTATATTAGTTGTCTAGTACCCATAACACAGGCTCTGCTTAGTTTGGGACTAGATGGTGTTGTGTTTGAAATGTCCGAAATATTTATTTATTTAACCTCTTTTAAAAAAACTATTGGTTTTTATATCTGATCTATACTTGAAGCCATTCCCCATGAAGTCGTAAATAGTGAAGGTAGTTCAAGTGCATCATGACTTATTCCTAGTATTCACAGCTATATATCACTCTCATGTTCGTAAATATTACAATGGCCTTTAAGGCAAATACTCATATAAAACTGTATCTAAAATAGTAGTAATATCTCGAAATGTCGGCCAACTCTCGATGTATTTATCAATATTAACAACTCATGGCCAACCAGCTGTACCAGTTAGAATAATAATTCCTAGCGAAATTACGTAGGAAATCTTGGAGCAATGTCTTGTAAATAATACGTATATCTTAGGTCATATTACGTGTGCACGTGTACCAGATATCTACATACTATTGCACCGTACTCAACTAAGACTGATGCAACCGAATATATCGGACGCCGAAAATTCGCATAAAATTCATTTTTACACAAACGTTATGATTAACTTATTTTAAAATAACCGGATTTGTACTTAATCAGTAATTGTGGATTCTATTGCATACAACCGTGGTGAAGGCCAATAACCATCGAACGGCTTTTGTAAATGCGTAATGTTCCTATGACTTTGGACGGCTTTGTTATTTATAATAGAATATAAACTCTATTGTAATACTGATTGAAAGACACTACTTGATAATAAATCCCTTTTTATTCTCTAATAATTGTGTGTAAGTAGTAATTCATACACGAAAGTTGAAACTTATAGACTGACTTTAAGAGTTATGAAATGTACATTTAGACGAATTACACTTCACATTTTTTGTACTGAATTCATCTAGAATTATATATATAAAATTTTTACAGCATTGTTCAAAAATTTTTGTCAGACTTTTATTTTATTTTAAACGTAAAAAAGAAACGCTTTTTAGGTATTTAAAACACAGTATCGAAATAATGTAAATTATGATTGTTGTCAGCTGATTTTAAGTACCTTATTCCTAAAAATACGACCCAATTCCTATATTCGCGGCTAAAAATTCCCTTTACGCGTATTCAATCAGTACATACCTATTTATAAAAAGGATTCGGTATCCTTTGTAAACGCATTACACAATCCCATATTGACGGTTTCTTTCACGGCCTATTTACGAAACGTATCCCCCGCGAATAAAAGATTGTACCGTAATTTACAACACATTAAGTACTAATGAGCAAAACAGTATTGAGTACATTTAGATATAGCAGGTAAATTAAGTAATAATAATTAATTAAAAGTTGATTGGTATAACGATATATCTAATATTGTCACGTTTATGGAAACTGGTAAACTTTTTTGTGTATGGTTCTTTATATATATAGATATGCATATGAGCCTACCAAACCTAGCCTACCTACTCTACTCTGCCTGATGGGAAGCATGAACAGGAACCAAGAGTAGGTGGTCATGTCAGTTTATACAGTTTTCGAATATTTTAAAGTGGCCATTTTTATCCTTTAGTAAGTGAACTTAATCATATTTACAAAAAAACAAATGTGTAATTTTATACAAAATTTGTTTTCATTGTAAGAGTTGAATCTTAAAAGGTGATCTTGATTTGTATCAATATAAATATGTATTATTCGACAAATGTATTTTAGCTTGTAACTTTCGTTTCCAATATTACTGGACACTCGTCTCTATGTGGAAAGTAAAATCGAAAGTGAAATGTTAAATATTTGTTTGGGAATAGCACGACTTTGGAAACGCGTTTCTTTTTGACACAGCAATGATTTCACACTTATTGTTTACATTTTAAAAACGTAACATACCATTGAACAACCTATTTGATAACATTAATAAGAACACTCTGACAGGCAAAACAATATCAAAATATCTTAACTACTAGTTATTACATATTTTGACCGCTTTAAATGCGTATAGTAATTTGAGTACCACGTCTGCCAATATAAATTTGAATTGATTTCTTTCACATAATTTTGATTTTGTTTAAATTTTGTCCACATATTCGGAATTAAACTTAGTAAATTATTAATAAGAGCTTTGGCCACTTCAAATTAGTTGTTAACACTATTATGAAAGGACGAGTTTATGAAACATAAATGGTACATATCATTGTTCTGTACTACCAGCCAACTACGCAGGAAAAATGATAGTGTCACAGGTGCACTCCCTGCTCTTTCACTTTCATAATCTGACACGACCAGGCACAGATCAGGTGCAGGGCGGACAGCTTTAAATGCTTTCCGATTCACGGGGGTTAAGAACCCAACTTCCAAACTCCGGGCTGGTATTAGTCATTAAAGCTATTATGCTTATATATAATGCTTAATAACAGCTCGGAGTTCCTAATAACAAGAAAAAACCAATAACACTTTATTGGCCCGACTCAGGTATCGAACTCTAGAATGGCTTACAATATGACGGGTCGGAGTTGAGTCGGGTCAGATTCAAGTTTTCTTTCATTGCATGAATAGAGGCTTTGGCACGAACACTGACCCACTGCCTTATTGAATATTTCATTGCCATTTTCCTTTTTGACATATTGGTAAGTTTTAACTTTATTCGTATCTACTCCTGCTCCTAGCGTTTTCTTTTACTGTCCGATAAGGTAGACGGAATTAACTTTCATAACAATTTTCAATGGTTGGCTAATAAATGATAGGTTAACACAATTTAGATAGTTATTCTATCATTTACTATATCAGTTAATGTGCCTATAACAAAGCATTTAGAATTACTTCTTTAGTGTCAGAATTATGTGGTGTTTAAGTAAATAAGTATTTCGAACCTCTAACACAACGCCATCTAGTCCCAAGCTAAGCAGAATTTGTGTTGTGCTTATATACTTTTTTTTTCTAAATACCTACATATTATACCTACATAGAAAACACCCAAACTAAGAAACAAATATTTGTAGATCATACAAACACTTGGTCCGACCCAGGATTTGAACCCGAGACCTCAAGCACAGCAGTCGCATTCACTACCACTGCGCCACCGAGGCATAACATACAGATATACATACAAAATATCAACCAATCGCTGTCTAATACTGATCGAAGTTATGTAATATGTATTAAGATTTAAATAAATTTAATTACGCATCTGTTTGAATTTGTTAAAGATTATTGCGTTAAATTATTTATCTACGTAGTTGTAAGATCTTATTTTATAACATTTTTAACACAGAGAGTAATCTGCTTCTACTATACACGCCTCTGTAGTAAATACATAACATTAATCAGTCTTATATTTTGATACTTCATTTTAAGAACTAACGAATATACAATATTCTTATATCGTTCTTATTGACATTCTATTTTAATCTTGACACATTAAATGATAATGATCTTGAAATTAAAAAATGTTTGGTTGACACCTAATTTATCTTGTGTGTGCAATATTTACATATTTCTCACTTAGTATGTCTAGAATTTATCAGAAGTTGAGATGAGGTATGAAAGTGAATATTCGATGAATTCTAGAGATGATGTGAGCGCGTGCATTTGTTACTTTCGCTGGATTCTAATTATTTATGATTGAAAGCTACCACTTACATGTGACAACTTTATCAAATATAGATTGTAATCTTCTAAAGTGTACGTAATTGTAAACTAATATTAATTATAAAACTTTTACTTTAAAGAGTCAACCAAAAACTATGACCATAAATTGTCACCAAGTTAAATAGTAGTGATTATGTGATCCAAGAAGAAAAGGAGTAGGTGGTGTAAAAAGGGTGAAGATGTAACAAATTGGTGTCTTTACAAATATTTGAAGAAAGATGTTAAAAGAATTTGTAGAACTAATGAAAGTTATGAAAAGTAGTGTATGTCCGGTTCAAATAAGTTTATGTATTATTTTTCGAAGTTCTTACAACTACATAAAAACACACAAAAATATTATACATCAGAAACACGCGGTATCAACCTGGCCGGATTATTTGTAAAACCAACATGTGTCTAATGTATATATTACAGAAACTTTTCTTTTATATAAACAGTCGCTTAAAATGCACATTCGCTATGAAAACAATCGCCAAGCAGCAAAATGTTAATGAAAACAACTTTCGCACTGTGACGGTCAATGCATAAAGATATTTAGATTACAAACAACGTAATTGTTTAGTGGTTTTTGCGCCAGGAATGTCCACTACGGTTGTAACTCAATTAATGCCAATTAAAGTTTATTATACTGTTAAATAATTACATCGTTTACGTAACATATATTTAATATATTTATTCTAAAATTTCACATGTATTTTATGAAGTAACAGTTGAAGGCATTAAATATTTGATTACGACATTTAAGTTTGATGCGCTGATAGACTGCCTTGTTTTTGCTGATTTTAATTCAATGGCAATAACAGTAATTCAAAACAACTATGGAATCTATAACGAGTAAATGTAGTTAAATAATTACAGAGCATTATGACTCCAAAAATAATTATACAACGATGCAAGTTTTTAACAGAATATTGCTCATCGACTCTTAACACATCGGATGAAATCAATTAAATAGTTTCATTATAAAGAACACGTCATGGACTTTCCCCGGTCGAGTAGAGAATCTTGAACTGGATTTATTATGTAGTTCACGGTGAAGCAGTTAGTGGTTACGGCACACGCACACTTGTTACTTTTCGTTGCTAAATCGGTATATAACTAACGGCTTACAATGCCAATGCTCGTCTAAGTGACAACAAAACAGTTCCAAGTGTGCTTAAGCTGTTTAGCTGTTAGTATATTTGCAATAAAATTATGTGTGTATATTTTAAAGTAGTAGTTACCTCTCGCTTTAGTGGAGGTCTCTTGCGGCGCTTCAGTTACAGCACTAGTGGACGATACCCGCGCACGTGGCCCACCGCGACCCTTGAACCTCGACGGGCGCGTTGGAGCGGCGCTAGTGGTTGTTGTTGGCGCCGGCGTGGTTGTAGTCGTTGTGGTAGTGGTGGTTGTTGTGGTCGTCGTAGGCGTGGTCGCCTCTTCGGTTGTAGACAACATTTCTGTGGTCCACGTCTCATCGTTAACAGCAGTAGTAGTACCATCAAAGTTAATTTCATTCTGTGGGCTAATGTCGTTGTTTAAGTTTTCGCCAGCCGTGTATGCGTATAAGTCCAAAGCTATTTTGTCCATCGCTGTCATAGTTGTGTACTCGGTAGTTTCTACACCATAGGGAGTCGTCTGTTTGTAGTCAGCGGGTAACTTTGAATCATCCAAAATCTCTTGATACCTGATGCCTGATATGAGACTATGACCTTCCCTAGCAGATTCTTTGGCATAAGTAGATTCTTTGGCGTCTGCTGTCGTTTGAGGGACTTCTTCAGTAGTTGTACGAGATTCTGACGAATATCTACTAGGGAGCTCTTTGTATTGTGTAGGTATGTCTCCTGAGTGAGTCTTGAAACTATCTAAATCCACTAATTCAGAGCTGGGACGTCTGAAGAAAAAAGTTATTATTAATATCTAGATGAGTTTAAATTTAAAGCGTGATTACGAATCTAAAGAAAACAAATTCATGTAATAAATCCATGAAGTTGCCACGATTTTAATTATAGCTAAGGGTGTACTGACCTGTGTTTAGTGGATACTCTTATCTCATATTAAAATTGACTTTCACGTTACTGAATGTTATAATAAAATAATCAACAGTACCTGACGTGTGCACGAGTTCGGCTTCTAGTCTGTCCACTAGATTCATCAGCCACGCTGTCTGTTCGAGAGCGTCCGCGTTGTCTAATTGCTTCTGAAGAAACTTCAGGAACATACGTTGTTGAACTAGCTGACGCCAAGTTACGACCACGAGGTGGGAAGCGTGTGCTCGATGGTAATCTGACACTTGAATTTTATACAATAGTTATTTTCCAGTTTTTATAATATTATAATAGTCACACATATAGATCTTAAAATGTTAAACTGAAAACAAGAGCTATGCCTATTCTCCGTTTCATATAATTTCGAAGGAGATAGCCAATTTATTCTTAATACTGAGATTATTATTACCTGATGTCTTCGTCGTCTTCCTCTACAGGTGCAGGAGCTACATTACGACTACGTCCTCGCCCTCTGGTTGATGTTGGCAGGACTTCATTTTGGGCCTCCGGGGTCGCAGCTGTGGTAGTTGCAGATCTTTCAATTGAACTGTATTTGGTCTTAGTGTTACTTTCATTTGCGATATGATTTTCACTTTCAGTTTTCTGCGGGCCATCGTGAGAGTTGAACACTTCAGTAGAAGCGGTGGATGAAGGTTTCGTTTTACCTGCTCCGTCCTTTTTGTCTTCGGCATCTTCGTCGTAATAGTAATATACGTATTCATACTCATAATCTTGTCCATTAGGTCCTTTTTTAATTTGAATTCTGGATTGAGGTTTTTGTTCAGAACCAGCAGTTTCTAAATTTATATTTGATGACAATAGACCACTGTTAATGTCATCGATTGTGTCAAAATTAATAGGAATATAATCATATGCTTGAGTACTGGAAGGTGGAGCTGTAGTTAATACAGGTTTTTGTGTAGTTGTTCCAGAAGTTTTAGTTAGTCTTCCAGATTCTGACATGGCCTTAACAACGGCAATTCTGGGATTAGTTTCCACATCTTTGATATTTTCTTGTATTTTAATATCTTCCAGTTTTGATACTGGAACGTCAACCTCAATGGATTCCGAAGCTTTATTTTTCAAGCCTTTTCTGAACAAAGACTTTTTGTCCTCTTCGATTGCAATAATACCTTCTGAAGGATATTTAATCTTGCCACTGTGTAGCTTTTTAATTATTTTTTCACCATCTTCTTGTTTAAAGTTACGGTGATGTGGGTGCTTCTCGGGGATCTTGTGTGATGTTTCAAAATTTCTTAGAGGAGTTTGTTGACCTGAACTCACGAGTACATATTCCTCACCTGGTCGCGGTTCCGTAATGATGTCTACTTCAGCGTACGCTGAGTAGAAGATGCAGACTAATAAACATCTGTAACAAAAGAAATGCATTCTGTTAGATTGTTATCAACACGAAAAGTTACGAAAGTTGGTTACATTACTCTTTAGGAGTCAGTGCTCCGTGAGTCAGCAAGATGACATCTGTTAGTTGCGCCTACAAGTCAAATGCAACCCTGCGCATGGAATTCTGATTCACAAAACAATTTCAACATCGCATTCTTGAGTTGGGTATTGTTTATCTACCAACACTACAGTTACATAACTATAGCTGATGTATATTTGTAAGTATACTTTCTGTTTGTTGTACATGTATCTGAACTAACTTCTTAATTATTGATTACGTAACATAAATCAATTTACATAGCTATTGATTTGTATTATTCCACGATTGAGAGCAAAAAATTACGTGAGAATCTAGATGACTACGAAATGAACAATGTCAAACATTGCAATATTACACAAGTGATGTGGTCGTGAGAAATGGCAGCAAAAATCGGAGCGTGGGTGTATTACGAACGTCAATTCTGCACAAGTGTAAGTCGATCGGTGAGGTTATTCCACATTGACGATCACTTTCGCCTCTGGGTTAGATCTCACATGAACCGCTATCTACCTGCCGAGATAGGCCCGCAGGCGCGTGCTTACATGCACCTACCTCCATTAGAATACATTCTAACCTGTATGGTACATTTTAATTGACTCGTTTATAATTAGAGAAAGATAATTAACTCTCGCATCATCTGATTAGATAATTGTATTAGTTACAGTCATAAAACCGTCAATATCTTAAAGTATGTAGGTTGGTTACCACAAAATTTAACACTCAACGCCATCTAGTCTTAAACCAAGTAGAGCTTTTATTATGGGTACTAGACAACTGATATAAATATATACTTAATTATGTGTAAAAACATGCATTTTATACATAAAAAACATCCAAACTCTGAAACAAATATTTGCAATCATACAAGTATTTGGTCCGACCCGGGATTCAAACCTGAGACCTTAAGCACAGCAGTCGCGTACGCTACCACTGCGCCAACGAGGCAGTCAAGTTGTAGTAATGATTAAGATGAAGCAATTTTGTATATCTAGTATTATCGCATCATAACAGTAATCAGATCAAAGAAAATTACATTGAAAAAGATAAAAGTTGTGTTTTCTTCTACTTTTTTCAAACCTTCTTTATATTATTAGATATCCGAAAATGTTAATTATTATTTATTTATTTAATATAGTTGTATCGCAGTCTGCAATTTCTAACGTTTAGCAATTTGCAGGACTTTTTAATTTTAACAAGACGATGCCGTGGGACGAGCAGCCAAATTGAATATGCTTTTCTTTATTTTGGAAACAGTGAGGATTTATGTGAACTCAGACTTATAAATTGTAGCCGGTGACTGGCTCGCTTGGAAATCCTGTTAAATCACAACCGTTAAAAAAGTTGAATGAGTCACATAATAGTTATATTAATCGAGTCGCAAATCCAATTATTATCGGAAGTGTCGGCTTCCGTACAATTTCTTGTGTACCTCGGCTATACGCGGAACTGAGTGAGGGATAACAGCCAATAGCTGTCATATAAAAGTCCATCGCTTTAGCTTACGTCACATAACACCAACCTTCCTACAACTCCATGCGAGGAAGTGTGACAAAGCATATAATATGCAGCTGTACTGACCCTGAGCTGCTGGTTTACAGTGAAGGTAAAATGGACAGAACAAGAAAATACATTCTCATGAATTTCTCATGACCTCTATTTGTTGTTTATAAACCATCATATTAGTTACTTCCCACTAGGTTTAAGTAAAACCAATACTAGAAAGTCATAACTAAATGAATATTTATGTATAATATGGTTTGCAACTAATATAGGGCAACTCCGACATTTCTAGAAGACCTGCATTTTCTTTATGAAAGCAAGTTACCTACAGCTGTCCATATACACGTGCAAGTAAAGAGAATCTCTTAGATATTGTCTACATTTGAGTGAATATAATATGTTAATTAGAATCCAACAAAAAAATCGTTATACGATTCTATTTCGTCAAGGTTCTTTGATAAGTAAATAATATAAAACTAGATAGTATACTAAAAATATATACGAGTGTAACAAGTCCAGCGCGAGCGCATTAGCAGTACCGGATCAATTTCACTAGATGTAAGGTCATGCAGCGCAAGGCTAGGTGATTGGCACACTACGCAGGACCTTACAAACCCTACTTATTCCATTTATGTTTAATTAAAAGTGAGAATGTATTCATAAAATAATTTATAATGTGTTCTTGTCATAGAAGAGTCCGTATTATTTACTGATATTTCTTTAGAATTAGTGGTCGCCCAATTTGGGCATGTATTTTTTACTTCTGCGTGGAAGAGGCCATATTAATTTTGACTGTGCCGAATTCAACAATTCTCTATTCGCATGATTTTCGTAAAAGGAGATACAAACTTTGCCTTTAAATGAGTAATTTTAGCGTTTTGTATATGTACTGTACTGTCGACAGTACTGTACTGTCGAAATTGTTTGTTAAATTCACTTAAGATAATCCAATTTTTTTCTGATGGTAATCGTAACTCCGGTAGAGCTGGCCCATTCATACCGAAGCTAGCTCTCTCACGGTAAATTTATTTATTTGATTGAAAATTATTTTTATTAAACGACATTATTTTGTAAAATTTATATTGACGTAAAGAAAAGCACACGCTTTACCACTTGAAAAAAATAAACTGAATTAAATGTTAGATTACAGATGTGGTTTAAAAATTAAAAATACTATGCGAAATCACGAATAAATAAATTTGTAATCAATTTGATTTAGTCTAAAGCCTTATTGCCTAACTTATGAGCTCAACAGTTCAAGGCGTACACAACGTTTATATGTGACATTTGTAACTCGAAAGGAGCCTCTTAAGTACCATATTAAATACAACAAACGAGCTTTATTATTTCTTCATTTGATTCGTCTAAACCAAGTTAACTAAAAATACTTCTCTATTATAGCCTTCACTATATTTACAAATAAATAAAATAGGATTGTCTTTGTAATGTTAATATAACAGCATTTTTTAATTTTTTTGTTTGTCTATCTGTTTGTGCCGGCTAATCTCTGGAACGGCTGTAACAATTTTGAAAGTAGATAGCTAATGATATAAGGATTACGTAGACTAGCTACGACCCGTGGAGTTACCTGCGGTTGATGTTATACCGCGAGTAACACCGCGGGGATCAGCTAGTTCCCAATATATACTAATTCAACCGGTTTAACCTGAATATCAGTTTCTCCATGAAGCGACTGGAATCAATCTGCAATCAATCTACAATCCTAGGACGAACGGTATTCGAAGGTTGAACTATATAGTTGTCAGTATATTTGAGGCCAATGACTTCGATAACGATTAAAATAGATGTTCATGACAACCGGGACCGACGGCTTAAAGTACTCACCGAGGCACGGGCGTGAAATTCCACCTAAACTTCCATACTCCAGGCTGTTATATAGCATTTGTTTAATCGAACCTGAAATTCTTATACAGCAGTATCGTGCACTAACCGCAAAAATAAAAATAATTAAAACGTTATTAATAACTTTCGATTTATAGAAACTTTTATTTGGATCACTGACACATAACGTAATTTAGTTTTTAACTAAGCAGAGGTTATATTATAAAATCTAGATTGACTGATAGAACACTTATACATCATACATTATTATACTTAGAAAACAACCTTACTCAAAAATAATGAGTTGCAGAAAGTTCAAATATTTTGTCCCACATGGGAATCAAACCGAAACCTTTGCACAGCATTCGCCTACTCTACCACTGCACTATCGAGACAAAGCCATCATCTTCAACGCATCAACATGTATGAGTAGATGATTGCTCTAGTTTTAAGTAGCTAGTCGGTAAGACAAGCCTTACGTTGTGGATTTGTGTAGCATCGATGAATACGAAATTAAAAGATATTACTGCATACAACTCCGTAGTGATTGTGCAGAATCAAGTGACACATTAGAGAAGCTAAACAACGCGGTATCAGTTGAGACCGGACTTGACTGTACGTTTGGCCTGGTGGTTCAAGAGGTCGCCACGCCAGTTTCTACAGCGCCAAGTGTTCAAATTCCACATGGGACAACACATCCACAAATCATTATTCTGAATCTGGGTGTTCTTTACGTCCGTTTCATGTATACTTACAGAGGCCCCCGCCACACAAGATATATATTTCTAATGCGACAGTTGTTTTAAAAAAATAACACTATACTGGTACTGCTTTTAGATCTCGTGATTCCTTAATATGTTAATGTTATTTCTTATGGAATAGAAGGGCAAAGAAGCAGACGTATCGCCTGATGGTAAGCGATTACCACCGTCCATGGATACACGCAACACCAGACGCGTCACAAGTGCGTTGTTGGCCTTTGGGGGATGGGGAAGGGGAAGGGAAGGGTTGAGGTATGAATCTTTGGTATCCTCACTAAGAGCGCAGGCGCTATTTCACACCGGTTTTCTGTGAGTCTGTGGTATCAGTCCGGTCAAGCCGGCCCATGCATACCTATGCAATACGGCACGAATACAAGTTTTAGCAAAAAATCTCAATGAAATAATAGTCTTTTGTGTACTGGATACTATTTAAAAGTATATATATAGTTTCAAAAACAATACGGCAACCTTAGTAATGCGGTAGTGAAATTAGTAAAATACTTGCATAATATAAAATTGTTATTTGAGGACGCTAATTATTATAAAAATTCAACAGCGTTTCATTTTTTTCAAGTTGAATGACATTGAGATTCTTTTGTCATAGTACATACTATATTTAAATACATTTCATAATTTATTTTACAATAATTTTATAATTATTCGGTATACAGATCAGGAAATTACAAATTTTCTTTATTTTTTTTACGATAATGCTGCTTACTTATTGATCGATACGATAAACGAGAGAGGTGATCGCAGATTATAGACCTACAAATGTTAGTAGGCTTTATCCATAAAATTTAACTGTCTAAAAGAAGGTGTATGTATATATTACACTAGCTGAACCCCGCGGTGCTACCCGCGGTACGACAATAATCACAGGCAACGTCGCGAGGCGAAGCTAGTATCTTTATAAATTATAGCCTACGTGTTATTCTGATGTATAAGCTATATTATTGTAAATCGTTAAATAAGTAACTTTTCTGGTTGATTTTTTACACCTTGTTTCTTGAAAAACGCAAATATTTTACGGAACCCTATTTTTTTCCAAAATAAAATATAGCCTATATAATTACTCGTGGATAATGTAGCTTTCGAATGGTGAAAGAATTTTTAAAATCGGTCCCGTACTTTTTGAGTTTATTCGTTACATACAAAAATACAAATCTTTCCTCTTTATAATATTAGTGTAGATAGTGTAGATACACCATAGTATGTAGACCTATCAAGTTATGTATCTTACTGTTACTTAGGTTCGATTTTTTCATGTAACCTTTTTATTTATTTATATCTTTATTGTATACCTACTTAAAATTAAAGAAACATAACAACACATGAGTTACAAAGTTATAGAAGTAACAATTGGCGGTCTTATCACTCACGGCGATTTCTTCCAGACAACCTTAAAATGGATTTTAGGTGTTAAAGATTTTTCAGGCAGTTAATCCAACAGTAACACACCATCACGTAAATATTTTAAATTACTTAAAACAATAAATAAATAAAAAACCTTTTGTGTGCAACAAAAGGTTAGATGAAAAAGCTTCAGGGGACACAGATCGGTGATATAAAATAAATCAACAAAGCGTAAAGCAATTGTTGTCAACAACTAAAGTTTGTACAACGCTGTATTATTAATAGATTTTAACAAACCATTTTTCGAACTAAATAAATAGCGTAACAGATTAGTTTACTGATTAAAAAATTGCTGTTGCATTTTATGTTTGGCTTACACATTTAGGTAAAATATGTTCGTTATTTAATTTCAAGCTATTTTAATTATGTGCTCACGTTAATTTATAAACATTGCATAATCATATGACAGATTGTATAATGAAGAAAGCGTCATTTTAAACCGCATTCTAAGCAATATACCTATATAACGGCAAAAATTTTAGTTCTCGGCACCATTGTTATTTAGTTTTAAAGTCGTGTTCGTGACTTGATGGCATCTGAGTTCGACAACCCAACGCTTCCTATTGCTAACTATCACTGAGGAAACGACGACGACTGAATCTCCCGGGAAATATGAAATCTCTACGTGACAAGAAATTCTTTACAACTTCTAATGTATTACAGCGTATTATGAAGCCACCACTTTTGTTTAAATAGTTTTCACCGCAAAGGTAAAGGTTAAACTCTCTCCGCAGTAAAATCAAGTTTTGCGGTGAACCAGCCCTAAACTTGTTCGTCTACAATATGTGTTTTCTAATAGGCCAATTATATAATACTAATAAGGATATGTCGATTAGCGTTTTAACGAATTTCAAAAATTAAAAGGTCATTACAGAAACTCGTGTTAATTACCGTTAATAAAAGAATACGCTTTAAATTCTATCCATGTAGGACCATATTTCCGTTACTAGCTACGTTAAATATTTGGATAATGCTATATGCAATGTCAGTAAACAATTACAAACATACATACCAGCAGGTTTTAAATGATCGTGTGAACATATATCATTAAGATAAGGAATAACTGACATAGTTTGAACTTATTGTAGACAAACTCACACCTAATGGAGATTGACCAACTCCGACATTACTAAGCAAGGCTAAACTCGTATTTAGTAGGTAATTTTGAATGATTTTACTTGTAATAAAGTTACGTTAAGTAGTTATAATGTTGCTGTACGTTGGGCCGTGGAAGCCAAAAAAATACTACCAAAAAAGAGCGCAATTTAATGTACTCTCAGGGACTTTGTGTCAAAGACTAAAGACTTTATGTAAAATTAGGCCAAAGACATGTTATTATTCGTAACACGGTGTCACACTAACAAAAGATATAGTATGTCAAACAGTTTCAAAACAAAACAAAAGGTTTTCTTTCTTAAAATTCAAGACATCCGGCATCGAAGACATAATTTTGCAAATTTATGGTCTCTTACATAATTCTGTATAATCTGAACAAAGAATGGTTTCGCATTTTTGAAATAAAAGTAGGAACATTAATTTGAAGTTTGGAAGTATTCAAAGAAGATAAAGTGGTGTAAAACTGGTTTAAAGAAAAACTTAAAAGGCGTAAACACGAATAACATTTGAGCAGAAACAGTGGCTATAATCCGTGGGAGCTACGACTCTTGAACGGGAGGAGGTCAAGGGCGGTGCACAATGAACACATTTCCCACACATTTATAATATATGCTAAACGTTTGTATCTATACAAACAGTCATCCATGACAATAGGTATTATAAAAAGAAGTTGCAAAGATGAACACAATGGAATAAAATGACGTCAATATGTAGAAGCTTGAGTTTAAGAGACGCTGAATGAAAATTTCATTTCATTAAGAATCAGGAATCATCGCAGACCCTTATAGTCCAGTGCTGGAAATAAGCATCTTCTTTGAATAGTTCATCCAATTAAATTATGCATCTTATAAATCCACCCTACGGTAATTACTAAGCCCTATGAATCCATATATTTCGTATTAATACGAAAGTGAAGAACACATATATTTAAACGATAAGATTGTAACCATAATATATAATTTTAGGGTTTAAATGCGTCTTTTAACTACTGAGTACGTTTATTACCTTTAGTTGTAAATGCATGTTAGATTCACATCTAGTAGATGTAAATCGGAAGCAACAATGTGATGTTAACATTATTTATGTATGTAAGTGAGATTTTACATCAGTTTTGTAAATTATAATAAAAAAATCAAAAAATAATAATAAAATATTACAAACGCGATTTGCATCTAACTAAAGCAATTTTAGGAATTACTTTCTGGAAATTCAATCGCACATAAATATAGACACCACCACGGTTTGGTCATAACTTGGCTCATTCGTCGTCAAAAGTGTTGCTTGGCTGTCATGTCATTGCCAATTTACCGACAGATCGACCAAGAGTTTAGAAATGTATCTACTCAGTCTCATAATATATTTGTTAAAATACATTCAAATGTATCCTCAAGGATGAAGAGTGTAAATTAACAATACATATATGCTAACCTAGTGTAGTTTTATTTCTACTACATATAACATATTGCAGTTTACGCGTACATACATATTACCAGCCGCGATTGCGATAGGCACACCCACCGGGTCGTGTCACTACATTATGTAATATGGATGTTTAATGTATAGGTTTCTTCTTAAATGTATCTGACTTATTAACGGGAAAATACAAAGAGTACCGTTAATCGACGCTTCTAAGATGTTTTATTTTGTTATCACCTTAATTCAACCGAAAAAATCATTATAATTGATATTTTTGTCATAATGTTATAACTTACATGTAAAGCTATATTTCTAAGTCACATATATTTTTTACTCGGCTTGTTATTTTAGAAGCTTCTTAAAATTAAACGACGGTCGCTGTATGATGCTACTAGAGTAGGAAAATATCTATAGAGCATGCATACGCATTTTTACAATATTATAAGCAATAAGTACACCTCTTTTTTAGAATTCTGAGACTATGGCCTACATTTCATACATATATCAATCATTTCCTCAACTTTAAAACCACTTTACAATTACCTATTCACCGATACATAACAAGTCAAGCACCTTTTCAAGCCTATTTCTCTTAATAAAAGACAAATTCTTGAAAACTGGAATACCTATACCTAAAATATGAGGATCGTGACTTTCTCTGCAATTGTCTTTGTAACAATAATTACACTGTATCGACTATAATGATGGTTGTGAAATATACATAAAAGCTTAATGCTGATCGTATCACCTAATAAGTTACGAGTATATTCAGCTGTAACTGTCCGAACTAACTACTCAACACGCTTTTAGTACGTCAACTATCAATACGTATGAATGAAGACGTAGAAGTATGCACACCATAGATGTACAGGCCTTTAAGGTGTATTTAGACACATGTGTGTTATGTGTTTGTGTTATTCGTATTAGACGGCATTCAAAGAAAGAGGGGCTCTTGGCTCACTGGCAATGCCATAGGTTAAGGCATTGCGGAACAATACGCTCCCACTAGTCAGGCAGTTAGACTGCTCAACTCGCTTTTTTTTGTTATATACGGGGCAAACGAGCAGACGTATCGCCTGATTGTAAGCGATTACCGCCGCCCATGGACACCCGCAACACCAGAGGCGTCACAAGTGCGTTGTCGGCTTTTTAGGAAGGAGTACGCTCTTACGCCCTGATTGCTCAGTATCCATTTGTCGATTTATTCTTTACTAAATTGAGTAGATTTGTTACATTTTGTATGCTTTTTTTTAAAGTTTTAATATTGATAGGACTGTTGCTCTAGTGGTCGGTGATCCTGACTGATGAGTCCTAGAGGTCGTGGGTTCGATCCCACCCGTGACAAGCTTTTGTGTGATGAGTACAATCATTAGTTCTGGGAGTAATCTATGTATAATATGTATGTGTTTGGAAATGTGCTTGTCAGTTGTTTGGTTGCCTTGGTGCGGGCCCTAAAGAAATCGTTTTATTTATCGTATTATCTTTAAATGGCTCGTAACACGTGTTGGGTAAATGTAAGTGTGGTGAGCAGTTAATATAAACAAATAAATAAATTGCAAAGTTAACTAATATTAGCCCGGCCAGTCTGTGATGCGAGATAATTTTTAACACATTGAGACCCGTTCATACCTCAGAAAGAATATTAAGCCATCGGAATTTCGAATCGGACACAAGACACATCGTTAATTATTATTACAGCTACTACACCAAATAGGCTATCGTATTTATAATTTCAAAGTCATAAGTATGGACTGAAATTTGAAATATGGATAGGTATACCTATCTATTTAGTAGACCCATCTTACCTTACTCTAAGAGCATACATAAAATTTCGTCATCGGAGGTTGGTCAGTAATAAATACGTGTAACTGAAACCCTACGCCTTGTGTAAGAGGATATGGGCATGTTGCCGGAATGAATTCACGCGTATACTCGAACCAGTCATTTGCAACAGTTTTCGACAAACCAATGTTTAAAATCTAAATAATAAAATTAAAGAAAAAAATTGCCAAAGTGCGAGTCGGACTTGCGCAGGAAGGGTTCCGTACCATGATCTATACATTGCAAGCGTCTACCTGTGGCCGTTACCAACTTCGAGCAAAACGATAAAAATATCATGTTTATTGTATGGGAGGCCCCTTAAACAATTATTTAATTGTTATTTAGTATTTGTTGTTATAGCGGCAACAGAAATACATCATATCTGAATATTTCAATTGTTTAACTATCACGGTTCATGATATACAGCCGACGGATAACGATATCTTAGTAATAGGGTCCCGTTTTACCCTTGGGTACGGAACCCTAAAAATACATTTCTCGCATCAGGAATATACATCCTGTGTCGCGGGGGACTTTACAAACATAAATGTACCGGACACAAATAACACTCACATTCAGTACAATAATTTGTGGATCACACAAAGTGATGTCCAATGGGGGATTTGTACCCATGACACTTAGCGCTGTAGAAAGAGGCGTGGCGACCGTCTAAACCACTGAGCCAATCATGCAGTCAAACTGATTCTTGAGGAAGGATATAGGCTACTCTTTACGGCAATAACCAACATATGCGCGGACGAAGCCGCGATCAAAAACTAATCTATACAAATAAATGAACAGACACTTCAATTATTGATAGTGTCTGTTTGTAATATTAAAATAAACGCTTTTTACTAAATGTTATACATGGTGTATACACAGTGCATTTACCAAATTTTTTTTTTACACTTTTAGTCTGTCTATCTGTCTCTTTGTTTGTTTGGCTAATCTCTAGAACCGCTGAACCGACTTTGACGCGACTTTAAGCTGGTAGGTAGCTGATGATATAAGGAGTAACTTAGACTACTCGTAGCTTCGTACGACAATAACCGCGGGAAACACCGCGGAGTTTATAATCTACATGAAGAAAGCAGAAAAGAGGGCTAGGTATTTTTTTTATAGTGGGCCTACGAGCAGATGTATCGCCTTATCATAAGCGATTACCGCCGCCCATGGAAACCCGCAACACCAACATATAACATAATTGCAACTATACATCAAGACAACATTTGCACGAATTTAACAAAAACTTAACGCACTGTGACTGTTTGTGATTTGAGTATTTATTAAGTAAAAATATATTGACTAGTTCCAGTTAAAATAATGTAGACTTGATCATAAGTATGTATATAGTTTTGTAGGTATGTATGCACTAAAACGTGACATTTCTAGACAAACTTGAAATAGATAGTGAGTCAGAGAAACCCGGATCTGTATAATAATAATTTCGCTCAGCGGACATCATTGCATAACTAACTGGATCTCATTAAATTTTTGCCAAATAACATTTATTTATCGTAAGTGAATCTAACAGCGCTATCTAATATATTTATTTACTTTTTAATTTAACTAAACCTGTTTTTCTTTACTAATATGTATTAGAATTTATGATTGTTAACTAGCAGCCATTATTGGCTCAATGGTGTGACTAAACCCCTGCCTATTACTAAGTCGTAAATATTTTCCACTAAGTTTATTATTAGAAAGTATTGCGTACTAAGTCGTTAATATTGGTTCTGATCACTGTGTTCAGGGTTACAAAAAACGCAAATGTTATTGGGAAAGACTTGCCAAAAATTGAATGGATTTCGCAAGCCCTTCGACAACAGCCCAGTTGCGTATTGTGCGTTGTTCTATAATATCACTAAATGCCAAGTTATAAAACCACGATATTTTTGACTTAGTCATAAAAGTAATTCAACTATTTATTTCCTCTCTCCTTATTTTTATTTCATTGCTAGTTTAGTTAGCTGTCATATATATCTACTAGGATCACATTTAGCAAAAATATATTATTGCAAACGAAACACTTATAGTAGTAATCTATTTAAATGGAACAAATACAACACATGTCTTTGTACCTACCAACCTTACTTCTTTACAACATAATGACAAAAAGTTGATTTTATAAGTTTAGAATTCTTAAGAATCATTTAACTTTAATACGGAAAAGAAGTGTTTTATATTAAATTATAAAACAAATTGGATTGTGGAGTGCATTCATGTTTCAAGAGCATATTGGAATATTGAACTTCCTAAATGTGCACGTGAGAGGCGACGTCGGCGTAACGGTTGGCGACAACTGGCGCGCTGCACCGCACGCCGCTGTCCTGATACAAGGTCTGGTCTGCCTCTGCGCCCCGAGGTCACCAGTGAACGTACGGGGGCAAATATGTGCGCGTAATCAATTCGCTATGTATCGGTCATACTGCTCGCTCTTTGGCTCCAACCAAACAAATTACTTAAATGTTTCCACTAACAAGTTAGGTACTAGGAATACATATTTTGTGAATGACGTTTGCTTCTTTGTCATCGACATTGACATTCGCTATTCGTACCTAATATATATATCTGAGGTACATTTAAACATAATAAAAAAAATTAAAATGCTATAAAAAATCTTGTGTCAATGTTAAATCCTAAAATTTATTGTGAGATCATTTTCAATTTAATGATAATAGCGAAAAATGAGTTTTTAACTTCAATTAATTATTAATATCTACGGTTAACGGTAGAAGCTGTTATATAAAGTGGTGATAACATTTACAAGGGATATTGAAGCAAATTGTAATGGCCAGTATTATAACAGTATTTAATACACCAAATATCTGAAGAAAATAGAGTTTCAATAAAATATTAGGTTTAGCTTTATAAAATCCTGTAGACGAATAATAGTAACATGATGATAATATTGTTCCGAGCTCACATGCCTTATGCATTGCGCGGCACGTAGGTAAATAGCTAAATGTATTAAACGGTATCGCAGTTCATCAACCCTACGAAAGTCGGATTGCGATCACGTAAAAATTAACACATCGGTCGTGCGTTGAACGCTAAACGCGACGTTGGCGTCGGTTTACCTACTGAATTTACGCCGCAGATAATCCAACAAGCAGCATACAATCCAAACAATGAATAGATAGGTACGTGAAAATGATTACTGGACAATAAAACAATAGGTAATTTGAACGTTATTTCAGTACCGATAACAGCTAATCAACAGGGAAGTGTGAATCTTGATGTAGATCGATGATATCGTGAAACTGCAAAAAGTTAAAAGCTCACTTTTAATTACGCTGTTACGAGTAAAATTTTTTTTCAAACACATGAAGTTGTTGAACTTAAATACGTTTCACAGTAATATATTTGACGGAATAATCGAATCCAGGTTACATATGTTCTTTATAGCACACGATGTAATTATGTATAGTATCTTCTTTCATGATGCAGCCAGTTTTAGGTTAGTGTGTTAATCTATGTCCAAAACTATTGTTGTTTCGACTCATAAATTGTCCGTTTGCAACCTTTGCGAGTCTAATTATAAAGGTTAAAATTAAACTTATATAACTTAAGCCATTAGTATGCATAAATATAATTATTTTCAAATGTAAATATCACATAATGCTAAACTTTCGACAATTGAAATGTCAGTAGGTCATAATCTAGGCACGCATCCCTGAACCTACTACTACCATAATGTTACGCCTCTTAGCTTTGATGATATAATCAAATTATAACTGTGTGTGTGTAACCATTTATCACATTTATATAAATTTAAGTATTATTCTTTACAAAAATGTTAATAACGAACAACAATACTGTATCAGTTTTTTGTTAAAACCATTAAAAGGGTGTAACAGCAAGTCTTTAACTTACATCATCATTTAAAACAACGATGATGTATCAAAAGTGATATTTACATAAAAATCAAGTACGCGTACGGATTTATTTATACATTTTACTGAAGAGTGAACGGCCCACCCGTTCATAGTAGCTTCTTACTTCTTAGGTATCAAAAACACGCAACCAACATGCCTGGAATTGCAAAGTGTGGTATCAACGACACGCTCGCCGCCTGTCTACGATTGACACGAAAATACTACCTACGAGTACGTACTGCACCAGAATATATAATATATCTGATTCACTGTTGGAATTAGTGAACAATAGAATAACCATTAGAAATACGTTGGGCAATTCCTATCAGAAGTCTGAATGTCATGGAGTCATATCCCCGTCAGAGAGCGTGTCCCATGTCAAGGTCTTTGTGTCTTTGGTTAAATACTTACGCTTCCTAGGTAGAAAATCAACTTTTACCACAATAGCAAGACATAAAACATGTTTCGTAAACAGGAACCGTTGATGCGTGTAGGTACGAGACAAGCGCTACTGCACCCTTTTCTTTCAAAACTTAACAAAAAGATTAAATATTTTAAAGGTAAATCATCTTCATATAAAACTTCCTCCTTCCTACACTATTAACAAGATTATAAATTGTTGTAAAGGTTTATAAATTAACAGCATATACCTTTATAATATCACGTTCCAAAAATAATACAACTAGTTATTATAATATGTAGCGATACAACGGCCATTTCAATGGTATTAGTAATTGTGAATGTGTTTCGTAATAATCACCGAATATCATGGACATAGAAAGAACCAAGGCCAAAAAACTGGGTTTCGATCATTCAGCTAAGTCGAGAACACTAAACACGACACACTAAACACCACATTATAGGAAATCTTCCGATCGTCTTCAAATAACTTTGCATAACTTAACTTTATTAGACAAATTTAAATAGACAGACAACATATTAATTATTTCTTAAACCAAGCGTGACCTTACACTATTTATAAATCTTACCTTATTAGAGCAATAAACATCATTAACTAGTTAATTAGCTTCGTTGAGAAAAAAACAATATAACAATTACAAAAAGTAATTACCACAGCATTAGACTAACACATTATATATATATCTTATCTTCTCTTATATATAAAATTCTCGTGTCACGGGGTGCGTAATCGAACTCCTCCGAAACGGCTCGACCGATTTTGATGATTTTTTTTTTTGATTATCCGGTATCTATGAGAATCGGTTGTAATCTATTTTTCATCCCCCTAAATGTGAGGGGTAGTCCACCCCAAAATTTTTATTTTTATTTTTTTGACAAATTTTTTAATTTCTATTTTTTTATGATGCAGCATTAGAAAATACATACAACCCTAGATTTTCAACCCTCTACGATCAACCCCTATTTTTCCATCGCGATTTTTATTGACCCACCTCTACAACATATTATTATATTCCCTTTTATGGCAAAGCAACGTTTGCCGGGACAGCTAGTATATATATATATATATTGTCTTATATATATATATATATATATATATTGTCTTATATATATATATATATATATATGTAAGACAATATACCGAGTTCATGGAGTTATCTGAGTAAGGAGTAAGGAGTAGCATTTATCCTTCCCCGAGAAACAAAGTATCTCCTTGCTAAATTTCACTAAAATAGGTGCAGGTTTATGGCTGTGATAGTATACTTTCGAATTTATAAAATACCGATTCATCTGTCAGGGTTTACATGAAATAAAACTATGCTTATCCCTATCCATGGTTATATATTTACATATTTCTCTATACTCGATGGCAATAAGTAGCGAGCTAAGGCTAATTCGGTATGTTTTATTCATTCGTTATCTCACTTCGCATTCCTCGAAAGGTCATCGCCAGGAAAGTGAAACTGGTTGAAGCCGAAAGTGACGCTTACAAAATGCGAAGACGCACATAAATATCCGATTATGTTTATATTGAGTCAGCCGGGCTCGAACCCGGACCCTGCATGCTTAATGTCACTGATGCAATGAAGTTAATCCAATGTCATTATATTATGACATGCTTTTAGCGTTTTCTCCGTCAGCGAGCCGCTCAAACCGATCTGACGAAACCAAAGCTCAATGATATAATGTGTGGAAAGTTTGCGCAACCATTGTTAGATGTTAGTGCTCATACTCAGTATATATTGACCATCAAATTGTACAATTCCTGAACACATAACATTCATCAAATATTTAATTTTCAGTCAGTCCTCTTTGGATGGCCGTAATATCCATAATGTATTTTATTACTACGAAATACCACAGTTATATTTACATTCTTGCCACATAAAAATGTCTAAGAACATAAAATGGTAATAAAACATTAAGCAACCAGCAAAACCTGCAGAATAAAGAACCAGTTATTCAGTATTGAAATATCACTTAATTAATGTTGTTAAATTTTACTAGTGTCTGTTTTGGTTAAAGGGGTGGGTCATTCCTTAATAAATATACAATTTCAGGTAGACAATAGACCGATTTTGTACATCACGGTTAAAGTTGGCAAGACTTGAAAGCTAGCCAAGTTAAGATGCTGATGTACTCACCAGAAGATACTGGATTTACCTGACACCAATATTAAAAATAAATTCCTTACTAACCTACAACTTTTAGTGGTTTTTAACGCTGAATAATCATTGATGACACGCCTTTCGAAGTTATCAAGGAATATATCTATCTCAGGCAACCAATGCAGTTGACACAACTTCGAGAAGGAAGCCGATAGGAGGATTCAGTTGAACTGGGCAGCATTTAGGAAGTTCAACCACATATTTTCGTCGGATATACCACAGAGCCTGACGAGTTTTCAACCAGCATCCTATCTGTAATGACGTACGGTGCTGAGATGTGGACCCTTACTGTGAGGCTAATCCATAAGCTTAGATTCGCTCAACGTGCCATGGAGAGAGCTATGCTTGGAGTCTCTCTGAAGGACAAAATTCGCAATGAAGAAATTCATCAGAGGATTAAGGTGACCGAGATAGCTTTGAAAGTTAGTAGGTTGAAGTGGCAAACGTAGTGTGGGACGCCCTCTGGCCAGTTGGCGGGACGACTTGCATAGGAGGGCTGGTAGCAACTGGATGCAAAAAGCGACAGACCGGGTTCTGTGGTGTGTTCCTTGGGAGAGGCCTATATCTAGCAGTGGACTACAACGTGTTGATAACGATGATGAAATTTGAATACAATCTAATCATATTATGAAATGAAAAAGTCAACGTAAAGAATAATTCGTGATTGAAAGTTTTAATTGGTTAACAAGTGTTATAGTTGGCAGCATTTAACTAGAACGATATTTTGGCCTTCAAAAACCGCTAAAAACTACTTTTGTTTACTTTCACAGGAGGATTGAAATATGTATTCATGGCGTTTTATAAAATTTTCTACTGTAATGCCTTTGAGCACAATTATAAATATGAGTTACAGGTTACCATTTAGAATACTTGAGTTTTGGCCATCATGACTGTAATGATGTTAGTTTATAATAGACTGCAAAACGTATCTATGAAATGGCGCCTGTATAAGAAGGTACTATTTCATAGTTATCAACATCCAACTACATGAAAAACGCAATGCCTTTGCAAGAATAACCTAATAATAAAAATATGATTAACTTAAATTTAAAACGCACTGACTAAAATCAATTTACTTTTCGAACCAAATCAAGACTACAATTGTTCAGAATTCGTTAAACTAAATTGATTAACATTGACAAACATATTCTGTTACTAATATTCTATTTGAATATTAACTTTTAGGAAGCCAGTCCTTAAGTAATGTATGCAAATTATTATTTTTAAAGAGAAAATAAGTAAGTAAGGACTAAGTAAGATTTGACACGGTCGATTGTTGAAGCTTTAAAACTTAAAACAATTTATTAGTCGATTAGCTTCACTCACATGAATTATTTTAATATTTTAAAATTTTTACACAGCCGGATAAGCATCACCAGCATAAGTTATTGTAGTTACAACATTCTATTGATTCTATCATTAAAGCTGCAACACCGCTAATGTTTTGAAGGTGCACGTGCCGAGAAAAATACTCCTGTAATTTTCCGCTACAAGCCTCACCGCGCTGAAACTATTAAAATTAAACGTTGCATCAAAGCGACCTGTCAAACTGGTGTATTGCTAAGCCGGTTTTCTATCGATCAGTAGGTTACAGTGAACCGACGACGTGACCAAACAGTCCCTGAATTATGCATCGTACAGTTTCATTCAAAAAACTTTCCCTATAAGATTATACATATGTTTGGTTTTAAGAGAATCTTTCTTGATTAAAGACATTCAGTAAGTCAAGATGCAAAGTGTGATATACTAACATGAAACGATTTGCTATTAAAAGTACATCAGACTGCATTGCACATATGTGGTACTTACATAGTAGTACATTTAGGAACGTGTTTTACTGTAAGATAAGCAAAGTGAGGGACGCACTCAATATACCTAAAACACTAATGTTAAAGTTTATATTGTGCCGAATCATTAGTTACTAAAAATGATTTTGCATCACCGACAATAAGTGGCGATATGACATGTAAAGTTTAGGAAAAAGAATATTTCCAACGCTACCTACTAGACTTTAATACAAAGGCGACTAACTAAGCTAAGCTAAGTTGTGTACGACAACTTAGAAGATTATCTGAAATACAATCCGACTACATCGTTACTTCCCCAGCTCAATATTACCCTCTAAGTAAGCAGGAAACGAAAGGAAGCGCATTTATACGTTATAAGGTTTTCATAACAAAGAGATAACGAGGATCCTTTGCGTCCTGCCGTCATATAGCTGTGGAGGCAGCATCGTGACCGGCCGCACAAACTTGCCGCCCTTGACATATCGACTCATAGAAAGTGCTAAACATCAAACTCGACCGTTCAGTGTTCGTGATATTGTTGGAATACGGTTAGTATTAGTTTATTGCATGACCAGAAGACTGTTGGCTAACTTATTTTTAGGTCAAGTTGATAATCGTAGATGCGATTCAAATTTTTAATTTGTTATTTTCAATCCGATCCGATCTGTCAGTTACGAGTATTTTTATAACCACAACGGCATTTATATTTTAATAGCAACGATCAATTGCAATGTTCGTTGGCACATCACTGATGCACACACATGCCTGATAATTTGGCAAAAGTAGCATTACGCCCTGAATAAAATTACTGGCAAAATAAAACTCCGATTTCGAGAATAACTGGAACCACTTTCTTCCTATTAAATAAATAAAACAAAGTAAGATTAGCTACTAAACAAAGCAAATCATCTTAATTGAAAAATTAGAAGTTGAAGATTTAAATACTAGACATCTATTTCGGTGCAAATAATGTATTTTTTAAGAATGTCATAAAGATTATTTTAGGTACTCTTGTAATTATGTGTATGACACAGAGCCACCAATGTCACGTCCTACGCGTCGCCATTTACCTCATTAAAAATATCATCAGGCTCGCAACATTATCATCTAATACCAAAAAAGGAGCCAGTATGTGTATAGTGAGCATTGAATGACCTTCACCTTCATACATTTAATAAAACGTCTAGAAGCTTATAGTTCACTAACAAGAATTATGTGTAATGAAAACTAACAGGAAACTTATGATGGTTTTATTTGTTATTTTGTCTATACATTAATGGAAAAACATGCCCTTGTTGAAATACAACTTCCTAAATGAAACCTGTATCGAGGGGGATTTCACAAACATAAATCTCAGTGCGGAACACATCACGTGCTCTCCTATGTGGGAATTGAACCTACAACACTGAACACTTAAATTACTACGATATTCGTCCTTTCCGTTATAGTTATCTGTAATTAGAAGAATTAATAGCTATCAATAAAGAGGGATTCAAATTCTAGGTAATTACTAGCCCGAATAAATCTCCAACGGATACCTCATAGAGGGCTGCCGTGAAACGCCGATCGACCAATAGATCAAGCATCGCAATTGGAACTGGATTGGTCACACACTGCGAAGAAATTCCGATCATATCGCCAAAGAGGCGCTCGATTGGAATCCGCAAGGGAAACGGAAATGTGGCCGTCTCAAACAGACCTGGCGTTGCAAAGATGCAGACGGTCGGAAATACGTGGAGCAAGATGAAACACGAAGCTCATGACCGTACGCTTTGGCGGACGGGGACATAGGACCTTAAGACAAGTAAGCCAATTTAGAGGGATATATGATAATCCCAAATTTACTTGTATAATTTCGTATTATGGTAATTTTGACGTGCAGTCATGACTGTAAATCTTCTTTGGCAGTTTACGTAACACCATTATGGCTATTATATCAACTGTATAATCGTAGTGAAAGTCAATGACAAATGATGAGTCTAATAAAGCGTTCATTGGTACAGGAAAGAATTAGTTTAAATATATTTTACTTATGTTCTCTTTAATAGCTGCACGAGGCCATACTGGCAACTTGATATAAAAAAGTTATTGTTTCGTGGAATTATTATAGGCAAACGGATAAAAATTATTATTTATTTATTTGATTATTTAATCTCGGTAAAAAAAATACTCAAAAACCAAATACCTCTCGGTTTTTTTCTACGAAAGAATTAAGTATTCTATATACTTTAAATCAAAACGATTGAAATGTTCTTTCTACGTTACATTTTTGTGAATAATATATAATTTAACATAGTGCTTAGAGTATTTTTGAATGGAATTTGCAGAGACCTTTAAATGAGTTATTGCGTAATCAAACTGCTTTTACTAATTAACATTAGAATTATTTTGAATGAAGATTTATTGAGAGTAGCGCATGTAATGTAAACGAACGAAGAATTTGTTTTCATTTCAACACGAGAAGCGAAAGTCGGATGTAAGATGTACGGCTACGGGCGCCGTCTACGTCACACGTACAGATTACGCCTACATTAATACGAGTATAACACTCGTAATACGAATTAATTCACTTAAACAAGATACAATATGCCACTTATTAGCCACCTGTTTATGTATAATAAAAACGACAAATAGTATAATAATATGTTGTTAGATATTTAAATAGCTATACCTAATGTTTATTTTAAAAATATTATGTAATAGGGCGTCGAACGTAAAAAAAAACAACATTGCCAACAGAGCAAAACGTGTTTTAAATACAGTAAAAGTAAAAATTATACGTGTCAAAAATTAACAATTCAAATGTTTTAAATTTAATAATATTATTTATATATGAAGGCGACAATCTAAGATATGAAATATCATTGACGTGTAAGTTAATTTATACATTTTTAAAAAGTATTTACTTTATGTGAATTGCAGCGCGGTGAATTGACGATTTCAAAGAAAGTGGCTGGCAGCGGATAGATGCAGACTGCCCAAGACCGGGATAGTTGGCGCTCCTTGGGGGAGACCTACGTACGGCAAATGGTTGAAATGATGATTTACTTTGACGGTAATTTGGAGATATTCTTTTCTTAAAAACATGACATAAACATGCTCAAATTCAATATTAATGGGTTTAACATACTTAAAAATCATCTGAAAACATTATTAAAATTAGCAAACATCTCATGCTGTAGAGCCACGGGAAACATAACAAAAGTCCTTTAATTACCTACTTAATATTACTATTAAAACTAGTTCGTATAATATCGTTCAATATAAATAAAAAAATTGTTACACAAAGTTAAAAGTATTCGAGTCGATATCGAGTAAAGGTTATCGATACAAGTCCTGAATGCAATATCATATTTTCGTCATACACACATACCTTATCCCTATGTACAGCTATAAGGTATGAAACAGTCTCGATTGTCACTAGTTACGTAATGTCGATGTTAGCGAGAAGTGTGCGATGGGCTTTATTAGCGAGATTCACACATAAAAAGCGAAAGTGAAGGTCGACCGGCGAGTGCGGCGCGGTGCGTCCGTCGCGCGGCTATATCTGCGCGCGTGCGCCTCACCCGCACCTTGCCGAGATCATGTCACCACCGTTTTGAAATAACTACATTAATATTAAACAGGCTAGATTTGCTTAATATTTTAAATCTTCAATGGATTAATGATTCATAATTTCCGAATATTAAATGCTACTACATTATTTTATACCTACACTTTGGAAAAGTTTAAGGAGAAACCTTTTTAATGACAACTCATACTTAATTATGAGAAAATATAAGCGATAATTTTCTTCATCGTCGTAGAAAACCGTTATACCCGGCGTTGTCAGTACCCGACTAGCTTCTTTCATACAAATTCATACGATTGGCTATAAATTGTTCAATAGGTCGTTTTTGCCGAGCGATAGTGTCGGCGGACATTACGTTTAGTGGTATCCGGGGAAACTTGCCCAGAAGCTGTCCGGATATCCTTGCGCATAAACAGACATCTGACAATTGTATATGTGCATATACGAGCTAGGGTAAACGTGAAATCTAATATTAAGTAAATACTCGCGACATCATTGAATTTGACAGTATGAGTTTTTAGTAAGTTTATACAATTTTATACAAAAAAAAACTGAGGTAAGGTCTTAAAAGTTTAAATGAAAAATCATCACCCATGGCAACACCAGAGGCGTCACAAGTGCGTTGCCGGCCTTTGGGGGATGGGGCAAGGGATGGGGGAGGGGTTTGGGGTATTGTTTCTCCAGTATCCTCACTCACTCTGTGAAACACAGCGCAGGCGCTGTTTCACTCCGGTTTTCTGTGAGGCCGTGGTAACAATTTAGTAATTGTGTTAATAATTTTGTTAAGTTGTACTATAACCAAGACAGGCATTTCAATTTGATGTCTTAATTATATTAAGTGAACAAAAGATTACTTCACCACGTAATTAAGTTTACTCTACACAATTACAACTACGATTATTTGAGTATCTAGTTGAATAATATTTAATTAATTAAAAATAATATAATATGCAATACTTATATCGTGACGTCAAAAATACGTTTTCATGCAATAAACAACTTACATTTTTTATATTATTACTGCAACTTTACATATTCTATATTTATATCAAGTCTTCCATACTCGTATTTGACCTATCGACGACGACGACTTGTTTAATACGATTATGCACGTCTTAAACAAGTCTTTTTTACGTAATAGGGGGCAAACGAGCAGACCTGATGGTTAGCGATTACCGCCGCCCATGGACACGCGACACCAGTGGCGTCACAAGTGCTTTAGGAAGATGGGGGGGAGAGGTTGGGGTTATATGTATGTATCCTCATTTCACTCATTCGGTGAAACACAGCGCAAACGCTATTTCCGTAGTATCACTCTAATTGAGCAGGCCCATTCATGCCGAAGCGTAGCTCTGTCAAATAACAAAATGTATATACTATATATTTTGTAAAATATATATATGCTTATATACTTTGTTACGGTTTTATAACGGTTAAATATAATTATTAATTAGAAAAGAATTAAATAAACTCACTGAAATAAACTAATCATACATTGAGGTAAACTTGGTTAAAGTCTTTAAGCTGTAACAATGTGTAGCCAAAGCCCAATTACTTGTTGCCCAATCGTGTTTGTAGTGGGCAATGGGTGCATGTTCAGAAACAATAGTTGGCCGTGAGCACTAGACAATGAGTCAACTACATTTTGGTAGTAATTATGATGAAAGCTCAATCTCTGTGCAGCTGTGTGAAATATCTTACGGAATAAATAGTAGTTAAAGCTCAAACTGCGAATAATATTATGCCCTGCCGCGAGACCGCGTCTCCGTAGCCCTCTGACTTGGTACTGGATGACGGGTGCTCGTCGGGGTTCTTAGCCTCTAAAGCTCGACATCGCCACGTTAGAAACATCTCTCACTGAACTAATACTCGGGAAATAACAACAGACAAAAGCGTACAACCCAGGGAATCGCCGAAAAGTGGCGTGCAATGAGATTGGATAGACCTTTGTCTGCTAATTAATTAGAGATATCAAGAGATTTAAAGAATATTTCTCATATCATGTATTCATTCATAGGAATATTTAAAAGAATAACATTAAAAAACAGCTACTTTTAACAGTCAGTGTCTTACTGAAGAGTGCTTACAATTTAAGGACAGGTTTACAATTAAGGACTCACGGTGAACGCAATCAAGAAGATGTCTACACAATTGACTTTTTGACTGCCTCGGTGGCGTAGTGGTACGCGTATGCGACTGCTAAGCTTGAGGTCTCGGGTTCAAATCCTGGGTCGGACCAAATGTTTGTGGAATCTACAAATATTTGTTTCGGAGTTTGGATGTTTTCTATGTATAATATGTATGTATTTACAAAAAAAAAAGTATATATAAGTATTTATATCAGTTGTCTAGTACCCATAACACAAGCTCTGCTTAGCTTGGGACTAGATGGCGTTGTGTGTTAGATGTCCGAAATATTTATTATTATTTATTTATTATTTAATTAAAGCTCGAATATTTTATACTCGCTGCGAATTCGTAGCCAATCGAACATTTTTCGTTATTGGTAGAGTTTAATTGTATCTAAAAGGAATTAAAATATTAAGTTTTTATTTGTATTATTGTATCAACCATTAGTCAACATTATTCCTTGAAGCGGTAGTTTTACAAACATTATGGTTACATTATTAATGCGTAATCAAATTCCAAACATATCAGCGGATCACATAAACTTTTATTAAATTTTGAGCTACTTCGTTGCATTTATAAAAACTATTATGAGACCTTTTTGGTTAAAAGGTTTCCTTATAAACGAGTTTTCGAATGTGTCTTTCTTTAACCTCATGGCCGCATTCGTACAGAGACAACTGTTATTTTAATAATCTTTGTTGTATTAATGTAAGAGTAGGTTTCGTTTGGGCGTTGATGAGTCAATACAATAGCTTGCAAAAGATGACATAGCAATGGCCTCCACTAATTGCTAAACAACTGTGAATTATAAGTAGTAAATACGAGATTAGTAAACTGAATTAATTTATTCAAATGTGTCAGAAAGTATGAAGTATGAAGGTCAAATTTAAATGATGCAATACAATGAATATTTTAATAAAATCAAAACAGTTCTTAGTTTTTTTTTCTAATCATTGAAAGCTTTTGTCAACCACAAATTATTGTAACTATGAACACAAAAATATTTTGCAAGTTACTCATATGGTTAATACATTTAACCTTTGTCTTTTGATGTTCGAGACTTTTGATATTTAACTTGGAGGTGAGACATTCATTAGAGCTTCATCTTTCTAAATTCTTGAATTCAAAGTTTAAATATAATTATGTAAATTAATTCTAAATTCAATGGAAAAAGATTGAATGTCAATAAATTTATCACCTTTAAAGAAGTTAATCTCTGAATCCATCATACAAACAAGGATGCTGTTCTAGGTGCGGAGAACATAGGCTACTTATTGATCATGTATTCATTAAATAAAATTTGTAAGTTTGTATGTCGGTGTCAGCTCATCTAGGGAACCGTAAGCTAATTGGCACAAAACTATTACAGTTTTTCTACTATAATTAAATGCGTAATTCAAGCTATATTTATTTTGGTTAAATAAATAAAATCAACGCTTCATAATTGTGTAAATATAGATAAAATATTTCGAAGTATTTTTGAAATAGGAGAAGCTTTAATATTTCTGATCGCCTTAACCAGTTACGGTCAGAAAACATTGAAATGTTGGTTTATACAGATTGTCTTAATAAGAGTGCACTTTTAAAATTTTGTGTCATATTTTCTTTGAGCATGTAGCAATTCTGAAATTTTGCAGGTAAAATATTTATTTATGCCGATTGTTAAAAATGGAGCGCTTTAAAAAACCATAGCGTTACAATTGTGAAAACTTGTTATAATAGTTTGGAATGTGAAAATGAGACCGCACACTTCGTATAATCTCGGATTTATGCGAATAAACCAGAAACAACTGCTGAACTCAAATCCGAAATCCTAGGCGTCATCGGAGAAATACAGTAACATCCAGAAAAAGTCACGAAAAGAATGAAGACCCCTCATCAGAGCTGTGAGCCATTTGACGGATATTTTGTTCAGTACTTTATCAAAACATATTAAATACATTCTTTACAATCCAATAAATATTTACAACTCTGTCAAAAAAACGAGTTTTTATTCATAATTAAAAAGTGCACTTTTACTGGGGCAGTCTTTATAAATGTGATTTTAATAATATTTTTATCCTTATTTGTTTTCATTTGTTATTTTTCTAATTATAGAATATGTGCACAAGACATGTAATTACGAATCTGCATTGAATCTCGTATCTAAATATTAAACAAGTTGTAAAAAGTAACCAAATCAATCAGGTTGTGTGAGCAAAAGCTTATTTCTATCGAACTCAAACAGTCGATTAGCTATTGAAATGTAACAGACATGACGCCAGCACCACGTAAACAACAATCGTCACGTTTATACACTTTCTTTTTCACACATGCTCTGATGTATCAAAAATCTTTTAGCATGGAGAAATTCCCATTCTAATTTGTATGCAATAACTATACACCCAAACGAATTTCGCATTAGATATGGCGTGTTACGTTACATTTTTCAACAGAGAAAGTGATCTAGATGATGTTTACGTTACTTAATTTGGAAGCGTTGACATAAATTATATCATAGGTTTTGCGTTTCTAGGCCTGAAGTTGTACAAAGAGTTTCGTATCGCCTTTCTTCATAACACCTTCATCATTCGCTGTACAATTAAACGGTATAAAATATTATATAAATACGCGTCAAACATAATTTTAATGTTGCGTAAATACCGAGATAATGACGATTGCTTTGTACAATTTTTAATTTCGTAACTATTGCTAGGAATTTGTAGGTTGGTAATGTGTGAGAAATTTGCAAAAGTCTATTTTAAACATTGTAATACAATGTAGGTCGAATATTATTAGTTAAACTTTTGGATTTAGAAATTAGTGGCGATTTGAGACACTATGTGAAATTGACCACACTCCATTTCTGGATACATGGTAGGGTCTATTACTTTACCTTTATTTAAACTGTTATTTAAGCTATATATCAGAGAACAGAGTAGTGGCTTAAAACGAAATGGCCCAATGACGCAAAAGCATTTCAATAGGCCTCCAAAGTGTGGAGACCCACACTGCTGTATTGTTGCATTGTCTGCATTTGAAATGAGTACGGTGACCACTAATCATGGATTCTGTCCATGCTTTCCATCAGGCAAAGTAGAAGAGCAGAGAGTTCTTACTCACGACTTTATAAGACACTAGTAACTATGTATCGCATCCCTAAAGACTTAACAAACCTTACATATATTCTCAATTTAGTTCGTAAATTATAAATTTTTGCACCTAATATAGATTATTTAATGGTTTTTATTATTTATTATCTCATAATTGTTCCTAATATATTATGTAGGACGTTGGTTGCAATACGTAATTTCCTACAAGTGTCGAAGTATAAAATTCATTTTAAATAACAAATGAAATACGATGCACTTTCGATACGGTTTTGAAATAAATGTCTATTTAGTTTAAAGTTATTTTTTAGATTATTTTATCTATGTACATGTAGTTGTTACATCTATATATATAAATAAATAATATTTCGGCCAATAGAATTAAGCAATACAAAACCTAACGTTTGTTACAACGTGTAAAAATATTTGTAAAGATTTACTTGCAAAATAAATTTCATTTATCGTTATATTTTAAGAGCAGACAGGTACCATATAAATTCATTCCTCTGCTAGGGTCAATGGTCGACCCTTCGTAAAGAAATATGCGGATAATACCAATGCCAAACAGTATTGACGAACGCAAAACTTTAAAAAGTATTTTATACCGATTTTCTGACCATAATTTACAGAACAATATTCATATTAATAATCTTTATAAACAGTAGTTGGTCACCATAAATAGGAAATTTTATAACCGTCGTGACTTACCGTTATTGTATTTATCAAATGTGTGTATCAAACTTTGATTTTTGAGGAACGACTAACTAACGTACACGCGTACGTTAGTTAGTCGTTCCTCAAAAATCAAAGTGAGTCCATGCCTAGTTTAATTGAAATCGGAACAAACAGACAGATAGACAGACAGAGTTACTTTTGAATTTATAATTATTATGGATGACAAAGTAGAAACAAAAAAACAAATAAGTACCGACAGATATAATAAAGTTAATGATATTCTCTTCACGTAATGTTAAGCCAAATGCGTTTATTTTATGTACAGCTATTGATGAAACCACTGCCAAGTTACTCCAGGAATCTAGAACTGCTATATGAGGAAAACAACTAAAATACGTTCGCTTATTCAAATGTATGCAAAGCTGAGGTCATTCTACAATCACAAAATCGGTACATTGATATCGTTTATTTAAATTTGTCTTAATAAAACACAAAGCGTGGAAATGAGATAATTTTATTGTTCAATGAACAGTCCGGAAGAGAAATGTATTTGAGAATGAAATATGGATGTACCGATCAGTGTATATGTAATCATTTATTCAATCAATGGAAAGTAATAAAACAATCTTTGGTTGTATTTGCTCACAACACCGAAGTTTTTAATATCCACCAGTACAATGATCGTTGTTACCATATCCGAAACTTCTTAACACATCACGAGTGTCGCAACCAAAGGAGAGAGTTGACAATGAAAGATATTCAATAATGTTTATCGCATGAGGATGTCCCGTAATACATATCTCAAAGTATTACGCTACTCCAGTCATCACTTAGCGACGTTTATGTCACAGTTAAACCGTCAATATTGTACCAGTACATATTTTAAACTATGTTCTATTGCCTACTACTGCGTTCTAAAAATACAAGCATCTTCAGGTGAGTGATGGAAACTTTTATGCTGTGAAATTGTTTTTCTGATTCATCTTGCTAACTTCTAAACTCACGGAATAACTAAGACTTATTGAATACGAGGAGAAAAGTTCTATACCTACGTCGTCTATAACTCTATAATTCTTAGAGAAAATCACATTACCGGGAAAATGATGCTATCGACAATTGACAGCGATGAGTTATTTACCGAGTACTTTCAAGTGAAAATGTAAATGAAAAATTAAAACGTGAGATACTAAAAATCTTAAACGGATCATAAGGCTATTAATAGCGACGTATAAAACACAGGGCGGTAAGATCTCTCGTGTGTAGCGCAGGGCGGGTGCTATACGGGAGACAATAAGCGCACAAAGTCGTGCATATTTTAAAAGCAATGTTTCGCAGCCTTCATTGAGAAATACTCGCCCTCATTCGTGATGTCAGTCAGTTGTTGACGTTGAGCAATGAAAACCTGATTTCCACACAAGAAATCAGATCGAATTTTATTATATCGATCCTTGAATCTGCGACCTAACTTTATCTGACCAATTGTCCATTTCAATAGAGGTCACTTGAAGGTTCAATGAAAGTAATCGACCGTTTACTTTCCGGCGTTTACATGCGATTATAAACTAAAAACGAGTAAATAACAATTATCGATTTAAACGCTAGAAAGCGAACGTAAGGCAATAGTCGCAATATAAAATGCAACAGTAATTATCGTATTAACAATAACGACCATTGAGTACATTGTAATTCGTTCTAAAATGATTATTTCACTTAAATTAGTACTTACAGCGTAATCCTGGCTATCATGTTGACGTGTGGCCTTTAAGTGGCGTGAGTGTGGCTTGTATGTGGCGCGCGCCGGCCCGGTTTACTCGGGCTGCTGACTGCAACAGAGACGTCTCGTCAACACACGCGCCTTTCCCAAGCGACACACAGTTGCGACAGTGAAGCTCAACGAGGAAGCTGCATCGCACATTTAAATGCAACGCTAATGTCAGAGAGCGTTTAAATGCCAACAACGGCGACCTTTCGGTTCGTAGTCAAGTTGCGCAAGTGAGAATCGCCGGTGTTCGTATGAGAAAGGCGAGTGCGTGTGTGGGGAGGTAGGTAGGGGGTTGGGACGCACCGGGGTGGGGGGTGTTTCAGGTGACACCGCTGGCGACGCGCTGCCGTACGGCGACTAACCTCGGCGCCGCGCGCGCACCTCTTACTTATAGCCACGCGCCCACCAGCGCTGCGCTGGTTCACCCTCGCACGCGCCGCCCCTCTAACCCTGACCACTACAAGCAACCCTCAATCCTCTTCATTTGAATCCACATTTATCATTACAGGGATATAATTTTTCTGATGATACACATGTGGTTATATTAAATAATGTTAATTCGATTTTTTCAAAAGATTCCTGTATAAGTATAAAAAAGTTACGATGATGAGTAATAACTAAGTATGATATTCAACTTATACAACATCAAGTGACGATATGCAGTGCTTCACACAGTTAAAAGAGTTCAACGCGCGCCAAGTCACGCTTGTTTGTTCTTTTCTAGACGTGTACATTATGTAGTATTATTTTTTTATTTTCACTATGAAACCTAAGATTCTTTGACTAGTATATATAGAAAACTACAAAATGTGATCATTGTTGCCATTTTACAGCACAGTAGTTAGATAACTCATGGCTATCAAAATCAAAAAATGTCATTGTGTATTGCATAAGATAGCGGAAACCCGCGACATGACATCAACTGCCTACAATAAACACCTAAAATACAAAAACCTCAAAATATTTAAACGTAGGTGTGTACATATTTAATTACACTCGCTTCTACAAAACTGCAGGACCATTTTGAGTCATAGATTTTATGATTGTATAGATTTAAATACATAATTACTTGATAATTTTCAATGGTTAAAAGCGAGAATTTTGACCAATTTATTTTTTAATGCACCTATTTAAATTAAGATATACAATATCAAATCCATTCAATTTCTTTTTAATATTATTAACATTTTAAAGATATCTAAAACTCAATAATCTAATTAATAAAGTAGATATTTTTATATTTTAAAAATATACAATAGGGACTACAAAAGTTGTCTGAATTAAATATAAAATTATTTATTTAAATTTAAAAGGAACAATAACACAATTAATATGAAAAGGAAGCTATAATTAAGTAAACCAAACTTCTTATCATCCGCCAAAAAAACACTGCTGAACGTTTTGTTTTTTTTTTAGAAATTTTAGGGAAATAGAAATAAATAAGTTGACTACTATACCGTTTTTGCATTTTTCTTAAAACATGTCCCACTTTAGCTATATACTTTCTTTGGTGGACGACTTTACAAACATACATATAACATCACCATCAACAGACTATCGCAGTCCACTGCTGGATGTAGGCCTTCCAATTTCACGCCACTTGGTTCGATCCTAAGCTTCTCGCATTCAGCTCTTGGCAGCCTTCTTATGCTTATCATCACTCCACCTGGCCTGTGGACGTCCTACACTACGTTTACCACTACAGTTCTGCGGCTACCTATTGTCCATTGCCACTTCAGCTTGTTAATCCAGTGGATTATGTCGATGACCTTGGTTCTCTGCCCGATCACCTCATTGCTGATGCGATCCCATAGAGAAACGGCGAGTATACCTACATATTACAACGGGTACATCTGGGTGTTTTATGTGTGTACTCAGAACAAAAATTTATGAATCATGCAAAGTGTAGTGGGCGATGAATACTATTTTATTGAATTCATCATCAAATCTCGTAATAATCTCATTAACTACAAAACAATGTACATGAACCGTCTTAAACAATTAATGTTTGTTTCTCTTTTGACAGGAAATGTGTATTGCGAACAAGATTGAAATACAAAATACTTTGAATAAATCTTCACACAAAAACAAATTTAGGACTCCAGTTTTTTAGTTCAATAGAAATATTTTTTATGAAATAAACTCTAACTCTTCCAACGTGCTATATGATTTGGATGAAAAAAAAAGTTTGTTTTTAATTCTGAATAATTAACTAACATTGATGCTGTTCCCCGTGTTAGAACATCCACAGGCACAAGTCTCTGGCTACAGAGACGTAGATCTAAACTCAAAATGCTTAGAACTGAATGACTGTTTCGTTATGTCTTCTTCTTCTTCTTCTTAATAAATGGCAAACTGTGCCGATATCGACAATTCTGCCAATATCAAGTGCGATGGAAATACGTGGGTTTTATGCAAAAAATAAAATAACAATAGAGAAAATAGTAAATTTGTAGAACCAGCAGTAGACTGAATGTAGGGCTTTTTGTTGGGGTTAGTACACTGAAACAAAGAGACGAACACAAATAAATATGAAATCAATATTATGTTAGTTATACATACATATAATTGGAAGACAAACACAAAAGACATTGCAACATTCTTAGGAACATGGGTTAAAGTTTGATGCTATTACAGCGAATAAAAATCATCAATGCTTGAAGGAGATTGGGGGATGGGAAGGTTAAAAGGGATGCAAAGTTAATTGGGGTGGGAAGTTTTAGTTTTATTAGGTGTGAATAGAGATCTAAGGAAGGGTTGTTTTTAGAGCAGTTAAAGAATATGTGATCCAGGTTGCCTTCGTCCAAACCACATTCACATAAAGATGAATCCCGTACCCGCATTTTATGTAGGAAAACAGGAGAGCTGCAATGACCTATACGGAGCCTACATATAGTGGAGATGACGGGATTTCGTTATGTCTCTCTTTTCACCGTGGGAGAGCCGCGCTTCGGCATAAATGGGCCGGCTCGACCGGAGTGATACCACGGCCTCACAGAAAACCGGTGTGAAATAGCGCTTGCGCTGTGTTTCACCGAGTGAGTGAGGATACCGGAGGCCCATACCCCAACCCCTCCCCCATTCCCTCTCCCCATCCCCCAAAGGTCGGCAACGCACTTGTGACGCTTTTGGTGTTGCAGGTGTCCATGGGCGGCGGTAATCGCTTACCATCAGGTGATGCGTCTGCTCGTTTGCCTCCAATTCAATAAAAAAAAAAAAAAAAAAAAAAAATGTCTAAAATTACTTCTGAAAATAAATGGATGTTACTCATGCTTTCCATCAGGAGAGTTGTCATTTTGGCAGGTATATTGAAAAAACATAGTACGAGGGCACATTGTTCTAGTTGCAAATTTATTTCTTAGTAGACACATAATAGTAATAGTAGGAGTAGTTTCAATGGAACCAGTAAACTGCAAAAAGGTGTAGAAGAAGAATAAGATGTACAGTAAATTGAATGATTATTTTAGGAAGCATATAATAGTTCAATTATCATTTGAGCTAATTGACGTAGAATTTATGTGAATATTTATACACTAATAAACAAATGATTATTTTTTAATTTCATTCGAGTAGTTTTTATAAATAACAAAACATCAATAGCGTGATTTTTATAATTCTTTTTTGGTATAGCGGAAACGTATCCGCAGTATTCATTTCTTTGTTGGTGCAGTAAATTTAGTAATAACTCTTTTAGACGACATATGAAACTTCTTTTATATAAAAAAAATATAAATGGAGTTTATCTTTAAACTTCTCTTTATATATTCACTGTCTATATTATCAATTATTTCTTATATAACCATTACCCATACAGCTTCATGAACTTGTATAATAAATAACAAAGAACGAACGACGGAGAACAAAAATTATCCTAAAAAATAAGGAAAATAAAGATAAAGAATGGGAAACGCCTAAGCGTCAGTACGTAGCTGATAGGTGTGTGTTATAATCTGTGATTAGAATGATGAAGATGTGAAATTAATATAGGCTTAATGACAGTAACCAAGAACCATTATGTATTCAACTGATGAAATGGGGTGCGACGTGGCGTCACAACCAGACGCCATGACAACACAGAGCATTTTGGCGTAAATTTTAAACTTAAAATTTTAATCGCCTTTTTTTCCTACTAAATCTTTATTTATTGTAGAATATTTTTGTTTTTGACAATAGTAAATACTTGCGAACATCATAAAACAGTTTTTCAAAATTAGTCATCATGCCTATTGTTGACGAACCTGAAAGTAGCCGTAGTCGATAAAAATATGGAATAAAGTCGTATCCCTCCGCATTACATGGATGTGAAGGGATGACAACATTGATGAATGCTACTGGTACAAGGGATAAAGACGACCAAAGTTAGGTCAATGGACTATGTAAAAGAAGATATTCCAAACAGTGAAATTGTAGGAATGTAGTGCAAGAATGATTGTATACCAATAAAACTATATAGATTGCGTCAATATCAAGTCAGTTTGACTATAATTACCACGAACATAGCTAAATCAGTCAAGGTATTGAGAAACAGAATGTAAGCAGGATCTTTACCTCTCTCGTTTCTATTCTTTATTAATATATATTTTTTTTAATTTACTAATTTCAATTCAATCAATTTAACTAATTTAAAGGAGAAATTAAAGCCGTCTGAAGATTTGAATCCAGACGAAAGCTTCTAGAGGTCAATTTTGATACGAGGATACGAGGTACTACATGGCGTTTAAGAAGTAAAAATTACGTTTACAGTGAGCCTTTTTTATTATTATTATATAGGGGGCAAACGAGCAGACGTATCGCCTGATGGTAAGCGATTACCGCCGCCCATGGACACTTTTCTTGAAGGTTTGACGGTCGTATTGGCCCATGATCACGGCCATTATTTTGAAAACGTCATGCATTTCAAAGGTACGTACCTACGCACTGGGTACCCATCATGAGTTAGTTAAATCCAGTAAACTTAATTATGTACCTATTTAAAATTAGATTATTTTTAATCTAAGCTTGTCACAGTGAGCCTCCGAAAGAAGACGTTGGTGAAAGTTAGCGTTTGTACATAATATGCATCTCGACAATAATGTGCATAATAACAAAACATGATACGCATTCACAAACCTACGAGGCTACGACGGAATTTGTTTGCAAAAGGAAATTTGGTGAGTCATTTGTGGACATGATTCTTTGTCCGCAGAAATTGATCGTATGGACGAAAGTTGTTTCATAAGTTTTGTCTTCAAAGTATTTAGCGATTTCCATCTTTACCATTTGTAGATCGTCCAACTATAACAATGAACAAATGAAATATACAGCTAAAAACAATATGTATATCATATATTAGGCGCATTGAAATTATAATTTTTAACGCTAAAGTATGGTCATGTTTATACAAGTGTATCTGTTAGATCTTTGGCATGCTCTGAATCCTATTATCGACTATCAAAATTAACGTAATCAGTCAGAGACGTCTGAAATAATAATGATTGCGAGTGATAGTGACATTCGAAAATATTTATACACTTTCATTTTACTTTTAGTCAAGTCAAACGAGCCTCATTTAGTTTTCTTCTATATAATAAAGAAAGATGCGACGATTTATTGATATTTATTCGTTATGTAAATTGCATTTTTATACGAATACTTTTCGCTGATTACACGCAATAAATAATATCTTATGCATTTCAAATGAGTCAAAACGATCAAATTGCCCATATTGGTTTAAGCGCGTCATATAAACGACCAAAACCCAGTATTCAATGTTTACTTTTAAATTTCATTCCTTTTTCGGTTGAAGTTTATAAGAGTTTGGCCTCCACAAAATAATAAAAAAGTAATAACAATGCAATTGTTGCAGACAAAAGTCTTTGTAACATAATAACATAATTTAATGGGACATGCACTTTTCAAATATCAGATAGACCCTTGATCCGAAGCTAGCAAGTAGTTAGTAAAACCAGTACCAAATATTGTAATAACTATTCACAAAATTGTTAATTAATTTGAATTATAACGAATTAATTTAATATATATTCGTACTAAGGACGAAACGAGTAGTTTAGGTGTTTGGTTACTTCAGGTTCTTAGTAATGGTAAGCAACTTACTGACTAACCGGTGTAAACATTAATTTCGCCTTCTATCGTTAACTATACTCATACCTACATCAGAAATCTAATATATAAAAATCTCGTGTCGCGATGAAGGGTCACCCTTATCAACCTATTTATTTTTCTTATAGGAAAACTAGGTTCTCCGGGTAAGCTAGTATATTATAAATGAATATACATTAATAGTTATTGCCCGCGGCACCGCTCGCGTGTGTGTTGGTTAGCGCGGTAAACCGTAGCCTATGGCACAGAAAACCGCTGTGAAACAGCGACTGCGCTGTGTTTCACCGAGTGAGTGAGGATACCGGAGGCCCATATCACAACCCTCCTCCCATCCCTCTATCCATCCCCCAAAGGTCGACAACGCACTTATGACGCCTTTGGTGCTGCGGGTGTCCTTGGGCGGCGGTAATCGCTTACTATCAGGCGAGACGTCTGCTCGTTCGCCCCGTTTTCCAAAAAAAAAGCCGGAGGTTTCACCGTGAAAGCACAATAGACGTTCGAATTCATAATAAATTCAAAATACTTTAAAGTATGTATTTTTACCATACAGGCGACCGAAAGTGTTTTACCTGTTAGACCCAAACATTTTCAAGGGTTCTTCACCCACGTTTCCAAGTATATCAGGTTATGTTAAACATTGACGGAGCAAGCATATTTTACCAGATATTTATTTTGATTTAAGCAAATTGTTTTCTTTTTGTAATGTCAAATGTAAAAAAATATTAATATTACTTTGGAATCTGAGGGACTTATATTTTAAGCGACTCTAAATATTAACTACAATTAATGATATTTCTACAATCCTACGTAAATATTGGGCCAAAAAATTTTGGTACATTTTATATAAATAAATAAATAACTATTTTCGGACATTTAACACACAACGCCATCTAGTCCCAAACTAAGCAGAGCTTGTACTATGGGTACTAAACAACTGATATTAATATACACTGTATTTCAATTGCTACCTAATCAACATCTGATGGTGGGATGAAGTAATTGAAGGAAGGTCTTAAAACGTGTTTGATCTTTTTTTCTCTTTTTATTCAAGGCGTACATATATTTGCGTTTGATAGTCATTGGCTTATGTTACTAAGCAAAATTATGACATGATCTTCGACTTGAGTTATACCTGCAGCAGTTTTTTTTTTATATTTACTCGGTGTTTTTGACAAAGATCAAGATATATGCACAAGAAAGTAAAAATGAAATTACAAAACGTTACAATAAAGAAAAATAAAATTTTATTGTCTTTGTATTTTGTTACTTAAAAGCTCCTACATTTGTGAAATGATTTGGAAAATTCTTTTTGCATTTAGCAGGTTTGGTCTATTGACTCCAAACAATTTTTAAAACACTAAATTTCTGAATGCTAATAGTGTAAAATCTATCAGCACTCAGATCACCACTGTGTGCAATTTGATAGGCCTATATCCAACCTATATTTTTTATGTATTTAAAAATGTAAATAATATGTATATATAAATGAAATAAAGAGAACAATACTGTTATTATTTCTATAAATAGTACAACATTACATATTGTCAAAGTAAGTACAATGATCAGAAAGAAATATACATAAAAAGTAAACTGAGCAATATGTTTGGACATGCACATAGGTTTAACATAATAATTTTAGGCAAACAATGGCAAATTGTGATCGTAGCGCTCAGGTTCCCAAACTAAGTTAATCTCGTATTTTGGGAGGTTTCGCCTGTTGGTTCTCTTTATGATCAAAACTATGAGATTTTCCATCTCCCTTATTGTGGACATTTCCTTTAAATTATATGAAGAAATATTCATTCCTATGTGTCACCATTTTAGTGAATATAAGTATTAATGAATATACACGTATACTACTTTATTACACCTATTAGTTGTTCAGTTTCATCATAGCTTAGATTTTGTAACCAATTATTTAATTTAATTTTACCTAATAATAAAATAGTTTTATATTATGCATATTTAATAAATAAATTGTTTTTTTTTATGTATTCTATTATATAATCGTGTACCAAGCACTTTCTGCTGCCTATTCGCGAAAGATGTTCCACAACGTAATGGTTGACAAACTACGGCAAGTCGCTTTTTTTGCACAATATCAGGGTTTATGGAAAGCTGTGAGTGTTGTCGAAGTATAGTACGAAGTATGAATAATACTGATATAACCTGACATTTGTCATACAGATTTTTGGTACGAAAATAATGAAATTTAAGCTTCGTGTGTAACGAAGCTTAAAATTCATTATTTTGAGAAGTAACCTTTGTGCTTTTTCTAACTGTAGAAAAATTGTTTGATACGTGTCTCCTCATACTGGAATACAATAGCATCCTTATGCTTTTAGTGAAACCTGTTAATTTGAAACTACAAACAGATTAATTTTATATATACAAATATAAGAAAATATCATCCCTAACGGCGAAAAATACAAACAATGTGAAATACAGTATATTACAATTTATGGAGGCGCCTTGAAGTCGGTGACACTTTCAAAGTGGCATATTTATCACGATCGTCCAGTGGTCTTAAATCGACCATAATTCACTTTATTTCATTTTTTCGAACAAGCAGACTAACAATAAAATTACAGTTATTTACAATATACATTATTTAAAGAGATAATTTTTGCCTGTTTGTCTGTGTGTTCAGCGATCACATCGCTAATCTCATAAGGGCTCAACTAATTTGGATGCTTCACTTGACTTGACATTTACTGATTATTTTATTTTATTTCAATAAAATGTTAGCACTATAAATAATCAGCGCCATAACCGATATACAGAGACAGATAGACAGAGACAGAGATATACCGCGGAGTCAGAGACAATTTTATTTTTAATATTTATTATTATGGCAATAAATAATTTCTTATGAGATGAACTATCAGAGACTTTAGAGAAAATCAATCTTGCGTAGACGTTATACCCACTTTTATTTACTCTGGATAGGATTAAACTGTTTTGTAATTAACACGTCATCATCAACAGCCGATAAAAGACCACTGCTGGACATCAGGCTCTCTTTAAAAAATCGGTTTCGATATATTTTAGCTCTCCACTGGCCTTAGGAGTAGTAAGGTGTTAAAATTTTAATTAAATCTAAGAAATTAATCATTCCAAGTCTCATAGCTTATATTAAACTAACTTTTACCTTCGGTTCCGCCCGTATGTCGGATATTGCGTTAATCATTTTTCGGATCAATATAATTAATGTTACATTCAATTGGTAAAAGAATTTTCAAAATCGGTTTAGTAGATCATGAGATTACAAAAAAACAAAGTATATATATAACCTACACAGAATCCTAGAATACTTTGGCCACATTGCGAGGATAGAAGGCGATAACCTTGAAAGACTGATGGTGACGGGTAACGTATAAGAGACCCAGGGGCCGAAGCCCGTTGCGCTGGGCGGACAAAGTTTGCACTACTCTCGGCACTACAATCCATGCTGCCCTACACACTACTCAAGATAGAAACAGGTGGCGAGCTATTACTCGCACAATAGCTCCAAATAACCTCTATTTGACGACCCCCAGAATTAAGGATAAGGACGTAAGAAGTAGGAGTATAGATAAAATTGAATTGTTTAGACATTAAGTTTATTCCATGATTACTAATTTCTCAAAACAATAACTTCAAAAACATGAAAAAATGGGCCGAGGTAACGATGTTAATATATTTTAGAGCGAAGATTCATATATAACATTGGTACACTACGACACATACCGGTCTCAATTATTCGTATTTATTTTCGGTCAACATGACTGTTTCAGAATAACTATATGTAGATTAGTAGGTAATTCGCACGTTTATATTTTGTAAAACAATATTACCAAAGTACAGTTTTGAATAAACATTTGTGAAATATTAAACTTAATCGTGGTCAGTTTAATTATAAAGTTAATAGAAGTACTAATGTAATTAGATAGACTTCGTTATATTAACTAATATACACGTTAAATTAATCGTTAAAAATTCTTGAATATTTTTCTATTATTTTATTTACAGAAAATATATAAATATAGAGAGAGAGAGAGAGAGAGAGAGAGAAATAATAGAAGAATTATACTTTTTATTTTGGAACAATCTCAATTATTTCATATTTTAGTAATGAAATCAATATTTTAAATACATTTCGATTATTATTATTGTAATATTATTATTTCAATTAATTAAGTTGACTCTTCAAGTTTTAATCTATAAAATATATAATAATATGTTAATAACAAAAGCTAATGTTTTGACAATTAACATTTAATGACGAAACTGCTTAACCTGGGAAACTTCTTCTAGGTATCTAGAAATATGTTTTAAACGTATGGTTCATCTTAAAATAATAACCATAAGCAACAGCCGCAATTAAGAAGAGAAAGACACACAAATGTGCGTCAAGTTCTACTGGTACCTACAATATTTATTAGTTTTAAGGTAAAACTGGTAACGTTTAAAATGAAAATGTATTTTAAATGACACGCAACACTAAACGTGTTCCAATTTTTTGAATATGTTAGTGAAGAAGCGAAGTTTTATTTACTTCTCATAATTTTCCTTTTTAAGTAGGTTAGTCCGAACATGTTACGAAACTATTAACTTGATTATGATGAAGACATAATATACTAGAAAAATTCATTCTGAACGTCCTTAGAACTATAACGATTTTTTATTCATAATTTTTATTATATTACATATTGAATACCAAGAAACTCTGATGGCACTAAACTACTATTTATTAAAATTGTGTTGCGGTCTGGTAAATTACCTTTGAACCATACCTAAAGCTGCAAAGGTTATATACGATGGTAATTATAATTTTTCAGATTGGACAAGAATAACAAGTTAGAATATTCAGTGGTAGGTATTTATTTACGTCATTTCAACATACATGTAGATACCTACATGAAATACTATTTAGATAGTTGTTGAATAGTTTCACGAATTCTTCACATGATAAGTTTGAATAAATACATGTATGTTTTGCTATAAAATTGCAGTTGTAATTTAATTTTATTAGCAAGTTGTCCCGGCTTCGTACAAGTACAATAGGCGTAAGCCGCTCTTGTCCATGCATTAAAATACTCTGATATCTATCATTTTAAAGATAATATAAGTAACGATTATTTTAACATTCATATAACACTATTAAATCATTTATATTACGTAAAGAGAGGATTAAATTAAAATTAATCAAATCTCAGTCATAGTGGTAGGCGCCACGGTATTATAGTCTCCAAATCATTAATTAATCGATTCGTTTTTCTCTAAATCATTTAAATATCCTAATAGTGCAAGCTATGAGGATCCTAGTCTTCTTGCTTGCTTGCACAATTCTGACAAAGCAGCGCACCGGAGCTAGGTAGGTACTACTGAAATAAATGAGATTTTGTCATCAAATCAAATTAGTTAGAAATGATTACGATGAATTATTAAACATTTTGAAGGCCAAACACCAAAGTCAAACTGTCGATAATATCTAGAATATAGTAAACGCTAGTAGTATAATTGATTATTCAAAAGTCAAGGACGAGTCACTCCAAACTAGTTTGCGATCCTCTTTATTCGATTGGCGTAACGTCATCATTGACAATGTATTCCATTAACATATTTGCTCCCATTCCTACCACTTAATCGCAGATCGTTTTTTGTTTTTTTCGAAAAACGGTCCCCATTTCATGTCATCCGCATTTAATATATTTTTTATTATTAATTTCATCACGACGAAGACTTGAAGACTTATAATTGAAGACTATAAATACTTGACATTGGTAGAAATCCGAGAGATCCGGCTGGTTGCCATTTCATTAAAAGAAGAAGTAGTACAACTTAATTAAAATGCAACTTTATATAGGTATATATATATATATATGTGTGTGTTGGTACCCAGAGATTTTTTTGGGTCCTTTATTTTCTTAATTACAGGCTTACATATGTACCTAAGATCTCTAGTGTTCGTACTATTACCATGTTGTTTTAATCCTCCTGTTTTTTCTCTAGTGTTTATGTTATATTACAAAGGAAAACGAACAGAAGTTACTGATTTGAAAAGCCTTTGAATTGAAAAAGAAATATCCATACCTACTTACATATTTCGTTCGTAGCCGACGTAAGTAGACTGTCATTGACAAACCAATGCCAGATACATTGGTTTATCGTTAACCACACTATTTCAATAATGAATTGTTACTTTTGTCGAAAGAATTTGTGTCATGTCATATATATTAAACAACTAAATAGATCTTATAAGTCAAAATAAAATTGGGCTTAATTTGTTTGCAAAAATGTTTTTGTCTTAAGAAATTTTTACTCACAGTGTAGATTCAGACATTATGTTATAAATTTTTGGGACATTTTCATTGATATCATTCACATATCTTAATATCCTAACAAAATTTATATTTTTATACATAAATCGCAGACGTTGTAAATTTTTAGGAATTTTATACTATTCTGAATTTGACCTGTATACAAATTCAAACTATTCCTATAGTTCAAACATCAATAAAGTTAAAGTTGCAATAGAAATAAACAACAGAATCTCACATATATGAGACTGGGAAGGTTCTAAATAAAAAAGTAGACCACCAAACCACAGCGAAGTCAAAAGGAAAAGTAATATATTAGGCAGTCTATGTATGTTTGTATGTTTTACTTGAACGCCTAAACTACTCAAATAATTTGAATGAATAAGGTGTCAATATATTCGTAATAATGAATAGGCAATATAAATTTTATTATCTCTAAGTTTTTATGTATTCGGGTTATAGTTTTTTAGATACGTCTTTATAGAACCCAAAATCATAAATAACATACAATTATTTTCACCAATATTATTAGAATTTATTATGCACAAATATTCATCATACATTCACGTGGTGGCATTTTGCCAGAATGTTACTATATTGAAAACATTTTGCCATATTCCGTGATATACCTACATATATATGTGTGTAACCTTCGAAAGTTGCACTGTTTTATATTCACCATTTCATAATTGGCTAACATTTAGAAACAAAGTATTTAAAGACATTAAATATTTTAAATAATATCATTCTTAAACAGAACAGTTTATTTAGGTCTTTAATCTGCTTTCGATAGACTCTTATTATGACTTCTAGTAGATATACTTACTAATATACTAAGCTTAATATATGTCTAATAAATTATTAGTAATCTATACTAATATTATAAAGAGGAAAACTTTGTTTGTTTGTAATGAATAGGCTCAAAAACTACTGAACCGATTTTAAAAATTCTTTCACCATTCGAAAGCTACATTATCCACTAGTAACATAGGCTATATTTTATTTTGGAAAAAAATAGGGTTCTGTAAGATATTGGGGTTTTTCGGACACAAGGTGTAAAAAATCAACCAGAAAAGTTACTTATTTTGCGTACGCTGCGTAAACTATAAAAGATAGAACCATAAAATGTTCTAATTAATCGTAGATCTTATAAATATCTACAAAAAAGTCCGCGACACACTATACGGGGGAATTGTTTTCGCTACGGGCAATAAAAGACGCAAACGAGGTTGCGTCGGTCAGCTAATAATAAATAAATTTAATTTCTATTCAAAAATCAACATAACCTATTTTCGTACATACCTAATGTGGCGACTTTGGAAAAAGATGTAATTAGAAACATTTGGGTAGATCGGTTTCTTAAAATACCTCTACTTTCATATTATTTGCATGAAAATGAATTTAACATAAGTTAGTGGATGATATATATATACAATATACATATATACTTACATATCTTTTACTAAAATGTTTTGCAGGGTTTCAGGTGCTTATTACTTTTGTACGTATACCTATCTAAACAATGATATTGATTGAATAATCATCAGGACTAACCTGAAGACTGTAAAAAGAGATAAATCACTTACGTTTTCTCAGCTTATGTTAGTAATTAACCGAATAGCAGTACACAGGTAACTGAAAATTTAAAATTGCAATGACCGTGATTCGATACAATAATTAAGAAAGACATCCGTCCGCTGCTATCAAGACTAGTTTATTGAGTTACTCGTATATAGAACTGATACGTTTAAATCTAAATAGTTTTAACAAACAAATATTTTACAGACTAAAGTTGAAGTATCGGAATAATTAAACTACAATAACCATTATCAGTACAATAACCAAGATACCTAAGTGATTTGGGCTAGAATGGGAAGGCTATTAGGGCTTCTTATGAATTACTAGCTGACCCTCGCAACCTCGTTTACGTCTACTATTGCCCGTAGCGTAATAATTTTCTCCCGTTTTTTTAACATTCTTCATTGGGGCTCCGCTCCTATTGGTCCTAGCGGGATTATATATATAGCCTATAGCGTACCTCGATAAATGGACCAGCGGGCGCGTTCAAACAAACAAACAGACAAACATACTCTTCTGCTTTATAATATTAGTATATATTATTTACGAACACACAAATATCAACCGAGGAACTAAAGGTCGGCAAAACAATTTCTCGATTTTTAGTTTAGTTTAAATACATGAGTAATTAATATGCGTGAGGTCAATGTAGGAATTGACAGGGATTTCGAAAAACACATTTGTAACGGTAAGTTATCAACGTCGTAGTAGCCCACATTTAGTAAAGTATGTAATACATTTCGGAAATGATTTACCAATGAAGATAGACATGTACACGTGTATCAACAAGATGTGTAATTCATTTTTGTTTAAACATCTTCAAACTATTGTGTAATTCTGCTGTTGTAGGTGATAGGCCATAAATGTTGCACCATCCATCTATAGACGTGTATACATAATCAATATTATTATTATTTGAGTTTTAAAAGGTTGAATCGAAATGTTTAGAAATGTGACATTTTGCTTATAACTTCGTTAAACAACTTAATTATTATCGATCGTTTTGGTATTTAAACTGTTGTTTCCGTTCGAGTAATTGTTTTAGCGCCTGTCTGTATATGGTGCTCAAAGGTCGATGAAATCGGTTTTAAGTTTTTTTTTATGAAATAGGGGGCAACCGAGCAGACCTATCACCTGATGGTAAGCGATTACCGCCGTCACTAGACACCCCAACACCAGAGGCGTCACAAGTGCGTTGCCGGCCTTTTAAGAAGTAGTACGCTCTTTTCTTGAAGGTTTGAAGGTTATATTAGTCCTGAAATACCGCAGGTGACAGTTCATTCCACAGTTTTATCGTGCGAGGCAAAAAGTTTCTAGAAAAGCGCACAGTCGTGGAACGTGAAAACTTGTGTCTGAAAATGCGACCTCTAAAGAAAGGTGTCAGATTGGGGTAGGCTCAATTTAGTCCATTTTAACCCTACAAAGACACCAATTTGTGCGTTCACCGCTAAAAAAATCTGCCTTGGGTCATATGTCCTCGGTCTGAAGATACTCCCCTATCTGCCTCAGCCAATATTGGAATACTTGGTGATGTCATATCGAGTGAAGTCCAGTTTAGGGCGGAGGCACCCCACCCAATGATGGTTGGTAGTTGTGGACTTCCAGCCATCTAAATAATGGGAATGGAAATTCGATACGTCGGCTCGTTTACCCCTATTCAATAAAAAAGGAAATAATGGTATAAGCTAAAGCATCGTAGACTGACCTGTGATGTGATGGACCATGGGCCAGTCATCATCGACTTCTCCATATTAGAGGGAAAGAAACGACCTGCCCTACTTCGACACCGCAAGCAATGACATTTTAGTGAGCATGACGAGACATAGCACTGATAAAAATCACTACTAATCAAATTACCGTAATAATCGTTACGCATTTCAACTAACAATTTGTTAAAAATTCAGGCCTATTACAAGACAAACAAGTTTGTGTGTATATAATAACACCTTCAGCCCATGGCTGTTGCTGTTTAGATAATCGTTTATCTTTTAATAGGCAATCCTAAAAAGGTGATTTTTTACAGTAAGCTTGAATTTAACTGGAAAGTCACATCATCAGAACATCCATAGGAATTTTATTATAAAAACTTATACCAAGACCTTCGAACGAGTTGTGTACCTACCTTAAACTACCTAGCTTGTAAGCGATGATAGGTACCAACGAGTTTAGACTTGTTTCTTGTATTAATATTGTGTAGGTACATCACTGGTTTTCTTAGTCATTAATGTTGTGCCTAGCAAACATACTTAATATTTGCAAATATATACTGTGATGCAACAATTAAATACCTATATCCTTAAACAACTTTAGCACCTAAATTGTACATTGAGCGGATGGCTCGTTTTTGTAGAATAAAAATCGTTTCAATATCAGCCGCCTTGTCCCAAAGTAGTATACCTACTATAGGATATGATGCTGTAAAAGTGGCTAAAATAAACTAGCCTAGCTATCTACCTTCCGTACTGCATCAGCTGCCGAACTAAGCCTACCTGCAAAGCTATATATAATGTAATTCCTAAGAATACTGTCGAGTCTAAAATACTTATGATTTCAATCTAGAGTTAGACCCAACACAATCGCGAGATAAACACTGTTAGAGAAGATTTTCTACATACTTTTTTTTAAATGTAATGCGGTCAGACGTATTGCCTGATGGTAAGCGATTACCGCCGCCCATGGACACCCGCAACACCAGAGGCACTTATGTGTTGTAGGCCTTGTTTTTTTTGATAATTGTCTACAACTGGTAACTGCCAAGGCCTGCCAGACTAAGGCATAGTCTCAATCGCCTATGCCCAGCGACGTGTCAGGTATATTAGAAGATTACCAGCTGATTGACCCCTACGGAAACCGTTTCGCTAAATGTAAAGAATTATGGTTAGAATATGGATAGGGTAGGTATAATAATTAAAACACCACAAATATTTTTTAAAATTTGTAATTACAATGCGTATAATGAATATAGCGAACATTGGTACTGAAATATTCACACTTTATCGTTCATTCGTATTACAAATAAGGATTTTAAAAAGTAAATATCTAAATTATTACAAAAAGAGCTGACAAAAATATATAATGATATATCACAATACACTTATCTCGAGTACTTATTTATAAATTGAACTAAATATTTACAAATTTGGTTATTACAAGTTAACAGGAGACAGGCATTCGGCAGCGTTGATACGGTTCCAAACACCACAGTAAAAGTACAAGGCAATCGAAATATAAAAATATTACTCGATTATATCATCTGAAACGCACACAGAGTCCATCGCCAAATTGCGCCTACGCAGTGATATATGTACTAAAAAATACAAAGTTTTTTTACAGGCGTGGATTGCCTACAACATGGCACTATATTTAAATAATTGAACACATCACGAGACTAAGTTAAATATTCATTAACCTTACTGTATACAAATTACAGACAATTTATATTTCACCAAAATTTTGAAAAATAATTAGCTTCATTGCTACAGTGACTTTCGATATTCCACGATTATGTTGATATTTGTTAAATAATTTGTATGTATATAATGCAATGTACGTGTATATTATAACACCATCAATTGTATCTATACATAGTACCCTCCCGTACTGAAAAGTTCTACGGACAGGACATCATACAACTTAGAGGCCGTGTCGCCACGAGCGATAGAATCGTGGCGATATTATTGTCGTGGCACGTACTTCTTTACACTCAGCGACTCCGTTACAATTCGCTCAGACGCGCTGGAACAATCGCTCGTTCGTGGAGAATACCTTACGAAATAAACGCGGATCCGTCGCGATTATCCCGTTCGTGGAGACATCCCGTTCGTGGAGACAACACGTTCGTGGAGACAACACGTTCGTGGATGCATAATTCTTGCAAATATAAAAGACGTGTGCGAATTATATTGAGTATTTCTGGTCATCCCTTGCTTGTTTTCAACCCATTGTTCCATTTAACACCGACTTAAATTTAGAACAATTTGAAAGACTATAATCATAATGCGCTTTACCAAGGCAGTCTTGAAAGTAAACGTTGGGAAGAAGATCTCGTTAAATTAGCGAAGAGTATAGCCCTTTCCGTATAAGGTTAAAAATGATTTATTGCATCTACGCTACCAATAACCTAAGCTTATGTATTATTTCATATATTATTTTGTCTACAATCACACAGACAAATTCTACACTAAATACTAGTGTTTATTGCCTTATAGCTTTGGAGTTAGAAATAACAACGAATTCATATGTATATCTTAACTACGTACAATAATTTTCGACTTGTTCATATTTACTCAGCCAGTACTTTTCAAACATGAAGTTTTTTATTGTTCATAGATCAATAGCGAGGTATTATAATGTTAGCATAGATGTATTAATAAAAATGTTGTTGCTGAGATGCAAACAAGCTGCGTTTTAATATTCCTATGTATTCCTTTGTTATGACTTTATCTGGTACAAAATATTTGTATCACCTTTTGCTAGCACAACTAAACCGTAGCGATCCATGAGATGTCGTATTAATCGATATATAAAATGTAGGACGAGGCCATAAAATTTTAGAAAAAATAATAATACTGTTTCATTAGAGAATGAATTTGTATTAATCGAGACTAAATTCTAAACGGATACTAGCGATTAGTCAATTTTAATAAATCACAAAATCGTAACTACTAATTAATAATCTAATTCTAACCTTTTACACACACATGTGTATGTGTGTAGTAGATATATGTTCAAACGCAGAGTGACGTTTGCAACCTCGGGACACAACACACAAACACTTTAGTTGTAGTTGGTTGTCCTGTTTAAACTAATATTTGTTTCTATGAAGGTTAAAATTATTTTCAAAGATTTTGTTTCAAGTGTATAATGTTGTTTTACAAATATTTTTAATTATTTTAGATACATAATTGAGCTTTAAAATTAAATTTAACAATTTAAAACTTTAATGTTATTTCATTAAGAAACAAGTTGTACTTTTTTGCCAATGACACGGCAGATATGAACGCAAATTATTTTTATTTTTTTTTTACAGTAAAGGCTTTTTATATGAAACTTTTTATTTGCTACAACTTAATTTGTTTATGCAAGAACTGCCTACAGCTAGTAAAAGTCTTTGATGTATTGAACCTCTTACATATCTATTTCGTATATAAATATCATCGTCCTAGCTTTATATTAATAGTATGTACTATGGTTTGTACAATTTAAAATGTATCACAATTAAATTTAGAAATATGTAAAAATGATGAATATCATAGTTAGCAAGAAGAAATTGGGACCGCGTCAGTCCTGATGCTATGACAAATAACGCATAATATATAACGCGACCTAAACTAATATTATATTTGTAAAAAATATTGAATAGAGAAAAGTTTTTTTTTTAATTTTTTATGATAGCATCACCATTATAGATTGTATAATATGTGTAAAGATTTATTTCGATAAGGAGCAACACCCAGATCGACTCTAAGACTAATTATTGCGTCAATTATAACTGCATGTAAACAATTAATGCAATAGATAAATATTGAAAATGTATCTATGTATACACACACCGCGCTTCTCAGTTATGTGTAAGTAAATTGATCATTATTAATATCATAATTATGAAATTATCCGAAAGTACTGTATTGTCTAAAGTTGAATAAGACCTAAGATGCAAGATATTTTTTCCAAGACTAAACTTTCACGTCATACTTCAAATAAAAAATGACACTGAATTGTAATTATTTTTTTCAATGAAAACCATCACATATTAAAACCAGAGTTCAAAATGTTAACAAACGCCAAACGATTAGAACCCCCATGTTTTGATCTTGCCTTACGATATCAACTTATCTTGACATAAATTTAAAAAAATCTACCCAATCACTACTGTAATATGCATAGTAAATTAGCGGCTGGAAAACTTTGCGGGCGCAAACGATATTGCGAACCAGACATACATATATACACCACATTCAGCACATTGACTATCACCTAATGCACATAATACAAAATGTTATTCCACATAACCAAATATGGTGTTAATTGTTTATTAAAATACAGAGATAAAAACAACACACACACACACGTACACAAAAACACGCATACACACACGAACACAACATACTACATTCTAAGTTCACTCTGTCGAAAAAAACACACCCAGTTCTCACACTACATGCCTCGACCATACATCAAATATCTTAACTTCTCTTTTCGTGATCAACTAATAAATTTATTACAGGATTTTTTCATTTATAACTACTCCGTAACATTACTTTGGCTAGTGCAACTCTAATATGTAAATTCAAAATATATTAGATATAGACATTATCTGTACGCAAAATATAACTTTGTATTAAGAGCTAAACTTCGATTGAAATAATTGGATGGTCGTAAGACGTATTTTGTTCAATTCAACAGTATTTGTCTAACAACATTGGTTTTTCTTATAGGCTTAGGCTCAATGCGGTGTTTTAACTGTGTTGACGTGAGCATCAGACGTATGTATAAACTTTGCTATTAATGTTATTGTTGTGCTTTGAATATTTAATCTGTATCATATTCGCGTCGTACTAACGTATCAAACGCTTAACTTCTATTGGTAACTGTTACGCACAACTCTGGAGCAATGACGCATGTAGTGTACACACAAAGCTTACAAGCACATACTTTAAATGTATAATATCACAAAATACCTAATGATTTGCGTAATATCTTAACTTTCTAAGAACAAAGTCTTCTAATTATTTTGGTGTTTATTCAATTGTCAACTTTGAGATTTTTTTGGATAATCTATATAATAATTAGTATCCACAGCTTTTGTTGTACGTTTACATTATAAAGATTTCAAATGATAATTTATCTACAGTCTACCGATATAAAGTTTAACATATGTATTTATATTGATTATTATCAGTTATATAAGTGCACATTATTAGCTAAAATCTTACTTAAATTCCAAACCCTAAACTATATGATTCTAATTTAGGAGTTGTTTCTCGTCTATGCTCAATAGTTTTCAATAATATTATTTACTATACATATAATATTATTGCTATGACAATAACTAGTTTTCCATGCGTTAAAACATTTATCAAGAAACTGGTGTTCAAAAAAACTGGTGTTAAAAAATATTGCGTTTATAGTGAAGTTAAAACATATGATATGTACACTACAAACTGCGTATTATATAGCCAGGCACGTTAGCTTATCTATGGACATATGTAGGTTGTGGCTAAACTGACACAGACCTCTGCTTTACAAAACTATATCACAAATGGTGCAAAGAAACATCTATTACATCTTCTAAATAGCGTTAATACATATATCATAATTGTATTAGAGTATATTAGATACTTTAACAGCAGTTTGAGATATGATTAAGGTTCTTTATTGTGTAGTTAATTAGTTATCATTGAAACGAAAGTCTAACGAATTGATTAAGCATATTATAAAAATACGTCACTGTTTAAGCAGTTATCAGGTTCAATGCGAAACCATTCCTATAAACCTGTGTATCTTGACATTATACGCTATATGTTTTATTTGTCAACCTGGACAAATGTTTATTGTAACTAGCAATTTTAACTAAATTACGTTTTTAGAAAATCCAGTTGCTATGTAGGCACATGTATCTTTCCGTAATTTGACGAACACTAAAAACCCACTTTCAATATTCAAAAAATATAGTTTCCACTGTACTATTACTAGCTTCTAAATTAGATCATACATTTGTAGCGAAATCTCATTAACATCTACAAAGAGTCGATCGATTCTCAAGACAACTTTGTTCTAAATCGACCAACTTTCGTTTAATATGACCGACTTTCGTTTAGTATGCTCCCATCAATAAATACACAAAAACATGTGCGTTCTATTACTAAAAATGTTTATCATCTATTTAAAAAAATCAAGGTACTTTTGTGTGGTACGAAATTCATATCCAACGCGACAACTCCACTGACAATACTAAAGTGTACTTAAAACTAAAATTGAGACTAAATAAAAAAGAAATTAATGTCTATAGTCGCATTGAATTCGTCGTGGCTGACCTTAACACTAAAAGCTATCAATAAAAGCTATCCACGAAACAATACTAAGCTGTTAGAGCATATTAAAATATCAATTTAAATTTATTATACTCGTAAAAGCATTATATTTATAAATACTCAAACGCTACTTAGTAAAACGTCTATAAGGATGTCTGTCATGTTTTCACATAATGCAACACGATAGGGAGTAGCCATACACAGGCGTTGACATAAGCAAAGGATAAGCCCAAATGGGCCTACGCTTTATAGTGTTATGACACAGAATGTGTTTATGTATGTGTGAAATTGTGAATGTTTTATTTTGTTATGTATGTTTGAGTTGGTAGTGAGTAGCAGAGTTTAAAATTGTGTGTGTGTAAAGATTTCCCCACGCATTTAATAACATTTTGTTTTGTATCGGGAAACGACAAAATAGCTACTACCCTCCGTTCGGTGGCATGTATTGTTCTATGTATTTACCTAATATCATAACTAAGTGTATTTTGAGTATTTATTAATAAAAGTATTAGATCATTTAGGCCAATGTTAAGATGCTCGATCTTACGATATGTATAGATGAATAATTCGTTGACCGATTGTATTTTAAACATATTTAATATTGTCATCTTCACGTTCAAGTTTTGTACTGAAAATACCCAAGTGGTCTAATACTTATGCCAAAATATTCTACAGAGTACAGCTGCAAAATAATAACAAGCTCTGCCTACGCATTTCAGGGTATATTTTATTTAAACTTTAAGTCCAAAAAAATGTTATTAAAATACTATCTGCGTCCTTCAATAAAAGTTAGTTCGTTTCGTTTTTACAAAATTTAAACTATATTATGTCGCTTTCAGGAACCATATTTTGTTATTTGAATTCGAAATGAAAAATTACCAAATTACGGTCCCGAATTTTTTTTGGCAAATTCCCGGCTAAGAATAATTAATTTCAAAAGCAGCGTAGGCAGAGTTGCCAAGAAAATTTTAAAAATGCAATTGTCCAACCAGTAGTGCTGTACTTTAGAATGTGATATATTCCAACAGCTAGTGTTGTCCCGCCTGCTACACCCATTGGGGTTGTTTGCGAGGGGACAATAAATCCCAGTGTTATGGGCGGTGTAGAAGGGGCGTCTCTTCGCCTTCAATGCCACCTCCTCGACTGCGATGACGTTCGTTGCACTTATTAACACAGCAAGAGAGATTTTGACCAGCCTGTAATCAAAATAATACAACTTAAAAAATAGTACTTCAAGAACTGCACTAAATTGAAATGGGAACACACGGGAAGCACCAGCTTTCTAAAAAGAAGATTCATCAAAATCGTTTCACCCAGGCGAAAGTTCTGAGGTAACGAACATAAATAATATACAGTCGAATTGAGAACCTCCTCCTTATTTGAAGTCGGTCAAATATAAACTGATATGTGAAGTTCGCTACAGTTTATAATCATACAAGATGCATAATAAAATTAGGTTGAATATATAGATTATGAAATTTCAAATTTCTAAGTTCTTAATTAGGTACTTATTTATATAATACCTACCTAGTAACGTTTGCCTGCAGCCTGCGTTTATATCGGTTCTAATAAGAGAGTAGCCTTTATCCTACATCAACGATCAATGTTTCTCTATAACAAATTTCATTGAAAACGACGCAGCGGTTTAGCCGTGATATCGTAACAGACGAGAAGACAGAGTTACTTTCGCATTTACGAATTTATTGGCGTAATTATTTTACAGACACTATCATACACGTATTTTCTTAAAATGATACAAATGGCTGCGATTAGACAATTAATAACCGTCTTAGTTTTTTTTAATTATTTTAGACATAAGGAACAAACAACTTATCTGTAAGTTATTATTTGAAAAAAAAAAATTGTACCCTGTTTTCTACAAAAATACAATACCTACCTAATTTTTCTCTCGCAACGATCGAAATTATTTTTATTATCAATTCTAAGTTCACGCCTTCGTGACTAAGTTATCTTTCTAAAATTGACATTTTTTTTCTTTTTGTCAAACTTTTTTTCAGTTTATTTCCTCTATTAATTATTACAAACTAGCGGACAAGTTATGGATGGCAAGTAAATAGGCGGTGACTATACGAGCCAAGCGCGCATGTCGAAGAAAGTACATATGTTACTACCACGGCAATATTACTCAAAATTGCATCACTTTACATAACTATTCAGTCTTACCTGTGACAAATGCAGGTCGTAAAGATGCAGTGTGCTGACGGACATATCGTTATTATCGTCAGTGGGTGCTTGGACAGAAGGCTCTAGGCCTAGAGCCGACGCACCCAGCGCAGAACTCACACCAGCAAGCCCCCTAGGCAAGGACCGGGACATCGGTCCTGATTGCATCGGACCAGGCATGTCGTCTTCGTCACTTGTTTCATCCATTTCCTATTTAATTTTATTTAAAAAAAAATTATACTCTCTATTGTCGGCACTTGGTGGAACTTGTTGCAATACATTCTAGAATCAAACTCACTCGTACTTATAACACTATTTTAAATTAAGTTTACACTTGACCGGTTTCGCCTTATGGCATTACTAAAGTTTATACCATACAAGTGAGTTTACTTCTAGCAATAATGTGTAATACATATTAATTTTTTTAATTAAAATGGTTACAAGAAGATATGTACTAGCGAATACATACAAACTCCACCCAGGTCACATTCGAGCTGACCCAACTCATTTTAAAAGAACTTTGTCTACACATTTTAAAATAACCCACTTTCAGTGCTTGTATTATTAAAAATAAACTAGTTTACCTCAAAACATAAAGATTTTAGTTGTTTTTCAATAATCTTATATGTTCGTCAATTATACATCTAAACACATACCTTTTAACAAAGTTATTTATCCCGGAAAAATTTCCAAATTTTATACACTGTATTTTCACCTATTCATTGATATCAGAAATAATACATATAACTTACTTTATCCACGTAAGAAAAAGTGGAAATACATTAAGTAAATAACACTCACAGGCAATCTGTACTGCTGTCGTTGCTGTGGATAGTACGATAAGGCCGCGGGTAGAGGCGTCACAGTGCCAAATAGACTTTGCTGAATGTATGATCCAAGCATAGTTTTGTTCTGCAGGGAATAAACATAGTTTTAATGTATGAAAGGTATAGTATGTATGAAAGGCCTACGTCCACTAGTGGACTATTAAAGGCTGTTGATGATGATTGATGAAGATGATGATGAATTTATGAGAGTTAACAACTGATCACAGTACAAAGTACGGTTGAAGTAATATTACTTCTACTTATTATATATATAACGCTTTCCGTTATTTAAGATTAAAGGCTGCCTTATTCTTTTAATCTAGGTAATCATGAATATGACACACTTTCATCAGATAACGTAATGTATTTCGATAAAGTAATCTTTCATTTCATGAAAATAAGTAATGATAGACAGTTATTGATAAAAGGAATTCAAGAGTCTCTGTGTCTAGCAAATTCTTAGTTGTACCAAGAAGAAAATATAATATGTATGTTTTCCAATGTCTTATGAAAATTATTTAGGGGTGGGCCACCCTTATCATTTAGGGGTATGCAAAATAGATGTTGGCCGATTCTCAGTGCTACTACCTAGTCCCCAAAATCCATTGCAAACTAGTACGCGTGACGAAGTATGATGTAATATTGAAAATTGAATTCGGTATCAGTTTTGGTGTTTTGTCTCATTTTTCAGCTATCTGTGAGAATGATATGAAAAGGGACGGGTATGTAACAAGAAACTGGGGTAGAGCGAGCTATTTCATTAATAAGTAAAAGTGAGAAGTCTAATATTGCACAAAAAACTTGTTACAACCATAAACCAACCCGTCTGAACATCATGGTATAACAGTCCAATGTCTCCTTTCTAAAGAGAGATCTATATTCAGCAGTGGAGTGTTAAGACTGATTGATGTAATGTGTTATGTATATCAATTAATGATGACGATGCAATCATCATTAACATTAAATGAAATAATTTTTTTGAATTTATGACGTCATAGAGACACAAAGACTGCACTTCATAATATATCTTTGTGACGTTTTAAGAAATGAAAGTAATTCGTTTGTAAACTAGCGTAGTAACCAAGTTTACAGTTCGAAGCTATATACAGAAAAGATGTACTTACAAGGTGGTTCGTAGATGGCAAAGCATGGTACATGCTTTGCCGCAATGAACGGAGGAACTGTCTCTGTGAACGTTCGGTAGGCTGCCAGCCGGGGTGACGACACGAGAACGCCACGAGAGATAGCTCGGTCTTCCCGCCCTCGCCTTGGTCGTATTGAGTGTTGTGGTCGCCTGTGATTATTGTTCACGGAATAAGTAGACATACAGGTAAGTATCAGAACAGAATAAGTATCATAATGTTATTTATACTCTCGATTGTCAGCACTTGATGGAACTTGTTGTAATACAATCTAGAATGGCACCATAATGTTAATAAAATAACTACGAGTGACATTGTTTCTAGAAAGTATCATACTTGCCTCGGTGCCGCAGTGATAAGGTACTGTGCTTAAGGTCTCGGATTCGATTCCTGGACCGGATCAAATGTTTGTATGATCTACAAATATTTGTTTCGGAATTCGAGTGATTTGAATGTTTACAAAAACAAATAAAGTATGTATGTGTGTATGTATTTATATCAGTTGCTTAGTACCCGTAGTACAAGCTCTGGTTAGTTTGGGACTAGATGGCGTTGTGTGATAGATGTTTATATTTACTGTATGGTACTATATTGTGTTTAAACATACCTTTCGCTTTACCAGGTGTCTGCCAATGTGGATGTCCATGTCGACGTACGTCCAACTGTGTTATGAATAGAACATGTCACAAATAACATATGAGAGTAGATACAACAGTCAATAAAAAAAATATTTTATTAGGAATTATTAGGAATACTCCGGTGTGCGCGGGAGTTAGCAAACATAGGTACATGAAACAGGGATAAAGAACAGCCAGGCCCGTACTTGAAAAGGCGTCTCAGTCGTGAACCTAGTTTTAAGAAGAAACTTTATTATTGAACGTCTCTTGAAACAAGGTTCACTAATCGTTAATCAAGTGAGTTAAGATCACTGAATCTCAGTATATAGCTTATTTAATTATATTAGAACGATACTTGTGACAAAATCTCATCTTAGGAATATATTTTGACAGGTGTGATCTTTGTTTACCTGAGACAAGCTCAATCTAGTCTCAAGTGGTAGTTTCAAAGGCGAAATGAACGCATTTTATGATGATGTTTCTGAATACACAACGTAAGATTTTTAATTTTTTTTTTGTTTGTTAATTATATTTTGTTTAATATAATGCGTGACACGGAACAATAATTTCGATAATTCAGAATCGTAACTGAGAACAGACTGTTGAGTTGAGATTGATTACTGAGAGTAGTTTCAGCTGAGTAGAACTTAAAACGCATTCTATAATAAGAGTGACGCTTGAGATTTGGTGTGAACTTAAAAGTAGTTTCGGCTGATCAGAGTTCAACGGATACTTGAGACGCTTGAACAAACATTTGTGGATCACTCAATGTTATTATTGTTACTGTACGGTAGTTATATAAACTTAAAAATATACATTACCTGAGCAAATGAACACACGTCACCGATGCCGAGAACGCTTACTGTAAAATTCCGATAGAAGTCTACAATATCCAATGCGCGTGAACGGAGCGAAAACAACAGGAACGGACACAATAACGGGCTCAGCAGCTCGAACAAGATGTATATCTAAAAATATGTTTCATCACTTTAGTAACTTTAACTTAAAGTACAGAACCATATTTATTTGTGAACTTAATTTAAATATCTAACTCAGTTTAGGTGAACGAATCGCAACGCGTTTAAATAAATCAATTATGGTTGTGGGCTAAAAACTCATTTGTTTCCTCAGCTTGCAATGTGTTATTTAAAAAAAGTACAAGTCAACCAATTAGATGTTTCTGCATCTAAAAAGCTCATGTCATATCAGTTTTTTGTTTAAACTTCAATTAAAACTGATTTAAACAAATGTTCATTAATTATGTATAAGAAAAGCCGAGTCAATAGGCTAGTATCTCAAATTGTGGGCGAACGAATATCACGTAGAAAGTGAAGCAATGACAACAGTAGCAGAGCAGTTCCATTCTTTTACCGGGTTGGCTTTTGGTTTATTTGTCGGCCGAAATCAAATCGATGTAGTGTGCGCACTGTCTTACATGTTCTTACTGATTAACAGCCCGATTAAAAGTCTATAGTCTGCGGGGGCTCTTATACTTACAGCCCTGAACTGGAAAAGCTGTTGAAAATGAGCGGCAACGTCTTTGGTATGAGCTCGTCCCTTCCATGCCGCCGGTAAATAATGGACATGACCCAACACTTGGACAAACAACTCTTCGCCCCAAGCCGGTCCTGTACATCCGCCACCTATGCGATCTTCTTCACCAATAAGCGCTCTGAAAAATAATTATATTATTTATTATGGATGAATGCTGTACCAAATCTATAAGTGTCCAATAGAACCATCCATTCCAAAGTTCTTCCAGTAAATTATATACAATTTTGCTTCACTAACTAAACGTAATATTAATTTTGACTTTTTGATTTTTGTTAAAGGTATTCTTGAAGCGTCAGGTACAAGGCATTTTTTAACAGAACAAGTATTATTTCAAGGTATAGTTTTATGATTAAATTGGAAGTCAAGTCCTCAATACTTAAAAGTTAGCGATAACAGAGCTCGGAATACCCCGAGCTGAGTATTATTGGACAGCAGAGAGCAGAGTAGAGAAAGAGTGTGAGAATGAGAAGTTGGCCAAGTAGGAGAAGACTAAGCACCTAGTCTAATAGTTTACAACTAACTTACCTTGTACGTTACTCAAATGCGTAACTACTAGTATACTAGCTTTTCTCGTGGTTTCGCTCACTAATTATTTACATATTGTCTGTTAATTATTCCACGGTAGCAGCACTTTTGCTCGATGGGAGGTTACCTATATATTTTTTCTGTACCTCTGATAAGAGTTATTTAAAATTACATGGTGATCGATTCAGTGGTTAAGGCGTGAAAGCAGTCGGGGTTTTGTAATTTTTTTTAGGCGTCATGAATACAGTTAGCTTTAAGGAATTCTACATTTATAAACAATGTTTAGTGAATGTTTTTGTTTTGAATGTTTATTGAAAAAAATTAGCAAAAATGTTATTTATTTATTTTAAATTGTTGAATAATAATAATAAAATAGTGTGTTTACCTGGCCCCTGCTAAGATACATCCCAAAATGGTGATGATACTCAATACGTGTTCTACAGTGAGGACATCTTCATCGTATACGGATAAAACAACCAACACGCCGAGCACACTCGCTGATAGAAACACCACATTTCTGAAAAAAATGTTACAAAGTAAAGCAATAAAGAAAATAAATAATAAATTTCAAAAGTGTCCTTTACAAAAATAATTAATCAAACAGCATTTTAGGAAATAGGGCGAAATAGGTCGAAATTGAAAGGTGGAACCGCGTGAGGTCATAAATTCTAGATGCACCTCCGTACTTGATACATAAATACTTTTGAATATTAGTGGGCAATTCAAAATAATAAAAGTTTAGTCCCAGCGTTGAATTTGCCTCACCAGACTTCATCAGAATTAATCTATACTAATATATAAAGTTAAAGAAATTGTTTGCTTGAACGCGCTAACCTCAATAACTACTTACTGGTCCGATTCGAACTCGACCTGCTTTCTGTAATTACAATATGCAGTGTGTATAACGAAATAAATTCAATTGTTTGGCTGTATAATGTCTGCAATAAGTCTACGGCACTGACTGAGCGCAAAAAAGGCGGATAAATATAAAAACTACAAAAAAATATCAGGTAGAAAGTCGCAAGGTTTAAATTTAACTCCACATGCTTGCATTGAAACTGTTTGAAGCATTGCTCGTCTTTGTTAACGGCTATTTTTTTTTAATGTATGAAGCGAAATACCTATGCCCATTTGTTCCATTCCAATACATACAGACCCTCAGTCAAGTAAATAGACCGAGTACCTGCCGTCTGCTTCGTAATGTTATTTTGCAAAATGATCATATCCTTTCGGTCACAATGAAAACTAATGATTAGAAACTAGTTTCCAAAAGAAAAATTATTCTGTTTTGGAAACTAGTTTGAATATTGAATCTTCTTTTAAAACTCTTTTGAAATGTGTACAGACTCCTTAATTAGAAATAATTTCGTGACTATTTACAAGTTATAATCACGTCATTGTCATTGTACACAAGATATTTGTAACTAGCGGGAAAATTCTTTCTAATCAAAGAGTCTGTAGCTATATTTAGAAAAGTTTCAAAAATAAGATTCAACGTTGTGTTGGAATAACTTTATTGGAAACCAGTTACCAATATTTTTATTTTCAAAATGGCCCAAAGCGAAGGCGTAATCTTTTCTCTCATCATATAAACATATTTTTATGATATGAGACCGAGTCGGAACTTCAAACGGTCCGATATTATGAACAATGCTATTTAAACCATTTATTTCACCTATATTTTTCTACAACACACATTGGAACGCGGAATCCCAAACAAGATCAACCTAGCTAAATGTTGGATCCTCTTAGGTTTGTAAGACTTACATTATGTATAGTGAAAAAATGCATATTTGTTTATTTTTTTTTATTATATAGGGGCAAAAGAACAGACGTATCGCCTGATGGTAAGCGATTACCGCCGCCCATTGACACCCGCAACACCAGAGGCGTCACAAGTGCGTTGCTGGCCTTTTAGGAAGGAGTACGCTCTTTTATAACAATGATGAAAATAGACGAATTTGTCGTTTTTGTGAGATAGATCCCTATGTAACCATAATAAAAATATGAATAGCTACGTTGGACAGTAGGAAACGCAATCGTTGCCAAAGATATTACCGAAGCAACTATTTACACAACAATACATTACATGATATGTGTCCGTTAAATTGTGGGATGAGTGCCAAGCCGACTTTATTTCATAACAAATATCTAAAGCATGGTTGGTAAGAATAAATGTCATTGTTTACGTAATTAATATTTGATTTAGTAATAACAACTGGATAGATATTATGAATATAAACAACGGTGCTGGGACGTTAAACTAAAAATTCTTTTTTATCGAGTTACGGCAAAGCCTAAACAAAGAGCTATAGTTTTGACAATTTACGGCAGAATATGGAGCGTCATCACTCCTTTTCACCCCGGGACACAGGACAAAGACAGGGCAAACTCGAAATAAACCTGGCAAGCCTGGTAATAGTAAGTAAAAACCTCCTGCTTAAGAAATGTATTGAGTCCAAACAGTATACAATTAAAAGTTATTAATGAACAAGATATAGACACATTTGAAAGTAGCTTACTTAGCAATAACAGTAGTGATCGGTGATGAAAAGCTGGCGAGGTATTTATTGGCAGGTTTGTGGGCTCTGTTCAGTCTATCACGAAGTTCGTGTTCTAACTCATTAAAATGCCTTAACGTGACTCGCGCGTATAAAGACCACGTACGAAGTCCAAGTGAAGCCGGAGAACGTTTTATCAACTGAAATCCGAAAATAAGAAAACTGATAAATTTATTACACAATAATAATAACATTTGTCAATATCAGTTAATGCATTTATCTAGAAATCGTAGTATATTCATTGAACAAAGCAAATTTCGTATCATATTTTGAAATAACTACCTTCTTGGTCGATAATCCACATTTATCTTAAGGACATCTAATTCTGGTTATCAGGCAAGTTCATTGGCTAAAGGGCATTTAAGGTTATATATTGATACAAACCTCAGCGTAATTGAAAAAGAAGTAGAGTATTTGCCAAGCTTGTATAAGTGGTGCAAGGAGAAGATTGATTAAAGCCAGCCACATTATTTGTTTCTCTAATTGTCGTGCGAGCATCATTCGCTTGGAGTGATCTTTGTAACATTCTCGCAGCTGCCAGCAGTTCTCCCATGGACTCCAAGGACTAGCTGTTAAAATATATATTTGTTATATTATATAGACTAAAGAGAGATAACTTCAACACTGAATTCTATCTTTACTATTTACTTGACTCGTCTACAAATGTACATCTGGATACGATTAAACTTTTTTTGTCAATCTTATTGAATATACTTACAAAATAATAAAAACTCTAAATTCCATTTAAGCCCTCTGGATAAAAAATGGAAATCACAAATATGTGGCACGCGTATTTGAAGTGGAAGTAAGTTTTTATTGACCATTGCCACCATATAATTTGTAAATCTGGAAAACAATCAAATTAATAAGAACAAAGATTGTAAGCAAAATACCTTAAATAATACATTTAGACTACCTCGGTGGCGTAGTGGTAGCGTATGCGACTGCTAAGCTTGAGGTCTCGGGTTCGATTCCCAGGTCGGACCAAATGTTTGTATGATCTGTAAATATTTGTTTCGGAGTTTGGGTGTTTTCTATGTATAATATGTGTGTATTTACAAAAAAAAAGTATATAAGTATTTATATAAGTTGTCTAGTACCCATAACACAAGCTCTGCTTAGCTTGGGACTAGATGGCGTTGTATGTTAGACGTCCGGAATATTTATATATATTTATTTTATTTAAAGTATACGAAATGGTGGTATTGAACTTGAAAACCATAACAAAGAACTAAAATAGTATAAAGATGACTGCAAATTGCAATTGTTTTAAATTGAATTTTACGTATTAAAATAAATAGGTAAAACCATTCATTTCAAAATGAATTCATAACACATTTTAGCAAATGAAAGCAAGGTCAGCTCTCTTGGCCTAGAAAAACGCCTTTTTAACCGACTTCAGAAATGGAGGAGGTTATCAATTCGACTGTATTTTTTTATATTTGTTACCTCATAACTTTCTGGTTTTGATGATTATTTTCTTAATTAAAAGCTGGTCAAATTCTTGAAGACGGTTGTTTTTTTGTTAAAATTTGTGATTATTGCATACTCTATTCTACCTAACAATACTGTAAAGAACGAAGTAGCCTAATCGTTAAGTAAGTCTAACTAATCTTTTACCGAAATGAAACAATTTATTCATAATGTATGGCATCTCTTGGAGAACCAATCTAAACGAGAGCCTGATATTTCGAGAATGGTGATGGTTATTTTAGAGTTAAAACTTTTAAACAGTCGACTTACTTTGTCATGACTAACATCATCATTAGAACACAATTAATTTTACTGCTTTGTATTAAAAAATAGTTTTGACAATTATAGTAGATGTGTGTGCCAATGTGAAAAAAGTGTAATTTATTTTTAATAAAAATTTCAAAATTGGAATTGAAATGAACTATTCACACTATTTTGTGAACAGATTCGTTTTTTAATTTTGACTTTATACAGCAAGTTTTTAGTTAAAGGTTGGAGGCTTTCGATATCCTAGCTTAAAAAGGTCTCTCTAATCTAATCTAATAAATATAAAACAGTAGCAGAAGGCAGTATTTGATTTGAACGGAAATGGTTGAGTTTCGTGTCAGTCATTGTTTTATATTATGTTATATGTATTTCATTACGTTATAACATCAACAATGTCCCTTACCTGATATTTTTTTAAAGGACTACAGCTGTTGGCTTCAGATGGTTTCTACAACTTTACGAGGGCTATTTGGTGAGCGCTGAGGGCTGTCAGCCGGTCATTTATTAAGTAACGTCGCCTACAGGCACTCCATGTGGGGTACGAACCTCGGCTTGGGGTGTACTAGCAAACTAGGGGGACTAAGAAGGGTCTTAAATGGTCGGCTATAGCAGGTCGATGTGAATTGAAAGATAACTTGACAGATTAACTTGTAGCTCGGCATTGCGTACATACCACGGTGCTCCCGTGTATTTTGTATTGTCTGTGGCCTATGGATCTTGTTTCCTAGCGTGTGTATTTACTACACTGCCGTACGGCGTTCATGATAGGACATACGCATGATGTATATAATCTGACTTTGTTTTTTAACGTTAGCTTGGAACGTGCGTTCAGTAAGCTATGCAGTTGACCTAGCAAGAAGGCAGCCCGCTTGCGGACTGTTTCGATGTGGAACTATTATTATCTGTTATTTAAAGAAGAAGCTTGAGTATGAGCTATATCTTTATCTATTCTTATTTCAACCCTCAGCTAGTGATAGTATCTATAGAATAGTGATTATGATTTTTGGGTGTTTCTATAAATTCTCTTAGAAATTATATATACTGTCGTTATTAAGTATTTGATTCTGCTTAAGTCGACCATTTAAGTATAGAAGAAAACCATCTGATACATTTTTTTGTCTAAGATAAAAACAAGGGTTTTAGAGAAAGATACGACAGTTGGTGCCTTGGGGAAGAAGAGCTCTAATTGTCTTAAGACTTTAAAGAAGAATTTAAATACCCTCAGATAATTCCATTAGAAATATGTTGTTACTTAAAGTAGTATATAAAGTAAACAAACTATTAAGATTCATAACAAAGATAACAACGATAAATAGCGTGACCTGGACATTGCACTCGTGCAAAAATGATTTCTATGTGCAACTACAATTTGTTAAGGAATTAAGACATCAGGAAAAAATTGAATTCACACACAATTTAAGATTCCAGCAATCCAATTAGGTCGTGCGATCCTACTAATATTATAAACGCGAAAGTTTGTAAATATGTAAGTGAATATGTTTGTTGCTCTTTCACACAAAAACTACTGAATGGATTTTCATGAAACTTTACAATAATATAGCTTATACATCAGAATAACATTTTTTTTTCTTATTTATTAATCATATATCATATATATTTACATGTATTTCGTTTTGGTAAGATGACTTGATGATGTTTTTTATTTATTTCCTCATATTCTTATGCATATTTTCCAATTAATAATAATAATAATAAACATTCCGGTCATCTAACACACAACGCCATCTATAGGTCGACCGTTTATCTGAGTCCTCGCCTGCGCGGTAACAGGGGCACATATCACATATCTGTCACATATCTTAGGAACTATCTTGGCGCATTTCATATTGTGTGTATCTCACTAAGCGCCCCGCCGCCTGCATCTGTCTTAGTCCCCTTTGTCGTCATACCCCGCGCCCCTGTTACTGCGCAGGCGAGGACTCAGATAAACGGTCGACCTATAGTCCCAAGCTAAGCAGAGCTTGTGTTATGGGTACTAGACAACTGATATACTTTTTTTTTAAATACATACATATTATACATAGAAAACACCCAAACTCCGAAACAAATATTTCAGATCATACAAACGTTTGGTCCGACCCGGTAATCGAACCCGAGACCTCAAGCGTAGCCGCATACGCTACCACTACTCCACCGAGGCAATCAATACTACTACTAAATGATTAGCAGCATGTTTATGATTTTGCTATTTTTACCCACAGAATGTAATTTTTTTCATATAAGTTTATAAAGAGAAGGTTTCAGGTACCAGACGTCAACAAAAACAAGCACAAAATCTATTGTGTATATTGATAATAATGCTCAAAGGGACTTGTTTTATTGTCAAATGGTTATATCTATTGACGCGGACTTCCCATATGATTTTTTGCCACTTTACAATGGAAAACTACATGTACATCTTTGTAAACAAGGTTATATGGAACGAAATTTAAATATGTAAAAGAATGTAAGGATGTTCTAACAATATGTGCATAAGAATGACCGTCTACATGGTCGGCACTGACATGTGGCCAATTTAAATTTTTATCAAATATTCTTTTGTTTTTCTAAAATAATATTTTGAAAATTGAAAAAACATTTCATGCACACAAAACCATAATTATAAGACCATATTATTAAGAGCCACCGCAGACTGCAGACTTTCCATCTGCCGATAGTTTGGTTGGTTTCTTAATCAGTATGAAGATGTATGGCAGTGCGTACATTATAACGATTCGGTATAGGCCTACAAATAAGCCAAAAGTCAATTCACACAAACTATCGAGCGATTAAAATGTTTGTAGTCTGCAGGGGCTCTAAATAAGATGAGATCACTATTACTATAATTTCATAATTTGCTTTCTAGTGCGTGTATAGAATAAGATTAAAGATTTTCACCATTCTTATTAATCCTGTTGGTGTCGTCAGAATTGAATAAGGAAGCCTATGCAAGACAGTGTGGTATAAGTAGAACAAAAGCTCCTTTATAAGAAGAGGCTCATGTGGGCTGATGATTGTAACCACTGTTTAAATACAAGTTTAAAGGGTCTGAGTTCAATAAGTGCAAATGGTAATATTACCTGAGTATTCTATGATAAATGTCTAATTCGTTGATTTCTTGTTTATGGACGCACATATGATGCTCGGGTTGCGCTTCTCTTACTCTTTCCTGTACCGTCGACCAGTTTAACCAAACTAAGTCATTCTAAAATATATTTTCACAATTTATTTAAAAGTTTCATATTTCACAAATACATTTAGTATTTATATTTTTATTTAACCGTTTGTTTGACTTACCTCTTTAATTTTTAAAGCATTATTATAGAATAATTTAATGTCATAAGCATGATATAAATGATAGATTGATATTACTAGTCTCATCAACCAAATAACAGCTGACAGTGCAACAAGACACCACCTGGAAAAGGTAATTATCTAAGTTAATATATATATATAATAAATAAACACTTTCGCTCTTATTTATACATAACATCGCATGAATAAATTAATATCTAACTATTCGCATGTTGCACTTGATAAGTCCTTGAATAATAAATATATTATTTATATCACTCATAGATATATATTTACTACATGGTAAATATACTTATAACAAAATTTATTTTATCTACTCTGTATATATAGCTAATAGCTATATATTTTTCTAAATTCTTAAATATATATATATATATATATATATTTAAGAATTTAGCCAAATGTCTTTTAGACTAGCCTAGACCCTCGGCACTACCTGTGGTTATGTTATACGGCAGGTAACACCGTGGTAATCGGCTAGTTGCTAATAAAATTGGTTAAATTACTAGTACCCAAGCAATTGAATACTGGGACTCGCCAGCCGTCACCTCTCTATACTCGCTTTGCTCGCTAGCCTCATGTGTATAGCAGTAACTTAACCTAACATACCATTTCATTTCTACTCTCGAATGTCGGTACACTTGATAAAGCTTGTTGCAATACATTCTTGAATCAAACTCAGTTGTAGTTATTTCACTACTTTAATTAGGTTAACCTTTGAGGATACCATAAGGCGAAACCGGTGAAGTATAAACCTAACCGGTTTCACATTAGTTTTGATTTTAGAATGTATACCATTTCATTGTTTACAAGCCGTTCAATTTTGGCACTTGCCGTATGAATATTGAACAGTTTGCGAATTGGAATTTGTGACTGGTGCACATTTTGACACTAAAAACAATCTGCACCTAAACCAACAAAATCAACTATATCTCCATGCTACTTGCCAGATAGATTTTTTAAAATAGATGCATGATAGTCTAAAATAATTTGCTATGCTGCGTTTATGCATATAAAATATTTTCATTCTCATTTATAAAGTTGATTGCATAAGTTGTGTAACGTTATTAGTACACAAAGGAATTTGGTATTTGCCATAATAATAAAATCTAAATAATTTTTGTAACATTTATAGAGAATGAAAATATAATATATTTGTGTCTTGGTTTCTACTTATGCTTTCCATCAGGCAGAGTAGAGTCATTTTGGCAGGGCCAGATATAAAAATAAAATAAAAATATCCTATGAGTATAATTATTGAAAATATTCATTTATATTCAATAACCATATATATTAGACCTTCAAGGTTGTATTATTATTAGTTGTTTATGGACTCTATCTCGCATGTAGAGTCAACGCAGAGATTCCACCAATGTCAAGTGTTTCGAGAGACACATTCAGAAATTGATGGGCCGGTGGTGGATTCAAGGTTGTAAATACTATATAATTTATTTTTTTCTTTTCTTGTCTAACAAAAAGCTCAATTCAAATGCACAGCCATATTTATTAATTTGTAACTATAGATAGAAATATATTAAGACATGATGCAATATAAATAATAAAACATTGGGGGTACTTACCATTTCCATGAGATATAAGTCACACATATAGATGTTGGGAGTATAACATCACTTAAACTTAGTTTTTGAGTTCTGTCATCATTTGGACCATTTCTAAATAAAGTTGTATAATCTACACAATGCACCAAAAATGTGGAAAACCACACTATGAAAATGAACTGTAGCAAATAAAATAGATCTGACATTATCATGGGATAGAATCCACCCCGAATATAATATCTATACATTCTTGTAAAAAATGTGTCCAAATCATCTATGTGAGTCCATCCACCTGAAATTATTAAATATTCTATAGGCACTTACACAACACTATGGCTAAGTATTGTTCTCACATAATATAATAAAGATTACATTCAATTATAAGGTTTAGATTCATTATTATATATAAATTCTAAACATAGTTTTATTTAGTATGTTGATGATTTTGCAAAAAAATATAAATGGCCTTGAATAAGTAAACATCATGCCAAAATATAATCAAGTGTCATATGTTTTCATGTGGCTGAAAACAAAGACAAAAGAAAACACCACACATCTGCTACTGACCTTTGTTTTTGGGTACTTTATGGATGATGACTTTGTTGGCATCTTCATGTTCGTGATCCAGTGTGATCATCGTAGGCGCTGCAATAGTCTCAGCACGTCTCCCAAGTGGCGGGGTCAATTCATTATCAAGTGCGCTGTACGTTATATCGCGTCTGCCGAAGCGAGCCATGGTGTGTTTGCAATATAAAAATGCTACACGTTTCTACTTATAACCACAAAAGGAAGAAGCCATTCACTATCTGTACATATTTAACTTTGTCCTAGTAAATGTTCAAAATAAGTTCGCAACCAAAGTTTAAATATATTCATACAAAGGATTATAATTACAATTCCAAATTTTTTATCACAATCTGTTATTAGTATAAACTACGTTTGTTCTAATTAAAAAAATATCTATTAGGTTCAAGGATACGAGAAATTTTGTAAGTCTTCAACATAAAGATTTAAAATACACTTCACAAATGAAATGACGAAAATAAACCACAAATGACAGCTTCATAATTTTCTCAAACAATAGTTCGTTTTCACGCAGCAGAAGTATGTTTATATTTAAGTAGATCCGTTCATAAACCAAGCTTTGATTATAATACGGCGTTGTTACGGGTTACTTTATATAGGGTGTTTTTTTAAGCTAGATAGAACTTTAAATTGTAAAAAGTAACACAAAAAATTAAATTTTGATGAAACTTTTTTTTTTATTTGTTTCAGTATACTCTGACAAATCATCATGAATAGACTCACGCTTGAACAACGCTACGAAATTATCCAAATTTACTTTGAAAATCAGCTCATTTTTGAAGAAATAAGGTCCGATGATGCCACCAGCGTGAAAACCGCACCATACGGTGCATTTTTCTGGATGTAATGGAGTCTGTAGGGTCTGTTGTGGATTGGTCTCACTCCATATGCGGCAATTTTGCTTATTAACAAACCCGTTAAGCCAAAAATGCGCCTCATCGCTGAACACAATTTTGCGATAAAACAGTCGTCTATAAGTTGCGCGAATCGACGACTGATTTTCAAAGTAAATTTGGATAATTTCGTAGCGTTGTTCAAGCGTGAGTCTATTCATGATGATTTGTCAGAGTATACTGAAACAAATAAAAAAAAAGTTTCATCAAAATTTAATTTTTTGTGTTACTTTTTACAATTTAAAGTTCTATCTAGCTTAAAAAAACACCCGTTACTATGCCTTTCCGCTTTCTTATTACGTATATGTCTATTGTTTATAAAGAATTTGGTTTTGTTTTTACAATGTTTTTTTTTTTGTTTATTTTGTAATTAATATTTTTTTGGTTTAATTTAATGAATGGCTTCTCATACAGAGAGGCCTAATTCAGAAAATACATACGGCTTTAAGTCCATTTTTACACCAGATATGCACAAAATAAAAATAAATAAAAAGATCATCTTCCTAGCCTTTATTATTCCCAATATTATTTAGGGTCGGCTACCAGTTCAACCGGTTTTACCTGAATATCAGTTTTTACACAGAGCGACTGGCATCTGACCTCCGCAACCCTGAGGGCGAACTGAATTCGAAGGTTGAACTAGTTGTCAATATATTTGAGGGCACTGACTTCCCAATAATGATTGCCATAGCTGTTCATGACAACCGGGACCGACGGCTTAACGTGCCCTCCGAAGCACATGCGGGAAACACCGCCATCTTCCATACTCCGGTCCGCTATTAAGAATTTCTTGTAGGAAAAACCTAACAGCAGTCCGACCCGGGAATTGAACCCGAGACCTCTTGATCTGCAGTCGCTTACGCTATACTAATATTATGTATACTATTGGTACTAGACCAACGAGGGAAATAAATAAAAAGATAATAATAATAAATAATCTATGTATTATTTATACGTAAGTGAGAAAAATTCTTGAGGTTTGTAATTGAACCAGCTGCAGCGAAGCATTTTTCACTTCGTTTTCTGTTTATTTATTACCAGCGGCTTCCTTTTACATCTTTCGTCCGAAATGATGGCGATGGTGACGTGAAAAAACGCGTGTTATGTCCCTCCGATCAGGTGAGGCGATCATACCGTGCGGCCCGAGGCTGATATTGGGAAGTTGTTTATATGTTGCACTGCACTGTTCTATATTTTTGTTGCACTGTATGTGGTAGTCACCACATTATTCCCCTCTAAGACAAGAGGTCGATTTATCGATGAATCCGCGGCAGTAATGAGTGTTCCAGTAGTTTCAGTGAGTCGCAAGTGAGTCCGTCTAGTCCCAGTGACTCGGGGCTAAAGTCCGCTCAGCCCAGTGGGTCAAGATAGCATGCGGTATGCAGTGTTGCGTTGAAGTCCCCAGTGAGTCAAGGCTGTTGTTACGTAGTGACTGTCTGATGCCGCCACAGGAAAGAAAGGTCAGAGGTGCTCTTATTACGAAGACTATGGCCCTAAAGGTAACACACAACAATATCACCACACGCTTATTTACCTTAAAATTTTATATTACAAGATTGGAGAAGCTAAGGTCTGAGTAACCTGAAGTTGAGAGCGCGGCAAAAGTGTTACGTGTCAAATAATTACACCTAAGGAATATTTGGTACACTCCATGAGTGTTTAAGTAATATCAAGACAAGCACAGAAAATTGAAGGTGAAATAGTCATTGCATAGGCATGAAGTAACCCCTGCACCCACCATTATGCGCTCAATCTTAACACTCGACCTTGGTTCCACATTGTACGCATGCTTTTGTTATGTTCTTGTATAATTAGGTAAATAATATTAGTATAACATTGGAATATTTAAGTCACAATGCACAATATACAATAGAGCCACTTGCATATAACTAAAATATTGCTATGAAACAAACATACTTGGAAGGCGAAAGATGCCCATCGATGAAATAACTTTATCTTGGCACTAGAAATGGCGACCTGCCGAGTCCTACCAAAATTTAATTTACAAAAATGCACGCCTGAGCTAAATATGTGTGCAACCGGAAGAGATCGTCGCGAGCCTCCTGTCTCCAGCGCTCGATCTCTACCGGAGGCGGGCATCCACCAACTCGCCGAATCAGGACGCCCTCCTCGTACACTCGCTTGAGGACGCCGGCCTCTCTGCGCGATGGCCCGCTGCGGACGACGCAGTAGGGCGACATTCGTCGGGCAGAGGGCCTCCGCCCAGCTAAGCACTCCGTAGAGCGCCTTGGAGCGTACCAAACCGTCGTAGAGACGGGGCGGCAGGCAGCCCCCGGGTCCCAGTCCTCCAACATTGGGGAGCAACCGCGAGAGCATTCCCGCCAGCACTTTCGGCGCCAGCTGCCGGAAATGCTCCGCAAAACACCACCGACCATCGAGAACCAGCCCCAGATATTTGAGGCTGCGCCCGACGACGATGGAGGTCCCCACCACGATTGCCGTGTCTCGAGGCGGCGCCCGCCGAGGCCCATTGAAGAAGAGGGCCTCGGACTTCTCGAGTGCGACTTGAAGGCCCAGCGCCTTGATTCGGCGCACCACATGGGCGACGCCTGCCGTGGCGAGGACGGCGGCGTCGCGAAACGTGGGGCCCCGCGCGGTAACTAGGGTATCGTCAGCGTAACATATTACGCCGACCCACCCCTCAGAGTAGCACCGCGCAGGACCCAATCGTACCCGATGTTCCACAGGAGCGGCCCAAGTGCCGACCCCTGTGGAACACCACACCTCATGCTCTTGCTGACCACTTCGTCTCGGGCCGGGTACGTGATGACCCAGTCCACGAAGTAGTCCGCAAGAATTCGTCTGAGGTACCACGGTACGTTGTGATACCTCAGGGCCTCGGCGATTGTCTCCCAGGGGAGGGTGTTGAAGGCGATGGCGATGTCAAGCGACACAGCCAACAACACCCCACCCCCGGCGATCGCCGCGTCGACGCTGCCCCGCAGTCGGGATATGGCGTCTAGGGTCGATCTCCCGTGACGGAAGCCGAACTGGCCGTCGCTGAGGTCGGGCCCCGCCCCTCCCAGGTGCCTGACGAGACGCGCAGCGAGCACCCGCTCGAACATTTTGCACGTCTCGTCGAGCAGTACGATGGGGCGGTACAGCAATGGAGGGTTAAAGGCTGTAGATGATGATAACGCAAAACATTCAATTAAAAGTTGAAATATTTTATACCAGATTTAAAATTTAATTTTACATTTTATTTTAAATTGCATATGCAAAACGTCGAGAGGTCATCATAATACTTAGATGCTAAAGGATAATTTCAAGTTGGAACATAAAAATTGACTTAATGATATAACTTGTATTAGATTTCAATAAATTTCAATTGCTTAACAAATAATTTCACTATTATTATTGAGTTTTATTGTTGGCCGTATAACAAAACTAATCTACTTGCATTTTTATGGAAAATTATTTATTGTAGTAAGGTACCGGTACCGTAAGGTATTCTCTAAAAGAATGTTGTATTTATACTTGTTTCATTTCTGTTGCGTTTCGCAGACGTTAGTAATGTTGAAATTTTAATGATATAAAAGCTTTAACTAGAACTTTTGTCTAAACCATAATAATTATTTCCAGCATTTACAGTGTTTCAGCTAAAAGAAAACCGCTTCAACGATTTTTGCTAGAAGAAGGAGCCAAACAGTATGTTACATTTCAGTTTAAATTTCAAAAGAAATAATTACCTTTGTTTATGTAACATTTTCCATTAGCTTTGTCGTAATATTATGCTGCTCGTTATCTTCCGCAAAAAATTACCTGAACCGGTACGTAGTTCCTAAGATTAGTGCGTTTCACCAGACAAACTCTTCAGCTTCATGACAATAGCATAGCTTGCCCACGCGTTAGCGCAGAGGTTTATGCTGTAAGTAAATTTCATAATTTCTACCTATATGACATTCTCTCCATGTTTCACCTCTCCCAGAGGCGGCTCTAGGCCATGTAGCGCCCGTATGCTATAATTACCCTAGCACCTTCTAGTAACTAAGCGATATAAATGGAATAGGTACCTACAAAAGCCAACATTTATACCGTGGGAGAGCCACTCTGAGAGAGTGAATAGGCAGGCTTGACCAGAGTGATACCACGGCCTCACAGAAAACCGGTAGCGCTTGCGCTGTGTTTCACCGAGTGAGTGAGGATACCGGAGGCCCATACCCCATCCCCTCACCCCCATTCCCAGCCCCCAAAGGCCGGCAACGCACTTGTGACGCCTCTGGTGTCCATGAGCGGCGGTAATCGCTTACCATCAAGCGATACGTCTGTTCGTTTGCCCCCTATTCCATAAAAAAAAGATGTGTACATAAGTATATGTTAAAAATTAAAATTAAGTATACAAAAATCTACTTTTATACCAACTTCGCTCTAATCCGAGCCAATATAGCCTTTCCTTTATTTCTGCAAACTCCTCGAATGGATCATCAACAAGTAATAAGTTCGCTACATAGAGGATTACTCCTTGTTAAATAGTCGTAATAGTAATTAGACTGAAACGGTCCACCGTTGATCTTGTAGCGTACGCAACACACCTCGGGGCTGATGCCATTAATTGACATGGCCATCAGCCTCGACACTGCCAAGGCCTCCGTTAGAGTCTGGCACCATTCGCTTCTCTCCAAACTTCCGGCATTGGAATTGACAAACCTCAAACTCTGCAACTGGATTGCCGCCTTCCTGCACAAGCGCCGCATTGGGGTCCTTTGCGATGACGCGGCCTCAGATTTTCAGCAGTTAAACGCTGGTATACTTCAGAGGTCCATTACAGTGTTTCTTCTATATATCAGTGTCATGTTAGCCCTTAGTATCATATACGAGTATTGCTATCCAGATGACAGCGTAGTCCAAGTACGATATTTGTGATACCTTGCAAGCCCTGCAGTTAAGCTAGCAAACGTTGAGGTAAAACGATAGAAGATTGTTGCTGAGCTCAGTACCAAATCGTATTCCTCAATGCTGTTATGAGAATCTAGTCGAGTTTTCTGCTTCGTTTCTTCCCAGGGGGAAGGGGGAGGGGGAATTAAAGTGTTGAGTTACTACTCAGAATTCTCAACTACCACTACAGAATAAGCGCAGTATTCTAAGCATACTTAATGTTTTTAACGGGATCTCAACACGCGTGAGTACATTGAGAGCGTCATAAAGCTGGGGCCTGGGCTCGTGGAGGCTAGGTATTCCTCGAACAAGAAGAACCGTCTTGACTTTGTTCAGATGTCAAGACTGTTCTTCTCGCTCGAGAAATGATTTTTTCTTTAAACACACAATGTTTTTCCTGCATGGATTAGTTCCATCTTTGGAATAGTCTCGCTGTATAGACTGCACGCTCTCGATCGGTTGCAGCAGTGAGCAGTCCGTCTCTATCGCCTTCTTCATTAATTGTTCTGACGAGCTCTTCCAACTGGTCCCACGATTTCCCTTCCTCTACACGAAAATACGTGCTGGCCTTAGAAGTCACCTTTTTGAAGTGGTACATACGTTCTCAAACTAAACACTAACTTTGTGATATTATAGACTGCCTTGGTAGCGCAGTACACAGTGGTAACGTATGCGACGTCTCGGGTTCGATTCCCGGGTCGGACCAAATGTTTCTATGATCTGCAAATGTTCATTTCGAAGTTTTGGTGTTTTCTATGTAAAATATGTATGTATTTATATATTCGCATGAAAATGTATATAGGTATTTCATCAGTCAATGTATTCCATACTTAATTGTAACGGGACACCCCTGGAGAGATTTGAAATAAAAGTCATAAATATGTACTTAGCATTCACAATTTATTGTACTTATTATTCAATCACCCAAAGTTAATTTTAAAAGGCTGCGTAGTAACTGTATATATATTCAATGTTAGCCTGAGAACTTATACATTATATTTCCATAATCTACAAATAAATAAACACTTTTAAGCGACCTTTTAGGTCTCATCGTAAATTAAATAAATAAACAACATTTAAAAAACTGTAAATATCAGTAAAAACTAAATAAAAAGTGTATACATACATAATTATAAAGTGTGGGTAGAATTGGATACTTAATATGTACAAAGTAGGTACAGTCGTTTGGTCCTGGTGAGTATTTTGAGAGTTTTGAAACGATTGGTATTTCATAGATTTTTGATGTTCTTTCCGAATTTTCTATTTCTTACCACGTATCTTTGCCATATTGGAAAAATTAAACCTTATAGCTGTTATTCGAGTTTAATTTTGTATATTAAATATATTATAAATAAGTCGGAAAATAGGTATCGTCGAAAAATTGTCTTCAGCGCCATTTTTTTAACCGTCTTGAAAAAATGGTGAAGGTTATCAATCAATTCTCAATTCGACTGCATTTTTATTGTATGATTGTACTAGATATCAACGGAGATTTTTTCTATTTCGTACTTATATTAATAATTTTAGCCCCTTTGTAATGATTCAAGATGGTTGAACTTTTCATTAATAAGATAGCTCGTAGGCAAAGATACGAGAAGGAAAACATGAAATACTGAAAGACCTCGTCTAAATCTATAGACATTTTAAAACACACGAAAAGCGCCTCCTCTTTATTCTGAATCAAATGACTGCGTCAGGGCGTAACAAACATTAAGCATACTAGCATACCAGAAGTAGGTATAGTTCTTAACTTTATGAGTACAAAATATGGTTTTAAAAATCTAAGTTCTAAAATTAGCAAGGGCATAGATGGCCTCAGTATTATAATGATAATCTACACCGATGTATGTAATTAGCAAAGGAATTGACAACTTTAATCTATTTTGATGCTCTTCATGGCGCGACGTTACCCTGTTAATTGGCTAATTGAAAGTGCCTCTATAACAGTTTCGCGAGAAGGTAAATTAGATATTAGATAAACGCCAAATGACAACCTACAGGTTTAAAATATATATGGTTATGTAAAAATAGTTTCAATAACAAACTGTACCTTCTATGAATAATTAAGCATTAATTTGTTTCAGACCTATTTTTGGTTCATACAATTACGATCCAATTAGACAGGTGTTCGACATTATTCCTGACGAAAACAATACCCAACAATACAATCCTATTATTTCAAATGATTATACAACGTTGTACCCTGAACACGAAGGCCCCGTGGACGTTGGTGAAAATGGGACAGTATCACAACGCTATTTTATATTCAGGAAAAATGTTGAAAGTACTACAAAATCTTCTACAAAAAAAATAAATGATAAAATTGTAAGCGTTCAAAATAAAACAGTCGTAGCTACTGATAGATAGGTAGAACGACGACCAAAAATCTCAAAATATGGCTGTTATTAAATAAAGAAGCTGGAACATTATTAACTTTTCTTGAACTTGTTACCGACTGTCTTTTACGGTAATAAAACTTTTATAAATATTTCCATCCCGTACTGTTGTATGAAGAAAATAAACCACATATATTAAGTTTAAGTTTAGCATTTTTTCTAAGATTAAGAATATCTACTTTTACAGGCACACTTTTGTATTTAAAATTAAAGTTAGGTATTTTATTTATTTTACGAAGTAATCTAGCAGTCTAACAATAATTGGAGATCGGAAGTGTTTGTGGCAGTCTAGCATAAAGGATTACCATGATCTTTGACCAAATACTTTCTAAATTCTCGTAATAACTACAATAACCTATAAAATACGCCATATTGTATTTAACACGCCGTATTACTTACTAAACATGAGGTAGCCGCATATTTTTAAATTCTACTTGTAATGTGGCCTTTATATATTACAAGTACAAGTAGAAAATATATATATATATATATATATATATATATATATATATATATATATATATATATATATATATATATATATAATATAGCTGCAACATACTTATACAATGTCCTAACTTAAAGGAATGCATAATAAACAGAATCTAATGCCCCATCCAGACTCTCGGCACGAGTCTCGGCGAGTGGGGCCACACACACGGAACACACACATCACGAAAGTGTGGTCGATTCTCGCGTCGCCCCTTCGTTCTTTGACTCGCTTCCAAAAACCGACACAAAGCGGACCGACAGCAGGCGAGGGAAGATGAGGGGGCACGAGCGCACTCTCGCACTCACGTTACCTCTTGTAGCCTCGTGGAGTGTGAATGGAGCATAACAGAAAGATAATAAGTATTTGTGACCAGAAAGAAGACAAACCAAGTCAGATCTTCAGAAGTATAAGTCTAATGATACACTAGAAAAAATTGAAATTTGACAAAATGAGTTAAAAATCGTCGGTCGATTTCAGATGGTTCAACTTTCATTAGTACAAATATGACAAACAAACAAACGGTACTTGAATACTAAATAAAGGAATTATTTACGTTGTACCATATACAGTATTTATTTCATCTACATCAGAATCTAGATATAATAATTTTACAGAAAAGTACATAAATCCCTAAAACTATAATCGATTTGTAAATGCAAAGAAATCATATTAATATTAGAGTATCGGATTAGCAGTAATCGATTGATTTGACCTCTTAATCTGTTCAAACTGTCATACGGAACTGTTATACGGTTACAAACGGAGAATATTTATTGACAAATTAAAATGAACAATTTTTGAGGTATCAACGTTTGAAACAGATTTCCGTATCATGGTGGACATTCATTAAATTTCATATCTATTTTTATATGTATTATTTTTTGTTGGAAGGAGGCACAATAGGACCAACTGTTGTGTATAACTTTGGGGAAGTCCAATTGACCAGCAGTGGATGTATTTTGACTTTTGTGATATCTATTTCTAACTAACCAGGTACAGTGATTTGAAGATATCCTTTGTATAATTGAATTTTCTTAATTTACTTAAATTTCTTCAATACACATAAACGCTAATACAAAAATATGGTCCAAAAATCTTTAACTCTGCAATAAGTACATCTATTTCTTATACCATTTGGCATACACTTTGGTGTTACTGACTGTAGTTGTCTTGCACAATGAGGGTCTGATAAACCATTACTTTAATTATCTATTAATTATATATTAGACCTCTTCATCCAACTACCGAATAAGCAAAAGTAAGATCACTGTTCACCCATTTCCATAAAAACTCCAGCAAATATTTAAAAAACCAATCCTAGCCTATACCACTTTTATTATTGCGTTTAATTTTCTTAACATATTCTGAGCAATTCATATAAATATGTAAAATTTATATACAAATGGTTTATTATTGCTTTGGCAAGAATTAACTTACTTAAATTTCGATGACTAATTTGATACTTACAGGTAAAATAGATTTATTTTTTTTGTTCAATCATGTAACATATTAAATTCCCCACACCGAACACTGCTGATAAAAATGCTATAAAAACTATCGCCCGGAAATACCTGAAACAAATATTAGATTATTTAAATAAATAGAGATATGTTTGTAAGATTAAAAATATGCACAATTCATGATAATCATAGTGAAGTCCAATAATTTATATTGTTAGTGTGTGTGGTAAAGTGTGAGAAAATATAATTTATAATGTGTAAACCTAATTCTTTAGTGTAATTCAGACACAAACAATTTTCTACAGATGTGGGAGAGCTACGTGTCCGTGGGAGAGCCACGCTTCGGCATGAATGGTCCTCCGTTCGAGCCGGCTCGACCGGAGTGATACCACGGCCTCACAGAAAACCGGTGTGAAATAGCGCTTGCGCTGTTTTCCTCAAGGAGTTGACGCCTGAGTGCAATGGACAGACGGCAGACCGTAGACATGGCGCTCCACACGCTGGCTGCTGGGGGAAGCCAAGACGTGATCTTGTAGCGGTTCTCTCGCTCGGTAACATGATTGCGGTCATGTTAGGGAGCGAGAGCGCGTGGAACTCCATCGTTTCTTTCTGCGAGCAAGTTATACTTGGCAAGGAGACGGCGGAGTGGGACCGCGAGAGCTTTAGAACTCTCCTGATCCGTCGGCGACGCCCGAGGCGACTTAAGCACTGGAGATCGCAGAACGATCTCCGTCCCCCATAAGCGCAAGCCATGGGGTGACAGGTGCGGCCGTCTGTCAGCCTAGCATAAGCAGGCTCGGGTGGTGGCGCGGACGCTACGGAGCGTGCACGCCCCGGGGGACAGTAACGGGAACATCGGGGTTCCCACACAGGAGGAGGCCATCTACAGAAAGTAGGCGGGCCCATCGGGATTCCAGTTCCTTTCTAGGTTGTACCTGGTTCCCCAGCTTCTAATTCCCGAGACGGCTAGCGGTTTTAGTCGCTTCGAGTCCGACATGCCGCTTGGAAGTGGTATCTGAGGGGATTTCCGCACGATTAAAAAAGGAGTAATAATATTCCTAACATTATTGGTTGGCTACTATTTGAACCGTTTGTACCTGAATATCAGATTTTTCACCGAACGGCATCGGATCGATAGACGATAGATCGCTCTCCTACGCACAGGCGTGCAACACGGCAAAAGTTCCATACTTTAAGATGTTAAGAATTTCTTGTAAGAAAAACCCAATAATACTTTCGGCCTGACCCGGTAATTAAACCCGAAACCTCTTGACCGGCAGTCGCATACGCTAGCCGCAAAACCAACGAGTCAGTTACATCAAAATTTCACAATAACACAACTCAGCACATAACTAATAGGTCTTTCTTTACCTATGAAATTGCGTTTCTTCAGTACTGGTCATTTCAAATAAAAAAAAGTTTGTGTAAAAATAAAAAAAAATGGTTCTGTATTCTAAATTCAAATTAATTTTGTTTTAAAACCATGACATTCTATTTACAAACTCAGTCTTTTGTTTTTTGATTAGCGTTGTATTTTCACTACATTTGAACATTTTTCGTCATAATGGATACTTTAAAAATTCGTGTAATTATGGAATATGAGTTCCGTCGTGGCACCAACGCGACACAAGGGGCACGTAACATCAAAAACGTTTACGGAGAGAACTGTACAAACGAACGCACAACCCTTTATTGGTTTTCCCGGTTCCGTTCTGGAAATTTTGACTTGAAAAATGAAGCTCGTGGTCGTCCGGAGACTTTGGTTAACAATAATGAATTAAAGGCGATTGTGGAAGCTGACGAAACTCAATCTACAGCTGAGCTAGCAGCAGCTTTTAATGTAAGCATCAAAATAATATTGATACATTTGTGACAAATTGGCAAGGTAAAAAAGCTTGATAGATGGGTGCCCCACGACCTTAAAGATCGCCAGCGCAACGTACGCGTCGAGACCTGCCTTTCGCTGCTCAACAGGCAAAGAAATGAAGGAATTTTGAAACAAATAGTTACGTGCGACGAAAAATGGATTCTTTTCGACAATCGAAAGCGCTCAGCAAGTTGGTTAGACCCTGGTTCAGCACCAAAGCAATGCCCTAAACCAAAAAAGGCCCCTAAAAAGGTGATGGTCACTGTTTGGTGGTCTAGTGCGGGTGTGATTCACCACAGCTTTTTACAAAACGGCATGAGCATTAATGCAGATGTGTACTGTGAAGAACTGGAGAGAATGATGGAGAAACTTGCACATCTGCAACCAGCTTTGGTCAATCGGTCGTCCCCACTGCTCCTTCACGACAACGCGCGACCCCATACTGCGCAACAGACAGTCTCCAAGCTGCAAGAGCTGGGGTTGGAAGCTCTCCCTCATCCGCCATACTCACCAGACCTTGCACCTACCGACTATTACTTTTTCCAAAATTTAGACAACTTTTTAGTGGGTAAAAAATTCAATTCCCGAGAGGCAGTACAAAATGCCTTTGAAGAGTTTGTTGCCTCCCGTCCAGCTGATTTTTACAAGAAGGGCATCAATAAACTGCCAATGCGTTGGCAAAGATGCGTCGATTGCATGGGTGATTACTTCGAATAACAGAAATAAAAAAGTTTGAAAAAATAAGTACTTTCACTTATTGCATACAAAACGGCAATTTCATAGGTAAAGACCTAAAACCAGATAAGCAGACACACAAGTTAAAAAATAGTATAAGCATAGGTATATCTTACCAAGCGAACTTAGATCTGCTAAGCAACCTAATAATATCCTCTGTTTGATGTCTGGTGGAAGACAGGGTCCCAGAATTGTCTATGACGAAATGAGACTTCGCTACTTTATCTTCAAGCGGCATTTGACAGCTGATTCGTTTCTTAGCAACTGCTTCAGTGAATGAATTTCTTTTGCACAATCTCTCCAATTGCTGGTCTTCTTCGCTATAAATTACAAGACATTCATTCACATAAACATTATGCATATAGAAGTAGAAGTATATTTCCACAAAACGGCATGGAAAAGGACCACATAGAAAACTCGTAGGCCGTTGACACATCTTGAAGCACTTGAAAGCCAGAGCCAGAGCAATTGCAATGTTAGCAGATCTTGATGCAACAGGTGTAGATGGTTATGCAGGCAACAACAGCCACCGCAGCAACCTCCACAGCATCCACCACAACACATTTTTGATGAGGTCTAGAGTACTTAAGTCGAAAAGAAATTTTCACAGAGGGTAAGTTGTGAAAGAATAGACAAACTGTTTTCACTTTTTATACAAGTTTTTTTAAGCTTTTTGCAATTGTTGTTTGTTTGTGAGTACTATGGATATTATGTGCTAGTAGTTTTATTCAGACTCATATTCCTAAAATGTGGCTTTGCATTTACCAAACAAGAAAATGTTTTAAAAACAATAAGTAACATGACTATGTAAAATTTTTAATGAAACATATGTTGTCTATGTATCTCGGACCATTATTACGAATTTATTGACATGTAATTCATTCAAATACTTTCAGTAGCTTACATATTAAGGTATAACATACATACAGACAGACATCTGAAAATATTACCTTTCCTTTTGACTTCACCATAGTCAGGTAACAAGTACTATTCTTTTACAATAAGCATATTAACATCATACATATCTTTGACAGGGCTAGTGTAGAATTGTTCTTTGGCAATTTGGAAGGTCAAAAGATAGATTTAAAAAACCGCTACTAACAATAGAAATGTTTTTTTTTTATATCTGATCCTTTCTAACTGTTAAAAGAGTTAATGGTAAATGAGTATTTAGGAGTTGTCTGTTTCTATAATACTGACATTGTTTTAATTTTATTCAACTCCTCTACAAATATTCTTGGTTGTTCTTATTAAATACTTCTTAGCTTGTGTTTTTATAAGGGTATGGTAAGAAGTAGTAATAATTAACATATTGAAAGTAGGTTAAAAATAATGTAAGTATACTTAAATATTCTAGCTAGATTCAAATGTACTGTATTACTACCTGCATACAAACTTATTTGTATGTACTACCTGCATACAAACTTATTTGTATGTACTACCTGCATACAAACTTATTTGTATGCAGGTAGCATACAAATAAGTTTTATGTTCTTAAATTAGACTTTGAAATGGTTTTCTTTAAATTAATTTAGTTAGTAGGTTATATTGTTATAGTTTATTTACTAGGTTGTGTATTTAATGTAAGCGTATTGTTCATAGATTACTGATTCTTACCATACAACTGTGATAATTTTGTGCATAAAAGTCAACATTTTGCCAGTTTCAAACAACAGTGGTACCTCCATAACTATATAGCTATTTCCTGTGAAGAAATATGTTATTGCCATCTTCATCATAGCACTTTGGATTCTTGGATGTGTGATAGAATTCAACTTGCGCCTCTTCTCTACATCATTAAAGACCACTTCACCTAATCGTGTTCTATTCACTTTGCCATCGGGTAGTAAAACCTCTTCACCAAAGTAGTCTCTTAATTCTTTCCAGGCTTTTGTTCCTGGCTCCAATACTGAAATAAAAAAATAAATAAAAGATTGATGGCAAAGCAGAAAAAAAATTCAACTAACATCAAAAGGTTTCATAATATTAGGTATGTATATTTTGTCAAGTGTAGCACTGTAGGATTCTGTTGGTTTTCAGATTTATTACCCACTACCCACAGTTAATAAGTAACAACTTGATAAGTTTCTGTATGTTTTCTTTTTTAAAGTGGGTACATTTTAAAAGTTGTGTGACAAATGGGGCTAGCTTAGTTAGATCAAATTTTACTGCTACACTATATTACTTATACTACTGCTCCACCTGCGTCTTAACTAATTAGGTGTTACATATATGTGGCCAACGGTTTAATGTGTTATATCACAAATGGCATTATTAATGTCATTAAATATTAAGCGACAGCTCAAGTGTGGGTTGTTTGGACAAAGGGGTAAGGTGGGTTTAGCGCATAGTTTAGCACAAAGTGATTTTAGCTACATTATTTTCTAACTATTGACTGCACGGTTGGCCGAGTGGTGTCAGCGGTCGCCATGCCGCTTGCTACTGCGCCAAGTGTCGTGGGTTCAAATCCCATGCAGTACCTACAACACTTTGTGTGATCCACGAATTGTTGTCCCGAGTCTGGATGTTCTTTGTGTCCGTTTCATGTATGTTTGTAAAGTCCCCCACGACACAGGATGTTATTCCTAATGTGGGAGTTGTCTTTTAAGAAAGAAAAAAAAGAAAAAAAAAGAACTATCTACAGTATTAGGACCTATCTGAGTGATGGGATTGGTGGTGTTTTAATTATCTGAGTGTTTCTTTAATTTAAAAATTATTATAAAACATGCTGTAACTGTGGTATATAGGAATAAGTAATATAGTACAAAATATTATTAGTAAACTATATTCATTACTACTTGCAGTTACAAGTTAGTTGAACAATACTTAAGCAGCACGAAAAAAAATTAAAAGTAGAAAGTATAGTTTTTAGCTTTATATTAAAAATATGAATTTAGAACATGTAGGTAATTAAATAATTTAATATATAAACATACCCGACTTATTTACCTTTTTTAGCTATTTCATCTGCGTCTATAACCGCTATTCCATGCTCTCGAAATATTGAAAGCACGGTACTCTTTCCAGTCGCAAGCCCTCCAGTAAGCCCTACTATGAACATGTTTTTTTAATGAACGAATAACTGCTAGGCAATGATTATAGAATTGAATCGCGACACCAAATGAGTTATATTTAAATGTGAATTATAAATTCTTTCAATAGTTCAATGTCAAAGCTCATCCTATTGTTTGACTGTCATTTTGATTGACATGACAGTAGATTGACATCGGTGTTACCAATTTTACATTAAATAAAATCTTCGCTTAAATGTTTAAAACACGATAACGAGGGCTGGTCATGAAAATTAAATAATGAATTAAATAAATTATAGTTTAAACGTTATGTTGGCAATAATATAAAATGGTTAGACCTCATGACCAAACTTCCTTTCTACTTCTTTTTCATCTGCAATTCACCGGTCGTAGTCACCTTCCAAAACCCCACTTTATCTCTTTTGCAGGGGACCTACTCACGCTCTGTCTTCCAGTACGTAGTCACCACTCCAAAACTTTTGGCACCATCGACTTTCTATTAACGAACAATGGTTACACTTATAATTGGTTAATTTCTGGACAACATCGGTATGGTTTGTCTACGAATCTCCTCATCTCTACATTGATCACACAGAGAAACTCAAAACTTTGCCCTCCCCATTACTTTTTGGATGGCTTTGAGCCTTCATATAAGAAAATCAATACGACCTTCAAACCTTCAAGAAAAGAGCGTAGGTACTCCTTCTTAAAAGGCCGACAACGTACTTGTGACGTCATTGGTGTCCATGGGCGGCAGTAATCGCTTACCATAAAGCGATACGTCTGTTCGTTTGCCCACTATTCAATAAAAAAAATAAGAGGTGCTTTAAAATATTATTTATTTAGGTAGGTACTTCTAAAAAGGCACATTGGACTTGGGCATCATTCTGTGTCGAAGGGTCGGCAGATGGGATGTCTTCAGGGGTGAATACTAGGTCCATACTTGTAGAATATACGCTTCGAGGATTATCTTACAAAACCTAACCTAAACGCGTATGCGGACGACGGTTTAATAATGGTAGAATCTATAATTATTATTGATATAACGAATACTAGAGCAGGCCAATAGATTTTTGAACTTAATATCTGTTTGATGTGAAATCACCTACGTAATCGCTTAACTTTAACACCAAAAAATCCTTTCAGCTGCTTCCGAAAGATAAATAATAAATAAATAAATAAATGGCATGGCTACCTGCTAACTTGATTAGACGGCCAATTTTCAGGTATCAGGTAATCAAGGTACTTAAAAACATAACGAACCTCACGTAAATTCTGAAAGCTGATTTTCACGTATATTTTAGGGAATATCCTTAAAAATAAGTCGCCAATACTCCCAGACACTTTCCGTGGGCCGATTTTCTTAACAGACGCTTTCAAGCTCCCAAAATAATGACGTAACTTCACGTAAATTCTGATGCTCCATTTTTATATATGTCTACCAGCCAACTATTTTAAAACCTCTTACAAAAAGACAGACCGATCCAAAGGGCCAATCATCCCCTAAATTCAATTTTAATATCTCTGTGGGTAAGAGCGCGAGGGCATTATCCACACGCATGAGACTGAGTCAGATATGTATCAGCATATTTTGACTTCTCTATCTCTCTCTTACAGTTCACTCATATCAATTGATTATTAATTTTAAAAGAAAATCAGTTAAAAATTAAATAATCAGGTAAATAATTAAAAATTAACTTGTAAAAAAATGCTCATTTGACTACCATAATTCTTGAATTTTATCGTCCCGGGTCAAAAAATTATATATAATTACGTATGGAAATTGGCCCTATATAATTATATGTAATGAATTTCTTCAATTTTGTATAATTATATATAATTATGAATAATGATCTACCGCGTTCCCGTGACATTCTGTCGATTTTTTCTGTTGACATCGTGACTTGCTTGGTTAACGCGGCCATTTCAGAACATTCACTACTGCGCGACGTAGAAGCGATTGCTAATGTTGAGACTGCTGGTGCTTGCAAGCCGATTTGTTTGATGTGTGATTGCTAAACAGAAGTGTAGCAAGTATAGTTAGCACGATTCATTGGATAATTTTACGAAATCGCAAAAAATCATTACTCAACGGACACAGTAGAACACTGAATACTTTTCTTGTGAGCACTGCTGCCGGATACTGAGTTAACTGTAAGAGAGAGATAGAGAGACAGAGAGGCAGAGAAGTCAATATATCCTAATACATGTCTGACTCAGTCTCATGCGTGTCGGTAATGCCCTCGCGCTCTTACCCACAGAGATATTAAAATTGAATTTAGGGGATGATTGGCCCCTTGGATCGGTCTGTCTTTTTGTAAGAGGTTTTAAAATAGTTGTCTGGTAGACATATATAAAAATGGAGCATCAGAATTTACGTGAAGTGAATTGAAAGCATCTGTTAAGCAAATCGGCCCACGGAAAGTGTCTGGGAGTATTGGCGACTTATTTTTAAGGATATTGCCTAAAACATACGTGAAAATCAGCTTTCAGAATTTACGTGAGGTTCGTTATGTTTTTAAGTACCTTGATTACCTGATACCTGAAAATTGGCCGTCTAATCAAGTTAGCAGGTAGGCATGCGTTCTTAGTACATACTACCACTACGCAATCAGCCACATTTCGTTCGTCAGAAAATACGTGACGTCTGGCGGCCCTGGGATCTTGGACTATTACTATGAAAAATAATACCTCTGTGGCGACCTCCACATACAGCGCCATCTACCGAAGATACACTGAACTACGAAGTAACGCACTGTACCTACAAACTACAATACACGGAGTAACTACCAATCCTGAATCGCGCAAATAAAGTTCCCGCGCCGATTATCATATATAAAACATCTCAACATCAACTGTTGGGCAGTAGCCCGCCAGGCATGATCACCTCGCCTGGTCGGAGGATCCTTCCTTTGTGTTGAGTGGAACATTACACCCGTTCCCCCACACCTCAATTTGTTAAGTGCCAACAATTATCTTTAGAAATAAGTTTTTCATTTATCTAACATATGTATTAGAACAGTTAATGTAAAATACTAAAAGATTTCAAGGAAATCTGCGACTTGGAGCTTGTCATTTAAAACACTAAATATCATTTTATGGCGCTACTTATTTGGGTTTTATTAGATATGAATTCTGTCGGTGTAATTTGTCGTAAGCCAAACGATTAATTTATAACGGCGAACGATAAACGGCATTAATATTCTAGTGCAAGGCCAGGACGATTATAAGCACTTAGATTTTACCAGTAGGTACCTATTGGCGGGTGTTCTTGCAGTTGATCTCAAAGTGCCAAGACGTGTAGCTATGTTCTATTCCACACTAGAAAACATGAAATGCAATTTTAGAGGCGTACGAGACTGCGATAAAATTAGAAGTATGTTTCAATAGCAGTCCGAAGTCAATAACGACATCATAGACGATTGGCAACAACGATGGAATGTATCGTCTAAGGGACACCACCTATACCAGTTCTTTCCTTTTAGCTTTTCCTTAATTCACTTAATTTCTTACAGGCCACGGTAAGTAACTTTAAAAGCCAACAATATTATTTCCTTTTAAATTAGTTAATTCATAATTTATTTATGTTATAGAGGACTTACAGCTAACATACACAATACTTTATGTCGTACCCACACCCACAGTTAATAAGTACGACAATAACCGCGTAAACGCCGCGAGGCGAAGCATTATCTTTATAAATTGTAGCCTATGTGTTATCCTGGTGTACAAGCTATTTTATTGTAAAGTTTCATCTAAATCCATTCAGTAGTTTTCGCGTGAAAGAGCAATAAACATACTCACTTACATACTCACAAACTTTCGCGTTTATAATATTAGTAGGATTATTTATCCGTTCTAAACTAAAAATAGACTTCGTGGCATGCCAGATACATTAGACAAGTTTTTAAATCATGCTGTTTTTCCATATTATGAGCACTTAAAGTCGTAGGCAAAGATTTAGGTTACGGACTCAACTTTGCTCAGCGAAATATCTCAATAAAAATTTCGTATGAACAACAAACCGTGCTTATTCACTGGCTGTAAAATGAATGCTCGTGTTTTGATATTTATTTTTTAATAATTAATGGCAAAGTTGTAGGCGGTGTCACAATTGTTAAACAAAATAATTAACGTATTTTTTAAATAATTTAATTGACTTTTTGCAAAATTTTGTAATTATAATTATAAAATAGGTTTTCGAAAACAAATTAGTATCTACATATATAGGAATATGTAGGTAATTGTACATAACAAAAATATTATGTAAATCAGTAACAGTTCTTACTAATTCTTCTCTAAAAGCTAAAATCAAGTGGGATAAAAAAGTATACAAAACTTAAAATCTATCTCAAAATTTGATTAATTTACTGTTAAATATATAATAATTTTAACAATTCAGTAGGTCTGCCAAATGGCTTACAATGCATATTTTTAGCTTTATTTATAATTGTCCTACGCTTATACCAAATCGCTTATCAGCTTCATAAGATGAAATAACTTTTTCTGCAGTAGATCCACGGCAACATCTAACATTTCTACTGAGTAGTAGTCCTCCTGGTTTTCTCCTGTTTCTTTTTTAGTGGTCCCCATTTTTCATAGCTGAATCAAAGCTTATAGGCTGTTGTGAGATATATTAGAAGACGTGTACACTATGAGTGTATTAGGGGTTCCATACCACCACCAACCATAATATTACCATCAAATGATTATCATCAATAATTGTATGATATACTCGTACAAGTATTATAGACTTACAGCCCCTGCCCCTGCGGCAGGCATGTGAGTAGCCCGCTTTAGTCGAGGGACAATGTAGGCGATAGTTCGCTCGCCGTATTATTATAGTATACTAGCTGATCCACGCAACCTCGTTTGCGTCTTATATAGCCCGTAGCATGAAAATTTTCGCAAAGTAAGTAACTTTTCTAGTTGATTTTTACACCTTGTGTCCGAAAAACCCAAATATCTTACGGAACCCTATTTTTTTCCAAAATAAAATATAGCCTATGTTACTCGTGGATAATGTAGCTTTCGAATGGTGAAAGAATTTTTAAAATCGGTCCAGTAGTTTTTGAGCCTATTCATTACAAACATACAAAAATAGGTACAAATCTTTCCTCTTTATAATATTAGTATAGATTGGCTCGCTGTGTCTGAATGTGAAACCGGTTCTCTAAAACTGAGCCTACTTTCATATTGAGGGACCATATTGGAATTTGAAGGTGTTGAATGCACCAGGCTTTTGTGAAATTTCTCAAACAACTGTAAGTTAAGTAATTAATTTGCAAAAGCAGTAACTCAAAAGTTACAAACAACATGCCAATGTTCATAATTTTAATTTATGCATTATGACATTTCTAATTTTACAAATAACATTCTAAGTTATCGGTTTTCACTTCTATCAGCAGTCCTTATGGATGCCATTTTTTTTAATGAATATTTCATTGTTGTGCAGTAAACATTTTGTCGTATGTTTTAATATTGGTAGATGATATCAAATATTAAAAAATAATTTAATTAGGCAGTCGCTAGTTTTATTTATCCAAGAAAATCCTACTGAGTGATCACCTGGACGTAGTATTTCTTCATAGGAATTTGATTACTATTTTGCAACAAACCTGTACATTATTTGAGACATTTTAGTAAAGTAAGCTTTAGTCAAAAATACTGCTAAGGGATAGACTGCATCATTAATCTATATAATTACCTATTGATTTGTAAATGGTCTTTTTTGTGACGAGCGTTTCAATTGAGGGACCACCTTCAATGAATTAAATCTTATTGAAATACTGCTTTTACAAACCATAGGTTGAATTCACAATCGTTCAGATTCTTTTACGAACGCTAGAAGCACACAAAATCCAAAATTTCGTTGTAGTTTCCACTCAAACTGAACCTAGGGTCATCAATTAAAGGACTACCTACCGCTATATAGCATATCTTTTTATACAGTAAACGAGAAAGGTAGATATTTAGTCAATTGGTTTTTACAAATCTTTTTCTAAGAGTCACTTAGTGCAGTTGTAAATTTTAACTAGTTCACAAGACATGGTTGTTACTTAATTTAATATATATATATATAATAATAATTATTATTATTTATTCATTCTTTTTTACATAATTCCTATGAAAGCCCTCACTTCTGAGCTACGTAAAAACCTGTGTTACAGTGCCCTCAGACAATTTGGTTGATACACTTAGTGAATAAGATAATTCAAAAATAATTAATGGGTACTTAACCCATGTTTATGTTTCAGTGTGTAAGTGTGTTTTTGTGTGTGTGTAAGTGTATGTGTGTGTATGTGTATGCGTGTGTGTATTGTTTGTATGTGTGTATGTTTATGTGATAGTTTTTCCGTATGGGTCTGATTCATGAGATACAGGGAGTACTTATTAATTGGCAAGCAATAACATTTCTGTTTGATCGTAGTTTAGTTGTAGCAACCAGTTTTTTCAGAATTTAAAATCAAAATTAAGAATTTTGATTGTAAATTCTCTAATAGAAAGAGGATGCCACGTTTCATTTTATACATTACATTTTACATTATCATTTGCATTATAGGGTATGTATAGGGTAAGTCTATGTTGTTTTGTTACAATTTTGAATATATACAATTGTCTGATTGTTAGTAGTTCGCAATTTGCTATGTAATTGTTTAGTCGGATATCCATAGAGTTTAAAAGTCATTACCTTCAGTAAAGACCTCTGAGCTCTTTCTAGTTGCATCAAATAGGATTTACCACCCCAGACCCCCACACAGTATTCAAGTATGGATTGAGCAAAGGCGTAATATACTATAAGTTCACTTATACTGCATCGCGTTAAGCGGAGCCACTAATTCCTCAAAATACAGGAATACCTAGTTTGAGGATTAGGGGTCTTATTTAATTGTCTGCCATACTAGCTAATATACTTTGCCAATGTAAGTAAATGACTTTGTAAATCCCTTATTGTATGGTTAGGTTTATGTAATAAAATTACTATTATTATTATTATTATACTCGTATATCACGAAGTAAAGAAAATTACGCGATATGGTAAGTTTTTTGTAAACCCAAATTAACTTTCTAGTGCGACCAGTAATAACATTTGTTTGGGGTTCCCAAGACAGTCTCTCATCCAAGATATCACCCGAGTATTTGACATGAGTCACTTTTGTAACAGAAAGACAAAAGCAGTTAGTACTGTCAGAATACTCACAAGAATGAACTTTAATTTCAACTTTATAAGGTTAGTTTTAGAAAAAGAGAATTGCAGAAATAAGGTTTTCAAGACATTGAGGGTAAGAAGATAGGCACTAAGCCATTGGCTAAGTTGATGGAGGCCCTTTTCACAACAATTGTTTGAGATCGTTTACTAAAGCCTGGTGCATTCAAAACCTTCAAATTCCAATGTGGTCCCTCAATGGGAACGCAGGCCGCACAGGGTGCTTCATTATATGCCTTAAGTATTCGTTAAAGAATTATTCTTTAAATAATGCGTAGTCCACTTGGCTGTGAATTGGCAAATCTTTACAGTATTTAAACAGTCCATTTGCATTGTCACGAAATTATTATTTCGTTTTTGTTGAGACTATATTTTTAGACTTAATATTGGTAGGTACATTTATGAAAACTATAATTACAGTTTCTTTATAGACGTGTTTATTAATTTACTTGTTTTTAATTAGTCGTAACAAATAGATATGATTGTATTAATTTAGTGTAGTCTTCATCTTTTAAGTGATCATTGTTAAAAATACAATTCACGCTTCCACAACAAAAGTAAACCGTAAGTCGAAAACCAATAATATAGAACTACTGAGTCCTCGTGCATAGTTAACAAAACCGAATAAATAAGGTTCAGTTTGCGCAGGAAAGAGGGCCTACGTACTTTGGTGAGGCGCGTCGGGGCGTGGAGTAAATATTAGGGCGGAGTTACTTCGATCGCTGAAACTGCCCTCTGTTTTCCGACGATATATTTTACTGACACTCATAACGCGCTGAACTCTCACCGATACCACACTGCCGCAATTATAGTGGTGCTGAATTTAATTCATACAATTCCTGACTATGGTTTAGTTTAATGAACTTTCTCTTTGAAATTACCTTACAATGTTCAATATGGATGGAGTCAATGGCTCCCGATGTCCTTCAATCGAAAATGCGAGTGTAGTGTCATTACCTGTGAGTAGTTCTCCAACATCAGCTCATAGTTCAGATATCTATTTATATGATGATTCGTCAATGTCAGATGGTAGTCTTTATGCAAGCGATCAGGAAAATCACTCCACTCCTAGAAGACGGTAAGTAAATATGAACGTTTATTATAACATAACAGAACTTCTTTGGCTCGGCGGCTTACAATCTATAATTTGCTTTTTGTATAATCCAATGCGAATTGGTATTTTTATGACTCAATATAAACTAAAGGTAGAGTACCTATTTTACCTATTGTTAAATCATGTGTCTGAAATTAAAATCAGTGTTATTATATTCGTGATGATATTTACCAAACCTACAGACTAAGAAAGCCTTTATTAGTCCACTGTTGGACATATCGTTAGATAGAATATTTTCATCATTGACATAACTAAAATACCCTTAAATTGTTACTACATGCATCTACAGATTCCCATTGGAAAAAATAATTTTGGATTAGCTTTTCACTTTTTTGTAAATAAATTTTATCATTCAAAATTATTTTTAACCGACTTTAAAAAAAGGAGGAGGTTGTCAATTAGGCTGTATTTTTTATGTTTGTTATGACCTCATGACTTTCGACTGGGTGAACCGATTTTGATGATATTTTTTTATTTAAAAGCTAGTGCTTCCCGTGTGGTCCCATTTTAAAATAATCCAGTTCTTGAAGTAGGTTTTTTGTTGTTAAAATTTGAGATTATTATTAATGTTTTTTTTTACAAAATTATGATGTAATTATATTATATATCTATTATGTAATATTAAGTGATCTCTACTACTAACGATTAAGATATCTACTACTCTAATTTAGGGGTAGTAATATTCAATGAGATTCAATAACTGTAAAATTTGACTACAAAAATAAGTACTTACCTACACCGAATATAATTCATTAATTTCCACGTGAATGTGTTCTGAGTTTGTACGCTAAATAATTTGTAAGTAAAACATTAATTGTACCAATAAAAAATTACGAACACGCATACCTATAACACTAACTACAAAAGACTTAATCTTTAAAATGTGTATATTATATGATTTTGAATTAATAATATAAAATAAATGAGCAAATATGTGCCCAACTAGCAATACCACGGTAATTATATTTTGGATTAATATCTAGCTTATGACACTCACAAATAATGTGGCCTTGTTACAAAATGTTCAAACTCGATTCAGTAGATCCAACTTTACAAACTTTATAGTATTTACCTATTATTTACCCACTTTAATATATTTTGAAGATTTGTAATATCACCCATTCCAGTATGATCTGTACTGAATCTAAAATTTTAAGTAATGAACCTAGATGGAGCCCAATATTCTATTAAATGTATTCATTTTTAACATGACATGCAGTACAGCTTAGCGATTTTTTACATTTTGTTAAAAGGAGGAGGCTCATTTATGGAAATAATTTAAGTAAATTGTATATTTTATCATCTATATCTATAGAAATAAATAAAAATTGGAGTGTCTGTGTAATATTAAAATAACCACTTTTTACTAAATGCATATGCGTATAAGGTAAACATACCAAAACATTTTTTTTTATATTTTGTCTGTCTGTCGATTTGTGCCGGCTTATCTCTGGAACGGCTGGACCGATTTTGACGGGACTGTTACTGATAGGTAGCTTATGATATAAGGAGTAACTTAGGCTAGGGTTTATTTGCACTAGTTTCTTTCGGCGGCGTTACCCGCGGTACGACAATAACCGCGGGTAACACCGCAGCGTTAGTCTAGTCATCAATAATATGGTTTTATTTACGTTTCAACTGAATATTCCATATCGAAGGATGGAAAATGAAGGGCCTTTAGTTTATTATATGAATGCTTCGTTTTTTTAATATTTAGTACCTGGAGCCGTTACCGAGCTTCAGAATATATCTATTATATAAAATTCTCGTGTCGTGTTGGTACGTAATCGAACTCCTCCGAAACGGCTCGACCGATTTTGATGAAATTTTTTGTGATTATCCGGTATCTATGAGAATCGGTTCTTATCTATTTTTCATCCCCCTAAATGTTAGGGGTAGTCCACCCCTAAAAAATTTTTTTTATTTTTTTGTCAAAATTTTTAATTTCTATTTTTTTATGATGCAGCATTAGAAAATACATACAACCCTAGATTTTCAACCCTCTACGATCAACCCCTATTTTTCCATCGCGATTTTTATTGACCCACCTCTACAACATATATTCCCTTTTATGGCAAAGCAACGTTTGCCGGGACAGCTAGTATTTATATATAAAAGAATTGCGCTTTTAAAAGCTTATTAATCGGGTTATCATAAAGCTTACTTTATCTTTGCAAGATAGAAAACTACTATTTGATTAGAAATTTAGCTTTTGTGGCACCACCCGCGTGTTTGTCGGTTATCGCAGCAAAGAGTAGCCTATGTCCTTCCTCAAGAATCAAAGTATCTCCATACCAAATTTCATCGGAATCGTTGCAGTGGTTTGGTCGTGAAAGCAGGACTGACAGACAGAGTGATTTTCGGGTTTATAATATAAGTATTGATTACTAGCTGATCAGGCAAATATTGTTTTGCAATAAAAAAATAGGAGTTGGTCAACCCTATCATTTAGGGGTACGAAAAATAGATGTTGACCGATTCTTAGTCCTACCCGATATGCACAAAAAATTTAATAAAAATCGGTCCTGCCCTTTCGAAGGAGTTTGGTAGCAAACACCGCGATACGTGAATTTTATATAAATAATATAATTAACATATGCTATTAGTTTTACTCGTAAGGCATATAAATATCTAGGATCTATACTATGAATAAATTCGTAGCGTATGTGCTACAACTCCTTTTTAAGAAAAAGGCAACTCCCGTGCTAAAAGTATCCTGTGCCTCGAGGAATTTTTAAAACGGACAAAAAGAATACCCTGACTCAAAACAACAATTTAAGGATCACACAAAGTGCTGTCTCATGCATAGAATTTGAATCCACAATACTTAGCGAAGAAGGAAATGGTGCAGCGTGGCGACTGCTTAAACCACTGGACCATACATGCAGTATTTAGCAAGAAATACTCATATTTATTTTTATATCACAGGGTTATTTCCAGGTCTGAATACCGGCGAATGACCAGACGTCGATCTTCATCGCTACGGTGCCCAGAGCTGCAGATTCAACAGCGGCAGGCCGCAAATCTACGCGAACGGCGGCGCATGCAATCTATCAATGATGCATTTGAAGGGCTAAGGGCCCACATACCCACGCTGCCATACGAAAAAAGACTGTCCAAAGTAGACACTCTGAAGCTGGCTATTGGCTATATTAGCTTCTTAGGTGAATTGGTGAGCATCTTTTAAAAATATTTAAAATTATATGTTTTATCCAGTAAGATTATTACAAAACTGTTTACTAGCTTTAAATCTTTGCAATGATTACGTTCATACCAGTTGACTTTAACAAGGTGAATCAGCAAAGTAGGGAGGCCTTGTGAAGCTTTTTAAAAGCTACTATTACTTACAAATTAAGTAACATATAGGTAATCTTACTATATTTAATAATGAATACAATTTCTAGGTCCGAGCCGAGAGATGCTCCTCAGAATCCATGTTTTCGGGAGTGAGCAACACACACAACAGGGATGAGCAGAAGAAAGTTGTCGTAAGAGGTAAGTTTTATATTTATCTAAATAAATTCAAAGCATAATGCTTTGAATTTGCATAACTAATGATGGAACTTGGTACAATACATTCTAGAATCAAACTAATTTTTGAATATGCCATAAGGTGTCCGCTCAGGTAAAGCTTAATTAAAATAGTGGAATAAGTTCAAGTGAATTTGATTCTAGAATATAAATTTCAGATTCATAAGAAATTAAAGGTAAAATAAGAACTTGATAGTCTTAATAGAAAATCCTTGAACTTAGATTCGTAATATTTGTTAATGATGAAAATGACCTACTTCTAATGAAGAATAATTAAGAAGAGTAATAAGAGGTATAAATTACAATCAAAGATTATTCCGATTTTGCTCATACGTCAATTATGAATATGACTAAAATTTCAAGTTGAGTATCTTAACTCAACTTTCAATTTTACAATTGTGTCGCAATAAACACACTTTAGAACTCTCTCTCAAATGAATATAGATTCCAAGTTTACATTCAGAACTGATTAAATAAACAGATACATATAATTTGGAAAAAGAACAGCAAATTTAACAGTTTAGACAAACAAAACAAAAAGAATTAGGAACGCAAGCCTTTGTGTCGGTTACTTTCATCTTCTTCATGATAAAAACAAAAGAACATGCGGTGACAAATTTAACTGCAGTTATTTTTTTGAGTTTTCTCTTACTGAATACTGGCTTCGTGTGAAGAAATTAAGTAGGTATAAAACCGCCTGATACTAGGCCTAATGAAATATACGTCCCAAATTGTACGGTATCATAAGTAGATAACAGTGATATGTATTTATCTTCGTAGTCATCATTTCAAAACAGATCATTTTCAAACCCTTTCTCGTAACAGTCGTCTAAGGTTTGTTGTCGTGAATCGCAATATGAGTACATAGATAGACAGAGTAGCACATGAACAGCTTTTATATATTCACTGATGGACATAGGCCCCTAGTTAGAAATAAAGTTTTGACCGACTATTTTGAAAGTACACACCTCTTTGCACCTCTCTACAATCTATCAGTTACTCTAGTGACAGTAGGTATAGTCACCAGTAATTAAGAAATTGACAATCTGTAGATATGTGTTGATATAATGCCTCGAAGAATTAGGGAAGACGTGAATCGAAATTATAATATTGTATTCAAGATTATTTTATCAAACAGTTTAAATTTTTAAAGGTCTCACTCTTTTCAATATCCTTTCTTATATACCTATTCCTACTTAAACTCTGTTAAAATGGTAACTGAAATTATATCTTGCTTGTACAGTAGAGTTATATATCCACTAACGTAAGTAGTAATATATTTAGGTTTTACAAAACCTCAATTTCTTATCTAACTTTAGGAGTACTTGCGTATGACTGTGGCTCAAGCCTCTGCGTCTTTACATAGTCACTATCACTACATATCTATATAAATAAATAAAATTGGAGTGTCTGCTTGTATGTACGGTACACATACCAAAATATAAATTTTTAAAATTCTTGTCTGTCTGTCTGTCTGTTTGGTCCGCCTAATCTCAGGAACTACTGGTCCGATTTGAAAAATTATTTCAGTGTTGGATAGTCCATTTATCGAGGAAGGCTATAGGCGGAAGGTTATATATATCATCACGCTACTACTAATAGGAGCGGAGCACCAATGAAGAATGTTTCAAAAACAGGGGAAAATTTTCACGCCACGGGCAATATAAGACGCAAACGAGGTTGCGTGGTTTAGCTAGTTATAAATAAAAAGTCCGCCGTCGCCGCGATAAACTCAAAAGCCACTGCACGGATTTTGATGGGCTTTTTACCAACAGATAAAGTGATTCTTAAGGAAGGTTTTTGTATATAATTTGTAAATTTTTTCAGTTTATTAACTGAAATATAACGATATTTTTAAAGACGTCGAAAAAAAATTAAGCCGCATATCTTCTCGGGGTAACTAAAGCTATATTATATTTTTCGTAGAGAGCCCGTGCGAAGCCGGGGCGGGTTGTTAGTATGAAATAAAATCGCTGTCTGTTCTCTTAGATCTTTAAAACTACTTAATGGATTTGAATGCAGTTTTCAGCAAAAGATAGAGTAATTCAAGAGGCTTATATATGCATATACATTTAGTAGAAAAATCCGAGAATCTCAGAGACTTCTTGCGACCCGAGATGGGTCGCTAGTTAAAGATAATATGCTTTCCACAATAAATCGCTACTGAGGTGGTATGGTTTCACTGTTCTTCTTGATTACAAAGCCATACTTATATTATAGGTAAATGCAGAAGTAAGTCTGTCTGTCCTGCTTGCACGGCCAAACCGCTGCACCGATTTCAATAAAATTTGACATGGAGATTCTTTGATTCTCGAGGAGGGCATAGACTACTTTTTGCCGCGATAAGTGACAAACTCGCAGGCGGTGCCGCGCGCGAAAGCTAGTTCTATATAAACACAGAGAATAATTTATGTCTTTTATTTTTAATTATGGTCCGGTCTAAAGTCAAGTTATATTGATGCCTATTAGTTATCAAACGTTTAGGTGCTACTAAAAGCAGGCTTTGTTTATTTTTCTTCGATAAAAAGAATACTTGATTAGGTCTTAAAACCTCCTTAGGGTGGCGCAATGGAATTGTTGTTTAACTTTTGTCGCAATAAACGATATAGTTAAACCTTCTAAGTGAAAACTTTTTAAGGCGCGTTAACAGTTTTTGGTTAGCAAAACTCACTCGAATCATCGTCACCAAACGCTTCCCCTAAGCTATATGTAGATATACTGTGTTTATGTGTACTTTTTGGGTATACTAAAAGCGTGAACTCGTGTCATCATCGCCGCACGAATTCCCACGAGCTACAAATCTAAAGCTCGACAATACAATTCACTAGTTACTTAGTTTACACTTGTGGCGACCTCCACATACAACATAACATACTATAGCGCCATCTACCAAAGTTACACTGAACTACGGTGTAACCTACAATACAAAGAAACTACCAATCCTGAATCGCGCAATTAAAGTTCTCGCGCCGATTATCATATATACAACATCCCAACATCAACTGTTGGGCAGTAGCACGCCAGGCATGATCATCTCACCTGGTCGGAGGATCCTCCCTTTATGTTGGGTGGAACATGATACCCGTTCCCCCACACACTTCTATCAGCAGTCCTCAAAGACGGTATCGTTACTTTTTTTCAATTTGTCTTTAATATTTTAATCTAATGACTTTAACAAAGTTATTACGTCGCTTTTCTGTCACCGACGGACGTAAACACGTGACGTAAATTATGAATGGCTCCAAAGCTAAGGCGGGTATTATACAGAAACGGCGTAAGGCGAAAATGCGGAGCAGGCGCAGCGTAGGTCTCATTAAACAGGATGACTTTATTACGATATCATGTCTTCCTCCAAGATTGTTTCCAAATTATATTTTGGAAATTAAAACAAAGCGGCGGGCCTGCACCGCGTCGCTTGAGTACAATTCACGTGTGACGACTAAACGTCTTCGTACATTTTACATAAAAACGTTTTGTATGTAACGATCAAGTGTGCGCTGCACCTATGCCTTACGTCGTTTCTATATAATTCAAGACTAATAGCTGAGGCCATTACGCTGTGAATTACAGCGCGCCACCCTAATTTGTTTTGAGACCTAATCGAGTATTATTTTCATCAAAGAAAAACAAAGAAAGCCTGTCATTTGTCATTGCAGCTAACCTTCAATAACTAATAGGTATCAATACTACTTGACTTTGTAACTCAACCATGAATAAAAAATAAAAGACATGAATCATTCTCTTGTTTATATGTATTACTTGTTGCTATTTTTATAATAGTATAAGAGAAACTTGTAAAATTATTTGTTGAATAAACATTATTATTGTTTAGATTTTTCCCTTTTAGAAGGGTAATTTACCTGTGATGCGGGCCTAAACCAAGCATGATACGTTAAATTGAGAAGGTGGATGATTTTGATGATACTATGCCTGTTGATGATAAAACTATTGGAACTATGTGTACTGTGTTAACTTTCCATTGAGTTTTGAGTTCTATTGCCAGGTCTTGGTATTTTGAGAGTTTTTTTTGAAATAGTGGACTGAAGATTATGACTGTTTGGTATTGCTATGTCTATGATGTAAATAACATGAACTGTTATATCTGCACGGTTATAATGAATAGTTTTGTCTGCTAAGTGTGTGTAAGGAGTGATACCACCACGGCCTCACAGGAAACCGGTGTGAAACAGCGCCTGCGCTGTATTTCACCGAGCGAGTGAGGAAACCGGTGGCCCTACCCCCAACCCCTTCCCCCATCCCCTTCCTCATCCCCCAAAAGCCGGTAACGAACTTGTAACGCCTCTGGTGTTGCGGGTGTTCATGGGCGGCGGTAATCGCCATCAGGCGACAAGTCTGCCCGTTTGCGACCTATTCCAAAAAAACAAAAAAAATTTGATTGTTCCGAAGAAATCTGTTGAGTACCTAGTTTTAAGGATCTGAGAGATCATACAGACAATTTATTGTACACTACGTAAAGAGTAGTACGTAAAACGTACGTACTACGTAAAACCAAAGTCATGCGCAAACCTACTTTGCTAAAGTTTCCTGAGAGTAACATACTAGGACAAGTGCCCTGTATAGAGAACGATAACTCGAAACAAACCCTATGTACCTACATACATAGGGTTTGTTTAAAAAAACTTATATATACATATATATAAGTTTTTTTTATTTTACTGTTTATGTTATTTTGTTTATGTTACCTATAAATATATATATATATACACTAGCTGACTTATGCAACTTCGTCTGCTTCTCTTCAAAAGAAATATTTTTTTCCCAATTAGTAAATTGTGATATAAACTATCCTATCTCTCAAGTTGGATCGAACTGCACATGGTGTGCGAATTTTATTATAATCGGTTAAGTGGTTTAGGAGTCCATTGAGGACAAACATTGTGACACGAGATTTATATATATTAAGATATAAATGTACACGGTTTTTGGCCTAACACAAAAAACAAGGAGACTTTTAAGGAGAGGACTATTAGTAGCTGTTGATGATATGTTTTGTAAAAAAGTCGAATAAACATGTGCAAATGATGTTGTTCAATGGTGCATGAATTGATGGTCGGGTCATGCGGTGCCAGGGCACGACCCCAGTCATTTGTTTGTGCACCTTTTAATGATCGATACACCACTAATATGTGGGTTCCACATTTGCAGAATCAGTGGGATGTTCTAATTACTAGTAGTTTCTTTATTCGTTTACACAAATCTTAAATTTTTCTTACTGTACGAACTTTGCCAAGAGAAAATAGCTTCTTTCATTCAACACAAATAACAGGAGATGTTGCTGAAAACTCCATGGGTCTCGAGAATTTGAATGTCTTATACAAACGACCTCCTATCTAAGGAGATGCTTAAGCAATGGTCTGTTAATTGTTGTTGATGATATAATTAGATTAATATTTGAATTACGCAAATCATATTTCTGAGTTTCGTTCTTAGCCCAGGTGGCTACCAATACGCTTCCGCCGGAATCTACATATTCTTTCTCTTCTATACAGTGTTATGTTTCTTCCTCACACACCTCTTTCTCTCAAAGAACGTTTTCAGTTCTTAAAAACACACATTGCAGGGTCCTGAGGTCATCAGATAATTTGATACTGAAAATGCCAAAACATTCAACTCAGTTTGCAGACAAGTCTTTCACTGTGCAAGCTGTAAGACTTTGGAACTATTTGCCTGAGACAATTCGACAAGCAAATAATTTGCCTGCTTTTAAAACGCTGGTGAAGGACCATTATTTGCCATTATGATTTTTAACCAACTTCAAAAAAAGGAGGAGGTTGTCAATTCGACTGTATTTTTTTATGTTTGTTACCTCATAACTTTCGACTGGGTGAACCGATTTTAATAATTCTTTTTTTATTTGAATTTGGTGCTTCCAGTGTGGTCCTATTTTAATTTGGTCCAGTTGTAACAATGTCATCTATTAGAAAACCAAAGAAATCTTTAATTTGCATTAAGTATGACCAAATGACGAATAACTCAATATTACGCCAACCGATTTGGATGATTCTTTATTTATTTGAATTTGTTCCGTACCCATTTCAATTTGGTTCAGTTCATGAAGTTGGTTTATTTTTCTTATTTTTTTTCTTCTATTCTCTTTTTAGCATATTATATTTAGTCTGTGTATGTATATATGTATATGTAGGAATATGAATATATATAAATGTATGTGTGTTACTTTATGTAAGCTACCCAAAATTTTTGGATAACGAAAATCGGTATCATTGTTGTCTAGAAGAGATCGCCGTGAGCGGCAAGACCGTCTATTATTCCATTTGCATATTTTGTAACTCACCCTTTCTTTTCTTTGAGTGTGTATACAATTAAGATATAAATAAATAATAAATAAATAAAATAATTGATCAGTCAAACTAGAACTATAGTTGATAGACTATGTATAGAGATAGCCTTTTATACTGCTATACTATTAAATAGTCAGGTACGGGGATACGGTGGATATGGATTGTTTTTTCATCGTCTTTTAACTTTATAGTGGACTTCGTTTTAATTTTTTTATGTATTTTAATTATATGTGGGAGTATGCACCGTGGGAGAGCTATGCTTCGGCATGAATGGGTCGGCTCGACCGGAGTGATACCACGGCCACACAGAAAACCGGTGTGAAATAGCGTTTGCGCTGTGTTTCACCGAGTGAGTGAGGATACCGGAGGCCCATACCCCAACCCCTCCCCATCCCCTTTCCCATCCCCCAAAGGTCGGCAACGCACTTGTGACGCCTTAAGTGTTTGCAGGTGTCCATGGGCGGCGGTAATCGCTTTCCATCAGGTGATACGTCTGCTCGTTTGCCCACTATTCAAAAAAAAAAAAAAAAATATCTCTGTTTATTTTATTTATTTATTTTATTATGTATGTTTATTATTTTGAAAAAATAAGAAACATCGAAAATGTAGTGGAAAAATAGCCCAACATACACGTCACAAAGAACGGCGGTTTTAACAATCATAGCTCGGTGGCCAATTAGACCACTGAATCAGACTATCACTAAATGCTATAATATGAGGTTGATGGGCAACAATACTTCTATCAGTATTAAATGTATCCATTCTTGTTGTTGTCCAACTACTTTAAATAACATATTTCTATACTCACAACTTTTTACTTGAAGTGAAAATATTAATAACTTATCCTAATAATTATAAAAGTGAATGTAAGTTGGTTTGTTAACTACTTAACTTTTTAGACATTCTTGAAGGTATTAGAAGTAACATTGTATATTTTTTATTAAATGCAATGCTAGTAACCATTCAAATATCGAACGAACGAAAATTGAAGACTATAAATACTTGACATTGGCAGAAATGGCTGATCCGAGTGAACCGGCTGGTTGCCATTTCATCATAGCGAAATAATTGTCTAGGACGTCTCATTAGCAGAAAGAGATTTTACAATTACCGGAATTTGACTTAAAATGTTAGTAACTATGGCATGGGAAAATATAAAGTTTCCTATCCCACTGTTATATCATCTGGTGATAGCTTGAAAAAAACAATAGGTATAGGTACATGAATACATCAATAGTTTTGCAGGTGTTCTAGAAACCCCTGTGGTAGATTCCTATAATTTTGGTGTCGTGCGTGTTGTTAATTATACGATTATACGTGGGAGCTACCCCTGCGGCGCAGCCGTACGGTAGAACTTCGCAACGGCATACGTTATGACATTGCGTGTGATAGTTCTATGTATTCCCTTATCTCATAACAACACAATTTTGGTCCATCGTTGTTATCGATGTTCTCACGGTAACATTGCGTGTGGCGCTTCCCCAATTCACGAGATCAAAATGTGTCATTAATTTTATTGATTATATTATCAATTTCCTCACACGGTTCGTTACTGGTGGAATAATTTTGATCATGAAACTTTAAAAGTAGCCCTTTATTTAAAAACAATGTGTTTTATGTTAAATTTTCTAAAAATATTGATTCATCTTCTTTTTCCTAGCCTTAATCCCAAGTCGAGAGTCGGCTCCTAGTTCAATCGGTTTTACCTGAACATCAGTTTTTTTCATTAAGAATGACCTAACAACAACTTGGCCCGACCGTATAAAACTAATGAATGAACAATTTCAAGTTTTTGTTAACTATACTTACTAGGTATATAAAGGTATAAATACATTTTACAAGGTTTAAGAAATCCGTTACAAAGATTTGAGTATTTTATCATAACCTAAACCAATTAAAGGTACAGACGACATACGGCCTGCTGTTGGCTATCCAATTCGTTTAAGATTAATATATGTTTATAGCGTTAAGAAGCAGTTATTATTTATGCTTTAGCTAGTTTGCAACATTATTCAATCAAAACAATGGCGTGAAAGCTTTTTTAGCCTTAAAACACTAGCTCTAGCTGTATATTCTGATATGTACCTATAAGATTTTCGCATTGATAAGTAATTAACTATTTTCGTACAAAACTGTCTATATAAAACAAACAAGCCGAATCATCAATGTAATGGTCATCATTATTTTATACTTAGGACATCTAAATAACCTCAATAGCCTCTAACAGCCCACTGCTGAACATAGCTCTTTCAGAGAAAGGAGACTTAGGCCTACTAAACTAAACTGGCCAGACGAATTTGTATAGTGTTTGTTACATATTAGAATACAAAATTTTATAACATAGTCCTAAAGGGTTTTGTCTTTGTCCCAGATAGAGGTAGTAGAAATTAAGATATGTTGAGACTCCGATGCACTCATTAAATAGTACCTATACATACCTACCTGAAAAATACTATGCAAATATACCTAGGACAAAAGTATAATAGAAAGCTCGATGCTTCTTAACAAAATTAAATACCGCTTTTATCATGGACCTTGGAGCGTAATATCGCAAACAATACGCCCCTAATTTTACATACAAAAGCATTGTACACTTGTGCCAAAAATCGACGCTTCTAAAAGTGTAAACAAGGGTGTGAGCATATTTACGAATCACGCCGGAGCAAATTGAAAGATCGCCCTTCGTAAATAGAGCTTGAGTGTATTAGAACACTATTAAGTACTCGACACCACTTTAATGGGTCTTTCGGGTGCATTTAATATAGAAACCACGGTTTGAAGGGGCCAATGCAAGTAAGAAACTTTTTAATTTCTAGTAGGTTTTCCTATGGGCTCGGTGATATAGTTTTTATCAGTAAATTTTTTCAACAGAATATATATTTGAACCAAATTTTGTTCAAGTTTGTTCCAGTTGAAGACATTTGCATGATTGTGTAACATCGATAGATCCATCTATCCAGCATCATCCAGCATTTACCAGCCTACTGCTGCATCTTCAAAAGAGAGCCTTAGACAGGAGAGCCTGAAGCAGTAATACCGTATGGATCTTCAAATGCAGTAAAACATCTTCGACATACTTAAAAATTTCGCCTTTCAGTTCGGTTTGCTATTAATTTGGTCCACTCTCCCCTCAGCATTTTTCTACATTACAATTATAATACGCTTTATGTCCATTGTAAACCTATATAAACAAATAAGACTTTCGTGCAAAATTGTGCTCTATTACAATGTATTACAGTAAATAGATAGGCACGGGCTCCCACAGCCCTTGGACTCATTTTATCTTTTTCAATTATTAAAAAGCACCTTATCTAAGTGTTGTATAGGATTTAGTTAGAGATTAATTGCACACGTGCTGCTTTCACACTAACGTGCCGCCGCTAGTTACTTCGATTCTCGTGTTAACCTACTTTAAAGTAAGTCTTAAAACTTAACTACACATATTATATATATTTTTTTAGAGTACTAAAATAGTGGTGGTAAAACATTGCAGTCGATTAAAAAATATAAAAAACAGTGGCGAAATGATAGTTAATAGAATTATTAAGCGTCCAGAAATGTTATATTATATATTATAATTTATCTGTATACTAAATAATTTTATAATTTTTTTTCAACTATCCAGACCTAAGTCTTAAAACAAAAGGTATTGTAAAAAATGTATAAACTAAAATGACAATAACTTACAACTTTTAATACAAATAGTGTTTCAATATATTTCGAAACCGAAAAAAAATATTTTTGGAATAACTTTTTTCAATTGTTTAAGAATCATAATAGAAAACAAAATATATTTATAAGTATAATACTGGTAATAATAAATTTTCAGCTTAGCTTGTGGTTCTTCTTCTTATTTAATGATAAAAAATATATATACTATCCAGATTTAAATCAAATCTGCTTTTTTGATAATTGCATTTATATGGACGTGTATGCCTTTACTTAGTATATATAGGTGTTTAGCATAAATAAATAAAAAAAAAAAATAGAAAAGCTAAGAACGCTGTGAGTAGGAGCTACTTCCACAATAAATGTATAATTCTTTAAATAAACAATCTTGAATGTATTTTTAGTTTGTAGAATTCAATATTGTTTATTTAAAGAAATGGATAATACTGGGAATCACACAAAGAGGCTTTATCAGAAAAATGTCTGTATTCCATACACCTATATAAATATTGTGTGAATCAAAGAGGTCGATTTAGTTTTTGACAGTTGTTTTACTTTAGAACAGTAAAATAAAATCATTTTGATATTTGGAACTTTTCATTGTTACAATTTTTTCAAGTTCAATATATTTCATCTGTTCATATTTCTAATCTCTTTATTATAATTCAAAATGCCTATTAAACTTTTACTTGCTCGTCAAATATTCGATAGTCTTGGGGGACCGACCGTCGAAGTGGATATGGTGACTGAACTAGGTCTTTTTCGTATTGGAGTTCCATCAACTGATATAAAGAAAATCGCGGAAGCTCTCGAGTTAAGAGATAACGGCCAAGAGTATCACGGAATGGGTGTTTCAAGTGCCGTGAAAAACATTAATACCATAATTGCTCCCGAACTTATCAAGCAAAATCTCGAGGTTACAATGCAAAGAGAAATTGATCAATTTATGATATCATTGGATGGCACTGAGAATCGATCTAGACTTGGGGCTAATGCCATATTGGCTGTTTCACTCGTTGTTGCCAAAGCTGGCGCAGCAAAGAAAGGTGTACCTCTTTATAGGCATATATCCGATATGGCCGGAGTTACTACTATTATTATGCCTGTGCCTCACTTCACTATCTTGACTGGAGGTACTTTATCATCTAACAAATTGCCTTTTCAAGAATATATAATTATGCCCACCGGAGCGGAATCTTTCGCCGAGGCAATGAAGATCGGCACAGAGATATACCACTTTATTAAAAAAAGTATAGTAACAAAATACGAGATAGAGTCCATCTACGTCAGTGATGAGGGAGGTTTTTCAGTTCCCCTCCAGAGTCACAGAGATGCACTTCTATTTCTTACTAGTGTTATTAAGCAATGTGGATATTCAAATAAAGCAGAAATAGCTATCAATGCCAGTGCAACCGATTTATACAAAGATGGTGCCTACGACTTAGAATTTAAAAATCCCAATTCAAATCCGCAAGAGTACATGTCATCTGATAAACTTGCTGAAATTTTCTTGGACAATATTAAAGAGTTTCCCGTGTGTTCTGTAGAAGATCCATTTGAATTTGATGATTGGGCAGCATGGTCAACACTTACCTCTCGAACCACTACACAAATACTAGCTAATGACTTGACCCAAACCAGTGCACGAAGAGTTGGGTTAGCTGTCGAAAAAAAAGCTGCAAATGCGATAGCTATGCGATTGAATCAGGCGGGTACATTGACTGAAGTGATTGATAATTTTAAATTAGCAAAGTCAATCGGTTGTGGAATAGTTTGCATGGACAGATGGGGTGATACCAATGACTTGTTTTTGGCTGATTTGGTAGTCGGTTTGTCAGCTGGCCAAATAAAGTGTGGCGCCCCGGTACGCGGCGAGCGTATTGACAAGTACAACCAGATTCTTAGAATTGAGGAGGAATTGGGAGCTCTAGCAAAATACGCGGGTAAAAATTATCGTGGACAGTTTGTTTAAATCTTTACATAAATATAACAAACAAATACTTAAAATACAATTGTGCTTTAATAAACATGTTTTATTATTGCTATTAGTAAATATAATTAGTAGACTGCAGTTGTAAAATGTAGTACACACGTACGTAGCTCTTCGTAGCAGAGCGGCCGAAACTTCAAGGTATAATTATACCAGTACACTTGTGTCAATGACAGTTAATTTTTAATGTCAATGTCTTCAATTGATTTTGCTGCCACTTGTCGTGAGCTAACTAAAATCAATAGCGGCACTCATGATATGATTAAACCTATGCCTACTAATACAAATTACATCAAAAAACTATAACATCTGTAACTATCTTGTGCCTTTTGACATTTTTAGCAATTTTAATGTCGGACATGTTATTTTTTCTAAAACACACATCTTACTTAACTGGCACAAAAGGAGGGTCTTATTTTAAAGTTACATAATTTAATATTGAATAATTCATATATATTTAACTAGCGACCCTTCCCGGCTTCGCATGGTCATTCGTGCATTTTAAATCTGGAATATCTTCAAATATATATATTTAAATTACTCGTATATACAGTGAAGGGCCATATTGATCTATATTAAATGCACAATATACATAAGGTACTTAATTGGATAAGGATTAATGCTGTATTGCTTAAAATCGCTTCAGTAAATAAACCATTATTTGTCGTAAAATGATAAGAATACAAATTGGTTATTGTGGTTTATCCCTATGAGATAACTTTTTTGTAGACCTTTTTAACGTGTACAATATTGTAGTACTTTATTTAAATGTATGTATATATATAATGTATATAAGCAATATTGTCAGCGTTTCAACGTAAGCGCTAGTTTGTAAGTGTGAGTTCTCTACTATATTATGCATGTACATATAAACCTTCCTTTTGAATCACTCTATCTATTAAAGAAACCCGGGTCAACATCCATCACGTAGTTTTAAAGATCTAAGCATTTATAGGACTGACGGCGACAGCGACTTATTTTATACTATGTAGTGATATCAAGAAATGAGTATCGGCAGGTTTATATAGCCCACACAGTACAGTAATTATTTCCACATTATCAGCGCGTATGATACTATCAATGAATTTGTTATCATAAGCGCAACATAATAAAAAATGCATGGGGACAGGTCAACCCTATCAGGGTGTATCGAAGGGGCTAAAGGACTGTAACAGCGCGCACGTGTTCACCCCTCGCTGATGTCCCCCGAACAATAACATGGGGCCTTAGCGCATTCGCGAACAGTTTAGTAGTCCCCTTGATGCACTCACAAAAATAATTGTAGATAAATAAACCTCAAGTTGTGCGCTTGGGGGTTCCACTCGATTATATGCGAATAATTAAAATCCAGTGATTAGTACTTTTACTTTGTTCATTTGAGTAAATGTTCATTTTAGTTTTACTCAACCTTGAAAAGAGTACCCGAAACAGATTTTGTAGTACTGTTCCCATGAAACCAAATTATTCAAATTATTGATTAAATCAAGGTGTGTAATAATTTTCTGATGATGACTACGGTTGTGGAAGAAGTCAAAATCATCATGCCATTTTCTATTATACACTAGACACACCTCTTAGAAATTAAAGGAATGGGTACATCTATTAAAATATAGCAAGTTAAATATATAAAGTGTAAAAAAACAGGAAAAAACTTGTTGTTGTAAGCTTGAAATTATTATACGATTAGGTCATTCACAGAGAAATTCAAAAAGAGTTACAGCACAACTACCTGCCAGGCGAATCGAAAGGTGTGTAGTATATAATCAATTAAAATAAACTTCATTCTGTAAAGTTGTAATTTATATATATTTGTATGAGCGATTAATAATGTAGGCCATGCTTTTTTATTGATGTAATGAATTGTTAATGCATAATCTAGGTATATATTACTATGTGAAGTAAAAACTTTGAACCTCTCAACTTTGTATCAAATTCAAAGAAAGAGGAGGTTTCTCAATTCGACCGTATATATATTTCCACAGCAACAAGTTCTTTTTTCCATGTTTTTACACTTTCATAAATATATTGGTTGATGATGTGCAGGGCTAAGGCTTGCCAGGCGACGGTTACCATATTTAGTATGCTATGAGTCATCACTACAAGAATTTCTAGCCTTACAGACATACCGTTATTCGGCGGGTTCAGTAACTGTTGGTCTATATCTACCCACCCTTACAATTATAACTTGTAAAAGGTCGCAGGAAGGCATTGGATGCGGGCAGCGCAGGACCAGTTGTTTTGTGGAAACGAGGCCTATGTCCAACAATGGACGTCTTTTGGCTGAAATGATGATCATGAAGTAATTTCTTTTTTTTAACCAAATAAGACTGTTTTTGCTATATTTTAATATTTATCAGGCGATACTATGTTTTTGTTACGGCACTATATATATAGCAGCGTTTAAGTAGGCACGTTAGTATTTGTTCGGTAACAATATTTTGCTTGGTAGTAGCTAAAGACTCGTGCTTCGTGTTTTGTTTAATATTAAATAAAATATAAATTTAATATTAACTGCTTCAATGCGTATGCGACTGTTGTACAGAGGTCTCGGATTCGATTCCCGGGTCGGACCAAATGTTTGTATGATCTGCAAATATTTGTTTCGGAGTTTCGTTCTTTTCTATGTATAATATGTATGTATTTACAAAAAAGTATAGTATTTTAATCAATTGTCTAGTACCTATAACACAAGTTCTGCTTAGCTTGGGACTAGATTGGGTTGTGTGTTAGAGGTCCGAAAAATAAATAAATATAAATTCTTGTAGTGAAACAATGTTAACAGATTGAACAGTAAGAGATAATTTTTTGATAAACTGTAAAACTTTGTTGACAATGGATGTATAAATATATTATTATATATTTCTTGGGATTTCTCATAAACTTAACATCGGAATACCCATTTCGTAAAAAAAAATATCAAATCAATTGTCTTAAAAAAGCATAGAAATAGGGGTCCATAGAGGTAGAATTCAACCTGTCATACGTAATAGATACGTCATCTAAACCTTGGTGATGCCGTTGAACACAGGTTGGTTCAACGGTCTTGTTATATTCTGTGAAAAGGCGTCAGATGCTTCCTGAGGAAAGTGTAACAAAGTATTACGAAAATCATCACCAACAGTCCCTTATAGTCTAATGGTTGACATAAGCCTCGGGTTACAAAAGAGGATTATTCCTCCTGTAACTCACTGATCAAACGGGTTGTTATAGAGTTCGATCTTCAAGTTTTCCTTTTCTTAGCAGTGCTGGTTTCCTGCGTTGTTTCCTCCTTTAGTTGTAGGCTCTTACGACACACATAGGATGGTCATACGCCGTATTCCATCCCGCCAGCACACGCATCAAATATATACCTATATAAAACACTTAGTTACACTACTTATAACTTAAGAATGGCTACACCATTTTTTATGATTTTTTGTTTTTGAATTTGTCATCGTCCGGAATAGGATAATGAGTATTAAAATACATGATCTGCTGCACTCATTCATTCAGTGTTAGGCGAAACGAAGTTTGCCGGGTCAGCTAGTACGAAATAATTACGAAAGTACTAACAAAAATTATAATTGCAGGTAGTAACTTCCAAGCACACTCGTTGTCATGGTCGAGGCGTGGTGAGAGACTACCAGGCTCGACTCTACACGCGAAGATTTGGGTTCCTGAAGATCCGAGAGGCTGTCCTACAATCACCACCATAATTGAAAAGGAAGAGCTTAGATAAATTTTAGCATCTTAATATTTAATTTATTTGTATAACCATTGATCTCAATTGTAAGTAGAAAATAAAGTTCGCTTTCAATTATATAAATTATACTTACTATATATTTCGTCAATTATTTATCTCATTTTTGTAATGATGTCATTAGTCAATAATTGTTAAAATTAAAGCAACTTTTTACACACTATTACTAGTCAGTAGGTATGTATGTAGTAGGTTAGTTGTTATTGATTACAAAAATGTAGTCCATATTTATTAATACACATGAACATAAAACCAAATGCTTAGTTGTAAATTCATTATTTCATTGCCATTAAATAACTATACTAATAAGTTCGTTTTATTTTCTATCGTCTGATATCAAGTTACGTATAGGCTTATGAACTTATTTTATCTGATAATGAACTATGTTTAGTAACTCATAACTGTAAGTATGTAAATAATTACAAAATGTGTGATAATGCTTAATAACGAGAGGGAAAATGATGAAAACCACAGACAACGGCGTGGCACTTAGAGCAGGTGGATACTTTCCCATGGGGGAACTACGTGCACGCTAAACTCAGAGCGCGTGGCACGTTTTCGAAAAGATTTAGTTGTAAATAATAGAGTTTTATTTTAATGTTTTATTGTAGGTAAGATACTATTTTACTAAAAAAAATACTTTATTAATTAAATCTGTATAAGTATGTATATTATGATACATGCTTAGCCACGTCAGCATGTGACCATAGCACCTGAATTCTCAGGCAATTCCAAAGCGTTCTAAGAGTCATAATCATTAAATGCGCTTGTTGATTCCCACACTAAGGTGTACATAGAAACTTGAAAGTTTAGAAGTAACTACAACTATTATTAATACTACAATTATTACATCAATTGTTAGTTATTGTCGATATATAAAGCAAACATCATTCTTCTGTATGGTATACCTAGGTTGTTCCGAAAATTGATAGCCACAGAATAAATATAATCTCTTATTTCATGAAACTATTTTGCATTGACGGCTAACTTCAACACAAACCTCTATTGACAAAATCACATAGTATAGATTTTTTAAATACGTTCTTTTGTTTTCAACAATGGACGTCTCGCCAGGCGATAAACGAGGATTAAACTTCAAGGAATCTCAAGAAAATTTACAAGCTGCTTTTGGGGAGCGTACTGCTGCTTCTGCATTAGCAACAATTACTTATTGGTTTCGTGAATTTAAACGTGGTCCAGAAAACTTTAACGATGACCCCAGACCCGGCCGACCACTGACTGAAGCAACTCATGCAAACATCATCAGGGTAGAGTGGCTATTGCGAGAGAATAGACATATTAAACACCGAGAGATACAGGCTGACCTAAACCTTGGATCACAGGCAGTTTCCACCATCCTGCATGAACACCTTAAAGTTAGGAAGCTTGCTTCGCGATGGATACCCCATTCTCTTACCGATGAGCAAAAATGCCGTCAGGTAGATTGGTGCAAATTTATATTAGAAAAGTTCGGAGGAGGAACTTCGTAGCTATATAGCTACGATCCTCTTACGAGCAGCAATGCACGCAATGGGTGTTTAAGGAGAACGATTTGCCCTAAAAGGTGGTTCATAAAAAAATTGTAGCGATTTTTTTGACGCAGTGCACCAGTAGCAGTAATTCCGCTAGAAAACCGTAGTACAATTTCTTTTTCAATTTCAAACGTACAATTACTAGTGAATGGTAGATATAGCAAAGTTTGTCTGCCTCAAGCTTTCGGGGCGTTGGATAGCGAGCCCCCAAGGAGCGGCGTCGGTGACATTATTTTTCACCAAGATAACGCGCCCGCTTACACAGCTGCTAGACTATTAGACAATTTCGGGGGTACAAATGTTGCCCCATCCTCCGTACAGCCTAGATTTAGCTCCATGATTTTTATTCATTTCCCACGGTAAAACAAATAGTTCGTGGGCGAAAATTTAGCATTGCAGACGAGGCCGTCGAAGAAATACTGAAGACACGTTTTTTAAATGTTTTGGAGGCTGGTTCACCCGAATGCATAAGTGGATTGGAAGGGGTTATTTTGAAAAGCTGTAAAAAAAGCTTTTTTATTCTAACTATTTATAATGCATACTACATCAACATTTTAATCTATCGTAGTCCACTGTTGAAAGAAGGTCTCCCCCGCGGAGCGCCAACTATCCCAGTCTTGAGCAGTCCGCATTCATCCGCTACCAGCCGCTTCGAATCGACAGTCCTTCGTACCGCAGGTCGTCATCGTTCTACACTACGTTTGCCTAGTCGCAGTGTCCAATCTACCATCGGTTTGTCTGGATACATGACCGGCCCACTTCCACTTCAGCGTACTGATTTCTCGTGAGATGTCGCTAACTCTAATTCCATTTTGACCGCGCAGGTTTGCATTCGATAACACTAACTGTTTGCATATTTCATTTATTTATATTTTAGAGTATAGAGGCTTTGTAAATACATATGCTATGTATTTTTGAATAGGTTAGTTTTATTTCAAGTTCTTGACTTTTTCATAAAGTTTAAAATTTAAATAAAATATTTCTTAGTTTAATTAATTTCCAAATTTTTATGTTAAAAAAACAATTTGGTAATTTGTGATTTAATACATGTTTGTTAGATTAAGTCAAAGATACATGCTATAAATACGGTCAACACAATATCGGACCATACTGATCGGTTTAAATGTTCACTGAGCGAATTCACAAGAGTTTCGTATTGGTCTATATGTATGTTACCTTTAGAAAATATTTTAAAAAATGTTATTTTTATTTAATGCATAAAATACATACGTAATAATCATAACGATGAAATTACAAGGTTTCAGTCGGGCCGATATATTAGCTCTTCTGGGGTAGTTTGGCGTATTTTAAGTTTTTCAATTCATGGAAGACATCCACCCGTTATCCATTAACGGTTGACGTTCATCTTGAAGGTGACAAAGGATACAATTCAAGCCTGAAAATGTAACGGAGCGTTTAGATAACCCGAGATGAACTACCTTCCTCGCTTTCTTCAATCTGCGAAACAGGCGCATTTGCTAAGTCTCTATTATAAAATAAAGTTCTATCGTATTATACCTATAGACAACAACGGGGTGTTTTTAACCGCAGAAGACTTGGAACAGCTTTAGTAGGTGAACCATAAACATTTATTGGGGTAATCTTATTTCTCAATATGGCATGCCTGAGCCATCATTTGATGGTGAACGTATTAATAGAGATACGCAATGGAAATCAACTGTGTTTCAGAAGATCTGGCCGAAATTTTACAAACTGATGTCTCGATACTAACTGAAGATCAGGTGTGTTGCAACGTTGGTAGTGCTTTGGGAGAAATGCTATTTGTAGATGCTCCCGGTGGCGCAGGTAAGACATTTCTTGCCAAAGTGATTTTGGCGAAGGTACGAAGCCAATGTAAAATTGGGCTTGCTGTCGCCTCATCGAGTATAGCAACCATTTTATTGCCAAGAAGAACTTAGACCGCAGAAAGCCCAGTTAAAGCTAAGGTACTTCGAGATTGTAGCATTATTATATGGGATGAGAGTATCAATGGCAAACCGTAAAGCGGTTGAAGCAGTGGATAGAACGTTAGGTATGTGATGTCAAGCAAAATGGCCAACCTACACTTTTTTATATCGATTTTCATCAGACTCTCCTTGTAATACTCCTCCACGTGGAATGCGGGCTGATGAAGTTAGAGCCTATCTAAAGAATTTTCGACTGTAGCATTACATTATCCCTCACATTTGACAGTAAATATGCAAGCGAAAATCGGAGGCAACGAAAATGCTCAACAGTTTTCAGATTTGCTACTTGAGATCGGTAACGGTGTATATCCGCAGGCACAAGGAAAAGTTTTTCTAAACAAAAACCAATGCTGCAAAGATTCATTAATGCGAGACCTCGTGTCTTCCGTGTATGGAAACGTAACGGCAAATACTAATTTGCCAAAATGCTTGGCTTTGTGAAAGAGCTATTTTGACACCACGAAACGACCATGCAGCAGCAATAAACTCAAAAATTCTGAGCTTTGTTTCAGGGAATAATGTAGAATAATCTACCAGCTACCCAGTTGAGTTTTTAGAATCCCTCAGTGCTACCGGACTACCAGCTCGTAAAATAAATTTAAAAGTCGGTGTACCTATAATTTGCTCCTTAGAAATTTGAGCCGTTGCAAAGCTTTGGCGGGCTTCAATATCTACCAGCTTAAAAGTGACCAATTAACAACGAAACCTGATAGAAGAAGAGATTTTAACAGGGTGTGTTATAGGTAATAGTGTTTTTATACCTCGAATTTCTCATTAAAAAAAACCGTTTAGTTTTAAACGAATTCAGTTTTCAGTGAACACTGCACCATCAAAACATATTTCCAAAAACTACTGCCAAGGTCACTATTCGACGCGGACAAAGTCGCGGGCACTGCTAGTACATAGTATATGTTTAAGCGTTTGTAATAAACACCTTTATTTTCCACTTACAGTAATGATGTCCACGTAAATACTTAATAATGTTAATTCATAGAGTCCACCTGTGGATGTCTATCAGCTACTAATACTAATAATATAAAAATAGGTCTTGTGCCGTGCAATATCACCTTCTACATAGGTATTATTGATTTGTCATTGACATGTGTGAGCTAGGCAATTAAAATGGCGATAAAGTAAACACTTTATAGTAGCACAAACCAATAATTATATTCTCCAATGCACATCAAGCAAGACGGTTAGATTATGAATGTGTCAGAATGATTCTAACCGATGGTATTTTAGTATCTGACAAGATTGACATAATTTAAAACTAAATTCACAAACTTAGTAGATAATATTAAACATTGTTTATCATAATTATTCTAATTATTATTAACATACAATTATTATTTGATAATATAGGATTGGGTAACATTAAAGATTTATTACGCCGGAAGTAGGAGTAGTATGATGAAATTATACAATTATATTTTCTTTTTTTTTACATGTGGAAACCCCCTCGGACTGTCACCCTGCCGGGGTTTGCGGTGGGGCGGTGCGTCGGAATCGAACTGACTAAAACCACATGGAATGCCACTCTGCGCCTGGGAAGGGAGGGGTCCGGGAACTGCAGTTATTAACGCGACCGAACCTATGATGAAATTATACGAGTACCTAACCTAACATAATCAGTACCTAAAATAATTATGGATTGGCTCAATCTTTATTTATTATTTATACATAGTAAATCAATATTATTTTAGAATTAATTTATAACCACTGTATAAAAAAGTACAGACTTCAATAACAATAGGCACTATTTATAAGTCGCGCCGGAAGCTGTCAAGCGGAAGGCGCCAAGATATTAATATTATATGATCTGCAAATATTTTTTTCAGATTTAGGGTGTTTCTATCCATAATATGCATTTACAATAAAAAAGGTATATGTATTTATATCAGTTGTCCAGTACCCATAACACAAGCTCGGCTTAGCTTGGAATTAAATGGCGTTGTGTGTGAAAAAGTTTTTAATATTTTCAAAAAAAAAACTCTATCTTATTAATATAATCCTTGCCGAGGGGCATCTTTAAACATCCACATAACCCTAACGCCTCACGTAACTCTGGCGAAATTTCACTAGGTCTGAAAATGGGTAGGTGCCCTACTGAACCGGTCGAATAAAATTTTCTTTCAGTAAATGTTGAGGCGAAATAAAGTAGGTTTGAGACAATGTTAGAATATTTTTAAATTCTTCTGAGGTGTTTCAGCTCCATTATCTGGGCTACTCTCCCAGTTGACGTTTTTAGCGGCTACGTGCCTAGTAATGGTTAAAACATTCCGACTATTACGTATCTTTTATGCACGTTTTTATTTATTTTTTATTAGATCGTAAACTTGTGGGTTATGCATACCCTTTTCTACTAACCACGATTCTATTTTTGCCTTCTTGTCACTTTTTTAAATAATTAAATATGCCGAATATCTAACACACAACGCCATCTAGTCCCAAGCTAAGCAGAGCTTGTGTTATGGGTAGGTACTAGACAACTGATATAAATACTTACATTTTTTTTTTGTAAATACATACATATTATACATAGAAATCACCCAAACTCCGAAACAAATATTTGCAGATCATACAAACATTTGGGCCGACCCGGGAATCGAACCCGAGACCTCAAGCTTAGCAGTCGCATACGCTACCACTAGATGTAGGGTCACGATTCATTATTTTGTTGTGTTATGGAGCATTATCGATAACCACCACCGAGTTAGGGCTCAAATTTGGAATCAGTTGGGTCCGTAACCATTTCTCATCATTGGTGAAATTTATGTCATCATGATGGTCTCCGGTTTTTATTCCAGATTTGAATATTAGTAGGGTGTTCGGCACAAAACCTGCTTCTGGCCTAGCGTGTACTATCCAACTGTACATCCATGTAGGTACTATCCGCTGACCTTTTGATATGGGGCGCTTCAGTACTTGAGCGGAACCATCCGACCACGCCTTACCTTGTATGTGATGAGTGGGCATAGGACTCGTCAGTGAATTCAATTGGTCGCTTTTCATCCCTGTATTTTTTCATTGCCTTCAAGTACAAAAACCTTTTCAGGCGTATGTCGGTCTTCTCAATAAGAACCATCCTATTGATTTCGATCTTTCGCCACTTAAAACCCAAATTTTTGACGATTGCCTTTAAGCTCGTTTTAGCACCTTGAACATTTATATCCCATTTGAGTTTATAGTCGGTATTTCTTTTTCGATTTTGTGGAAGTTGTGTATGTATCTTTTTATTATACCTTGGTCAAAATTATCTATATCAGTAATAGATTTTGATCTAGACCATTTTTACCAGGCGTGCGGAATACCGAAAGTTGGCCCTAAATATTGCCTTCATTTGCGATCCGCTGTACCTACTATTGGGTCATACCAGTTGCGTTAGAAACTCTTAAATAAACTTTATCTACATCTTTTACGCCTTCTTCTTTTCCTTTTTTCATATACTGCGTTAAATCATAAATATTTTTTCTCGCCTGGTGTATAATAATATATAAGTCCCAACTGATTCTGATTATTCGGATTCTGCTCGTGCTTTCCATCAGGCAGAGCAGAGTCATTTTGGCAGCTAAGACATAAAAAAAAAAAAAAAAAGCTGACACTTGCAAATAAAAGAAACTTAACACTAAATAAAAAAAACTTAACAATAATAATAACAATGAACAACATTAACTACGAAAATTTTTGTTACCCACTGTGCTCAAGACAGAAATAGCGACCCGACACGACACCGATGGTAACGTGTGACACATATTACCGTGTACTGAGCTTTGCCGAATGAGCACGAAGTAACCAAAAAGGTATGTCCAATACGCGTGTCTGAGGGTGTTGTTTGATCGACATTTATTGAAATTAAGTCATAAAATTATATTTATTTTCAATTTTATAAGGCTTTAAATTTTCTCATACAGTCGTTACACAAGTTGAAGTTAATAGATAACTGATATTTAAGTAAAGCATGTCTTTCAACTGAGAAAATACAATTTTATTAGTCGTCGTAAAGTCGAAATAAAAAAAGTTTGAGCTAAAACTTTTTTAAATCGATTGATGTACTTATAGTCGTTCCAATACTTTATTTAACTTTTGACAGATCACGCACATAAAGTTTTGTAATAATTTTTGATACAATGTACTACAGATAATACTGTACTTTATGGGCGGGCTCCGCCTACTTAGGGATGTGTCATTCGTAATTAATGACCACAGACTATAAAAACGGTTTTGAAATAAATCGATTATATTAATAAAACATACAATAAAATTATTGTGATTATATTTTATATCAAATCACGTAAAAAGCTTTATTATTTTGCATTAAAATGCCCTAAATGTCTCTGTTTCAATGCATAAATAATTTGCGTAATGAAAACAGTTCCATCGTACTCGTACCTAGTAATGGGATCGAATGTATTCGCCGCAAATTAATGAATCTAAAATAATTGTTTAGACTTACTATAGTTGGTTCAAATAAAAACTACCTGCGGTACCTACTTGTAATGAACAGGTACAAAATGTTGAAATTCGTAGTAATTTACGGATTAAAAATAAAACAACCAAAAGAGGTACTGTAATACTAATTTTAATTATAAAGAATCGTCTTCTTCGTATGACCAGGAATCATCATCACTTGAGTTCTCAGTAATATTGATTATCATTTCTTGGATAGATAAATTGTCGAATGCAACATCCCGATCCCAATCCGACATTATCACCTTCTTTGTTTTTTCTACAACATTCGCCCAGTTTTCTGGAGTTACTTTTTCACACGCATTTTTCAGTAAATTCAGCATTTTTCTTGCGGTGAAAGGAGGAGTTGTATTGTTCCTCGCAGCATATCCTTTAACTTGTGCCCAGATCATTTCAATTGCATTATATTGGCAGTGATATGGGGGAATTCTGAGGACGGTATGCCCATGCTCTGCTGCCATTTCATCTATGACATATCGTTTTGGCAGCTTCTTTGTTTTTAATATCTTTACTAACTCTACTTTTAGTAGGGACTCATTCACCTCTTCGCCATTGTCACGGAGCCAGTTTATAATTTCATGTTTTTTGTTGGCCTGTGTTGGTATTTTATTAATTTGACGAGAGTGATAAGGTGCATTATCAATAAATATTATTGATGGCTCTTCGAGTGATGTAAGCATTTCTCTAAACCACTTTTCATACACGTTCGAATTCATCTCCTCATGATAATCTCCTGTTTTCTGGGATTTAAAAGCTAATAGAGCGCCTGGCACAAATCCTTTTACTGTTCCTGCATGACAAATAATCAGTCGTTCGCCTTTTCCCATTGGTACTGTAGAAGTGGAGCCAACGGTGTTGTCAGTCCAAGTTTTTGACAGCGTATGATTCGCATTGAGCCAAGTTTCATCTGTGAAAACAACATTCGACCAATCTTCTATTTTTTTTGCTTGTCTTAAAAAATCGCATCTATACAAAGCAATATCATTGCGTTCCATTAAAATTTTTCGTTTGTCACATTTTTGGAATAACATTCCAATGTCTTTCAATACCTTTGTCAGAGAAGATTTTTGACCACGGAACAAACCACTATTTCGAAGAGATTGTGTTAGTTTTTTTCATGTTGGAATCTCTTTTCTTTGGTAATAGTCGTATATATGACGACGAATAGCATCAGCGTCAAAATTGTCAACGGCTGTAACTTTACTAGGCGGACGTTTTTTCTTAGGTGTAGATAGCTTATTCTGTTCCATGCCACTGCTGCCGTAGCCTTCTTTTGTTATTTTTGCCACTGTTGGAGCACTAATACCTAATGCTGCTGCAACACGGTCTCTAACTTGAGTCACTGGTATAAGAGGCCCACCATTACGGCTTTCCTTTTCAAAGTATTCACGAAGTCGCAAGACAAACTCTCTTGTTTGTCCTTTGAGTACTTTCTTTTTTGGCATTTTGACAGTAACGAAGGCAGGAACGATACGCTCAACTCAACCAAACGTGAGAATTCACAAATAAATCAATACGGAGGAATATAAATACTCAACTATATTGAAGGCTACTCATTGAAATACTGTAGATTATTTTAAAATAGACATAGAGAGATTTAATAAAGATCATCAATAGTTTAACAAATACAATATTAACCACTGAATTACAACACAATACAATAATACATTTTGAAAATTCAGTTCCTTTTATATATTTTTTCATGACATAGAACCGTCATATTTGAACAACATTCTTTTAATCCATTTCTTCTTTATTTTGACAAAGGAGGTCGCACATTGAAACACATAGAAATATGAAGTACGAAATTATCTATAAAATAACGAGTTTGTTAAATCGATTAAAACTTCTTAATGCATAAAATCAATCGATGAAAGAAATCGAATAGGTAACGGGTCAGGGTATCACTATTTGATTAAGTATTAGAGCTGTCAAAAGTTAAATAAACTATTGGAACGGCTATATGTATCTTTCGTTGCTCTTCATTCAAACTGAGGGTTTGAGTGTCGTACGATCAATATGTATGGCAGTAGCGGATTGGTTGCAAATGCCGGTTCTCACGACTATAACGCCTCCACCCTCACCATCGTTGACAATCAACTTTGTCCAGCAGTCGTTGATCAGGCTAAATGTTAGAAGACTGTGGACGCTTTGCCTGAGTCGTATCGTAAATTTGATGGACAACTTCATTACTTCTTAAATAATAATTGTGTCATGAACGACTCTGTCATTCAGGTTCGCTCCACTTTCTTAGTTAAGATACACTATATATGTACTACAAAGCTTGTCTAGTCAATAACTAGTTGACGAGACAAGTTTGGATTTAGTTTTTGTGTTTATTTATTTAAATTACATTTTAAATTCGTTTCAGTACTTTTTTTCTCAATGCTTGTCATAGAAAATTCCGGCACGTCTAGCTCTGTTTATGACACGTGAATAAAAGCTTCATTTTCTAAATAAATTAAACATTACTACACACACTGAAAGTCCACTGTAGGTAAGAACGAGCAAGCCCACGACAGCCGGACCGTCGTCGTGGGCTTGCTCGTAACGTAACTCTACTAGGAACTGTTCTACGGTCTTCTGGCAGAATTACCGATAGCAGATTTAATAAAGGATACCACACTGAAACTGCAGGTTGTCCTTATTGGAAACACCTGTAAGAGAGGTTACATTATCTACAAGGCCGAACATGCTTAGGTCTTACCTTAACCCACCAGGCGCCTAAAGTGAGTCACCCTTTGACCCTACAATGTAATATATCGATATCAATTAAAAAAATTGGGCAATGGTAGGATGTGCATCTGGAATGAATGTCCATTTGATTTTTTTGCGAATTGATATAAAATTCAAATAGGAATTAGTTAAAAATAATAAAAACCTAAAGCAAAGGGTCATAAATTTCTTAAACGTGAAATAAAGCTGTTATAAACAAAAAACTTGGGCCCTCAGTTCAGATGCTTGCAAAATGACATAAATCTCAGGAAGTACTGCTTCTAGGTCAATGTTGTTTTACTTAAGAAATTCTTTAAACTTTTAAGAAAATCCCAAAACTGTAGAATACGACATTATAGATTTATGGCGACATAATATAGGGCCCTCAGTAACGTCTCTACGGAGGAATGTGCAAAAAATGCAATTATCTAAACAAATATGTAACTAAGACTTTAGCATATGTTACTTATTTATATAATAAAGAATACCTTACTTCATAGGATCATTTCTATAGTAAGCTATCTTCCCCCCGTACCGTGGGAGAGCCACGCTCTGGCTCGACCGGAGTGATACCACGGACAGACAGAAAACCCGTATGAAACAGCATAGACCTGCGCAGTGTATCACCGAGTGAGTGGGGGTACCGGAGGCCCATACCCCAACCCCTCCTCCCATCCCTCTCCCCATCCCACAAAGGCCGGCAACGCGCTTGTGACGCCTCTGGTGTTGCGAGTGTCCATGGTCGGCGGTAATCGCTTACAATCAGATGATATGTCTGCTCGTATGCCCACTATTACATAAAAAAGAAAAAATGTTAAGAAATAAATAAAGGTTGAATTTTACTAAAACGTTTGAACTGCGGGCCCTATGTTTTTCACCTTTACTGACTAAAGTCACAGATTAACGCAAACTACACTAAGTTTTTTTACTATTTTTTTTAACTAAAACCTTACATTTCATCCGTTGTCCTCAATGGTATATTTTGAAAGAAAATTGGCTTTCTGTTTTGTGTGAGAATATTTCGTAGGGAGGCCATATTTTTTTGTATATTTTCAGGACAGATGAGTTTCTGTTTTGAATTTTTAGCGTAGTCGATTAAAAAGCATATGTTTCTTATATTTTATTTTGTTGATTTATGTTTATCTACACTAATATTATAAAGCTGAAGAGTTTGTTTGTTTGTTTGTTTGAACGTGCTAATCTCATGATTGTGATGTGATTTATGAATTTAAAAGCTTTAAGAAATTCTTAAATAAAAAACATTGAACTAGAAGCAGTAGGTAGGTACTTCCTGAGATCTAGGCTATGTAAGTTTTATGATCATAACAGCTTTATTTCACGTTTAAAAAGTTTATGATCCATTGCTTTAGGTTTTTACTATTTTTAACTAATTCCTATTTGAATTTTATATCGAATCTCAAAATTTTTCAAAAATGGGCCATCAGTCCAGATGCACATCCTACCACGGCCCAATTTTTTTAAAGTAGGCGTACCTCCTTCACGATATATTACATGCTGGTGGATTAAGGTCGGAACTAAGCATGTTCAGCCTTGTAGATAATGTAACCTCTCTAATAGGTGTTTCCAATAAGGACAGATTGCAGTTTCAGTGCGGTATCCTTTAATAAATCACCAGTAATTCTGCTAGAAGACCGTAGAACAGTTACTAGTAGAACCAGAGCCCACGACGATGAGCCGGCCATCGTGGGCTTGCTCGCTCGCACCTACAGTGGACTTTCAATGTGTCTGGTATGATGTAAAAACCATTAGTTAGTACTGTCCGGCTATTGAGGTAATTTTTTTTCATAAGTACCCAAGTAACATAATATATTATGTGGCGACTTCCACATACAGCGCAACAGTTGTTGATACTACAGCGCCATCTACCGTAGATACACTGAACTACGGAGCAACGTACTACACGAAGAAACTATCAATCCTGAATCGCGAGATAGAAGTTCTCGCACCGATTATCATATATACAACATCCCAACATCAACTGTTGGGCAGTGGCCCGCCAGGCATGATCACCTCGCCTGGTCTGAGGATCCTCCCTTTGTGTTGGAGGGACATGACACCCGTTCCTCCACAATAAAATTTTGCTTTTATACTATAATGAAAATATAATTATAATTTTGACTGCCTCGGTGGCGTAGTGGTAGTGAATGCGACTGCTGTCCTTGAGGTCTCGGGTTCAAAACCTGGGTCGGACCAAATGTTTGTGTAATCTACAAAAATTGTCGTGGGCTCCTCGGCTATAGTGAATGGTATAGCGAAGTTTGTCTGCATCAAGCTTTCGGGGAGTTGGACCGCGAGCAGCGTCTGTGGCATTCTTTTTCACTAAGATAACGCGCCCACTCACACAGTCTCTAGACCTATGGACTATACAACTTCGGGGATACAATTCCCAATTTATTACCCGATCCTTCGTACAGCCCGGATTTAGCTGCATGGCATTTTTTTTTTATTTCCCACGGTAATAAAATATGCTTAATGACCGAAAATTTAGCACTGCAGATGAGGCCGTCGAAGAATTTCGGTGATTATTTTTTGACCTCCCGCAATATTTTAAATATTTTGAAAGCTGTTTTCACACGAATGCATAAGTGCATTGGAGTTGGAGGGTGATATTTTAAAAAGCTGTAAATAAACTTTTTTTATATTCAAACTGTTTTTCATTTCACAATTTTTGGAACAGCCTACGTATTTGTACCCATTTAGGAACCGGATAAGATTAACTTATCTAAACATTCAAGATTCTATGTAATAATGATACACTAGTTTGTTCATAATTAACTTTATTTAATAAACTTTAATATACAAAATCATAGTTTACGACTTTATAAAATTATAATACCTACCTATACTCTACATGATTACTAAATTCATTTATGTCTTTCAATAGGTACTGTTATAGGCTCGTATTTTAAACAATATCTCATTTCAAGTATCGTTTGAACTCTGATTATGTGAAATTATTTTGAAATTGGGACCTAAACTTAAGCATTGATCTTAATATAAAATGGGTTTTAAGTGTTAGTCATTTGAAACTAATCTCAAGCACTGATTTGAACTGCTGTCTGTTCTCAATTACGTTTCTGCATGATCAACATTATTATGCCGTATCACACAGATAATTTTTGATATAATGCAAACACGTTAAAAAGCTTGTTGCTAACCATATTAAACTTAATAAATATTAGGTATAATAAAAATAATTAGCAGTAAGTTTGTAACGGTACTTTCAAGTTATTTTTCCTAAACGTTATTGGAATAATGTTATACATTTGACATAAACCAAAAGTTGAGATTTTATAAACTAGTATCAAATATAAGTAAATTAAATATATATGACAAGTAACTACATATTTAGAAAAAAGTTAATGTTTAGTAAATTATTCAGAAACCTATCTTAAAACACGTTCATTTCACCAAAATGCCCTAGAAATCACTGTTTGTGACTAGTATCAGAATTTCTGACGTAAATGAAGACAATTCAACGAACCAACTGTTAAAAACTATTCTTGAGTAAGATTTATACATCAACACGCTTTAAAATAAGCTATCACACCTTTGGCTATGGATCTTCTTTTAAGTGACGTTCAACAACGAATGGGTCGGCTCGACCGGAATGATTCTACGGCCTCACAGAAAACCGGTGTGAAATAGCGTTTGCGCTGTGTTTTACCGAGTGAGTGAGGATACCGGAGGCCCTTATTCCAACCTCTCCCCCCATCCCCTTTCCCATCCCCCAAAGGTCGGCAATGCACTTGTGACGCCTTTGGTATTGCGGGTGTCCATGGGCGGCGGTAATCGCTTACCATCAGGTGATACGTCTGCTCGTTTGCCCACTATTCAATTAAATAAAAAATAATAATAATAATAATAAACGCTTTACTTAAAATCATTTTATATTAAATTCACGACTGAGACATACATTAAAATACGAGTCATAATCACGCTGGCGTTTGATTGAATAAGCATGAGATAGTATTAAATATAACATATTTGTTGAATAAATAAATAGAGAAATATTTTAAAAATGATGCAAAAACGTAGCACTGCATTCTTGTTTTGTAACAGTAAATGATGAGTAAAAATACAATTAAATAATCAAAGAAAAGTGTATAAGACATTATAATATACATATGTTCGTATATAAAATTATAACGTTTTCGTATATATATTTCATGATAACAACAAGAACCTCAAATATTCGTATTTGACTTGCAAAATCCTATTCATAACCTAAGTTAGAGGGTCAATAAATTAACACATATATTATGCCTTCTTGCGTCAAAAATGTACTACTACTTTTGTGTATAATTCTAGAATGCTGTGTATCAACATGTGTAGGTATTTCAAATCGCTTGCCTATTAAAATTGCTTAATTTGAAAGTAAGCGTAGAAGATTTAATAAACATTCTTAACCATGATAAGTCCAGTCCTACCACAAAGCATCGAATCGTTCAATACTTTTCTTGTAAGTTATCTTAAATTTTAAATGCACATTCATTTCGTATCAATTTATATCATCAGTTTCAATGAGTGTTCTTTGCCCTACGTTTACGTTCCTTTGAGCTTTAATATTAACTTGTATGTGTAAACTTTAATACTGGCTTACAAAACATTAAGGATTTTTAATTGGCATTTTTTTCATACAATACCTATTTACTACTAACTAAGCAACATTGATAAAAATAAGGCTATAGCTAGTTACAGCCACATTCACTAGCTAAATTCATTTTGGTCTAGACTAGTATCTAAACTCGGGGCTATAATAAATGTTTATGTTAGAAGTGTTACAGCTAGTGTAATAATATGTAGCTGGCAAATGTCCTCAAAGTAGTAATTATGCTAAATACATAACAATCTGATATTGGAAAACACACAAAATAAATTATCATAAGGTTATTATAGGTGATATTCGCGATTGGTTGAGTACTCGCTCGTCATTTTATATCAAATTCAATTGTTAACTGAAACGGTTACAATTTTGTCGTACAATACTACATCCAACTCAAATAACATATAGAATAATGTTTAGATTGCTGCACATTATGCTGATGCAATATTCGAATACGGAGCTCAAGCCAGCTTAAGTACAGCATTAAATACGCCAATTAAAATATATTGATTCCCCCCATTAAAAAATAGAGACATGCCTCTACTTATTCATAACAAACAGTACTATACTACCCGTACTCGGTACTCGTCTATTTTCACAAATAAGCTACCACAACCATTACTGAACAAATAAATGTCGAAAGTACTTTGAATTTTCACTACGAGTGTTTAAACAACTTGGTCAAGACCTTTCCTTGTTGGTCTTATTGATTGCTGCAAGCGTTAGATGGGTTTGTCTTTAAATTCTTTACTTATGTATAAACCTTTTCGTGTAGTGCAAGTGCAAGTATTCATAAACATGTGCGACTTATTGCGTGGATTGGCCATTTTTATCGTCTGTATTTGCAAATTTCATTGAAATTATTAATTATCTAATAATATAATATATTTTATATTGCCTTCTTATACTATTTATTAATAAATTGTACTAGGGAAAGATTTAATGTGTAGAGATCTTATTAGAACTTACATAAAATATCTAAATAATTACGAATAGGTGAGACCGGACAAAACGAACTTTTCAAGACGAATGCTTTGATAATGCCGATAAAGTCGTTCACGGACTTCAATCGCCTCACAAGTCGACTCAAATAACCAGATACAATCAAGGACTTTTTTGGTAATTTGCGAAACAAATATTGTATTTATTACGTTACGAAATTTGCTGACAATTATTGAAGTAAGTGGATAACATGAATGTGAAGTGACAGCGAGTTTTATTACCATTGTCAACCAAAAATAATACTGAATTTTAATACTTAGTGGAGTGTGCTTTTCATTTTTAAGGTTGAAAAATATTAATTACCGTTGAAATTTTGTAAAACAAAAAGATATTGGGGTTTAGAGGTATATTATCCTAGACATTTTTTTTTTATTTTTTTTTTTATTTTAAAAGACAACTCCCGCATTAGGAATATACATCCTGTGTCGCGGGGGACTTTACAAACATACATGTAACGAACACAAATAACACCCAGACTCAGGACAACACTTTGTGGATCACACAAAGTGATGTCCCACGTGGGATTTGAACCCACGGCACTTGGCGCAGTAGTGAACGTTTAAACCACTAGGCCAACCGTGCAGTCTCTTTCATCTTTACTATATAATTTGTATATTTTGTTTTGTGTTATATAAACGATTGTTTTAAATGTATTCACAGAAGCAGCTTCTTTTTTCTAAAACAACTGTTAATGAATACAGGCAGTCCAACTGCAGTTAACTTGAAAAGTCCAACTTAACCAATCCTTGTGATAAAGAAGTCTCCTTATTAAAAAGAAATTAAAACCATCTACTAGAATTTAACACTCCGAATAAAAGATAGTACGTTTTTAATCACTTCAGCATATACTGTAATAATACCCAAAGGAGTTTGACTTCAGGGTGGAGACCAAAACGAGGTTAAACAACAATACACACTCGTTCCCTTCGAAAAGTGAATTAAAAATTTATTTAGATTATAAAAAAGACGAAAAGAATGAAAACTTAAACCTAATAAAACTAGGAATTACAGGCGGTTATGAGATAAAGTGGGTATCTTGGGTTAATTCGCAGTTATTTATAATTACCAAATAATTCGTTATCGTTTGTAGAAGTCTACTGTAGCCTTCCGAGTTTTTTTTTTTAATTTAACAGTTTAATCTTTTTAATTGATTTGTCCAAATGTTCCGTTCTGCCCGGTCTCCATACTATTCTGAACTAATAAAATTGGAAATGGACAATAACAATTGTTCAATTAGGAAATTAGTGCGTTCTCTACGAGAATAAAGACGTTTATTACTCAATTGCTCCTTCCCGCAGAAGGCTTAGACGATTGATTATTGGGTAGATAATGTGAATAATACACACGAGCACAAGTACACGTGAAAGTTATATACGTATATTTTATTGAAACGGCATTTGATTTAGGCGATTAGAATTTATAGGTGTATCCAGAGACTGACGCCATTTATTAATCCTATCTATGTTATGCTCAATACATCTTAAATTACTCTGTTTTCTGTATTTTAGGACGCATTACGCCGAGGGATTTGAAGGTATTATACAATAAAGGTTTATAAACAAAAGACCATGGCAAGAACAGTATAAATCCTGATAGGTATAAACTTATGTACACTCCACACCATTTAGAGAAGCTCTTGACATCAAATGGCACCAAGCTCCAACCCATGAACACTATCGTATAAATCTTAAGTATAACATATAGTAAATATTTAACAGCAGTATTAGACCACATCTTTTCATAGAATGTTGTTCTGCTTAACATGGCCTCTAAGTCTTTCTCCATGACGATAATGATGAATTCGTTGAAGAAAGTCATGTAGTACCCAGACTGTGTTCCATGCCAGACCGCGAGGAAAGATAACGTAATCAACTGACTTAGATTACGATTTCCTAAGAATTTAAGTCGTTTGTAGACATATTCAGCTGCGAAGTGATTGGTGTTACAGTTGAAACTCTCTATGTAATGATTGAACTTTGTTGCGCCTTCGAAGCGTAGCAGCTTGATGTTGTTACATCCGTCCCACTTAGAAACTGATACGTCACCCTTTGTCGTTCCGTTGTAAGACAAACCAAATCGTATGCATGCGGCTGGAACGAATAATTGTTAATTTTAAATTTAAAATTGAAAAAAAAAGCAACACAAGGAAAAAGTTAATTACGTGAAAGGAGTTAATACAGTTGGAGTATTATAGTATTATTTATTATTTTCACATTACGGTAATAATACGAAATATGATGAGGCAGTTTATGATTTATTCAAATATTATAATGTTACAGTAACGCATAATTTAATTTCTTCACTAGTTTCTAGTTCACTTATTCGAATGAAACAAATTAATAGCAAGAATTATAATTTTTAATTATATGTTACGTCACTAGTAGAGTAGATAAGTTTCTTCGAGTATATCTTTTATATATTAAAAATGAATAAAGGAACTTTGTACACCTTCTTAAAATAAAAAAATTATGCGAATAGAGCAAATTTAAAAAATAATTATTGTTTAAATTTCCCCTCTAAGTGATCGCCTAGAGATCAAAATTGAACGATATTTCCTTTTTCTAGTCTATTATAATAGATAAATAGAGGTTGAAAACTGCGTGGTAAGTAAGCGTATACAATATTTATGTATTAACAATTTCTGGCTTCTATCTTGAAGTAGTACAATTGGCCGTATGAATTTTCAATAATCTCATTTTCATAGGGCAGCACCCAGGTTAGGTTTACGTAACATTCAACGTCATTCTTCGTTCGTCGACTTTTATTGTTCGAATTAAACGTTGTATTTTTCATATTTTTCGATCATTAATTTGTAATACAACTGATAGTAATATAGATACTGATTTCAAGTTTGAAAACAGCAAATAATGTTATAAGATTTAAGCTCAGTTTAATAGCAGTACATGACAGTATACTTTATAGTTTAAGCTAGTTTTTTTTAATAGTTAATGTAACTCTACTCTGCCTGATGGAAAGCCAGAGCAGAATCCAAAAGTAGTGATCACTATACTCATTACGAATGCAGACCTTGCAACATTGCAGCATGGTGATTCACACTATATTGGCCTATTAAGATGCTTGTGCATCATCAGGCCTCCAGTCTCACACTTACCCACGAAACACGACAGCACGAACGCTGTCATTTTAGATAGATCTTCTGTGAGAGGATAGTACCGCCCCGGTCGAGCCTAGCCTGTTTGTGCTGAAATCAGCGTGGCTCTACTACTTTGAAAGTTTGTGGCAACTTATGTTAGTCAAAGTCAAATCATTTATTTCCATAGGCCCCAAAAAGCACTTGAACACGTCAAAAATACAAACATCAAACATTATTAATACAAATATAAAATAAAACTCAAGTACTGAATTGATCAGTGATAAAAGGATGTAACTCAAGTAATCAATGATTTGAATTACCGGAGCTTAGATTGATTTCGATTCAACTCAAAGGTTTAAATTGAAATCAATCCAAGTACCAGCTCCGATGGGTATTGCATTCATGAGAAGAGCTGGTGAGAAACTCATGTGCACCATCTTTTCCAATAATTCATACAAAGTTTGTTTGTTTTTGACAATAATACTTATATGTGCAAGTTAAGGCAACCAAAACACAAAGGCTAGAAAACGGTCTAAAGAAATATTAAAATTAGGGAAATCAATTTACTTCAGTTACTATCACTATCAGTTACTAAAGACTCTCAGTATTCTTCGCATTAAGAGCGGCTATACCGACCGTCAGTTTCACTCTGGTAAAGATGTGTTCATGTGTAGTTCGTAACACCAGCGGCACGCATATTATTTTTACCTGCAATATTCATCCGTGCCGTTCCATTGTTTCCATACGAACGTCTGTAGTTCGGATCGTAGATCGGAACGATCCGTGGGAGAGCTATGCTTCGGCATGAATGGGTCGGCTCGACCGGAGTGATACCACGGCCTCACAGAAAACCGGTGTGAAATAGCGTTTGCGCTGTGTTTCACCGAGTGAGTGAGGATACCGGAGGCCCATACCCCAACCCCTCCCCCCATCCCGTTTCCCATCCCCCAAAGGTCGGCAATGCACTTGTGACGCCTTTGGTGTTGCGAGTGTCCATGGGCGGCGGTAATCGCTTACCATCAGGTGATACGTCTGCTCGTTTGCCAACTATTCAATAAAAAAAAAAAAAAAAAAGAAGACTTGACTTTTTTACAGAATTTCACATTGCCAGTACTTGGGTTGGAGAGATTTGATGTTAATCACCTCAAGTAAATAGGCTTAAAGCCGACCTCAATCTGATTTAGGGGCTCAAAGGTCGATTAATCCTCGATCTAGATATCAACACTCAAATCTTATGGGTCTTGTACCTAGTATATAAAAATAATACTATGATGTATTGTTCGGCAAAACATCAGAAGCGTATCTAACTTTGATACAAGTTAATTATTCAACATATTCAATGACGTTACAAGTTCATACCTTTCATTTATTTAAAAGAACAAAGTCCTTAAATAAATGTATTTCTTAAGTAATGTGAATTCCATAAATAAATTCGTATAAAGTGATAGCATTTTATTCATGGTTACTACACAGGTAGGTACTACTACTATCACGCACACTATTTCTCGGCAATCTTAACATTATAATACGAACCACACAAAAATTAACTATCTCAATTTATATCTCAATATCTTATTGGATAAGTATATTTATTTTACAGATTCTTCTTAATGGCCACACATGTATGTATTTTTTTTTGTCTTTTTTTTTTTTTTTTTTTATACTTATATATGGATGATGCAGACATGATGGGAAGCGCATTGGATAACATCTCTGTATCAGAATCATTCATTTGTTCCCCTGAGGAATCTATTCGTAACATAAGTAGATCGCATGACCTCTGGAAAATATTACATGTAAATATAAGAAGCATTTCTGCTAACTTTGATGAACTTACTGTTCTGCTTGAGAGACTTAGTAATTTACCCCAAATTATTATACTCTCAGAATGTTGGCTTAGTAGGACCAGAAATATTCCCCCTTTAACCGGTTTTGTTGCTTACTGTTCTAAATTTAATAATCAAAATGAAGGTGTTATTATTTATGTTAATGAACATATTGATCATACCATTACTGAGCCTGATATTATTAATTCTAATTGTTTGGTTTTTACACACAAAACAGATTTGGCTATAGTTTCTATATATCGTTCCCCCTCTTATTGTAATATTGATAGCTTTCTAGATTCTCTTGACCTTATTTTGGGATCCCTAAGCGCATATAGGACTTTATGTATTATTGGCGATATCAATATTAATATTTCTTCGCACCACATTGACTCCAGAACTGATCAATACCTCAACATGATCTCGTCCCACGGCATGCTTCCCGCCCATGTTTTGCCAACGCGTAAGGAAAATTGTTTGGATCACGTGATCCTTAAAACCAATAACAAAGCAACGACATTTGTTTTAGATTCCTATATTACAGATCACGCCCCTTTATTTTTTACATGTGAACGCAGACCTTTAAACCGCCTAAATAGGAGATTGGTTGAGTTCACTGATTTCGTGTTGGTGGCACAGGAGCTGGAAGTAACTGATTTTTCTCCTGTACTTCTGACTGATAGTGCGGAGAAAGCCTCTGAGCTCCTCATTGACACCTTGACACGAGTGATGGATAGTCATACTGTCGCACGTTCAGTCCCTCACAAACGTAGAATCATCAAACCTTGGATCACCCCTGGCCTCTTGCGTTGTATACGCAATAGAGACAAATTATATCGTAAAATGAAAAAAGAACCCTTAAATCAAACTTCTGTAATAATTTATCACCGTTATAAGAACTACTGCAATAATCTCCTTAAAAAAGTTAAGCGTACCTATTATAAATTAGAATTGCAGCAGGCCAGGGGTGATCCAAAGGCAACTTGGAAGTTATTAAAAAATATATCAAATATACCTGTAGATAGAACATCAGCAAATGAACTTCTCAAACTGGAACCAGATTGCCTGGCCTCGGCTAATTTGATTAATAAACATTTTGCTAGTATCGGTGGTAAACTTGCGAATGAAATCACATCGAATCCTATTAACCTAAACAACTATCTCCTTAACCACGTTGGTGGGGATTATCGCTGTCGCAACACCCTCAGGTCTATGGTATTGACTGAGATTGATGAGATTGAATTAGAGAGAGCAATCCTTAGTCTTAAGGATGGGACTGCTAAGGGCTGGGATAGGATACCCACTTCTTTAGTAAAGTCAACTAGACACATTCTTATACCTATCTTAAAGCATGTAATTAACCTATGTATAAACACAGGCACCTTTCCAAAACTATTTAAAAAAGCATTAGTCCATCCTATTTACAAGGGTGGTGACAGAGGCAGTGTCAACAACTACAGGCCTATCTCTGTGCTATTAACTTTTTCAAAAATACTTGAAAAAATTTTGAACAATAAACTTATAGAATACATTAATAAAAATAGTTTATTGTCTGAAAGGCAATACGGATTTAGACGTAAAAAATCAACGGAAGATGCTGTCCTTGATGTCACAAATGAGATTATAGCAAATATTGATGATAAAGTAAAAACGATCGGTATATTCCTGGACCTAACCAAGGCCTTTGATACTGTCTCTGTCCCACTTCTTCTAAAGAAGATGGAGCATTTAGGAATTCGCGGCTTATCACTTGAGATTTTTTCTGCATACTTGCAAGACCGCACTCAATCTGTTGTTATTAATAATATTACTAGTGCAGAGACTACTCTCTCGTATGGTGTGCCGCAAGGGAGTGTCCTCGGTCCCACGCTATTTCTCCTCTATATTAACGATCTTTGCTCTCTTAAATTACAAGACTGTAGAATAGTCTCCTACGCCGATGACACTGTTCTCCTAATAAAGGGCCTTACTTGGGATATTGCAAGGACAAAGGCTGAAACCGCACTCCAATCGATAATGGCCTGGTTGAACTACAACCTTCTAACACTAAATTTAGATAAAACAAACATTTTGACCTTCTCCTCCAGTAAAAAGACTCAACCATCTACACCTTTCGTTGTCAAAGCCCATACCTGCAATCTCTCCTCAATAGGTAACTGTGGCTGTTACAGCTTAGTTTCTAATGATAAAATCAAATATTTAGGCATCATTATAGATGGTAATCTAACCTGGAATCCTCAAATTAATTTACTCACATCGCGCTTAAGGAAGCTTATATATGTCTTCAAAAATCTTCGTCACATTGTAGACCTTTCCACCTTAAAAATAGTATATTATGCTTTTGTACAGTCAATTATAGGGTACTGTATTAGTGCTTGGGGTGGTACCTATAAAACTAGCATATTGCGTTTGGAAAGAGCTCAAAGATGTATTCTTAAAGTTATGTCTTGCAAACCGAATAGATACCCTACTTCGGACCTGTATAACCTGTGTGAAGTCCTAACTGTCCGACAGGTGTACATACTTCATGTAATACTCCGTAAACATACGGCAACTCCATATGACACTAATTTTGTTCTCAACACACGCAGGTCGGACAGAGTCTGTAACATTTTTAAACACAATACGACTGTAGCCAGCCACCAGTACTATTTCTCAGGTCCGAAGTTGTATAACGTAATAAATAAAGAGCTTGATATATATTCCATGACATTGCGTAATTGCAAAGTTAAAGTGACAGACTGGCTTCGCTCCTTATCCTATACTCAAACTGAAGAACTTATGGTGAGATAGTCCTATCATCTATGTAGGTACTTATATTACATACAACATACGTATATTCAAACACACGTGAGCTCCCCGTCCTACACTCAATGTATAGAATGTTTGGTGAGATTCTTATTTGAATATATATCAATTATTATTATTATTGCACACTATGTTGTGTACTAGCAAAATAATGAACACATACACACACACACACACACACACACACACACACACACACACACACACACACACACACACACACACACACACCCACTCACACACACACACACACACACGCACACACACACACACCCTACACACACACACACTCACACACACACGTGCGCTTACTATTTGACTCTTTAATCACTGCATGCCTTGTTTTCTTTTTTTGTTGTTTTGTGTTTTTTTAGAGTTACGTACCTTGATTTTCTGTTGACTATAACCACAGATGTGAGCGCTAATGGCTGCGTCACAGTTTTTACTATTGCAGCCATTAACGTATTTTCTAATTGTATCAAAGATGGATTATCAATAAACAATTATCAATTATCAATTATCAACTGCTTTAGTTAAATATTTTAAGCTTTATTTAGTACTAGCTGAACCCCGCGGTGCTACCCGCAGTACGACAATAATCACAGGCAACGTCGCGAGGCGAAGCTAGTATCTATATAAATTATAGCCTACGTGTTATTCTGATGTATAAGCTATATTATTGTAAATCGTAAAATAAGTAACTTTTCTGGTTGATTTTTTACACCATGTTTCTTGAAAAAAGCAAATATCTTACGGAACCCTATTTTTTTCCAAAATAAAATATAGCCTATGTTACTCGTGGATAATGTAGCTTTCGAATGGTGAAAGAATTTTTAAAATCGGTCCAGTACTTTTTGAGTTTATTCGTTACATACAAAAATACAAATCTTTCCTCTTTATAATATTAGTGTAGACGTAGATAGTGTAGATAGCATATTAAAATATGTTTAGCAAAACGTTTATAATCGACGTCCAGTTATGTTTAAATTGAGGAACATTTTTGGTATGTAAGTAACCTCTGTTAAATTATAAGCCCATTACCTACCTACTATTCTTCCCAAAATTATATGGGGTCGGCTACTAATTCAACCAGTTTTACCTGAATATCAGTTTTACCACAGAGCTACTGAAGAACTTGTAAGAAAAACCTAATAGTACTTCGGCCCGCCCGACCCGGGAATTCATTCCGCATACACTAACCACTAGGGCAATGTGTGTTCGACTGCCTCGGTGGCCCAGTGGTAGTAAATGCGACTGCTGTGCTTGAGGTCTCGGGTTCAAATCCTGGGTCGGACCAAGTGTTTGTGTAATCTACAAATATTTGTTTCGGAGTTTGGGTGTTTTCTATGTATAATATGTATGTATTTACAAAAAAAAAAAGTATATATGTATTCATATCAGTTGTCTAGTACCCATAACACAAGCTCTGCTTAGCTTGGGACTAGATGGCGTTGTGTGTTAGATGTCCGAAATATTTATTTATTTATTTTATTTTAATGATGCAGTCGCGTTACACTGATAAGTCACAGAATGTATTTATGTGTGCGTAAAATTCTGAATGCTTTAGTTTTAATTGTTATGTGTGAGTTCGTTCGTAGTGACAGGCGGTTTTGATTTATTAAATTGACATTGAAGACAGACGGACTCATATTGAGTATTAAAATATTTTTATATTCCTTACTATGTCATTGGCTTTAATTTAATTTTCGTATAATTCTTTTTTTAAATAAAAGAACCCTAAGTTATTCCCTTGAACATTAGCTTTCTGCTAGTCAAAGTCCCATCAAAATCGTATCGGTTTTTCAAGAGATTAACCGGATCAAACAACTTACTTAAAAAATCAATTTAAACATTGCTTTTTTATGTAATTACTGTAGATTAGAATGCTGATACTGCCATATATTAAGCATTAAATCATTTACTTAATTTTAAATTAAACACAGACACTCCAATTATAACTATTTTGTATAGATTTGGCCTGACATTGTCAGTGCAAACACATAAAGAGTTCTACATTCGTGAATGTTTAGTCTAATAAATATTGATCGTAGTCCGGTATCATTCACATCCAATTCAGTTGTTCCGGCCTGTAATTGTGATGGTAGTAGATGATAACAATTAATGAGTGCGGCCTTACCTTCAGTTAATAACCAGCAGGAAATGTATTTATATAAAGCTAAGTGAGCCCACAGTCCACAGTAGAAGTGACGGTATATTATAGAATTTTCCGAAAACTCATCCGATAGCATGTATTTCATATTGAAAACAGATACTGAAATAAAAGAAGTATGATTAGATATAGACGTCATCCCACCTGTACTATCTATCTCTCTATATCTGTATATGTATGTATGTATGTATGAATAAAAAAGATATATATATAATGATTATATATATATATATATATATATATATATATATATATAATTGTCATAAAGTGTATATATATAATTGTTATATTTGTCATAAAGTATAAAAAACACTAAGTAGTTGAGCCACACAACTCTAAAGGACTAAACTGTCCCTGTTTTTTGACTAAGAGAAATAGGAATTTATTTTATGGATGGTGATTCTAATAGGTTTGATTAATCGAAGAAAAGTATGGCAATCGAATGTTTGTTTTACACAATTACTGAACTATCATTAAGCAACTGATTACAAAATGTTGTTTCATTGTTTCAATGGACTCATTGATTTTGTTTCTACCTAAATATTTCAAGCAATTTATGCTTTAACTGCAAGGGATTTAATTACTTGATTCACTGTTGCCCGTTGTTCCACTGAAATAATAATATCTTAATACATCTTACACAAAGCCACACTTGACTATACTATACTGTAGGGAATAAAATAAGTAATAAACATTTGTTTACATTTCTAAATATGCATTTGCCAGAAACAGAACAGTTATAGAATAATTAGTATGGAATAGAACTCATAACTTCTGGCTTAGCTGTAAATAATAGATCTTTATGTAAGTTTTCATATCAAAACTCAAACTGTCCAAGGGCATCAATTTGTTATCATTGTTCTAATGATCAGTTTTAAAGTAAGACTTTGTACGATACCAATTCGCACTTTGTACGATACCAATTCGCACGATCTTCTTAAGTGTCTGCACCACTCAAGGTAAAGGAATAACCTGACTGTAAAATGTATGTGACAGATCATCATCAACGTCTTATTGAAGACATGACTATTGATTAGGAGCATTTACAATTTAACAACTAATTACAAATTTCATTCACTCTATATAGTAACTTATAGCAAAACTGAAGGCATAAGGGCTGTAACTAGTAAATGAGTATATATGATACTGTATTGCCTTAATTAAAAAAAATACTTCACCTACTTTAGAATCACCATTCTGCTGTGTTAATTGAGAGGGCAGTAAGTCAGAAAAGGCGGTTACGAGAATTGCTAAGAAAAATCATTCCTTAATTACGTACACATAGCACATAGGATAGCAGTACCTAGATAGGAAGCAAGCTTTCCATTTCACTTACATACAAAAAAATTACTACCTCTGACTTAGTGCCCCCTCATTTAACATGCCAGTGTTGTTGTAAAAAGAATAATAAATAATGTATTATTACCTCCAACTTGGAAAGCTGTCAGGTACAGTATTCCTTGGATTAGTCTTTTCATTGCATACTTCTCATACACATGTGAGTCAGACTCCAAGGGAAATTTGTCAGTTATAAAGTCCTTGTACCGTCTGAATGAGAAGATTGGTCCAACCAAAAAACAGGCAGGAAAGTATACAAAGCCCATTAACTCTATAAATGTAGGTGGCGTTTCAAGGGCAGTGATTTTGTTATTTGCAGAAAGTTCTTCTCCATTGTTTTTTTTCAGTCCATCCCAAGTGTCAAATGACAAAGCTATTAATTTTAGTGTGAGTACACATTGAGGCATTGTCCAAGTGATATCATATTCTTCTGATTCAGTTACAATGTAGCCCGCGAGGAGGTATGTCATATTAAATACAAATGTAACTATTACATTATTCTTTCCTGGGCCCAAGAATTTGGTTGTTAAATATATCACTATAGCTGGGATTGTATTATGATATAGTGAAGTCCCAAAGTTGTAATAAGCCATGTCTAAGCCAGTAAATATAAAATATAAATTTCTATACTCCACATGTTGCTTAACATATTTGTGGTATACAATAGCTATAGGATATCCCATAAGAATTGAAATTAGAAGCTTTAATGCTGGTTCAGTGGTCCCTATAATGTCAGCAAAAAATGCTATTGGGCTTAGTCCAACTAAGCCCACCAAAGTAAGAACCAGTCCAAACATTGTCACAAACCTGCAAACAAAAGAATTGAAAAGAGAAACTTTTTAATTCAAGGTTACATATACATTAAGGAGTTCCAATGTTTTTTACTTTTCGATTGGCCCTATGAGCTAAAGTAAAAATTATTCGTATTGGTTAACAATAACCTAAGACCTTGTGTTATTTGCGGTTGTTATTGTACCTTTAAAACAAAAGGTGCAGAGGCAAATCCACTCTAAATAAAGTTAGTCTGTCTCAGTTAAGCGCTTATTACACTTGGTTAAATTTAGTCATCTCATTTCAGTCATTACTGAATTTAGTAAAGTGCAATCATAGTTATCCTAAAAGTACAGAAGCAAGGATGGTTTCTAACTGACTGGATCAATTAGAAACCTAATTAGAAACACATTTGGGAAGGAGTAATCGCATTTAGTTACTAACTAACTTCAGTTGCTATGTAACTGTCCATGCATGAGGATGTATACTTTTGTTTTGTACTCACTCACTCATACATTAATGTGCCAGACATTTGTAAATAGTCCATGTTTCAGAGATGATTTTTGTCAGCAAGGGTTAGAAAATTAAAGAACTGAATTTTAAATCTTGATATAAGTTTTTTGTTGCAAGAAATCTTAATGTTCTGACCAATCTTTCTTTTGCACTTATAGTGTCTTATAGGATAAATTTCTTGCTTTTGAATAAACAGTGTGATTTAATAACATGTCAAACTATCTGGAATCTATTTGTAGATAATTTATGAATTCCATAGTGTGGAGTATTCATTAGATAGATCTATTTAAAAACATTGAGAAGTTGCGAAGACGATTTTTATTTAGACATCTTTTGCACAATATTCTATATTAAAGTGCACTTTTTTGTTTAAACACTGGATTCCCAACTATAATAGCTAAAAGCCCGGCATGTAAAATCTTAAAAACATCCTGTTTGTAGTCCATATGATTAACTATAACAGCTTAGATAACTTTGTCAGTTTATAAATTGTGTTTACTTAGCAAAACTTCAAATAAAAATAATGAAATATTAAGTATAAAATCGTAAAAAATAAAATCATAAATTGATAACTACAAGCTCTTGTACAAGATTTTATATGTGATCTCACATGCACTTGGCTGGTGTTTTTCTATTTTAACCGATTCAATAACTAAATAAAGACAGTGTGATCAGAAGCTCTTAACTTGTTTTATAAGTTACTTTTCAATTTTATTATAATTTAGAATACTAAATTCCGCCAAGTATCATAAGCGCTTTACTCCTTATTTCATCAGCTATCTGCAATACAAGTCCCATAAAACTTAGTTCAAACATTTCAGAATTTAGCCGGATCAAACAGAAAAAAATCTTAGCCTGGTGCTTAAATTTTTTGCGTGAATGCGGAAGTACTACCCCTAACCCTGTCTTAACTTTTCTTTATTAATTCATGTCAAAAAAACATCTCACAAGTTTTTAACAAAATTTTATTGATAGTGTTAAAATATGGGTTTTATTGTTGTATCTTGACTGAATAAAAAACTTAAACACTGATAAAACAAACACTGTGATTTTTAGTATCAATGCAAGTAGGTTGAGGGTTGATTTATTTCTAGGCACATGAAATCTTATTTACAAAACTTAAACAACATTCAAATCTAATATAACTTGGAAAAAATACTTGTTTTATTGGAAGACCCTAATTTACAAATTGAAGTTATCTAAAATTTTAAATGTACATGCATGTATATTATTAGTGTGAACTGTAAATTACTATACTAATGAATAAAAGACTGTTTGCCTCGCATTTAATTATGCATGTATTTAATTGTGGAAAATAACTTAGTGAATTGAGTTATCTATCTAATGTATTTTTGTTATAGGGATAGCATGCCAGCCATTTCACTCATAAATAGTATGCTTACAATGTCAATGAGCTCTGATAATAAGTTTCATTACAAGTAGTGATTTTAACAATAAAATAGAAATTATATATATTAAAATATTGCAATTTTTTAAGGCAAGCTGTTTTATTATGAGTATGTGTAACAAATGTGCTAAATTATTACTAAATTGAGGTGTATTTGGATGTAGGCCAAAACATACTTTCTAATGGAGAGGCCTATGATGAGTGAAAGAGATAATTTAGTGGCAATGCTAGGAGACATTTAAAGCATTCAAATATTCAGATAAGAAAGCAATTAATCTAGATTTTTAACAACATCAACGGATGCAATAATGGTTCAAGCATAGTAGCTGGAAGTTCGCGATTTTATTAATGTAACTGATTTGTTACAATGTAACATGATAAAGGAAACAATGTAACTAAATTATGTACCTACTGATCGGTGAAAATGACGATGCACAATATTGGCCCAGATATTATGTCATACGTAACTGTGATGATATTGTTCAAGCAAGGGTATCGAAAATTTTATCTCAATCATTTTATATAGGATAAAAGAATATACTCACTTTTCGTGACAAAATAAATAGGAAGTCAAAGTTTAAGTAGTAAATGCGTCCACCAGTACAGTGAGGGGACTAGCTGCATATCACAACAATGTTATAATGAGAAGATACACAAAAGTTTTTCATAAAAGAAAAATGACTTCAAGTTAATATTAAATTTTCGGTTCTATGAGCAACCGATTACGTTTTGTTATCTTTCTGCAGCATTAGTGGCTGCTTGATTGATAATATTCATAACGTAAAGAAAAGTGCATACTCTATGGGAAGTAGTGACAAGACCTAATTAATCAAAAATAAAAACATAAAACAATCGATTTATTTACTTGTAAACACAGTTACAAACTTTTAGTCGACTTGGTTGTGTACAATAGCCTGCAATACAAGCATGCCATACACACGAACACGAGGTAAAATTAATTGAGGGTGCCACCTTCAACGAGTGACGCGCCGTCCATCCCGGCTCAAGTTGGGCGCTCAACCGCTTAGAGAACTTTCAGTGGCGACGAGCAATACATTGTGTTTTAAGTGCGATTTCGGTGAATAGCTTCAAGATGGCAGCAGGTAGAATCTAAGATGGGACTTAACAAAGATATATATACCGGACACAAAGAACACCCTGACTCAGAACCCACAATTTGTGGATGACACAAACTGTTTTCCATGTGGGATTTGAACGCATTCCACTTGGCGCAGTAGAAAGCTTGGTTTTCAGAAACTAAGAAGAACGTTTTTTACTTATTCACACGTTCATGCATTTATGCACAAAGTCAGACTTAATGCCTAGGTATTCTCTACCAGCAACCTTAAAGGTATATAGAGATCAAATAAGAGTGTCAGGGGGGGTTTAATACTGGGATCAGGCACCAATGCCACCCTTTCTTCTTTGATAGTAGGCAACTGAATTCTGTCTATAGCCATCATAATTGAAGGTAAATGATGTCATTCGTTTTAGTATTAAACATTATACGGTTAATGAACATCCTAACTTCAAGTAGCAGCTCATACCAGAACAACACCACTTGCATGAAGAACGAAGCTTTCATAAAGTCGAAGTTGTGGGAGTACTCAGGATAAGTAGATTTTTCATTGACTGAAGATTTCTGTGGTAATTACGGACATAAAACACAAACTTAATCCTTTAAAAAAATGGAGTGGAGTATCCACATTTGCTGCCCTCTAAAATTCGACGCCTCATGCTCCAGCCTACTTGGAGACTGCGACAGTTCTGATTCGATTCCTGCCTTTTGGTATCTTGACGGATATGGACGTGAAGGTGGGAAAGTGAGAGCGTGGAAGATCAGGGCGAGCTTGAAATGAACGCTCAACAACGGGCCTTATCACAATGGCATGCGTGGCTGGAGTAGCTACAGAATGCTTGCCAACAAGCTGTAGGTGCTGTTCTGCCCAACCTTGAAGTTTGGATAGATCGGGTCGACTTATAGCAGGTGGTTTTTAGTGGAATTACCTCATACCTGGCTTCTTCATCCTCGAGGAGCCGGAGTTCTAGTGGATTTTGGTAGAACATGTTGGTGGACTGACCTCTACAGCGAAGTGTTTATTTAGAGGTTAATTAATTTTTAGGCGTATAGTGAATCTTCGCTTTAGAGTTCCATTTACAAAAAAATATAATAATAATAATAAATATTTCGGACACTTTAACACACAACGCCGTCTAGTCCCAAGCTAAGCAGAGCTTGTGTTATGGGTACTAGACAACTGATATAAATACATATATACTTTTTTTTTTTGTAAATACATACATATTATACATAGAAAACACCCAAACTTCGAAACAAATATTTGCAGATCATACAAACATTTGGACCGACCCGGGAATCGAACCCGAGACCTCAAGCACAGCAGTCACTTACGCTACCACTCGCGCCACCGAGGCAGTCATATGATTTATATTTTAGTCGATCATTATCAATTCACATGTTGCTTTCCAAGATGTAAGACCATAAAGATAAACATTCTGTGGGATCAATAATTGCCATAGAGAACACTGCCACTGGCTATGGGAAAACTATTTTATTCTGTGGTATGGTAATACTTAATAGTTATTGACGAGATGATTGTGGTGTTTTTTGGTTATTCGATGAAGATAAATTTCACAAATTAAAACGTAAAACCTATGTTGATTTTCTTGACACACTTAAAGTGATATTTTATTAAATATTTTATTTTTAGAGTTGTGAATTCAGGTAAGTGGTCTCTATTTTGCCACTTTGCATTGTTATTATTGAACATGGATCTTTACAGTCTAGTTCTCATTTCTACACAAATTCTATTGTATGTTTTTTATTTGTTACAATCAACTTGTAATACATAGTCATTTTGTTTTAATAATTCTTAAGATTTTATTTTCAATTATATATTTTATTTTCGTTTAATCATTTTTAAAAACAAATTGTAATTAAATTGCTGCTTGGTGAATAAAGGCGAAATTACATCACCTACCTTAAAAATTCATGAACCACTAGACAGCTATTCAATACAGACTAGTAATAATAACAGTCGTAATAATTTTGTAGGTTTAAAATGGACTCTGCAGGTGATTGGTGTTTGATAGAAAGCGATCCTGGGGTCTTTACACAGCTCATTAGAAAATTTGGTAAGTGTTATTCATCTGTGTCATATGTTATGTTTTATATGTATTGTCTGTGTATCTATGTTATTATATACATAAGCATACCTATTTCATAGAGCAGTAGAATACATTTGTCTTTTGCTTTGTCCACATTCATCAATCATTGCATGCATGCTCATCACTCATGTGCTTTTCACATGACTCTCCTTCAGATCATTTTTCTATCATTCATCCTCTATTTGTGATCAAACCTTTGAAATATGCCCTTTGCAATCCTTGTTGCTACACCTGCTTTGAGTCCGCAACATTTTATCCATACTAATATATAAAGCTAAAGAGTTTGTTTGCTTTAACCCGCTAATCTCAGGAACTACTCGTGCGATTTGAAAAAATCTTTCAATGTTAGATAGTCCATTTATCAAGAAAGGCTATAGGCTATATATCACCACACTAATACTAATAGGAGCGGAGCACCAATGAAGAATGTTTTAAAATCGGGGGTAAATTTTCACGCTATGGGCCATAGAAGATGCACACGAGGTTGCGTGGGTCAGCTAGTTATACATACTTCTTAAGGAGCATATCTATACAGCATTTATAAAGAGGAAATAAATAAACTCAAAAACTACTTGACAGATTCTTTCACCTATATTTTATTCCTTTATTCCCATGGGAATGGGAACTAGGCAGATAAACATACTTAAATATTTCTAAAAATATAAATATTATGGACATTGGCGCTCCACACTGTTTCTTGTGCCTGGTGCCTGCTAGTAATAACGTGCGGCGCAGTTAGTAGTAAAATTTTGATTGCACAGTTGTCTTAGCGGGTTAAGTGGTCGCCACGCCGATATCTACTGCATCTAGTGTTGAGAGTTCAAATTCCATATGGGATAATGCTTTGTGTGATCCACAAATTTGTTTGGAGTCTGTATGTTGTTTGTGTTTGTTACATGTATGTCTGTAATATAGGATGTATGTTCCTAAAGCTTATGAAAATTAAAAAAAATGGACACATGAACACTTTTGCAAGTTAAACTTTTTTAAAGACATGAGTTAAACATTTCCTAACTGGACTAGCCCTAAGAAGAAAAGACAACTTCGAGTTCATTGTCTTTAAAAGAGACAATGAACTCGGAGATCATTGTCTCTTTTAAAGTCTAAAGCCAGACATACTTCTTAAAATGCAAAAAATATTCTGTCAATAAATATATAAAAAGCAATAATTATAATTTGAGTCACAACTTTTATGATTTAGTAAAAAGTAATAACTAATACCACAGCTATAACTTAAACTTAAGATTTGTATCAAAATTATAAATTATCAAAAGTAAATACACCTTTGCTCAATAAGTGATTACTCAATAAGTACTAACTCATTTTGTGTAATCTCTTTTAAATCTGTAATATTGTGTACAAATAGCATATTTGCTTATCTATCTATTACCTTGCTATTATCCAACTACTCAGCTATTTAAAGACGTGTCTGTTCTCAGTGTCCAACAACTTTCTGCGTTAAACATAATTTTATGGGTGCATTCTAAATTAAGTTACAACACTTAAGCATAATAGACGAAAGTACAAGATACTTTCAATCATTAAAACAATGCTGGGAACTGTTGTGTCATCTATACAACATTATCAACAAAACCTGCAATATATAACCCTTGCCTAAGTTTAAATTTAAAAGTGTAGTTAATAAGAAACTAACTAACAAAGTAACTAACTAACTACCTAACCAACCAACTAACTAACTAACTAACTAACTAACTAACAAACAAACTAACTAGTCTAGAGCCTGAAAAACGACATAGACTACTCTTTAATGCGAAAAAAGGGTTGTAAGGGGTTGAAAGGCGGGGATTAAAAGTTGTAAAAATGCTACCCAAAATCACTATTCCATGCAAATGAAGTCGCGGACACGTCTAGTATTTAGTAAAAATCACATAATTTTTAGCCCTTGCCCTCCCATAATTTTAGGCCTGAAAATGCATAAATCTCATCTCTTATCATTATAAAATTTACTTATTTATATCCTAATTAATATTCTCCAATCTTCTATTGACAACAGTAATGATCTGCAGGCAAATATTACAAAAAAACATTTTTATTATTATTCAGGAGCTAAAGGAGTCCAGGTTGAAGAGTTATGGACTATTGAAGATGGCATTTTTGAGACTCTGAGGTATGTATTCATTAAAATTCTTTTAGGGTTTTATTGGCGTATCACTCAAGCAGTAGGTTGGAAGGAAAGTTTGCAGGTAGCATTATGTAAGTTTATCTAAACAAATATGTTGCTTTATGTTTAAGAGGTTGAGATTGTAGATTGATTTAGTTGTTGTCAAGACTCCTTTTGCACAAAGGGTACATCACCGGATTACCAGAAAGTGTTATTTTCTAGTTATAAAATACCTACAAGTGTTATATAGCTTGCATATAGCCAATGCTCATTTTGACTGCAAACATGGACAGTATAATGAGACCTATAAACATATAATAAACCATGATTAGTAGAATATTTTTGAATGTTTAGTGTGGCTTACTGTTCTTGCCAGATATTGTAAACTTGTTTTTATGCATGTGAGACCCAGCCGCACCCAGTACTACGCTAGAATATATATTAAATTTGTTTTAGGCCTGTGCATGGATTAATATTTCTCTTCAAATACCTGCAACATGAAGAACCTTCAGGCCCAATAGTGACGGATAGCCGCCTTGACAAGATATATTTTGCAAAACAGGTATTTCTTACTGAATAATATATAGGCAGATAGTACATGTGCATGTTTAAGATGTTGAAGAATAATATTTAGTTGTAATTTTAAGCATAAAGTGTAATTAAAATTTTATAATACAACTAGCTGACCCAGCAAACGTTGTTATGCCATTAAAAGGGTGGGTCACTCTTATCATTTGATGAAAAAATAGATCTAAGACCTGCCCATATTGGCACACAAAAATTCATAAAATTTGATCCAGCCGTTTCAAAGGAGTTTGGTAACAAATACCGTGACACAAGAATTTTAAATATTAGATGTTGAATTATACATTAAAACCGAAATAAATGTATGTCATTTATATTATCCATAAACCAGTAGGTACTGTATAATTGTCTGTATATGTATGGTATTAAGTATAGCGGGTTCTAATTATATTTATTAGCAAATAATTAATTCAAGTCAAACACAATGCACAGTCATACTATTGCTATCTATTTACTGTTTTAACTATTTAAGTTACCAGTTTTGAACCTTAAAGTTACTATATTTAAACTTTTTTCAGGTCATTAATAATGCTTGTGCTACACAAGCGGTTGTCAGTTTATTACTGAATTGTGACCATCCTGACGTGGAACTTGGTCCCGAATTGTCTACACTTAAAGAGTTCAGTATGTCTTTTGACCCTAGGATGCGTGGACTTACTTTGAGTAACTCCCAGACTATTCGAAGTTCGCACAATTCTATGGCTCAACAGGCGCTGTTCGAATTTGATCAAAAAGCAGCTGCTAAGGTAAGTTTTGTTAGGATTTTGCCATGATAAAGAAATCACTAAAATTATGTTTTTTTTACTTTTATTTGCATGGGTGCATATAATTTCTGTTTACTAGTTGATGACATGTTTTTTCAGGAGGATGAAGCTTATCATTTTGTTGGTTACATGCCCATTGAGGGTCGCTTGTATGAGTTGGATGGTCTCAGAGAGGGCCCCATTGATCATGGACCCATTGCACCTGATCAAGATTGGCTTGATGTTGTCCGACCCATTATTTTGAAAAGGATTAATATGTAAGTAAACACATACATAGTTGATATTGCGTAATTTTATTTTAATCAAACCTAGAGTCCCTTCCAAAGTTTCCATCTTAGTTACCGTCACAAGTGTTAAGTTAATAATATCTAATATATAACAATATATTCACTTATATACATGTGCTTCTGTTTGTTAGATAGTATGAACAAATCATCTTGTAATAGATAAATAGCATCAAACAGAATAAACAATCATAATTTGCACACAATTTTTTTAAATCAACAGTTACAGCACAATTGGTACAATACTACAACACAGATAACTAGATCAACAGGCCTATTACCTTTAGGTTGTCTGTACCCATATTATCCCTAATATTTTCTAATCTCTTTTATTACACCTTCAGAAAGTTACCTGCTTTTAACCTTCGAACTAAATTATAATCCTCATATTTATTACTTTTACAGTTACACTGAAGGAGAAATTCATTTCAATCTGATGGCCTTGGTGTCTGATAGAAAAATGATATACCAAAGGCAACTCCAAGAACTGTTAAATGAAAATCATCGGCGTGGCATGGATGGAATGAGTGAAATACCGAGATTAAGGATGTTGATTGAGTATGAGGATGTTAAAATGACAAAGTATGAACAGGAAATGGCTCGCCGGAGGCATAATTATTTGCCTTTCATCATAACGCTTTTGAAGATTTTGGCGGAGGAGAAGAAGTTGACTCCTCTACTCGAGAAGGCTAAAGATCGCGCTGCGAAGAAGGGCACGAAGAAACTAAAAGTATAACATGAACAGTGGGGAGGTGTGCGGGTTGAACGCGTGCGCGGTTCGCGACGCGTTTCCCAATCCAGCCCCTCACGCGTACTCCCCGCCTCTGAAAACATGCAGTTCACGCTTGGAGATTTAGACGCTATATTCACGGAGCAGCAGGACTCTTCACTGTTATTAAATATAGAACCACATCAAATACTAGAGCAGGTCATGACTGAATCCCCGGAAGATCTCGACGATGGCTTGTACAAGCCTAGGGAACCTCAACCTTCAGTTAGTAAATTGTCCATGGCTAATGACTCTGATGATAGCAAAGTGAGTGATACAAGTGACTCGCGAGGTTTGGTGATTGACACTGATGTTGAGGTTGACATCGATGTAGACGTTGAAGGTGATGTGGATGTTGAAGGAATGGATCTTGACATGGACTTGGGTCAGCATGACTTAACTGATAGGCAACTAGAACGTGACAATGATTCAGATTAATGTAAGCAAAATTATTGTCACTAAATTGTATTAGTAATGACTAAAAAAGAACATTCAAATATAAATGACCCTGTTGTGGTAGAGTTTGGTGTGAAACTCATTCAAAAGTTTAGTCAATTGAGTGTAATAAAAGAATGGTAATAAAAATAGACATGTTTATTTACTTACAATATTCACATATGTAACTTATTTGAAACTTACACAGAGTATCCTAACATATAGGTATTATAAGTCTGTGACTTGTGTAAAATGTATTTTTTTTTATATTTCAATGCTTCTCGATGTATCTATTATTAACACAATATTATTGTAAAATGTGAAATATTAACATCTGTGCTATATGTATGCGCTTTTTATGTGGTATAATTAAAATTAAATGTATGTAAAAAAGTGAATGATGACTGTATGTGTATATATATATATATATATATATATATAGAGTATACAAAAATGTATTTATATATATAGGTATATACATGTGTGCTGTATTTCAATAAACGTCAGGGAGCAGTGCGAGGCGTCACATGAAGTTATTTTATATGATAGTAGATTATATATCAGGTACATTTGTTGTGTATGTGATTCACTACAACTATTAGATTCGGAAGAATGTGCAAAAGGTAAATGTTAATATAAAGTATAAATGACATTCATTAAACAATAATATACAACAAATGTAAGTATAAACATTTCAGTTAATGTAGATAAATTTTAAACTAATAATATATTATGTTACACATAGGTATTGTCATTTTGTATACGTCTTTTTGCTAGCTGGATAATAATAATTATTTACATCTTATAATATTTTTTGCTTAAATCTAAATTATAAACCTAATTAACGAAAGTTTGTTTATGTGTCAAGTTTACATGAATAATAAATTAATGAATTTGGGACGTGATGTGGCACTTCAAAGATAGTCAAGTATCTGTTATTTACACTGGGGACAATATACTGGTACGATGGGGAAGATGCGGTGACGCAGTGATATGAATGATGATTTAGGAGAAATTATTTACAGAGATAGGTACACATATTGAGCTTAGCTGCCTGCTATGTTCTATGTCATTACATGGATTCGTCAAGTAAGCGTTTCTGAGTAACCGGATCATCAACATCACTTAAGAGTATCACAGATTAGTTCGTCAGTACAATTTTGACGGAAAAAATTGTTTCGATTCTTCAGTTGATATCGTTCAGAGACTGTCGTTAGTCGAATCCAAGTAATGAGTGAACAGAGGCTGGTTGAGTGTTAAAAGGACGCTTAGCGCGTCGTTCACGTGTTGGGCTGTAGTCCCTTGGGCTTAATCATCATGGACGCTCGCTTGAGTGTGTAGTCCCAACCTCTCCAACGGAACCATACAATGCCTGAAAAAAAAACGTTATATATTTAAATCTCTCATTTTAGCCACTTTCTCGATGTCTAAAGTAACTTTTAGATATATAGAAATATGTGATGTACTTAATTTTAGATATGTAGGTAGGTAGGTATATACGCTAAATGTAGAAAATATGCCTAGGTAAATTAAATATGAAAATAGTTTTTTGGAGCAAAGTCACTTGTAATTTTGACCTGGTTAACTTATTTGCCTTTTTATTCAGCACAGATACTATTGAATATTATTGTCTTTACATAGCTCATAGCTTTTTAATATTTAAATAATTTTAAATTACGCATGCATTTTTCGACATTTACGTGGGAGTGAAATGTTAGTAGGTACCTTGTCTAGCAGTAAGATCTTGTGGATCGTGTAGATAGAGGCCGTTGAGTCCTCGGCCGCAAGATTTCCACCACCATCCGCCTTTCAACATGGAAGCGCAGTTTAACGATGATCTATCATTGTCCCTGTAAACAATCATTATGAGTTATGTTACTGTTATAAATAAATAATAATTATAATTTTGTATTAAAGAAATCCTGCCCCATATACTGTAAAACGACTGTTTTGTTCAGCAGTCAACTTATACGAAATATTAAACTATAAGAGATATAGATGTAGAAATAGGACTTTAATGTACTATCGACAAACTTGAATCATGACCCACTTTGGCGATAAATCGTTTGAAACCGTCAAAACAAAGATTTCCACCCTTTGTAGTTCCAGTGCAGGTGAAACGCACTTAAGACGTTTTAAATATTAAACAAGCATATTTTATTCTTTTTCCGAATTATTTGAAGTCGTCTTTTTAGCCTTATCCTCTTTCATGCATTACATACATCTTTGGTCGTCCCATATTTTATAAATGTTAACTTAGTGTAAAATTTCCTTTCCACCTTATTTGATGGAATGAATATATGATAAAAACCATTTAGGTCACATGATGGCCGTGATGTAACCAAGGTAATACCTATCTACCGTCAGCCATGTAATATATTATCTAACTAATCATGATATAGCTATTTATATATCGTTTAGTATACTAAAAGATATTCTCTAAGTTGTCTTGTTTAGATAGCTCAATTTATATTGACTGCTCTTAAAGTATGTTTCGACAATGAAACATTGTAATGAAGTGCAACAGTTTTTTCTTCTGTTCCTTTCTGTTAATGTAGAATGAGAAAACGCTACTAATCTTTTTATTCTTGACTATTTTCCCAACCTATTTAAAAACCATACCTGTTATATGTAGAGAAGGGGCTGTTGTTGGACCCATACCAAGGATCGTTGAGGGAATCGCCAGCGGTGCCTTCATAGCCATCGATTTCAAGTTTGTAGTATTCCGCTTCCGAATATATTTTGAAGTGCGAATACTGTGCATACCTGTACGAAAAACTCATATGAATTTAAGCAGTAATAAACCAGTGCAGTTGAAATGTGTGAACTCCCTGTTATATGATTCCCTTTAAAATAATAATATATCAGGGAAAAGGGCATTCATCTTATAATTTAGGGATTAGGCAAAGAATCGAAAATTATTAGGTACCTACATGAATCTGTAATTCTATTTCATAATTAAGTAGGTCTGTTTTCACTATCTTCATAGCGTTGTAAGTTGCACTTAGCAAGATTGTAATTTTATATTCGTTAATTTTTCGTTAACAACAATAAAGTGACTTGGTACAGAATTCTACTTAATTGTAATAGGACTCTGTATCATATTTGTAATGTACGACATATAACAATTAAAGAGTGAACAAATGCGTAGTTCTTAAGATATTTGTGATTTCTATGTAGTACGATTAATACGAACACTAAAGCATGAAGGAAGCACGCAGCTATTCACTCTTTATTTTTAAAAGTGTATTTCTTCAAAACGTGAAATAAATGTCATAGTCATTAAACTTTGTTTGTATTTTGACCGTTTGGTTAGTGAGGTTAGAAAATCCCTTCGGATCTCTGACGCTGTCCAAGTATGTGGTAATGCCATTAAAAACCCTGTATAATTTCTGGTCCTCCCCGAACCAACACCGGGTCTAATCGGACCTTATCCCGGAGGTTTACTCCCACAATCGCGCTGAGACGATCTGATTGTATCTTATTCGATTAGGCCGCCATCCAATCCACTAATGAAGCCAATATTCTACCCAGGGGCTAGGTCTCAACTCTCAGGCGGCCCGCGAATCAATCAGCGCCTCATAACGTCGCTAGCGACTTCTTCGCTCGGAATCGGCCCTCTCACGATCCCATTCAGCGGTTTTTCTGGAGCATTCCAGCTTATTAGACAGAGACTGCGCATCACCACCCCTTCTCGCCCGCCAGCATGGCAGCTAGACGCCCACGCCGGGCAATCATACAGTGTATGCTGGGCGAAGTCCCAATCGAGTGGTGTCATTGTGTCGTCTCCTCGCATCCATCCTACTCAATTTAGCTACCGAAGCAAGCAAGCCTAGTGAGTACTTGCGTCAATCGGTAGGTGACGTTCTCCTATCTCCCTACCTATCCAAACTTTGAGGTTAGGCAGAAAGGCACAGACAATACCCGTCGGTGAGCATGTCGGTTAGCTCATCCTTGTCTTCCCCGCTCTTACCCAGGCGGATGATGTTAAAGTGTTCATAGACATTGTTATCAAAATGCGGGAAACGTGCCAGGATTGTCGCTGTCTTCGATGAGATGTTCCGGTATGATCGTACGATACGCCACTACCTGCTCCGCTTAACTGAGCTTAGCATGATAACGGGAGGAGACTATAGGTACTTGGTCCATGTCGTCGCTCCATTGAGGGCCATGGATCGTATCCTACTCCCTAAATTAGGCAACAGCCTCCGAAGGGATCCCACTGCCCCCTAAACTCGGTGGATCATCCACTCGACTCAAAATGCTACTTGAAGCTCCGGCCACTGTTAAGCGTGAGGCCAAGGTACTTGATGTACCGGCCAACCTCGACCTCAATTCCTCCTACACTAATTAGTGAGTAGGTGGGAACTGCATCTACGCGTTTCACACAGGAGCCACAAGGCTTCAGTCTTAACTGGTCACAAGCCATCTCCAGAACCTTTTGGAAGCCGTACATACAGTTCTATCTGGTTAAGAATGACGACCAGCGCGACTCTCCCGTCGACAGAAAACCTCTTTCGATTAGGAGTGGATAGTTTAATGACCTAAAATCCTAAACCTAAAAACCTGCTCCACAATTTTCTAACGACTCTAAAAATGTTAGAGGCCCTATGTTCTCCAAGACATCTTTCAATAATTTTCGTTTAATTTAATATTGATTTTTTTAATTATCTGTACCTATATATTCCAAACTGCTGTTCTTAAAAACGGGTCACCGTGCCGCATCTATCAACCAACTTTATTTAGAACTAGCTTTTGTCCGCGGCACCTGCGTTGATATCGGTTATCGCTTCTTTATACTGATGTAGGTACCTATTTTATTTGTCAACCGATTGAAAAAATAACGAAATATTATGCTAAATGTAAAGTAAAGTTTACCACAAGTAAAGAAAGTTCAGTAAAGAAAATAGCATCCGTATTGGTAAAGCAATTGCCGAGATTAGTGCGCACAAACACAGACAAACATTCTAAAAACTGTTGTTTTAATTTCTGTTACTTTAATAAAAACCCTTTTTCATTCGTATTTCTTAACATCTTAAATATCTGATGAAATTGTAAAAGGTAATGGTCTGTACGACAATTACCTTTTACAATTCCATTAGGTATCTGTATAACCCGTCTGGTCTAAGGACATGGCGGGTTCCTACCGCTGTAAGGCTCCACTCGGTAGTCTGCAGCGGTTTATGGCCATACAAACCGTACGCGGCTACTGTACAATCTCGTACGAGGCGGCGGTGATCCTGGCGCGATCTCCACCTTTCGACATTCTGGCCAACATGGACACAATGATCTACGACCGAATTGGTTCTGTCTGTCGGAATGGTGACGATACAGCGCCACAACATAAGCCCGGAATGCTTCGGCGGAACGTATATAGGCAAGCCCTACGGGCTTGGCGGGCATGGCTCAAAATCCAGGGCTGTGCCACCCAACTCGCTGTCGGAGTCGTTTGGCCGAGCTTTGAAGAGAGAGAGCTTGGATAGAGAGAACCGGCTGTGTCACCTACCAATTTACTCAGATACTGACCGGGTGCGGTTGCTTCGGGGAGTATCTGTACAGAATCCTACGTGAGACTACGGCACAATACCACCACTGTGGGTCCGACCGGGACTCCGCCCAGCACATGCTCGTGGACTGCCCTATGTGGAAGTCCGAGCGTCGAGTCCTGGTCGGACATATCGGACGTAACCTGTCACCACCAACATTAATCGCGGCAATGCTGGCGAGTACCTAGTGATGGATGGGAGCCCGCGGTCTCCTTCTGTGAAGACCTTATGCTTCAGAAGGAGTCTGCAGTGCGGGATCGGGAAAGGGCCGACATCTAGGGGAGATGTGGCCGCTGCAAAGGGCCCGAGACCGGTGACATCCCGGTGCGACCGGAGGGTGTCGTCTAAGGCGAGTTGGTATTCCTACTCTTACTGTGTAGAGCGGTCTCACCGCTCTACACAGTAAGCAGTAATAATAATAGCAATAATACAGCTTGACAGCCCGCCCCGGGGTGACTCTGATTACCCCGGAATGTATCTTAGTCGTGAGGTATGGCAGGAGGGACTCCAGAAATCTTTATGAATTTTTGATATTTCTATTGAATTATTTCAATGAACTGTTAGGTTATTATAAAAAAAGACAATAGAATATTTAAATTAGGATGTCAATAGTAACACATTCACGAAATCTATCGTTGTGACGAGGGATTTGCCTTTTAGGTACCTACTTACAACATTTTCAGCACTTAGCTCCCACTTATTCAACTTCATTCGTTTGATTAAAATGATGACTATTGGATTAAATTATATCTAATTTGTGTGTAAATTAATCTAAACTATTAACTAAAACTTTTAAACGACTCTCGGAAACGATTTTCAAGAAATTTTGTATGCAGGGGGTTTCGGTGGCGATAAATCAATCTAACTAGGATCCATTTTTAGAAAATTGAGATAAGAAAGATACCGTGCGAAGCTCGGTCATCCAGGTACTATTAATAATATGACCGATATTTTCTATCCCAGTTTTTTCTGTGTCCTTACCTTTTATTGCCGTCAAAATCTTCAAGTTCTACTCGAAGCATATAGTCGTCATTATTGGTAAGCATGTATATGTTCTCGTTGCCAAGCCAAAATTCTTTGCTAGGGTCTCCGAATCCGTTCTTGTAATCATTCCAGTCTCGGTTGAAATTTTCAGCTGGAACTCCGAAGTCATCGCGTCGATGGATAACCTGACAATATACTTTTTATTAGTCATACTCACTTAGGTAGTAGTCCACGGGCCCACGAACAAGGGATTTCAGTGATTGACAACAGGCTGAAAGTTTATACACAGCTTCGTTTTGACGAGACACCCAACTTTTATTATTGGACCAAATTCTGAAAGTGGAAGGAAAAAGCGGGATAGGGAGCGAAACACGTCGATTTGATGAGTGTCCCAATTTAATTAATAACAGTTTCTAAAAATCAATACTTCGAGAAAATACGATGAAAAACTGAAAATAACTTGTGGCATACAAAGTGAATGGTACCTTCCGAGTGACCATCAGCTCTAACATGTCAGAATGGTGACTTGAAAATTTTTATTCATTTTCATTAATTACAAACTGATTTTTGTTTTGGGGCTTGCAAAATATATATATTTCATAAAAATGCATCGGCATACAAATTTGACGGTAATTTTTTTGAGACCTACACTCGAAAAAATATTAACATAATCTTGACAACTTTCAAATCGACGTGTTTCGCTCCCTATCCCGCTTTTTCCTTCCACTTTCAGAATTTGGTCCAATAATAAAAGTTGGGTGTCTCGTCAAAACGAAGCTGTGTATAAACTTTCAGCCTGTTGCCAATCACTGAAATCCCTTGTTCGTGGGCCCGTGGACTATAGCTGATATATCGAAGTTATGATATCGGGTAAGTAAATATATATTTTTTTATAACGTAGGAAGTTCGTCTCGGATGTCTTCTGCCCTAGGGAGATGTCCTATGACGAGGGAATGCTAGAAATATGATATTATGACCGAGGTCTACGATATCTGTTTCCAAAGTTCTGGTTTAAATTAAAATTTTCTAGAAAGTCAAATATAAGTTTGTTAAGATTAAGACTATATACAGAAAACATTTCTTAAGAGATTTTATTACTACATATTCTGAATCTTTACGATCCTTACACTCTATTAAATAAATATAAGATTATAAGAAATATAATTCTAACTCCCATATTACGATCATGTACATATTAACATGACGCAGATGCTTTTAAATTTCTCATTAACTCATTCAAAGTATATACCTCTAATATTTAATTTGCTAACATTAGTCAGACGATCAGAATTTCACTGTCGATATTTCATATGACTCTAGTACCTACTTGCAGATAAAGGTCTTGACAAAGGAATAAATGCGGCAATAGTTAAATATCTTCTTGTGTAGTCATAACTTTTTTTTTTATTTTATTTTTAATATCAAATAATATAAATGAGTCTAGTTACTCTGGAGACCTTTAAATAAGGAAAATATGTAAAACAGGATAATTTAATCATCAAAACATTTAAAAGGTCACTGCTGAACATAGACTTCTCCTTAGAAAGGAGGTTTCAGGCCGATAAATCCTTTCCAAAACTTTGACTTTCGGCTTAATATACCGAGCTGGCCAGATACCAGATACACGGACGATAAGGTAACAATATGTTTTATTTATTCACATATTTATTGTATGACGGGCACCTATCTCTTAAATTACTTAAGTTGTTATTACTTACAGTCCAACCACCATCAGCTACGTTTTGCTCGCAGTACACCTTTAGGAACCAGTAGGTTGTTCCTCGGATTTGCAAGTAGTACACGCCCGACTCTCGCATGCCGCCGTTCATGAGATCCACGCACGAGTATCCCTGCACAATGACATCACATGTTGTAGACATACTTTCTGAATGTCAAACATTGACTCACACATTCATTTACTTTGGCCATCTGCGGAAACGATTGTGTGGGGGCTCTATAAAATTTCTAAAGATACCATGTCTTACACAATACTTTGTTCGCAAAGGCACAATATCATATTCGCGATACCAGCAGAATGATAATTCACATGCCTTTATTATGCATAAAGAGAATGAACGTTTCAATGGTTATGGGATCGCAAGTACGCAAACAATGCTATCAATTTTAATGCCGACATTATGTAGGTATATCGTTACGCAATATTAAATAACTTTCTTTCCATTTCGGTTTGGTGCAGGCAGATTGATTACCGGTTCCCTTTTTAAACTTTCTCGCGATAATTACCGTTTGTCTAAATGTCAAATTTTTACAATTTGCTTACAAATATTTTGTAATTTAACAAACAATTTACCGTAATTATGCCAATTATAGAGAATGGCCTCTGAGCTACACAATTTACTTACACAGAAGAGAGACCGACATTTTTTTAGGTCAAAAATAGGTTTATTGTTTTAACACTGTCTTTGTGTGTATGTAGGCAACTATGTAAATAATTGTAGAATGTGTTTATTACAGCGTTTAATAATTTTTATATTTGACTTATTGAATAAATACTTAATATAATGTATGATATGACAGCTATAAGACTATATAGCGGGTTAGGTTAGGCACTATATTTACATTTTACCGATATCGACTCCATCACCTGACACAGTAAACTAGTGTATAGTTTTCTGTGTCTAGGTCAAAGAAACAATATTTAATCCCGTATTCATCGTCATAAACAGCTTTAAATAGTCAAATACTAGAAAAAAGTATTTCTTTCCAAAGAAAACCTTATTTGGCCTAATTTATCTCGCTGGCCAGATGGGTTAGATAGGATTTGTTGCAAATCTTACTTCTTTTTGTAGGTAGTGATATTTTTCTGCGTAGTTTGATCCCTTAGTCGTCTCTCTTTCGACACTCTTGGGAAGAATAAGGGTGGTGACATTTCGTATTCTTTATCCGTTCTTATCTACCTAAATACTCATGTCAAAACGTACGTTTTTACCTTAAAACTCAAACTGGATATTAAAAACTTAGTACGAGGTAAATTACCGTAATATTGTTTACATTTTACTTAGTTTTAAAAAAAACATGTGCATTTTGATAATGAACAACACTTTACAATATATATTAACACCCAATTTCTTTTTAATATATTTTTTGGTTAAATTTTAATGATAAATCCCATACCGCAGAATAATTTTCCCCGTGTTATAGTAAGACATAACTCTACAACTGTAAGTAATTAGTAAAAAACCGATCGTTTAAAATAGAAACAATCAAACAAAACGTTCACTTTTGGAAATCTTTTTACAAGCTCTTTAACGCGGTCTAGAATGCCAGTTACGTTCGCATTCACATTCATGGCATTGTGAGACGATTCATTAATATCAACGGGTTGAACGCTTATTGCTAAACTGTATAACTATTTGCTGTCCAAATATGGCATCGGTCTGTAGTGGCGGCAGCTAGTTGACAAGATAATTTCTAATGAACAAAGCGTCTTCAAACATCATTCTTTCGTTAAACTAAACTAGACACTTGCGTAATAATTGTTTGATGTTGTTTGTACCAAACTTTCCTTTTACCTAAATTGTTTTCTATACTTGTGGGATATTTAAACCAACACTGAAGTAACTGTATTACAAAGTAATAACCCGACTTTAAATAATTAATCTATTAAAAAAACTAGCGGTCGAAACCAATAAAAAATAGGGTCTCGCTTCTCCTCTTTAACTGTCACAATTTTTTACTTCTTCATTCGCATAATTTTCGCGAAAAGGAATCCAAACTTTTTGATACACGTATTTATATATGTATATTTTTTTTTATATATGTTACTTAAATACGTACTGCTATTACTTAACAAACTTAGTTACTAAAGTAATCAGGGGCATGTTGAGTGATTGGTATTCGACTGTTGTTAATTTTGAAGTGTTAGATTTTGTTTGAACACATAAAGAAGCTATTCCTATGCGACCTGCCTAATTTCGTCTGCGTCTCCCATTGTCCATAGCTGATGTTATACGGTGTGAATAGATTTGTTTACTATAAAACGGTTGTAATGACCCAACCATTAAAGACAGACATATAGCATCGCGGACTTTAAAAAAAAATTAATATGAACAATTCTTTTACAGAATATTTTTACTTACAACTTTAACTGTTTACCAAACACACGCAAAGAAAGCTCTCTAAAATAATAATTTTCTCCCATTTTTACAACATTTTTCATTGATACTCACTCTTTTTGATTATACTGTAATGATATATATTATAATCAGATTAGTAGTTCCTGAGATCAACATGTTCAACCAACCATACAAACTCTTCAGTTTTATTACATTAGTAATTATAGATTTCAATATCAGAATATCATGGGATAAGTAATCAATTAATGTTGCGATTGTTGAAAACATTTTCTAAGAAATGGCTTTCTATCTTTCGAGGAACAAAACCTTCAATCATTGGACATTAAGTTCCTATCTTATATCTTGGCGCTATACAGTTAAGCAAAGGGGTACAGTTTCCTACCTCGTGGTGAAACCTGTGGTTACAAAATGTTGACAGTGGTTATTTTCCAGCAATCGTTAACTGTATAAAATACTGTTTATAGTTCGTGATTTTTAACTGAGTATAATTTTCATATCAAGCCAAACTAACGCTTATTGACTAGAATTTGCTTTTCAGAGGATTCCTTTGGGTTGTAAATTGAATTCCCATATTGAAAATTGAGGACACAATGATTAGTACAGAAATGAAAGTACATCCTGTATGTTTTGTAACTCGGGGGATCGTAAAAGTCAACGAACGATTGGTCGAAATTTCTTGAACTTTATTTTTTACACAACAACTTACTCTCAATTGTCTCTCATTCTCTTCATATTGAACTTATATTAGATATATCAATGATCTTGAAAAGTTAATTTTGCTACTAATATCTCAACTCATATCAAATCAGATTAACCTATCGCCGTTTACTGCTAAACGAAGGTCTCACCCAAGCAGCGTAGTAAGTAAATAAACATGATTAAGGTTTTGACTGCAAACTTAGGTATAGGTAAATTATTTATTTCTGAAGATTAGATCAGATTACAGAAATAAGGATAAAAGGGTTTATATCAATGCGATTTAACGGCAGTAAGTTACTGCTGAATCTGGATACTTATGTACGCCTAATATTTGAAAAAGATCTCGTGTCGTGTAGTAAAGTGGGTCTTCGGAATTTATTCCGACAAACGAAACAAAAGACAATAGAGTTTGGTTATTTTAAGTTTCCGTCAATTCATGTGAAAATCCAAAGCCGAATTCGACTCTGTTTACATATAATGGTAACTTAGTACTTCTCACGAAATTATTTCCCGGAAGTTTATATAGCAAAGTATTTTAATAATTTAATATAAATTGATAAAACAAGTTACACAATGTAATTATACATAATACCATTTGTACCTAGCTGTAACCTCGGCAAAGCTTAATTTACATGACAATAGCTACCAGTTACGTATAAATTATCAAAATAAAATTGTATTTATGCTCAATTATATGTTTTTTGTGCTCTAAAAGTTTATTTTTCTGCAAAGTTATAATAATTTGATAAACGTATTTAAAATTTTGTTCATTACTTTTACTTGCAACTAATAAATGGTAATTTTGACTTACAAGATCTTATCAAAGGTGAACCTTGAATTGAATGCAATAAACATGAACTCAAACAAGTCTATAGTGTTCGCATTTATTCATTTATTTCATATTTCTTTTATACTATACCTAACAAGAAAATACGGCTTATAGTATATTTTGCTTCAAAATTGGCAATACTGCTGTCCACAATATATTTAATTTTTATTGGAATTGTATACTATAATTAAATTATGAGCCTTTTCAACTCGTGTGTTTGAATTATGGTAAACATAATATTAAATTTATTTTTTAGATCTATCTTTTACGTAAAATTCCAAACAGTTTTAAAACTCGTAAGCCATGAGAGCCACTTTGAAACATCTTTTTGTTACTACCGTTAAGATAATACTAATTAGAGACAATAGAAGTTAAATTTATTACAATTACAGATAGATGTTCACACAGACATACGATGTATTGAGAATATGTGAATGCATAATACAGTAATTTCAACATGATTTAAGAGACTTGAAAAGACAATATCAATTAATATAAAAAAAAACAGTATTGTGGTAAAATATTATTATAAAATTATCAACATGATTTAAGTTTTAATTCAGTTTTTATGTGTCTGTTTATATTTAAATTCTTTTTCACCAGTTACCTTAAGCTTGGTATTGCAAACTTTAAAAAAAGTATCACCGACTTCAATGCGACTAAATTATCATAAATTGTGTGAAAATGGAACCAACCTTGAGTACAGCTAATTTGATTAGGAAATAAATTATATTCGTGGTTCACACACAACTAAGGTATTGCGTATCATAGACAAAAACATATAAGCATATTTAGTTAAATTAAGAACCTCCTAGGTTTTGAAATACATAAAAAATACGTAAATACTCTATCAAGTAACGTTATTTTGTATGGTCAATCATTTGCGTGAAATCATAATATTATTTCCCCAGATATAAAATCAGTCCTTCTTAGTAGCTCCCTTAAAATCGATTTAACTACAGAGCTGCAATACATTCACTAATATTAAATTTCACATTTGGTACAAATTGAGTTAAGATATTGGGACCCGTATTTCAACCTGTATATGACTATAAAGGAAGTTCCTTTTCTGTCATTAATTTAACTCATACTCAAAGTCAACTTAACCATATCTACATAAACATCAGCAAACAAACTAGGATGCGCAAAGCTCAAAGGTCAACATTCACATTCTAACCAATCAAAAAAGCCGTGGTCACGTCCTGTAGAAAACTATCGCATCTAATACTTAGTGTTAATAAAGAAATCTGTATAACAGGGGGGGACTTTTGTACATGATTCAGAGAATTGACCTCTCTGCACAACATCAGACATAGGCGTTTACTTAGAAAGGAAACGGACGGACAGACGGATTAGTATAGGATTTATTTCAAGTTTTCCTTCCCTTCGCAGTGAAGTTTTCTGCGTAGTTCAACCTCCTAGTCACCTCACGGAACGGAACGGATAAGGATTTTCTCTATTACACTCGTACTATCTACATTCGTTGAACAATGTCTCAAGTGAAAAGAATAGACTGTATTCGCGAAGTTACGCTCAATCTAGATTTTAGAGAATAAAATATGATAACTAATATGTAGGCATGTTAAATCTTTAAACCTATTTAAACTCATTTTGTTTAACTTTATTTTCTGCTGTATTTCAAGAAAACCTACTGAAACGTTCGCAGATCATTAGTCCTTTTGCAAATGTTAAAAAAGTCGCGGATATTTTTATCGGTACTTGTAGAAAGTTATTTTCGATATTACCTATATACTATATATATACTAATAATAAAGGTGAAGAGTTTGTTTGAACGCGCTAATCTCGAGAACCGCTGGTCCGATTAGAAAAATTCTTTCAGTGTTGGATAGGTCATTTATCGAGGAAGGCTATAGGCTTTATATCATCACGCTAATACTAATAGGAGCGGAGCACCAATGAAGATTATTTCATAAATGGGGGAAAATTTTCACGCTACGGGTAATAGAAGATGCAAATGAGGTTGCGTGGGTCAGATAGTTTTAAATATTCGATTAAAATTCTGCATTTACAGTTCCAGGTCAATAGAGATTTTCCGTGTTTCCTAAGAGAGAGTATTCCACGAAGACCGAAGATACAAACTCGTATACAACACCACATAAATCAAAACATCTATAAATTATGCTTTCATTAAGCGTTGTAAAAACCAATTCTCTATATTTTAAACGTGCTTTTATTTTGTTCTACGTTTTCTTTTTTTATATTGCCAGTGGCACTAGAATGTAGTGTGCTATCTGTAGTCTTGTTCTTGATTTCCGATTACTTAAATTTATTGTGTACATAGTAAGACAAGTGTACATAGATTGCAACATTATATCGTAGGCGTATATTGCGTCCATTGCAGGCCAGGAAGTTTCTCGCAAAACTTACTTATCACTAAATAAGGTAAGTTGTGAAACCCGCAAAACTCAATACAGTTAATAGAGTGCCATTTAATGTTCTATGTACGCTAAATTAATAATAAATGGTTGTACGCCGCGTTTAAGAGATGGCATAGCGGTTAAAACAATAGCCACGCCGCTTTCTACTGCTCTGAGTGTTGTTGGTTTGACACACAATAGTTGTTCTGAAGTTGTGAATAAATATTAATTAGGTTTTATTAATATTTATTGTAAAGTAACTTCTTGCTTACTAACTTTTTACCTTCGGGAACAATTAGCGGACGTAATATTTATACTTGTGATAAAATGAAACGAAAATGCGACGCTGCATAAGAGTCTGAGATTTTACAATATTCCATAAATTATAAAATAATGTACTTCAATTCCTTTGAGGATAAATGTGTGAGTATTAGGTCCCTAGTAAATGAAGTAAACTAAATATTCATAATTAAGGAATTAATGTTAAACCTAACCACTTAAGAAATGTAACGATTTGTGATAGGTGAAATTCTTTCGATAAGTAAACATGATATAAAACATTACATCATAGGGCTCTACATAACCAGCAGTTCTCTTATACTAAGAACAATAAACACTTGTAATCATTGATAATTGTCGCCTGGGTGGGAACGTCAAGTTTTTGCGCGGTACTCACAAAGGCGCGGAAAGCGCGGCCGTGTGTGCCAGCACGATTCCGAACCAGATTTACGTAACAAGAACCACGCAACTTTCCTTGCACGGAAATGTCGTGCCTTCGAAGCTTACCGCTTTAACATACATCACCATATTCGGATTTTTCTATAATATACGAGCAGTAACCACCAATTTATTTACAGTGTTAAAGGCGTTTTATTTTTTTTAACAGGAAATCAGTTTGAATATATTATACATTACTTAAACATTAAAGACAACGGACGTTATTACGTTCATGTCAAATTTTATTAGCCACTCGCCCGTTAGGCTGCCCCACTTGTGTATCTAAAATGCAAAATATTCTGGTAGCTACATACCAGACCGTTTATTGCGCATTAGTTAGTTCCTTATTGCTAAATCGGGAAACCTAAATGGCAGTCTATTGGAATATATAGACAGCGTTCGAGTTGTGCGGATTTAAGTGACTCGAGAGCCACTGCGCTGATTTATATTCTAACCATACCTACAGCTTAATCATTAACTTATTTCTACCAATACTTAGATTGACGATTTACACAAGCCTCTATCCGTTGTCGATGTAATCGTTTCCAATTCACTGACCTACATTTACACTAGGAGTAGTAGTAGGACTAGTTAGAGCAGCAGTTGTGAACAATTTAGCTTTTATTTTAGTTTAAATATGTTAAGACGCTGCTTGAATTGGATCCACCGTAGCGTACGATTACGATTTTAGTATTTAAAGTGTAATGAACATAATTTCAAATTACAAACTTACAGTTTTAGGAGCCCAGCGCACGTTTTCCTATTCCTATATATATTAAAATAAAATAATAATTAAATAAAGAAATAATGACTTTAACCGCTGTAATACCGGGTCTTTTAGAAAATTACGATAATAGCTGTGGAACAACATAACTATAATCTATAAACGACATAATAAAAATATAATCCTATTTTCTATTTCTATAAAACTTATATCATTCGCTCGATGGGCACATTTTATTAATTGCATCTTTAAGAATTATTCAGCTATCACGATGTGTAATAATGAGGGATATTCTTTATGTAACTTTAACTCACTTTTACGTCTTTATAGTTGGCGACGATTTCCGAGGCAAAAGTATTATTGCCGATGATGGGTTTATTCTTGACGCTGGGGAAAATGATGCCGCCCTTGCGACTGACGGATCGCGGGCTTGTGCTGCCGGTGCTGGCCGGTGTAACAATTACTGTGGCGCCTGCATTCGATGTCGAGCTGGACGTGCTCGCTGCACTCGTGGTGCTGGAGGCGCTCGAAGTGCTCGAGGTGCTCGGGCTGCATGCGACATGAATATTAGTTATCATACATACCCTACACCATATACTTATCATAACTTTTTCAATATAAAAAAACCGCATGTCAGTGTGGGAACAGAATTATAAATTCGCCATGGCTCGCATTACCAAGTCGCGTGTAGGTCAAAATTCATAAATCGCAAAGGCTTTTAAAAATAGAACGATGTCACCTGTTGCTGAAGATTGAAGCAGGCGGTATCGTTGTGGCAGCAACAGTGCTCGTCGTAGGATCCGTTGCAAGTTCGTCGATACGGTATCTCGTCGGCGCGTACTCTACAATCCTGTCTATAGTCGGATCGAGTAACAATTCGGGAGGTACTGGTCGTTGAGCCAAAGTCGCTACATCATCCTCCTGTTTCTTCAATCTTTTCTCAACCATATCTAAGTTTTCGATAATGAGATTTGTTTTAAGTCGTAAATCATTATGGATCTGTCCGATTGCACGTTCTTGACGTTGAGTCTGCGTTAGTAATTCATCTGACTTGGGTACCAAGTCATCCACTGAACTTTTCGTTCCGACTACTACGTCCCAAACTTCATCCATCTTTTCAGAGACGCTCATCATGGGCATTATTTTATTGACGAGGGTATCAATTTTATTGTTTTTCGAGATTGGTGCTTGAGTGCTAGTTGCAGTACGATTTTTAAACAAACTGTTAACATTTATAGAAGCGTCTTCAGGTTCAACTATGGCGGCGTGAACATCAGCCATCATATAAAGTACTTTACCTAAGTTTTCAGATACAAGATTAATATGGAACTGTAATTTTCGATCAACAGTAGATACTGAATTCCTTAATTGGTCAACTTCCTTTGTGATTTCATGGACAACTTCAGAATTTAATCCTTTTGCTATTTCTATGACATTCAAATTAATTGGTTTCTTTTCACTTGCTTCCGCGTTAATGTCATCAGCTGGCAAAAAGTTGCTATCGATTTGATTTTTGAGGCCTACAAGTTTAGAATCGATGTTTGAGACTTTCTGATCTAGTGATTCCAATTTTCTATCAAGCAACTGTGCGTCACTTATCTTATTTGCGTTTGGCCTTTTGATAAACTTTTCAGTGACAGTTGGCTCCTCTTGTACAATATGACTAAAAAGCTTCAGGTCAAGGTTCCCTAATTTTGAAATTATAGCGTCAGTTTTATGGATATTGTCATTAACTCTAGAGTCTAGCGCTTCCACTCTTCTCATAAGGTGTTCGACGGCTTTATCTAAGTTCTCTATCCTTTGCAGCTTTGTCTCCAGTGTACTCACAATGACCTCGAATACGTTGAATATATATTGCTCCCTGAAACAATAAAAACAATTAATTATAATAGATGTTTCGTAACATTTCTACTCAGTTTCACAATTAAACTATAAGTTGCTGAGAAATCTTCTTGCACTTTTCAAGTTATTTTAATTAGTGTAATGTGTATTATAGTTCAGGATTACAAGATTATGGGTACTTTATCAACTATCTACTTATACTAATTTTAAATGCAAAGTAGTGGATATACATAGCTAGCTATATATAGCTAGGATGAGGATTATACCTATCTTTGAAAAGCAAACAGACCAGAATCCGTTTAAGCTGGAAAATAGAAAAAGTACTCTGGTCGGATGGTAACACAGAAATACTGTTGTAATAACTCTATTTGACGAAACGAAATTTGTTACATTCTCCAAATTTGATTGCACGGTTAGTCTATTGGTTTAAACGGTCGCAACGGGTGTTTTGGGTTCAAATCCTACATGGGACAACATTTAGTGTTATTTACAAATAGTTGATCTGAGTTTGTGTGTCCATTTCATGTATGTTTGTAAAGTCACCTGCGGCACAAGAATATTCCAAGTGCAGCAGTTGTCTTTTAATAAAAAAAATATATACGGTTTATTGCTGTACAAGATTGCAGCGACAGGTAATCTTGTATTATTCTTTTAGATTTAGGTAATGGTTGTGTGGTTGTGTTTGCCTGATAGCAATGTGCCTAATATAGACGATGAGGACGTACGACTGACACTAGTTGACTTATAATAACAACATTTTTGTAATGTCATGGCATTTCTAGTACCTAGTATGTTTACATGACCTCGGACATTTGAAATGTGGCTAATTAAGGAAGTTAAAGCTTCCCTCAAGGTAACGGGCAATCTATTTATATATTTCTAGTCACATCTAGATTTTATAAAAAACTCATAGAGCTGTGAGTGTGTGAGTGGAGTACGATCTTACAATATAAAATTTTTTAGTTTTAATTCTGGTTTTATTTGTTTATTTATTATAATCCAAGGCATTCTCTTCCAGTTAACCTTAGGGTAGTCTAGTAAGATGGTTCACGGAGTATACATAATTAATAAAAACAAACATTACACACAATAATAAACATACATATACATACGCAGAACACACACGTAATAAATATATATCTATAAATATACATACACACATTGCATTACATTCATACACTATGACAACCCGAATCTAAAGTGAACCGACTATCAATTAGTAATTTCTGCCGTGTCGCTAAGAACATGTTCAAACATGATGTTCACACATTAATTTGCTCTATAAAGCTCTTTGATCTTCGAACGGATCTCTTCTGCTATAACTAACTAACTGAAACTTTTTCCTATCAGATTTCCGATTAAAGGCAGATTAAATGCGGGACTTAAAGGTATAGTTCGGAAAGTTAGAAGGGTTGAATGAACTACTCAGGAGCTATTTAACATCTAGAAGTGTTAGGGAACAGAGAGATTTATTACATTCTAGTCATAGAAAAAATATATAATGTTCCTAAATTACTTAAAGGTATTAGTAATAAAATAAACTTCTTTTGCCAAACTTTAAATACTTGATATTCTTGTGAACCATCTAAAAGTCTGATAAAAATATCATTGTAATATGAATAGATATGTCTTGAACGGTACTTTTTATGTCGAAACAAGTGCTAATATCTATATAGAAGGGTGTCGCTCAATGAACGTTCTGTGCTAGTCCTATTATGTATTCCGTGCTTAAGTAAAACGAATGGTGTTGTGCAAATTCGCCAGTAAAGTTGAATAAATCGCATTCCTATTACGACTTGTCCTATCCGATATTTGAATAACTTCCTGAAATCGAAATATTAACTAAAGTGTAGCAACGGCATTGACAATTTTGCAATACTAGACTCCTTTCAAACACATTAGGTAGGTGTATTAGAGATATAGTCCAGGGAATTTTGCAGAAATTAAACCCAACGAGTATTGATTAATGAGCCATTTACTGCGGCTCGTTGGTGAATGGCTTAAACCGGTAACATTTTGTAAATTTAGTTCGGTGTAATTTTCTCATTTACACAGGTTATTGGCTTCTTGGTGAAAATGTTTTACTAGAGTCTATCAAGGTCTTATATTAAAGAAGTTCGTTCTAGCGAGTTGGTTTATTTGGATTTGACTGCACCGGTCGAGTAGCAGAGGATTGTGGGCTCAAACCCCACTTGGGACAACTCTTAGTTTACTTTTTTGACACACCACATTAAGAAATATTAAAATAAACATTATTTATGAAGAATATGTCATTAACTCAAATGTATTGTTTTTATTGTCATAAAGACATTGCAATCGTCAACAATATGAGTTTGGTAACAATTTCAACTGTTGCCGTGTTTTGTATTGTGTTAACTCCACTCTGTGTCATTACCTTAAGGAGATTGCGACTTGTATTTACCATATATCATATATATATCATCAATTCAGCACAGATAAATGCACGGTCTAGTAAACGCGTAGGTGAGGTTCCGCGCGACCGTTTACCTTCCACTAGTCCCTGGACAACAAGTAGCTCCAGGGAGTGTTCGTTGCGAACAATTTATACTAATAAAGGCCTATAGATATATAAAGTGGTTTTCTGAAATGTTATAGACAATTTCTATTATATCTTTGAGTTTTATCCATAAATTTCATTAAAATCCCATTCGCTTATAAACGATACACTAGAAATGTAGTATTATTAAATCATCAACAATATCACCTAAAATTAAGAAACAATTCACATGACGTAGAGTTTAACGTCTAACTTATGTAAGTGTTCACTAATTGATTAAAATCGCCTCTGCAATTAAAATATATAGGCTTTCTTATACAACAATGGCGTTAAAATTCATAATGGTTGTGCCATGGAGATTCTTCACGCATCCGCAGTTTTCTTCCCCCGATCATAAAATAATTTTGAATCACTTCCCTGCCTGTGTAATGAATAAGATAAGTTCTCATTTTGAAAATTGAATTAATAGTCCATTGCTGGACATACGTCTCTCTTTACAAGGAAGGTTTCGGTCTACTACCAAGCTGTTCAGACTGGTTGAAACTATGAACATGTATTATACGTTTCATAAAGCGATTGAGTAATGTTTAATGGTAATGGCAATAAGAAAGAACGATATAATCTTAAATAAATATACGAACAAGCGAACAAGCTGGCTTGTTTTTAGCAAACTATGAAAACCTGTAGTTACCGAACTTTAAACAATTATCCAGCATTATAATACTTGAAACTTGTTAGCAATTTATTAGTAGATATTCGTGAAATATATTTCATTATTACTATTACTATTAGATATTTTTTATAAATAATATTACTGGCTGTTAGGGATAAAAGAAAGAATTATTTCTACCCAATGGCTAATATTAAAAATAATATTTAGAAGATATTAAATTGTGTTCTCAGTATTTAAATTCTGTATTATCAAACTTTTGACTGCGGGTGTATTTTGCGACACACTATTGTAGCAGTTTTTTTGTACAGAGTTTAAATACTACGTTTACGATTTAATATCAATAGTTTAAAATTCTTTCCGATAAGAATCGTCCGGTGGAAATCATCGAAAATAATTATATCGAGGTACCTGCTACCACGCAGGAGGAATTGATTGAGGGCAGAATATTCGCTCTAATGTCTCGAATGTGGTTCAGGGTCCGTTATATTGTATTGAGCTCTGATTGCGAGTGCACAACCCGCGCAACGTTTTGTTACTACTATACACGGAGAACCTATTGTCACATGAATATTAGTTCAATAGAAACTACCTACATGCGATCGTTTTATTCATTTATGTTACTCATTACTTTGTCTAATTGTAAATAATAATAGAAAGAGAAAGAAAACCTAAAAGAAACGGTGAACCTACCAACATGTTGGGCCAGTGTGGTAAAATAGGCTAAAATCTTCTTACTAAGCAGTGACATATTTAAAGGAGGATTTATTATTAAAAAGTTATTGTCGACGAAGTTTTAGGAAGTGGTTAATAAATGGTTTTATTTGAGTCGTAACATATTGATTCTCTTATCACATCCCTTTGTTTGCTCTGAAAGAATTTCTGGTTTTAAAAGTGGCTTACAACAATTAGCAATGATTGATGATGAAAGCTTTATTGATTTTTTAAACGAGTATGTGTGTGTATAATTTTGTTTTTTTTGTTATTGTATAGGGGGCAAACGAGCAGATGTATCGCCTGATAGTAAGCTATTACTGCCGCCCATGGACACCTGCATCACCAGAGGCGTCACAAGTGCGTTACCGGTCTTTTAAGAAGAAGTACGCTCTTTTGTTGAAGGTTTGAAGTCGTATTGGTACGGGAATACCGCAAGAGACAGTACATTCCACAGTTTTGTTTTGTTGTGCGAGGCAGAAGATTGTTAATTATGTTTCTTATGTCAAGAAACCGTAATTTTTCAATATATCTACAGACTCCTTGATTACGAAGAATTTTCTGGTTTCTTCTCTTTGTGCAATGACAAGACTTCGTCCAACTATATGCCATATGCCACGGGTTGATTATAATACTCGTATATACTGTAACAGGTACTTGTAAATATGTACAATATCCACGCAATAATTAGTTTGTAGACATATTGGAAGGGTACATAAATAATATTCAACATTCTTTAAGAAAAATAATTCTGTTTTGGAAACTGGTTTTCAATCTTTACTTTTCAAAGTGACCGAGGGGTAAATATAATAGCATTTTAAAGCAATTGAACTCATACCTCTATAATTATTATGTTTCATTTGGGTCAACAAATTAAGCATTTTAGTTCATTGTTGTTTGTTCACTGCGTTAGATAAATTATCTATAAAATATTTTACGCTGCCCCTTACATATATGGTACTAATAACAAGGACTTTATAAGAATGTAGATAAATATAATTAGCCTGAATTTAGCCGAGATACACGACAATAGAGAACTCTCATAAACTAGGTATGTACAGAAAAACACTGAACATATTTTTATGGGAACAAAATGTTGTATGGCTAAAGCCTTGTGATTCTATGGGTATTTAGGTTGCAGTTGTTTACAGATTAGTGCACGATATGCCGTGTAGATTAGCTTGTTTAAATTTCTTATATAAAAGCCACTATCAATTTTATTTTATCTCCAAAGACGGTATTAACAGTTAGGATATGTTTTATTTTTATAAGATTTTTACGTTATTTGTGTGTTGAAAATTTTAGTGATCCCCAGTCACTAAGAAAATATTGAATAATTTTTGTTTGGACGTGATTTTTTTTTAAAACCATCATTTTAGATTGTGATGAGTGAGATATGTAAAAATAATATTATTATAGTGAATTTTGTATGGAATAGATCATGGAGCATATAATAGAACCCACCATAAATGTAGTTCAGCTACGGTGATGGGCTTTTTTAGTCATTATTATTACAATTATTATATCACCCTTTACAAATTCATTTTCGGGCGTTTTTTTTTTTTTTATTTTATTGTATAGGGGGCAAACGAGCAGACGTATCACCTGATGGTAAGCGATTACCGCCGCCCATGGACACCCGCAACACCAGAGGCGTCACAAGTGCGTTGCCGGCCTTTTAGGAAGGAGTACGCTCTTTTCTTGAAGGTTTGAAGGTCGTATCGGTCCGGGAACACCGCAGGCGACAGCTCATTCCACAGTTTTGCTGTGCGTGGCAGAAAATTTCGGGAAAATCGCACAGTTGTGGATTTATGATCTGTGTACTATTATATCTTTGCTAAATGTAGGTAATGTCACGCAGAATCTACATGAAACGTTTTATTGATTTAACATCTAATCTTTACTAATATTATATAGCTGAAGAGTTTGTTTGTTTGAACGCGCTAATCTCAGGAACCGCTGGTCCGATTTGAAAAAATCTTTTAGTGTTGGATAGTCCATTTATCGAGGAAGGCTTTAAATCATCATGCTAAGGTCAATAGAAGCGGAGCCTCAATGAAGAATGTTTAAAAAACGGGGGAAAATTATTAGGCTACGGGCAATAGTAGACGTAAACGAGGTTGCGAGGGTCAGCTAGTATATGTAGGTATACAGTTTTGGTGTTACGTTGTTGCTCACAATGAACTCCAAACTAAATGACCAATTTAATTTTTTTATTAATGTGTACTATACTGGCGTGCTTAGATCGGATAGTTAACATCACGCCTAGAACAATAGGAGCAATTCTCCCTTAGTTATGGTGAAGCAAAATATCAAATCTAAAATGCATCGCATACATACACACATAACTTCGATCGACTGCACAAAGTTGAATATTTTTTTATGTGTTGGGAAGCTGGCTTTACAATACAGTATATGTGTGTTTGGCGTCTGTTTGTGTCGATCAATGATTTTAACTGTGGCTTCAAATTAACGTTTATAAATGTCACTGAGTGTCTTAATTGTATAGATTATTTTGAATTGAATTGCTGATACGGGTAAAATTAATAAAACAATTGTTTTGGAAATTACGAAAATATTCACGAAAAAGACGGTACGAAGTTCGCCGGGTCTGTTAGATTCTAATAAAAAAAATTTAAACTAATTATGGAAGAAAATTCTAATCAAGACTCGACTGTCATTTCGATGAGATTTAGATGACGTTTGGTCAAAATGAAAATCAGAATCTAGAAACGGCCAAGCTGAGCCAAGCAAGTTGAGTTTATGTTAGTATTCATTATTTAATAAAGATTACTCAACAGATCGTGTGATTCACTTGTACACAGACACAAATACCTACAGATTACAAACACGCTTTAAACTGTAACATGTTGAATATATACTTTTACCCCGAATTTGGCGTTATTTAATTAATCTTGGTGGACGGAAATATGGCGATGACGGGATGTGATGACGCAAACAGATTCGCCATGTACGTGTTGAACTTTCTCAATTATTTTTTGCGCAATTTTATTCTAACTATTACAGTTTTTTATAAGCATTTTAGGAATTATTCTAATTATATATTTATTTGGAAATTGAGAGCGATCTAAATACATTTAGATTGATGTGGAAGATTAGAGGAAGGCGGAGGGCTCCATTTTTATGTATTTTAAATACAAACTATGCACATGATAAGCTAAGTTCTTTAGAACATTTTGAAAGGTCAGAATTACTCTGCCCAGTAAACATCAACACACGGAATTAAAAGATGGCGAATCACTTATAAGAATAATAATTTAAAATATTTTTATGAGTATAAATCTACGATAGGTATATACTAAGAAATACTTTAAGTGCTTGCTTATTGCCTTTTAAAATTTTGTCAAAAATTTAGTAAAACACGACCTTTGAAAAAACAAAAATTGTGATGGGCTAAAGTAGGTATTACTCATTTTGTGAAATTAAAAGTAGGTATTTATCTAATTCTGTTCAAAAATTTGTAGCTAATGCACGCTACTAAGTATATTTTTTAACATAATATCGTATTTTGTGTGGTTGTTTGTTAATAATGTTATTGTTACTGTCAATCACTCTTAGAATTGTATATTACATGTGTATAGTTCAACCGTATAGTTTTTATTAAACCCATCTATTAGAAATATTTTCATTTATTTTAATCTCAATAATCTGGCGGCAGATAGACAAACAGATATATTGTATATGCTTAGTGTTGTTGGTAGATAGGTAGTTCCTTCTTATTTTTCAAACTATAACTCTCTTACAATACATCCTGTGTCGGGGATTTTATATATTATATACATAAAACAGATAGGAAGAACACCCAGACTCCCAACAATAATTAGTATTGCCCCATACGGCCATCGAATCTATAACACTATTGTGGCAAGCGTTTAAACAATTACATCACCCGTCCAGTCAAAGTGTTGTTTGTACCTTTTGAGTGCGGAACCCTAGAAAGTGTTATACATTAGTAAACCGATTATGCTATAAATTAGAAACGTTTCATGACTTATATTAATCAAGATTATCATATGCATATCTCACTGAAGTGACAGCGAACATAATTTTATATTGAGGCCGTTTACTGTCTTTTAATAAAAATTAATAAACTTATTTATAATTATTGCCACTTAACGTTCAATAAATATTTATTAACTACACACTACAATAATTGTCAATGCATATGATAAATTACATCGACACAAGCAACACACACCTGTATCATAAAACACTTAATACATTGTCATTAATTTCAAGAGCATGAGAAAATACTGTTTATCTTGCCAGAAATTAGATCATAATATATTACGAAGTAAATTTGCTTTAATTGTGTTCATTTCTGCACTCTTTGCGGAATAAAATGTAATACCAGAGCGATTGCCTCAAGTTCTTGTTTAATTGTCTATGTGTATTACAACAGCGGTATCGGACTGGGCGACTCCTCTGTATGCAATATCATACATGGTAGATATTATATGAGATCAGTCTGAAGCGTAGCTTAGCATAATTTAGTTTAATTCACATTAAAAATAATAGGATAGTATCCTACTAATATTATAAACGCGAAAGTTTGTAAGTATCTAAGTGAGTATGTTTGTTGCTTTTTCACGCAAAAAGTACTGAATGGATTTTGATAAAAATTTACAATTATATAGCTTATACATCAGAATAACACATAGGTTATAATTTATAATGAAACTAGCTTCGCCTCTCGGCGTTGCTCGCGGTTATATTCGTACTGCGTCTAGCACCGCGGGGTTCAGCTCTCAAGAGAGTATGGCACGTTATTATAAGCTAATTTTACAAAGTTGGTGAAGTGAAAACTTCTTTAGCGGCGCTGTGTACCTACTTTTTTGGAATGGGTAAAAATGTATAAACTTGCGTCAGGTCACGTGACCATAAACTAGCGTCAGGTCACGTGTCCTGATCGAAAATTCGTAAGGATATTTATTGTTAACAGCGCCATCTACCGATATACTTTGGTAGCATTCGTTTTTCTAGATAGTGGTCCTTTCTCAATATGATTTTACATACTTAAAGTTAATATTTCAGTATCTTAAAGTGATTTACAATAAATTAAAATAAAGATTTTCTACTTACACAAAACCTTTTGTAAATCAAAAAGATTGTTTACAATTTTTTTAAAAACAGCGACATGTATTGGAGTAGCTCAAAGCTTTACTTCCATTTACTACTTATTTTAGTTCTTTTTATTGCACACTATTAAAAAAAGCATAGGTGTTCATTTCAGGTAAGTTAAAACAACCGTTTGTTTATAGTTATGAGTTTTCACTTCTGTCGGCAGTGCTTATGACAGCTTTGTGTTTTTTTTTTTGGCTGTTACCTTTAAACTCCATTTGGTACCATTGATATTTGAAGAACAGAATAATGAAGGTAAAATATAAACAAATCATAAAAAATATATGAAAATTCGTAATGTTAATCAATTTCATTTACAAATAATATTAAATAATTTTCAATGTTTAATATTACGTAATAAAACGTATCGGTTATTACGTAAATAAACAACATGTTTAATTAACGAACACTGGACTTCGAATTGTAGACAATTCGACGAAGCTAAACTGTCTGTGCTGTCAAATATTAAAATATTAAGTTCAGTTTTAGCGTTAAATAGCTATATTTTGAATATTTTCGTCTACTATTTTGTGTTTTGCAAGAATATTTAATGATATGTGTGTAAATGTAGAAACTAATTATTATTTTGGTGGTTCTTGTCATTGCGCATTACATGCACGTTAATAGGATATTTTACTTTATATGAGAAAAAATCTTAAAATATTTTAGTTGAGATGGCTATAAAAGAATTCCGAAAATGTTAGTTTTAGTGAATTAAATATTTTTTCAAATGCAAGTCTACTTTCGGGTTTAATAAAACTGCCACTCCAATAGGCATAAGTCTTTACAGTGTTACATTCGAATGTTTATAAGTCTTGCATTAAGTCGTCAATATTCTCACTATGACGTTTTGCACGCACCAATTGCGCCAAGTTATCCGCTGATTCTCAGACGAAGAAATGAAATTAGATCAGATTGCCAATCACTGGTAATTGACTTTTTCTGATAAATATTCGTAGCAGTTGTTCTGCACATTTGTTATATATTACCTATACGGTAGATTTCCTTTATATGCATATAATATGCACGCAATGAATATAGTGACTGACAGACAGTTCAAGAAATACATACAATTACTGTCGTTACGGTTCTATATTCAAACATTAATGAAACGCTTTTGACATAGTGATTTAGTTTCTGAATCTTGTTGTAAATATAGATAGAATGTCACAATAACAGACTATTCTATTGCAATCCCAAACATCTTCTTGCATTGCATTGTTTTATTAATTTCAGTTCATTTTAAATAAATAAATAAAGAAGTAAGAATAAAGTCAAAAGAACTTAAACGAACTATGCGATTATCATATTTATGGTTTAGTTTATATTTATAAAAAGCTTTTATCTCTTGTGATTTGGGTTTTCATCGCAGTACTTCGACATTTAGCCTCGCTCTTACAAACGCCTTGTTCTATAGACCGTCCATGACAGCCATTATTTTCAACAATAATTGAATAGATGTGTCAAAAAATCATTTGAAAATTAATATAATCATTAATTGTTAAATATCTGTGGTTTGTAATTATTTTATTTTTACCATTTACATTACATGCTTTAAGTACTATTCTCTCATATCGTGTTGGTTGTGTCGTCGTTTGGCATCTAGCGTGTATAACAACAATATTGAGAAATAATTCAACTTATAAATTAATCGTCGTTCACGAAGTTCGGTAAAATGCGAAATGTTTGAAGAAATCGCATCTTTATCTTTATATTTGTGGGGGAACGGGTGTAATGTTCCACCCAACACAAAGGGAGGATCCTCCGACCAGGCGAGGTGATCATGCCTGGCGGGCTACTGCCCAACAGTTGATGTTGGGATGTTGTATATATGCTAATCGGCGCGAGAACTATTTATTTCGCGATTCAGGATTTGTAGTTACTCCGTGTAGTGCGTTACTTCGTAGTTCAGTGTATCTTCGGTAGATGGCGCTGTAGTATGTTATGTGGAAGTCGCCACATATTTATGATAAGATAGCGTGATACGTCTTTTTTCGTTTGAAAAGCTTTTATGAAGTTGTTTAACATCCTGATTCTAGTTTAGCTTTCATTAAATCGACTAATACACACCATATATACATTTGTTTATTCAGAAAATCATACTCACCAATACTACGTAATTGGATCTCGTTAATATTAGTTATTTTTTTTGGATTTTTTTTTTATAATGAATAATATCGACTTCGTTAGATTATTAGAATTCACCTAATTTACTGACCCTAAAATATTTTTACTTAATTCTTTTCTTATAACGCATTTGGGTTGATACAGAAACGTAAAACATACATTTTTTTTTATAAAATTAAGTACTAATTTAAGTATTAATTTTTTTCTTTAAAGTGTTATCGAATCATGCAACATTTTTAAAGTCAGTTTTACCACTTACTGATAAAGTTAAATATACTAATGTCAACTCACCTGTTTTTTCTCAACATTTTGGCATATCGTTTTCATTCACTGACGTAATGTCAACTGTTGTTCTCTTTTTAAATTAAAACATTTTTATAACTAGACTAAACATGATTTAAAAACCAGCCAGTTTGTTTTAAACTATAAAAAAATGAGAATCCTAATTATTATAAATGTGAATATACGTTTGTTTGTTGCGCTCTAATGCAAAAACTACTTAATTTCATGATGATCGGCATCATAAACTTTGTACAAATATTCTTGGAGGTATTAGAAGTTACATAGGATACTTTTTATTAAATGCTAGCGAAGCCGCGGGTGAAAGCTAGTATTTACATAATTGTTCAAGGAAAAGAATTAGTCCTAAGATTATTTGGGGTCAACTACTAGTTGAACCGGTTTTACCTGAATGTTAGTTTTACTACGAAACGACTGGTATCGAATCTCCCTCACCCCCATTGGTGAACTGAATTCGTTGTCAAGGCACAGGCGTAAAACACCGCCCACTTCCATACTCCGGACTGGTATTAGCAAGTTTTTGTATGCAAATCTCAACAATACTTTTGGCTCAACCCGGGAATCGAACCTGAGACCTCTAGATCGACAGTCGCATACGCTTACTGAAACAATTGGTGCATTATTCATAGTATAAAACCTTAGACACCGTGAATTAATAATCGATATATTGTAGCTTTCAACTATATTTCCTCGTTAAAAGAGTTACAGTGTTAGCCTATGAACATAAACTTAATGATGTTAAACATTAAACATTAGAAACCTGATATACTCGTGTATGCAACCAATAGAAACGTGGAAACCATTTAATTCTAATAAAACTTTTAATAACGTGTCCATAACAACAGTAATTAATTAAAACAACGTAACAACCTACAAATATTTTAGGAAGCGTTGCATTGGAAAGACATGCAACTATATTTGTAGGAACTAAATATTTATTCCTTGCAAAGTATGTATACCGTAAATCAATGCAATTGTCTATGACATTATTATATTATGTCATTAGAAAACTAACAAATGTATGCGAATGAGGTCATGAAACCGTTAAGTTACGTGGTCAAAACAAAATATTAGCCGTAAATAACCAATAATATGCATATATCTATACTATATAGTATAGAGCCCTTAAGAAATCGTTTTACAAGTGATTTACGTCAATTCTCTATTAGACAAGATGAAAGTCCATCTCGTGTAAGGAGGTGAACTACACGATGATTACGCGGTATAAATATGGGTGGTCCACACTTATAATGTTAGTGAAAACTCAGTGTCAGTGTCAGTGCATCAGTGTCTGGTACACTTTAAAAAAAAAAAAAATAATAATAAATATTTCGGATATCTTACACACAACGCCATCTAGTCCCAAGCTAAGCAGAGCTTGTATTATGGGTACTAGACAACTGATATGAATACTTATATACTTTTTTTTTTGTAAATACATACATATTATACATAGAAAACACTCAAACTCCGAAACAAATATTTGCAGATCATACAAACATTTGGTCCGACCCGGGAATCGAACCCGAGACCTCAAGCTTAGCAGTTGCATACGCTACCACTACGCCACTGAGGCAGTAAAAAAAAAAGGTACAAGATACCACTACGCCACTGAGGCAGTAACAAAAAAGGTACAAGATAATTCGACGTATTAGAATTGGTAATGATGGTTTAGACTCAATAATTACAAATTTTAACAAAAAAAAAATGACTTCAAGAACTGAACCAAATTGAAATGGGATCACACGAGAATCATCAGTTTTCAAATAAAAGAAGAATCATCACAATCAGTTCACGGTTCTTCAAACGGTTCTTTATGGGTCGAGGTAAGATTGATAGTAAATTCCCCGACTTTTGGCGAGATTTTCTTTCTTACATTGCTACCTCTTAATCATTTTAGTTTCTGTTTTCTAATGAAAAAGGAAACCGCAAGATAGACTTTCGTATCCAATATTTAGAATATAGTAAGTTTATAATTATTATGCATCAATAGCCATTATTAAATTCATTTGCGTGGCTAACGTGAATATAGATAAATGCGAGTTAGACACGCAGATGAGTTTGACAACGGGTAAAAACCGTCAATTTCCACAACTAAATAAGAGTTTGTTTATTCGGTGGTTTACTATATCGAATCAAATTCGTTTTGTATAACAGCGGGCGGTCCTATCTGTATTAATTTCGATAATTTATAATTATACTCATGATTATATTATACGACATGCTTGTTGATTTCGAATATTTAATGAATGTAGGGACTGTTATTTGAGAACTTTAATGGCATTTGTAGAAAGTATATATTATACAATCGTGAATTATTAATAACTGACAGCTTTTTTTTTGCATTACCACATTTTTTTCTATACTTTGAGTAAAATTTTATGTGTACAGAGTGGACATACTCCGCAAAGATTTCAAACACTGCGTTGCGTGATTAAAATATTTTGCAAGTTATTGCCAAGTATGATTGCTATTTCCTTTTTATTACTTAACTATATTTCGTCCTCAGCTAAGTACATCTTGTTTCATTTCTAGGTTCCTATGTAAATATTATTATATTCGATATAAATCTATTCTACTTTTGTGTAGTATGATTGAGTAACAAACATTTTCTCAAACTTTCACATTAATATCGACACCGATTAATAGTCAGATTAAGGATAATATAATATAATTACTAAAAAGATAATACTTTGAGAGTTATGTAATAACATCTAAGATTCAATAAATAAAAAGAGATTCCGTATCCGTGTTATACCAATGTTTTAGAATCTAAGTATTTAGTAAGACGTGAAGTAAAGTGATTTTATCCCTCTTTAACCAAATGTAGAGCACGTAATCGCTTGTCTATCTGTCTGTCTGTTATACTTTCACGGCTAAATCGCTGCACCAATTTCAGTGAAACTTGGCATAGAAGTATTTTAATTCTCTAAACCGCGACATCGACCTACACAAGGGCAGAGCAGCAGGTTAAAGCTCGTGTTAAATAATTACCTATAAGATAGCACTGAAATGTTCAAGAAATCTTTTAAGACCTGATTTGTTCGGTGACAGTAGACCATCAACTGATCCGTGGCAGTGGACATCATTACGTTTATATCCCAGCATACATGATCAAATTATTTGCATATTTTCTTATTTAGTCAGCCCTTGATCAGAGTCATAATGTTGTAGACATTAATTCCCTTCTATAACATAATACATGCAATGTGAAAGAGCACTACTTAACATATAGCCCGCAGCTTTGCTCGTATTTAATAAGAAAAAAGTATCTTATGTTACTTCTAATACCTCTAAGAATATGTGTACAAAGTTTCATGATGATCGGTTACGTAGTTTTCCCGTGGAAGTGTAACAAACAAACTTACTTTCACCTTTATAATTTGGGATATTAAAGTGTGATTATTAGGGTTAGGATGTATGTCGTCTAATTTGTGACACGAGCACATATATAACATGTCATTATAGTATGTATGTATATATTTCGTTCGGATACAATCAGTTGGTTAAGGTCCAGGTTTGACGCGTTTGACATATCTGGTAGGTAGGTATTTGTACCGCGCCATATTTCTATCTCGTTACTACTAAATAATTATATCTGATTCTGTTTAAGAATTCGGCCTGTTAGTTGAGTAATACGGTCGCGCGGCACAGATGTAGATATGTACTCGACATAAACACTTGGTTAATATGAATGTCCAGCGTTAATCGACGGTTGTTAAGCCCGCTCTGATTTTATCTATTTACGTATTAGTAAATGACACACATGTTATATTGATTTATAATAACCTCGTTCTAAAGTGCTATGTAACGAGAATATACTATTATATATGCTATATAATAAAGTTTGTGAATTTGTAGGGGTAATCGCTGGAGCACCTGGACCGATTTTGAAACTTGTTTTACATTATTTGTAAGTGTTTATAGGCTATGAAAACACCTAGGACATCCAGATATCCATCATACACGCGAGTAGAGCCGCAGAGAAGAGCTAGTGTTAACAAAATCAATTTCATAGTGGTTGTGTTTGTCACCTGTTGGATCGTTACTTATATCGTTGTAAGCTATTCTTTATATGCAGAGCAATATCGATATTAGATTGAAACAGCATTTCAGTATTGGAAGTTCCTTATACAGTTAATATTAATACTCGATGCGTGACTAAATTCAAATTGTAATCTCAATATATATCTGAATAATCATATTAAAAATAAATAAATAAAAATGTTTTTATTATTTCTCATACATTGTCATATACTACATAAAATGAGGCCAATATTGAATATTGAACTCTAAATAAACATTTCCTTCCTGCAACGATAACTATCGCTTAATTGAAGTCTTAAATGAAGCGTGAGCTCACGAATAATATTTATAAATATTCGCTGACTGAATAACCTCTGATAAAAAGGATAAATAATATAAACACATCTAGATCGTATTTTTATGAAGCGTAACAATACGATTAGCAAACGTCTAGGCTCACTAAACCATTACGTTGAAGCCGCTCAGTTGGTGATATTTTAAATAATGATTAGTGATCAATTTAGGTAGATATTAATATATTTTATTTTCACAGTGGCTCCTCCCACGTGTCGGATATCGCCGTAAAGAGTAGTCTATATCCTACCTCAAGAATTAAACTATCTCCATACAATATTTTATTGAAATCGGTACAGCGGTTTAGGCGTCAAAGTGAAACAGAAGGATAGATAGAGTTACTTTTGAATTGATAATATTAATTTGGCTTTGATAAATGTATTTTAAACCTTATGGTACATAGTATTTTAATTCATCTTAAGTGTTAATACAACTCTAACAATAGACTGTGACCGTATACAATGCGGCGACGTTTCTCATCGTTATTTTACATTAAATTTCGTTAGGGTTACTTAATTGATATTTGAGGGATTTCCCCATCATAGTTTAAACAACAGGTTCTCTCCAAATACTTCTCGACATAAAGCGCCAAAAGAGCTGGTCACCATTACAGTTTGTGACACAGGAAAAACCAGAAAGATATGGAAGTGTTTGAGGTAGGTGTATGTTCAATAATTTACATAATAATGGCATTATAAATTTGTTTACTTAAAATATATGTTAAAAATAAGTTGGCAAAGCAAAAATATTTAAGTAGATAGGTTTAAGCTTCGGTTTCCGTGTCATTATTGCCTCTGATTATGTCACCCAGATTAAATAAATTGTAGGTACTAAATGTCAATTTGAGTAAAATATAAGGGGCAAGATGTTGTCGCTTGTCTCCTGTACATTTATGGATACAAAAATTGACGTTAAGTATTGGAAAAGATAAGATAAGTATTGTTTCCGAGACAGGTTTTACTTTTACAAAATCAAAATTCTTCTAAAGCTTCAAGATAATGTATTCGTTGATATTCTTGTTATTTTATACCAGCTATTGCACGCGGCTCGAGTGCCTGTTATGGCGGCAAAGAGTAACATATGTCCTTATTAAGAATCAAAGTATCTAATTGTAAAATTATATTAAAAGCAAGACAGAGATACTTTCACATTAATAATAGTTTTGATTTCTAATAGTCTATTAAAATCTTGAAAAAGTTTTAGTTTCATGTATTGAACACTGTTTAATTGTACATATCTACTAATCTACCATTTAAATACATTGAAGAAGCACGAGACATTGAATTTTTTTTAGCATAAAACTAGCCAAATTAAAATAAAAATATTACAATCTCAGAAACTGTTATTAGTACAAGTAATAATTACAATAATAAAGAAATGTTATAGTACAAAATACCTCCATAATCAAACCTGCTTAGTACAGATTTTTGTTGTAAATATATTTTACCTGCGGCTCCACCCGCGTTTATGTCATTTATCGTTGTGATTCTTTAAACTAATATAACTTTTTTACTAATTGTCGAACGATGGAAATAAAATAAAACTCTAAATATTAACTGAAATTTACCACTATAGTCGTTCCAATACTTTATTTAACTTTTGACAGATCACGCACATAAAGTTTTGTAATAATTTTTGATACAATGTACTACAGATAATACTGTACTTTATGGGCGGGCTCCGCCTACTTAGGGATGTGTCATTCGTAATTAATGACCACAGACTATAAAAACGGTTTTGAAATAAATCGATTATCGATTATATTAATAAAACATACAATAAAATTATTGTGATTATATTTTATATCAAATCACGTAAAAAGCTTTATTATTTTGCATTAATATGCCCTAAATGTCTCTGTTTCAATGCATAAATAATTTGCGTAATGAAAACAGTTCCATCGTACTCGTACCTAGTAATGGGATCGAATGTATTCGCCGCAAATTAATGAATCTAAAATAATTGTTTAGACTTACTATAGTTGGTTCAAATAAAAACTACCTGCGGTACCTACTTGTAATGAACAGGTACAAAATGTTGAAATTCGTAGTGATTTACGGATTAAAAATAAAACAACCAAAAGAGGTACTGTAATACTAATTTTAATTATAAAGAATCGTCTTCTTCGTATGACCAGGAATCATCATCACTTGACAGTTGTTTGTCCTTTGAGTACTTTCTTTTTTGGCATTTTGACAGTAACGAAGGCAGGAACGATACGCTCAACTCAACCAAACGTGAAAATTCACAAATAAATCAATACGGAGGAATATAAATACTCAACTATATTGAAGGTTACTCATTGAAATACTGTAGATTATTTTAAAATAGACATAGAGAGATTTAATAAAGATCATCAATAGTTTAACAAATACAATATTAACCACTGAATTACAACACAATACAATAATACATTTTGAAAATTCAGTTCCTTTTATATATTTTTTCATGACATAGAACCGTCATATTTGAACAACATTCTTTTAATCCATTTCTTCTTTATTTTGACAAAGGAGGTCGCACATTGAAACACATAGAAATATGAAGTACGAAATTATCTATAAAATAATGAGTTTGTTAAATCGATTAAAACTTCTTAATGCATAAAATCGATCGATGAAAGAAATCGAATAGGTAACGGGTCAGGGTATCACTATTTGATTAAGTATTAGAGCTGTCAAAAGTTAAATAAACTATTGGAACGACTATAAGCATAAAATAACCCGTCCAAATCAGTGGTCACAAAAACACAGATAAAGAGACAAAAATTTTAAAACGTGTTATTTTGATGTTGTTATTAAAAAAAAACCGATTGACTAGGTTTTACATAATGACATCAACCTTTTACAATGTTATTATATGTATAGATTGAATGAAGTGTTAGGACCAGGTTCGACGCGTGGTTCGGGCGATACCATCGGGCTCAGGTTGATTGACGTCTCGCCCACCAGGGAAAGGTGGTTACGTAATGTCACATTAATTATACGTGATTCAGAACCGAGTACCGCTGATGTGTGTAACTGATATTGCCAGTGTATGTACCATTAATATATTAACCTGCTCATTTGAGCGTATCAGTGCCGCCCTCATGTCTACTACTGAATCATCCGACTAATGTGTCTGTAAAGAAATAGTTTGTAATGAAAGTCGGTCACTTATTTCAAAGTGCACCATTCATCACGACGCAATACTGTTTCTGACATATTATATCTATGTACCTATATAAATATGTTATGTTGTTTTGTGTACGTTTCAAAACTTTAAAAACTCTGCACTTATTTTGAGATCAATGACGATTAATGTTTTGAATAAGTTTGTCGTCATCATAATCAAGCCTTTGCAGTTCACTGCTTTACATAGGCAACTAAGCCTGGCCGTGTGGTGTCCGGCAGAGATCAATCTGATCGAGAGAAATCTGAAGCTTCCGTAGATTGCAGTAGCGTTTTCTGGTATGCTTTATTTTCTGCGATCGGCAATCCGCTTGTCCAGAGTGGCTATTAGAGCACTACCTTCCAATGGCAGAACAATACTAAGTAAGATATAATAAGTGTAAGTATTTTTTAACCTCCTATAGTTATTTTAAGAAGACGTGGGATCTCACATTTGGGGGTTACTCAGTAATTACGTTTAAAAACCTAGTAGGTTTTTACTAAATAATTTCTTCATGTCTTTTGCTCAGTATTAATAGATATTTTGTAATAACAACAGACACGTCTGTCGGCTATTACGGTCAGTAAGTACGTGATCTATTATTTTTACATCAACCTGACAATTTTGTAATGATAAGGCCTTGACAAAGTCCCTTCAACTAAGAGTTTGTTGAGTAGAATCAATTACATAGCTACGAGTATTAAGACCCTCGAAGAATAAAAAGAAAGTCGGTTTCGAATAACTACTAAGCAATTAAATCAATTTTGTAAAACGTAGAAATATGTACAACTTTGTTCTAATTCATAATTGTTTGGAAGACATAGATGTGCATACCAACAACTTAACAATACATTTGAACTTACAATTATGAGACGACCAAGGGACTGTGTACTTAGGCTCTCATAAGCTATGGACGTATAAGTACGAGTAAGTAGTACAAATAAGACGTGCTCGGGAATCATATCATGGTATTAGATCGTCTTCCTTTTACTTTCGTAAATTTTTAAGTGGAAAATAAAAATTATTATTATTTTCACGTTTGCATTTGTCTAATTGCTGTACGTCTTATTAAGAAAAGTGATTTTGTAGTAGACAAAATACAATGCAAATTTAAAAACGAATATTTTTACTTAAAAAGAATAACAACATAATATTTATTTTTTATGGAATAGGGCGAAAACGGTTTTTTAGATACACAACCTTATTCGACCTTTGTTAGCAGATATGTGTGTAACAGGAATTTCGTTGGAGCATGTGAGGATCGTTTTACTTACGTACAAATTATAAAAATATAGCAACATGTACATATATATGTTTCTATTATATATAGTGATTTTTAATCCAGTAAATTTAAAATTGCATTCTTATTGTTTACAAAATCAACATTAATCGAATTTAATAGGTACACTAAGTAATTTAGTGTAGAGATACAAGCGTCAAATTGAATTAGGTAATATATGTACATATTTTAAGATATTTCAGTAACTAAATGTCGGCATGTTAACTCATGTTTGTGCATCGTATTTTGAAAGTTCTCGAGTCAATTAAATTTTATATATATTTGTGTTCATTCATTACTAGATCGCTTTTTTCTTCATTTAACCTCTAAGACCCTCCTCTATTTAGAAGATTGTCACAACTCCTCACTTCTTGCATTAATAAAATCTCCACAATAGTAATCTAACATTTTAAAACTACACAATAGCTCAACTTTGTTTTTACGATATAACTAATATTCTTATATAAATCACTGGATATTGACATCCGCCGCCATTACTGCGGGTCTATAATACTATAAAATGAACATAATAACACTGTAAGTATTGTTAACAATGGGTACGTTATTACCTAGCCAATCAACAGAGAATGCAGTAATACCAAAACTGTTTAATGACACTATTTATTTACAAATCAATTACTAGCGTTTTAACCAAAGGCTGTTCCTAATACCTTTACATGAATATAGACTTTATTTTGACATGTCTTTACATAATTTTCTTTCATCATCCTATCGCAGTTCCAGCCTGAACTTAGGCTTCTCGTATATAAGGTATAATTAGCTCATTTTTTAATTGTTTTATCTCTATGTCTGTGTCTCAATGTTATGTTGTTTTTAATATAAGATGTATAATGAAAGTATATTGGATAATATAACTATATTGGAAATCGTCCACCCGCACCTCACACGATACACCACAGAGAATGTCCGTAGCCACAGAGTACAATCTTAAGACTACCTTACCACAGATTATAAATTAACAGAATATAAATCAAACATGTTACAATGTGTTTTGTTAACGTGGATAGTTAACATCACACTTAGACCAATAGGTGTCAACCATGATTGAAAAAGACTCAACAGATGGTATAAAATTACCACAAACAAACAAATATAAATGTTGTTGTATCTTGAATAACTGTAATTCCAGAATCACGATCACATAATTTCATATTACCCAGAAGTCATTAAATTCAACGTTAGTTTATAGGTATACAAACTCTGACGCAATAGGTATACTCGTAAAAGCTTTCTATTAGTTTATAGAATTACATTCTATTGTAAAGTTTGTTTATTTATAAGTTTATATACCATTTATCATTTTACGAAGATGAAAAGGTTAACATTATAACCCTACCCACACTTTTACTACTACTATATAGGAATAGACAATAGATTCGGTTTGTTTCTTAATATGCGTTGTGTTAAAACTAATTTTCTAAATGTTTATAGTTAAAATTTATCTGCAGGTATACTCATATTTTACAAAAATGATACATATATTATAGAGTGTAGGTTTTTGACAAGAGACCTCACAAATAGGACTTTATATGACAACATTGCCGCGTCTGAATGTAGTTTTGAGCACACCTGTACAATACATTACACTATGTATTCTAAATATAACATAGAGCTGAGAGAGTATAGTATTATCATATCTTATATGACCTGTAACTACCCAGCGATAGCTAGCCCTAAAAGTTAATTACTTTCTCTATCTATCTATCTTCTATTAGCAAGATAATATCTCGAGAGAGCGTATGCAACTCGAGTCCAATATCCCGAGTAATTTGAGTGCACAGTTGGCTTTGTTAAGCGGGCGTCACGCCTCTTTCTACTGCGCCAAGTATTGTGGATGCTAATCCTACTGGGACTTTATGTGATCAACAAATTTTTGCTCTGAATCTGAGTGTTCTTAGTGTCTATTTCACTGCTCTGGCAGGCCGATACATAAATTAAAAAAAAGTATGTTTGTAAAGTCCCCTATGGCAAAGGATGTTTATTCCTAATGAAATAAGAATTAAATATGCTTCTTTGTGTGTAAATAAAGTATTGATTGGATTAAATAACTAAAGTTACTACTTTTTGTATTGTATCAGCTTGTATAAGTACTATTAGACTGACTGAGACCGCAGGCAAAAAACATAACACAACCTTGTACGAGTACCATTATTTATAGTAAGCCAAGATTTCTATTGTTTGGATCGCAGAGTGATTGAAATGTTAAATTTTAGAACGACACTTTCAGTTTTCAGTTCTAAAGTTAAGTTGTTTAAGAAGCCGTAAACACGAGTAATGGTGTATTATTGTTTATTTATCGTACTTGAATTGTGTTAATAACTCTCTTACAATTTTTACTTGTTTTTGTTAGGCGTCTCCTATTTAGTGAACGACCTGCACTGCTTTAGAGTTTTCAATTTCGAGCCCGATCCAACTTTGTCGTTGATTTGAAAAATATTTCGAAACCTAAGATGATAAAGACACTCTGGCTATCAATATGAATACTTGTCATTAAGAATTTAGAAAAACGTTGACGACATTAAAATAAGAGCGTACTCCTTCCTGAAAGGCCGGCATAGTGGGCATACCCCTAGAAGACATAATAACCAGATCAACTGCCTACTGTGAAAAGGCCTCATTCTAGGAAGAAAGGCATCTATCATATCTACAAAAAGACGTGAATGAATGTCCTACTAATATTATAACTTGTAACGCATCTGGTGTTGCGGGTGTCCATGGGTAGCGGTAATCGCTTACCATCAGTTGATACGTGTGCTCGTTTGCCCCTACATAATAATATATTATATATATTATATATTATATATATATATATATATATATATATATATATATATATATATATATATATATATTTGGGTATAATTTTAATTCAATTGTCTTTTTGTTGAAACAGTTATTGTCAACAATTTATCGAATTATACAAATACCTACATATTATTATATTATCAGAAACAAGTTAAACAACAAATTGAATAAAAACAGATAACCGTGGGAGAGTCACGTTTCTGCATAGGCCTCGACCAAGATAAGTCTGCTCGTATGCTTCCTTACATAAAAAAAATATTTACGAAATTTAATTATTTTTTGTTTTATTTAGCTTCTCAGATTTTTATCGTACACTATTTCTTACTACAGATTCAAAGACTTTTGAAGGCATTCTCTAAACCAAGCTTGTGATACAAATAACATAATATTTTTGATAATTTCAGCAGCATTAAATTTATACAAACCTTTGAAGTCATTTTAAACTCTTTTTAAATTGCGTATATTTCGTCTACGGTTAATACCTGTAACAAAAATAATATAGATTTATTTACAAGATACTTTAAAAACATGAATATGTATCTAAAATCACTTATCTGGTTTCTAAAAGTCATTACAATCAGTTAATTTTTCCAAGTGTAGCCACTTTGGCAGGCCGATAAATACAAGAAAAGATTTTAAAAAATCAATACAAATGCACATGTAAATTCGTTTTATACATTCTGAGCTAAAATTTCAAGAAAGCCTTTACTCACAAATTAAAGGAAAATCTCTGAGTGTCTTCTTATTACTATTGCAAGATGTTAATGTTATTATATTCGGTGAAACACATCATATTTAAGAGAACAAGGCTGTTAGCCATTACTTAAAAAATAAAACGTTAAAAGAAATCTCTACATAATTAAACACACCTTAATTTGAGAATTGATGGTTGCAAATCTGTTACAAAAGTATGTTAAAATTGCTTAAGGCACTCCAGTTTTGAATAGAAGACAATTGGCAATATTTGTACTAGCAGCCTTAGAGGTACATTGAGTAATTAAGCATTTTGATAAGTACTAGAGCACGTCAGATTCGTTTCTGTTCAGCACAGTACAAGTTGCAAAATCTAGGCTCCGTTCTACCACGCACTAATTTATGCAATTTTAGCTTAAAACATCCTAAAACATGGATTAGGTCTTTACGAGCATAATACGGTAACGAGATCCGATGTTGGTTTGAAAATGAATTCAATTTTCTTTCATGGAACAATAACAAACACTATTGACAAAAAATATTGTTCTAGAATTTATTATCTGTTAAGGTGCAGTAGCCATTATATCTACGGGTACATAGATTTAGGTACATTCTAGTTTTGGTTTCATATCCTACCTAGTGCACTACTAATGGCAAATTTCTTTCGATTTCGATTACAAACATTGACTTAGGTCCTGATGTTTGTCATTAACAATATTTTTAAGAATTCAAAACTAAATCCAAAGAAATATCGTTCAAATCCTAACAGAACATATTTGTACATAGTTTATAGGTACTGCATTAGGTTCTTAGACAAAATAAATTCAACTCACAGTAGCTATTGAAACAGAACCAGTTTAAATTGTGCTTTTCCTTTTTCGTTTAAAATAAATCTAGTTCAAGCACCTTATTTAAAGATAAAAATTTTAATCGAGCGATAAATCATATAAACTTATACAATTTTCCCATGACTGTGTAGGTGTGTGCACCATGTTTCATAATTATGATGAAGTACTCAATATATTGACATTGTACAACGCATCGAAACAAATAGAGAACAGTACAAGTGCTATTTTAAAATTATTACTAAATCGTTCGGAATCTTATTTAGACCACATAATGGTGTTTAAGTAGCAAAAAAGTTAGGTTTTATAAGTACAATTGACATTAAACTGTATAAAGTTTGTAAATATGGGCTGAATTATATTTTATACGTTTTGTATTCACCTATTCTACGTGCAGGCAATCTTTTTTCCTCGTCAGATTACCTAGAATGATAGAATTTTAAGGAAAGATTGAGTTAAATGAAATCTATTATTAAAATGACTAACGATATATATCTTCATTTCATTTTTGTACTTTTTTATGATTTAACCCCAGCTTTACCTGACGGAAAGCGTGAGCAGAATCTAGGAGTGGTGCTAACCATCCTCACACACTATGGTATGGGTGCGTTTTCACGCCCCGTTAAAGGGACCCAGGATCATATTGGGAGGGAAACAGTTGCGCTGATAGCAAATTCCAGATTTGAAACGTTCGGCACAGGAAGGAAGAACTGAAGCAATGAGCACGAGAGCCTACGTCTACCACTCTGAAACGGTAACTTCTAAGACCGACACGTGTTTTTCTGTAGAGGAAGGGAGAGGGGGCGAAAGGTGGTAGACGACTGCCATAAAGGCGATATCTCTACGCGACTGCTCTGACTACAACTTATGAGCATACGAGCTTGCGCAGTGCACATTTCAACGTTTAATTCACACAGATATCCTTAATTATATATGTGAGTAATCTTTATGATGACACGTCTCAGGAAAATTTTGTAATTTAAATTCTCATAATAAGCCTAATAATATCACTTTATATATTTTTACATCGCAATTGTTGTGAAATAAAGAAACAGTAAAAAAATAATATTTGGCAAGGGGTCATTAAAAATGTGTTATCTTTGCCGGTGACGGGGGAATGGACTTAACTTAAATAGTTAATTTCTCTCTTCTACTGCTCTCTAATGAATAAGCATCAAAATCATATAACATTTATGGAAATTACTATTACCCTACATTCGGTATATTCACACACAGGTGTCACAGAAAAGTGAAACCAGTTATTATTATTGGTAATTTTTGTTAGAACACAAATACGTAGGTATCTATTGATTTAATTGTTGGGGTAAATACCTGCTTTAAGTAGAGGGATTTCTTACACCATATTGTCTTCTGCGGGACGGAGTTATATCCTAGAGAACATCAGACCGCAGTAAATTTGTGGGAGAGCTATGCTTCGGCATGAATGGGTCGGCTCGACCGGAGTGATACCACGGCCTCACAGAAAACCGGTGTGAAATAGCGTTTGCGCTGTGTTTCACCGAGTGAGTGAGGATACCGGAGGCCCATACCCCAACCCCTCCCCCCATCCTCTTTCCCATCCCCCAAAGGTCGGCAACGCACTTGTGACGCCTTTGGTGTTGCGGGTGTCCATGGGCGGTAATCGCTTACCATTACCAGGTGATACGTAGAAAACCCTCAAACTGTGAAACAAATATTTGCAGATCATACAAACATTTGGTTCGACCCGGGAATCGAACCCGAGACCTCAAGCTTAGCAGTCGCATACGCAACCACTACGCCACCGAGCCAGTCATAGTACTGGGTGTACTTAGTTTATAGTCTTGTAGATTTCACAAAACAAAATGCAATCAATCAATTTCTAAATAACTGTTGTGGCGTATGTTTAAATCTACTTGTAATATTTATATTATTTTTTTATCCAAATAAGCTGTGAGTAGTACTTCTATGACATACTTGATAAGTTTGTTTAACAAAGTTACACCACGTCGCAATGCTGTCATGTTCACATAGCCTGACATTAAGGAAACTAGAGGCAAATGACTAAATTCATATGTCACATTATTACAGATGGTTCACTCGTTAAAAATAGCTACTCATCTAATGTAATGAAACAACTTTCTCTCACAGTTAATAATATCTCTAAACATTATTTTGTACTATCACAATAGAGGTGAAGGGTTAATACTATGATTTAGTATTTCATAAAATGAACTCTTAGAATATTTTGTGGATTAGAAAACCTATTCATTGTGCGAGTTAATAAAACACTACTCCGCACTTAGATTATAATAGTAGTAAGAGGAAAATTAATTATTGAATTCTTAATTCTCTGAATTCAGTTAAAATTTACTATGTTTAATCCGTTGTAGAGGATTAATTGTCAGTCTCATCATATTGCCTACTCTGTAAAACTATCTTATCGTATCTTCATCTATAGCTTTTAGATTTTAAAGCCTTTATTGCAAACAAGTGTGTTACAAAATATTGTACTTTAATTTATCTAATATTAATACATTTTAGTCCAGAACTACTGTTTGATTGATTTCTTCTGTTTGCTTCTGTTTTCACTAAATGCGTATGCATGTATTTAGTGAAAACGGTACATACACCAAATTATATTTTTTTACAATTATTGTCTGTCTGTCTGTATATCTGTCTGTTTGTTCCAACTAATATCTAGAACGGCTGGGCTGATTTCGACAGGACTTCACTGGCAGATAGCTGATAATATACGAAGTGATAATAATAACATAGGCTTTTTGGATTAGCTTCGAACCGTTACAACAACAAACGCGGGTAATACCGCGGGGTTCAGCTAGTAGGCAATACATTCCAGACATCCGAAAAATACGGGCAGCGCTTACCAAACCTACTGATATTGTTTTACGAAACTCAATTTAAAGTTATTCTGACAATGTAGATCTCAAAAACCAAGAACCAAAGTACATACTAATTTCCTCACACAACTCACACACGGCCGTGTGTTCCCAAGCTAGATAAAACCTGTACCTACTAACCTACTATTAAATAAAGTTATTTATTACGTATTTGGTTAATAAGAACTTTGTCATAGCTATAAGGCTTTGATTTACAGTAATTTATATTGTTCAAATAAGCTGCAATCATCGACAATGTACCGATTACTTCCATAGTGCCGCGGTTACCGCTATTGCGTAATATTATAAATAAACCCACTTTTCCTCTTCAACTAAGTAATTGAGTATGTTCAGTGCAGTTTTGAGAGAAAATATTCAACGACTTTTACGTAATATAATATGTGACGGTCCTAATAAAATTAAGAAAAAGCACAATTTGAATAATAAGGAATATTACAGAATTCTCGTTAATGTATTTATGAAATCACTTGCGCATTTTTCGTGTAGACAATTATGTGTATTAAGTATGTTAATTCTCAAAGTAATAACATCAAATTATACGTGTGAACTAGGTTTAAGTGAAAAAAGGTCGCCGTTATATAGGATCACGTAATACTCAAAGTATTGCAGTTGACTACTTGATCACGAACTGTAAACAAAAAACGGTTGGACCTATTTATTGTTTCCATTACGTAGTGGGATTAGGTATAGACAGTTAAAAAATACAGACAAAGACAACAACTAAAAATAAGGTATATTTCCTCAATCGTGACGAAAAAGTAATTAAGGAAAGCAGATTATACAGCGAAATAAATCACAACGTTTGATGATACGTATTCACTCATACTCTGATTTGTTTTAAGAAAAGTAGTTAGAAGAAATGTATAACAGTATTGAGACTTATTTGTACAAAAAAAGTAGGTAATGCACTGTGGTAGGTAAAGTATAAGTAGAGAAAATTGGGAGGCCAGAAGACCTGTAACACAAGCTTACTTAGTGTGGGCTCCTGCCTTAGGAGGCAGAGATAGGTCTAAAGCTATTAATAATATTTCAGCAGGTCAGAACTTCTAATATCACAAAAGAGATGTAAGATTATCCTACTTATTAAGATTTCTTAATAAGAAGGACAGCGAGGTTGATAAAACAGCCTTGTGTAAGTTGGCGATGGTACATAACCAAGTTCATGTACTGAAAAGAAACGAAGGAAACCTTTCTTTTGCACATTCGAAGGAGCGGCACATACAGCTATGAATGGGCAGGCTCAACCGGAGTGATACCACGGCCTCACAGAAAACCGGTGTAAAATAGCGCTTGCGCTGTGTTTCACCGAGTGAGTGAGGATACCGGAGGCCCATGCCACATCCCCTCCCCATCTCCCAAAGGCCGGCACCGCACTTATGACGCCACTGGTGTTGCGGGTGTCCATGGGCGGCGGTAATTACTTACCATCAGGCAATACGTCTGCTCGCTTGCTGCCCCCAATTCCATAAAAATAAATCGGAATGTACCTTGTAATTAGCCTTCTCTTGCTACCCTTGCTTCCTATCAAAACATACAAGCTTAGTGCTAAAGTTTAAAGCACCTGACAATAAAACCAGCCAGTTATATTTACAAAAGCGATCAATTAATCTGTGTTTGAACTTAACAACATATAGTAGCTTTATGTCTCAAACTCCCAAATGAGATTCATGTGCTAGAAATCAAAACACATCGTTTCAAATAATCACTATTTCACTGCTCTTTTTATGTGAATAATTTACAATTTTAAATTAAAGAAATCTTGCTATTTAAAGGTAAACTATGTTACTAAGCGATTTTGATCTTTTAGTTTTGAAAGTTTGGATTAGTTAAATCAATTAATTGTAGCCTAATCGAAGGTTGTCCGATATAGAACGTTCGCCATTTAGTTTTGAACTAAAGCAACTAACCGTTTATTTTATCATCTTAGAATATAAATTTATCAGAGTTTAAATCGAGTACCATATAAGGTTAATGAGATTTCATGCAATTAAATGTTATTTTGTCATAATTCAAATTCGAATTTAAAATCATTTATTCCATTAAGACACTAAGTGATATTAATTGAAGCTACAATTAAAAATCATAGATCGACACAAACAGACGCCACAGCATGTACTGAATTGTCAAGGTAAATAAGGTGAAAACACCAAACTCTACTGCCTGCTTGTGTCGATCCATAACTTGCAGTTTCCAAAATGCGTAGAGCGTTATGAGAAGAGTACTGGCAAAGAAACTCATGGTAACTCTTTTCAAAAGTCAGATTTTCAGTTACAATAGTATTAGTATTATATGAAAGGTAAACAGTATGCAAGCAGCTGCCACCTGAATTTAATTTTATTAAAATGCTTTAAATACTAACGTACCAAAAAAAAATACTCAGTGATAGCATTGAAGGTTTGGACCTATAAAACATAGAAATCATTCAAGGTGCATATCTTCTTACATTTAGTTGCAAAATTTACTGTCAAAAATAATTCGTTACTGGATTAAAAGCTAGCCTTTTGTTGCAGGTAAACGAACCAAAATAATAGTATTGGCTAAAGCATCGCTGACTAGGCCGATTCATCGCAGTCACCCCAAGCACCACCCGTTCACGAGTATGACGCATGGACCAGCCATCATCTCCTTCGCCATATTAGAGGGAAACAAACGACCAGCCCCACGACGACACCGCAGGCATTGACATTTTAGTGAGCATGACAAACCATAGTCGAGATACTGACAAAAATCGTTTATTTTCGGAATCCCCCTCCCCATCCCTCAAAGGTCGGCAACGCACTTGTGACGCCTCTGGTTTTGCAAATGTCCATGAGCGGTGGTAATCGCTTACCATCAGGCGATACGTTTGCTCGTTTCCCCACTATTGTACAAAAAAAAGTTTTAGCATTCAATTTACATAGATTTTTTTATGGAATAGGGGCAAACGAGCAGACGCTATTACCTTAGACGTATTACCGCCGCCCATGGACACCCGCAATACCAGAGACGTCACAAGTACGGTGCCGGCCTTTGGGGGATGGGGGAGGAGATGGAGGGAGGGGTTAAGGTATGCGCCTCCGATTTCTGATATATCTCCGTTTAATTTTCAGTATCTTTAATTAAGTGTCACTATTCAATGTTGAATGAGAAGACTGTTTTATTCACTCTACCTGTTTACTTTCTAAACGGTGGCCTTGACATATTTTTCAGTCGTGGGTGATGTATTGGTTGCAGCACCTAGCCACACAAATAGTTTTACATTATCTATTATTGAAACTTAGCGGTTGTTTTCTTTATATACGTAATAAAGCAACAACAACACCACTTAAGTTATTTTGAAAATCTTACAATTCTTTATGACCAATTATAGTCTTGTTATCTATCTGGTATGTTAACGAGAGATCTACATTCAGCAGTGTACTATTAAATTCGGTTAATGATGATTAATTATTTAATATATATCTTATAGACCTGAATTTGAAATGGTGGTCAATGCACTTCTACATTATATCATTATAGTTCAAATACTGATATACAATTCTATCAATCTATAACGACATACTGGCTGGCTAGCGTTCTAAATATTTGTGGTAAAGCACCTGGCCTGGGTTATACACACTATGTACAAATATATTGTAAAGTATGTATTGTTTAAAATAAAACCAAGTAATGCTAGTGAAGTTTATTCTTGCTTTATAGGTACAGGTGGAACTGAATGCAAGCACAGGGAGGTCGGCGAGTGGTCATTATAAAGCGTTTATCAAATGCGCTTGCACAAGGTCTCGTTCTAAGCAATTTAAACTAGCAGTATATAAGTGCATGTATTTAGGACGAACTTTTAAGGATACAAGCAAGTTGAATTAGTGGAAAGTTTAAGTAACTTAAGTAATGATTCAACAACTTAACTGTCTCGACTTTTTGTCATTTTCATACGATCTGTTTTAATATACAATAGTAAAATAATAAATTATATGTTTGGTTGTCACCTTTTTCCACACGCATGTGTATTATTGACGTCGGTATAGCGTTCGCATTTTGTTAACCGAACCTATTAACTATCTGTGTGACAACTTGTATTCCACATTTTTTTTCCGATTACTTAAGTATCTAACTTACAAATTAAGACCATGTCAAGCTTCTAATAGAAAGGAGTTGTTCAATCTTGAGAAAGTTATAATGTAATTAGTCTAAAATTAGCTCAATCATCTTGAAAACACTATGCAGAGTTCTAAACAACATTTTATTTCTGTGTTTCAATAAGTTAATATTGTTTTTATGGCAGACATTTTACTTTTACAGAATGTTTTGATACACTTCCATTGTCAAGTGATAACGTCTTCAAAGTCTTGCGACCTAGTGTGAGTATAAATATTATCTTCTTTAGGGTTCCGTATCAGAGAGAAAAACGGGACCCTATTATTAAGATTTCAGTGGTCGTCTGTCTGTCTGCCCGTCTCTCTATCACCAGGCTATATCTCATGAACCGTGACAGTTAGACAGTTGAAATTTTTGGAGATGATTAATTTCTGTCATTGGCTAATACTTTTTCTAAGATTAGCCAATGACACAAGAATTTAGACATTAACTATTGCAGAAAGGAGAACGCTTGCTACTTGGCTAGGGCTCCTGTAAGGATTAAAAATAGAATCAAATTAGAATATTTCGTCTATTTATCGACGTTGACAGGGTTAAATTTTTATTGTAATCCACAATAAAAATTTAACCCTTTTTTTTCTAAGTAGGTTATATTAATTAAACATCGATCTAGGTACATCTCAATGTCATTTACACACGTGCTTAGAGTGTGAATTCGGTAGGTATAATATTTTTTGTTTTATTTGAATAAAAAGAAAAAATACAAACATTTCGAGAAACACACAATGAACACATGATTGAAAATTCTCACTTGAATGCAAGATGTGATTGATACTTTTACTTTTTTATGTGACGATAGTTTTCTAATCTATGAGTTTCTAAATATCTTTTAATAATTAATGAACTCGAAGACTTTGAATCATACAACCGACGATGTAATACTATAAAATCTTTACTTCTGTTACCGTAATATGTTTGTTTGTACTTCACATTAAAATTATAAAACATGTATTGGGACTCTAATTACTAAAATGGTCACACACAGTCCCACTTAAAAATCTTATATCAAATCTATAAGTAACCAAGGTCTACAGTCGACTGTTGTGATTAAGTCCCAATGGCTTTATGGTCATGGTTCCGGGACTCTACTCCTCACTACTTCATCAATTATCAGTCAGTCATCAATTGTACGCTGGTTCGATTCTCCTTATTCCATCCTCCTTCACTACGAATAGACGCAATATTCTGACAACTAAAATGTACTGTATAAAATTTATCGCAATTAAATCCCGACTTAAAAATCTAATATGAATCAAGCAGTTATTTTATTACGTAACCTACAACCATCAACTTTATGTAAAGGAATTGGACTTAAAAACAAATAACATTTAAAACTATTTTTTTTTAAATCATTTTCCCGAAGTTTCAATTGAACTTTTGCAACTCATCAATTTTTAATGCGTGTAAAATCGTGGTTTGAAACTAGTATGTAGATGTCTCTATAAAGGTTATAATTTAACATGGTTTACCACAATTCAAATTACAGATGTCTGACAAGTTTTGCTCGTATGGTTTATTAGAAATCTTGATTAATTAAGAATGAATTAAAATATGTACATACATTTTATGTTTATTAATTTTATGTCTTTAAAACTGGTAATTGTTGAAGGTGGAAGCTATGGTTAATGACTTTGTTGTATGTTGTACACTAGGAAGCAAAGTATACACGTAGTTAACAATATAGTTAATTTTACTTTATAATTTATATTCAATTATTCATCTTAAATACAATGACAAAAAGTTACTTATCGAGGAATTCCTAAAGTTTAATAGGTATGACCTTCATGTTATAAACATTCAATAATGTTTTTTTATCATTATTAATTGATGATCTAGATCTTTGTTCTATTTGGTGAAAATAGTTCCCCTCTCCAGAGATTTTATTTTTTCATTAGACATGTAATTTTTATATTTGGTATCTAACAGCACTTACAACAGTTACAACTCTTTCTTTCACCCTTCTATACAATAAACCGATTTTTTTAAATGGGTTGGTTTATTACTATACTATACTTAAATGTTATTAATCAAAATTCGGCAGCGATTAGAAATTTTTATCTCATCTAATAGACGGCGATATCTATAGGTGACGTCGTAACGTATTTTAAAACGAAAACAAGCAGGAAACTGGAAACAGTCTTGATATACAGGTTTGTCCACTGTCCAATAATATGTGTCAATGACAGATTTACAATTATTTCATAATAGAGATGGCTTTACATACGTAACTGGGCCTACGGTAATACAACTCCGCTTCTTGGTTAAAACCAAGCGAACTGTGAATTGTTTATTATCATTTGCCAGTTGTTGCTTTAGGAAAAAGGTCCGTATGAGCACTTGTTAGTTGTACTAGTGGTGTTGGTAATGATCGAGCCCTGATCACGTAAGTGGCGTACTGATAGTAAATACGTGTACTACTATAGAATATAAATATACCATACACAATGTATACTGTCGCAAGCGCGATCGAAATCAAATAACTAATAACTTTCATGTCAATATGACTATTTTAGATAGGCAACTAAGGAACAACTCTAAAAGCCTATAACAGTGTTTGTCTTACTCTCAGATCAGCTGCGAGATTTTCATATATTACATATTCAAGAGATATATATTCAATAGTACGGAAAATGAAGTCTGTCTTACGTATGATGTCTTGAAGTATAGTCCACGGGCCCACGTACAAGGGATTTCAGTGATTAATAACAGGCTGAAAGTTTATACACAGCTTCGTTTTGACGAGACACCCAACTTTTATCATTGGACCAAATTCTAATCACTGAAATCCCTTGTACGTGGGCCCGTGGACTAGTAGGTTTTGTATTTGTAAGTATATTTAAATGGACTCGTGATGCAGAATTTATGTCGAAACTTCAAAACACTTTATACTGTCTACTTGTTTTAGCTAAATTTTATTGCTCGCTAAAATCCAACGATAGTATTTTTATACAACAAAGTAAAGAAGACATATTCTGTATCTCTTCTATTCATTCAGTAGCATAAAATTAACAAATGCCATATGCATATGTCATTAATTAAGTTTCACATCACATCTTGAACTCAAGAACTGTTTTAAAAAACAAAGAAAAATATATTTAATTGGCATAAAGGGTAGGTACCAATAAAGAAGAGCATCCATTACGAAAATCAACTCAGTTCTAAGTAAAGCTGGTATAATTTATACATACGACATGATATCGTTCAAAATGTTAATCATACTGAAGATTCTACGAAGTAAATTCACGTATGCCTAAATGCATCTTAAATAATTAAAGCGGTTTTATGTGCAATCATCTTAAATTACAATATTCCAGTTAAATCCAAGATTAGGAGTAAATGAGTGAATTATTTATTTGGAGCAGATGTTTGTAACTGCAATTACATTTTAATGTAAAATATTTGTGGACCGTATATTGTGGATAAGGTTAGGTTTGGTTGTACTGAGAATGGTCCGGTTGTGTTAATAACTGCAGTTCCCGGACCCCTCCCTTCTCAGGCGCAGAGTTGGCACACCGTGTGGTTTTAGTCGGTTCGATTCCGACACACCACCCCGCCGCAAACCCCGGTGGGGTGACGGCCCGAGGGGATTTCCAAACGTTAAAAAAAAAAATGGTTGTACTGAGAAAAGAGATTATTTACAGAGGATAGAAATATTTAATCTGACTATTTCCATACTTGCCGACATATCTATATACTCATATTATCAGTTTTTTTTCTAGTACTAAAGTAAAGCAAAACTTTTCATATATGTCTTGAAAGAATCTTATCAGAGTATATCCTGAGATAAAACTTAACAGGATCGGTTACGATGATATTATGTGAATTATTTTGTCCCTTAATAGTGAAATCGAAATAATAATGTCTTGATATTTAAGGTTATTTCTTAATCTTTAATCCATGTCATTTAATTAAATAATAAACAGTGGTACTCGTAAAACGGCCTGAATAGGTGCAGCATCGATTACATTGAAATCACATGGTCCTAGTTTTCCCTAGAGTCGATCGCCAAAAGTAAGTTTAAGAGAAAACAACTCATAGTTTCCTGCGTAAGAGCAGGAGATCTTAAGAGATTTTCCACCTCCCGTGTAGAGTTGTCGATTCCCAACTGAACTACTTATTTCTTAATTTGCAGACGTGAACAAAATCGAACATATAAGTTATATTGATGCATAAGGATAAGTGTAGAAAATCAGAGCAACAAACTGCGGGTGGGCTTTGCTATGCAGCAGTACCAGTAATTTTATTAAGAGACAAGTTTGATACGCAACACGGACTTGCTAGCGCATGTCGCAATACTCAGCTCGGCTCACTTGCACTCGCATGGATAACTCGATCACAATCTATTTGTTCGTTACCTCGATTGTTAACTACTTATTGTTCAATACGTCTGATTCTGACTACCTGTTTCTGGTACTGAACTAATAATAATAAATGTTTATTATCAGTTCTGTTCAAATCATTTATTTTATAGATAACTTGTGTTACACTATAACGTGATTTTGAAATCTTGTCATAGTGTGTTGATCTTGAAACAATATATTTATCTTTTTTTAAAATAAATATAAGTATTGTTTCAAGAACAACACGATACTTTACGAATAAAATATATATCATATTTGACTAAATATGTATTTTATTATAATGTTACGATAAAACAATGTCAAAAATAATTGTTTTAATTTAAAATACTGTTGTATCAAGTTAATATACATGACATATTTAGTTAGCGTTCATTAATAATGTAATTTAACTACAAAATTTTATAAAAAAAAATTCTAGCACATATTAATAGAATCAATTTACTTTTTATTCAAGTAATTGGCAAGTCAGTTTTAGTATGCTAAATTCAATTAACGACTTCCTAATTCGGCTTTCATGTAAATTGTATTTGATCTACAAATATTTCAATCAGTTACAGCCGCTTTCATATCTGTTAATAATATTTAGAACTCAAACGTTATGTTTATTACGTTGACTATATTTTGATATGATTATGACCCAGTAATGGAGAGAAAACAAATCGATATCTTGTTGGCGATTACGTAATATGATTGGAACAAAAAGTTCAACGTCCTATTTTATATGAAAACCACTTTTTAAAACCAGTTCCTTTAGTTGAATCTTTTGACAAGCAAAATATAAAATTAACTCCATGAGTTTCTGTTTACTCACACGTATACAACCACACATTGTGAATGAGATTATATTGATAATTACTATATATATACTTTATGTAATGCTACCACATTCAAATTATGATGTAATCAGATGGCAGTGCAAGTAGTTTCTATTGCAATATGTGTATGAGACAAGGACGTAGTATTTAAAATACTTACTAATTTATTTACAGCTAGTTTTTGACAGATGAATTGGTATGCACGACTGCCAGTGACTCATTGCGTTCACAGAGCTGCCTACATATCTCGAGAAATTAGTTGTGCATCAGATAGAAACATCGATAGAGAATCAGTACTAACTTCATCATCGTCAACAGTCTTTACTTGTCCACAGCTGGACAAAGGCAACTTAGATTTTTTTTTTCCGTACTTAATGGGTAACACGGGACCCTATTGCTAAGACCTGCTATCCGTCTGTGACCAGGTTGTATCTCATGTATTTCTATTGCCGCTATAACAACAAATACTAAAACACAGAATGAAATAAATATTTAAGTTGGCTCCCATTCAAAAAAAATGATATTTTTGCTATCGCCAATATGTTTGTTTCTTTCTAATCTCGAGTACATTTTATACTTAATTTTTACTCAGTAACCCGAAGCAACGTTGCATATTACCGTACTCAACAACATTTTTACTTACTACTAAATCATCATTTAATTAGACATGAGCGTGCTCAATTTATGTAACAACATTACTATTTATACTACAAATATTTTTAACTACTTATAAAACTATTTGCCCTGCCCGGTTTGTACTTGTACCTAATAGGCATTACGCAACGATGTCAGAAAATTGCTTTGGAGACTGATAATTTAATAATAGTAAAGATATGAAAAGCAATTGAGTACTTACGTTGCGAATTATGTTTGATAGGTACTTCATTTCTTTTATCAGAAAGAGAAATTATTCAGCTTCGTTGTGACTTTTATTAACTTAATTAAGTTGTTTTGTAAGTATTTGAATTTCTGTATGAAGCTGAAAGCCCTTTCTTCGTACCTAGTGAAAGTGTGAAGTGGATATTTAGCGAATTACTTGGTTTCGCAATATGCTCTGTAGGCATTTCGTAATAATAAATACCGGGAAAAGTATTTTACCAAGCTGTAATCTCGTTGACTAGCGGCAAATTTGAATTTTCTTTAGATTCAAGTTTTTGAACGATATACTTTTTTACAAGTTTATGTACCCAGTCAGGTTTAATGCTGACAGTCCACCTTGACCGAGTATAAACATGACCCTGCACTATCTGGTAAGTTCATTGTAATAAACTTTTTTAAGTTTGCTGTTTGTGCCACGAACGTAGACAAAGAAGAGCTCATAATGTTGATGAATATTGACTGGAGTATTATTAACATTTAAAAAGTTTCAACACATGAGTATCAATAGAATAAATAGAAGATCTATATATACAAATGAATAAAATTGAAGTGTCTGTTTGTGTGTTTGAGATATATATGGTACTTAAAAAAAAACATTGCTGTCTAACTGTTATTCCGATTAATATCTGGAACGACTGGACAGATTTTATCGGGACTTTCACTGAACACTTACAAATTCTTTGAACGTTTGGCGTCGTCAGAATCCTAAGTACGCCCAAACACTCACGTAATTTAATCTTAAAGCCCTACGTCTTCGATCAATAATAGATCGATGCCCTACGTTCATATGGAAAACAATATTTGTAATGAAGTTTTTAAAATAAGGTTTCCTATTTATTTTATACTACCGAGCTATATACAATATATTACTACATGATTTATTAATAGAATAACTATTTACCTCTACGACGAAATTACTCATCAACATTAACATTTAGAAAGGGCGCGCATTAACAGTAAATCATTTAATCAATGTTAATCGTTATCGTTTATATTTACTTCGACACATGTATAAGCTTTTATATTATGATATATACTGTGGTTGCTTTTATAATCAAACTATTACGAGCGCAATTGAACAGCCCATAATATGAACCAGATGGTAGGTACCATGAACCATTTACAACCTACGTGACACTAACATTCGTAACAATAGTAAATTAGATAGATTTCGTAGGTATTTGATCTTTTGTAGTCATACAAAAATATGTAATAGTAAATTAATTCAAAAGTTACATTAAGAGTGAACTGCTGCAAAAAGTAAAGTCTTTTTAAATTGATCGTTTCATAAGAGGTCACTGCGCGATAAGCCATGTAATTGCAATATAACGATATAATATATGTATATGATAAACATGAAGTGATGTGTATGAATATAGTTAAGAAAATATTTATGAAGCAATCGTTCGATTGGCTTCGTTTAGAAGTGGTCAGGTCACATGGTGAGTTTATGTTATTTTTAACGACATCTTAATGATTGCGACCATCTGATTTTTGTTACCGGCGGTCGGAGTGTTTAAAGTAGGAGGTAAGCAGGACAAACAGTGCGAGTATTTGCCAATTGCACTCATACCGAGAAGTTGCACAAACCGAGCCTCTACTCACCTGTTCTGATTTGTGGCCACTAAGCCGTAGTTCGCTGTCGCGGAAGCGGGTCTCGATATCGTATCTTAGCACATTAGGTAATATAGGCCAACTGCAACTAGTGCAGCTAAATGCCACAGTCTGAGAATGCTTTTATATAAACCAGCTCTATTTTCACTGTGTTTAGAACGTAACTTTATCTTCACAATAAGTAACTTATCTAGTTTGTTGTACAACGGTTAGTTCACGCAATCGCCTGAATATAATTTAAATAAACTGCCTACATCAATGACTGGTTATATTTACATACATACAACATAGTTAAAGTGTTCACCAATAGTACTATGAATATTTAGGCATTTTTTATAAATGCAAATCCTAAGTTATTTTAAAGATACGGATGTGAGTTTATTTCATCATCGTCATAGGCAAACAACAGATTGGATTATTTCTTCTCTAAAGGAAAGCATTTTAAACTTTAAAAAAGATGTTTTATAGCACAATTTGAAAACGGCCTTTTCGATGTTCATTATTTTTATTAACAACTTCAGCATTAAGAATATACATCCTGTGTGGCGGGGGGGTTTACAAACATACATGAAAGGGACACAACGAACCCCCAGAACAGACTCAGAACAACAATTTGCGGATTACACAAAGTATTGTCCCATGTAAGATTTGAACCCACAAGACTTAGCGCAGAAAGTGGCGTGGCGATCACTTAAACCACAAGACTAACCGTGCAGTCATTAAAACTTCGAAATGGTACTGTGTGTGGTTGCTTGTATAAAATAAATATGCACAAATAATTTATGAAAAACGAAAGTCGCTTAAAAATCATATCCTACGTTTTTCTACGACTACGATGATTTGCTACACTTTCACGCATAAACCAATAAACCGGTTTAAAAAAAAACCCCAATCACAATTATACTTTATTCCAAATAACAATGTTTGGTTGACAATTAACCGATGAGATCATGATATTCATTATACATATAAACAATGGTAAATGTGGGCGAAATAAAATGGCGTTTATCAAAAACATAATTATGTCACCTTGAGCTTCACTGTGGCCCCACCGTGTGATGATTCAATTTGACTTTTAAATGGCTTTTATAACAGCTAAAGGTGAACACTCACCGCCGTAGTTGAAAATCTATCGTAGTTTAAATGAGTGTACTTCATACGAATTCCATATTGCGTGTCATAACAATATGTTTCGAGGTTTATGACTATATGTACAATATGGTTTGCATACCGCTTCAATAAATTTGTTATTACCAACTCTTTTTATTTTTGTCCATTATCAAATCGTTTTAAAAATCTCATTTACAAAAAAAACTATTACTACGAAGGAAAAAGTTTATTTTTTCTTTTCGAATTATGAATGCTCCAAGAAAATAAGATGAAAAAATTGCTCTTCGGTTTCGCTTATGGACGGTGACCTTCATTTCAGCCTTTTTCATAGCTCCGATAAATGTCACAAGAAGAATCTTGATCGCCCACCAAAACATCTACAACTACTGCTACATCATTTTGGTATTAAATAATTTGTTTTGTTAAAGGAAAGTAGGTGCCAAATTAAAAACTGACAACGCTATGCGATCATTTTGAATAGGTACCTACATAGTTAGATCAAAACAACGTGAAACACTTTTACCAATATCTTTAGTTTCGAATCAATTAAACTTCAAATTGAAATGAATAAATTGTTAACTATCTCTATCTACAACTCAAAAGACACAGAACTCTATGCCGTCTTTTTGCCAAAAGCACTGGAAGACATAAAAGTAATGTCAAAGATTTATTAAAAAAAATCTAGCGCATAGACACAATTAAAGTGTCAAGAAGCTACTCTGGTTTCCGATGGTAATTTATGAACTAGACGTACAATAATTTAAAAGTTGTTGTCGTTGCGTACAACCATTAAATATTGCAAGAAACACACAACTTCTCGCCTTTTTACGTATATACAATCTTATCTCATAAAATATTATTGGTATTCTAATTAACTCATGTTCATAGCCTCCTTCGCAATACTTTCATCATTTTCTGTGTATTCATGTCATAATCTTTATAACTTTAATAACCATTGAACACTAGTAGGTACTAAGAACAATCACTTTTTTGGACAATGTTAACATTCGAAAACCTTTTATTTCGAGTCGAGATCTTCTTTCAGTCTCCCGTGATACAGCTGAACTTCGTTTTATTCTTAGTGTTGCTATTTCTAATAGGTATTAGAATAAGCTTTTAAGCACAGGTTTTTCGAAGGTGGAGGGACGTAATTATTTTCATGGATTTCACGTTGGTATATCTCGTGAATCCCATTCTAGCCAATTCATACCTAAAGTCCTAACGATTTTCCTATAAAACTTGTCACAAATAAATAAAAATTAATTTATCTTTCTCGTCCGTTCGAATGTAAACTCACTGATCTGCAATTAAACGAGTGTATTAATGTTTTATTAGCACCAGTGGGAAAGAAATTTCAAAAGAGTTAGTTTTACTTGATTTACATAAATTAAGACAAAAATGTATGTATAATAGTTCTACATTTCCACATTTTAATGTAATAAGTGTAATAACCAGTCTAAAACCATCAAGAAAATTTGTTATTTTGTTGCAATAGAAGGCTATTTAATATGTAGTTGTGTGTGTGCACGCTCGAGGCAGTCGTAGAAAATGTAACAAGGTGGTCAGGCGTTCATTCTAATCTTTCTATTTTTGGATCGGTCTGCCATAACATAAGTGCTATTAAATCGGGACGACAGTATAAATAATCATGAATATGTAGCATGTTCGTATAAGCTGTACTTTGATGTCAATCATACTTAAAGCAAGCTGCACCAAACATCTAGAGTCAGATATGTGGTAGGTAATTTACGAATAAATTCGTGTGTAATGTCGCTTTATAAAAATATATTTTGACATTATACATCATTTAAGTTGGGAGACTGCTCCCACTATATTAAGTTTGTTTGTTAAATGTACAATTATTAAAAGATAAGAAATGACATGTTATCTTGTTAATTATTTAGTACTAGCAACCTACCCTGGCTTCGCACGGGCTCTTTACGGAAAATATAATATAGCTATGTAACCCTGAGAATATGTGCGGCTTAATTTTTCCCAACGTCTTCAACAAATATCGCTATATTTTAACCAATTTACTCAAAGATTAATTTACAAATAACGTCCCTTAACTTAAACGCACAAAGCATAAATATTTTAAACAAGAAAAATGGCTGTCCCCAAACAGATTACCTTTAGCGATAATTATTTTTATTACTTACTAGCTGTGCCCTGACATCTTGCTTTGGTTTCCTGGTTGAGAAATAAGGAACAAAGGTGACGTTAAACAAAATATTTAAATCTGTTTTTGAAGTAGGTCGTATAACATTTTAAAATTTGAGCTTATTCCGTAGAACTTTGTCGGTTTTTGAAGGGTAAACAAACTAACGTAACACTTTTACTATACGAGGAAAGGAAAGATAATAAATCAGGCGAAGGAAAAATAAAACAGATATGGCTAATAACAATTTTATGGTTGGGAACTGCCGGTAACTACATTTTTACTTTGATTAATACCCCTTTTTATGAAGATGAAGGGAAAGTTGATTTTCATCATACAATAGCTTGGGAACTTGTTCACTTTTCTAGCGAAATCATTCTTGCTGTTCATAAATATAGCCCTGTTGCGATACACAGTAACGACGGTTGACCCCGCATTATCTGACTGCAGGTAGCTATAGAAAGTACGTTATAATTGTTGTTCATTAAACTCACTATTGTGAGATAATTAAACATTCACAATTTAGGCTTTCGATTCCCACAGATATGTCTCTACAAACAGAAGAAACCTCCGGTGTTCCGGTGCTACTGTTCGTGTAACTAACGGTGTTATTAAAACACTATTTATATAATTTACCTATTTTACTGTACAAGTACAGCATTTAACATTTCAACTATACGAATGGTTTAGTGTTTTAAAGATAACCACGCCGCTTGATACTGCTTTTGATCAGAGTGTTGTAGGTAGGTACATCCCGATTGATGAGTATGATCCACAAATTATTGTTCTGAGTTGGTGTTCTCGTACTTGTTTTATTTACGTTTGTGAAGTTCAGGATAGTGGCAAAAAGTGTAGGAATGGTGATAAAGCACATGGGAATTATAAAAAACACATTGAAAAGGGATAAATTCAAATAGAGCTCCGAACACAAAGTAATAGAGTCAAATTAGTTTTAGACTGCATCGGTGGCGCAGTGGTAGTGAATGCGACTGCTGTGCTTGAGGTCTCGGGTTCAAATCCTGGGTCGGACCAAGTGTTTGTGTGATCTACAAATATTTGTTTCGGAGTTTGGGTGTTTTCTATGTATAATATGTAGTATTTACAAAAAAAGTATATAATATGTATTGATATCAGTTGTCTAGTACCCATAACACAAGCTCTGCTTAGCTTGGGACTAGATGGTGTTGTGTGTTAGATGTCCGAAATATTTAAATTATTTACAGTTCCATTCAAGCAATTGTCAATATAATATTAGAGTCCTAATAGCTCAATGTTATGGTGGTGTGATAAGTGTAATCACAAACAGCCATCATAACTAGATACATGTTAATTTTTATGTAATTTAATTTTCTAACATTTTTACCTTATCATAAACGACTGAGCAACTTTGAGAAACAGAAGAACAACGTAATAATTATATCAAAGATGGTTGTACTTTTTAATATGTATACAAAATCTTAACAACTAAGTGTTGAAATGTAATTACTTAGAAATATATTAATTTATTATTCAAATTTAGCAAAAATATGCAAATAATATTAAAATTTATTATTTTTAATATTATTTGCATATTTTTTTATCACATGATAATGTACTCGTACATAGGTGCCAATATTAGACAGTGGCATACCGATGCCGACCGCGGCGATGAACAACGCACTTGGCTTCAAGTTCGATGCTAGATACCTTCGTAATGAGTTCCCAACGCGTGCAAATTGTTAAGCAGCGCTTTGTTTTCAACATCAAGATTAAAATTGAATAGCATAATGTGCATTTTTGCTGTGTATTTATCTTTGAGTATTAAATGTTATTTTCTGAAAATTGCGATAAGATTAGATTAATTTATTTACAATTAATGTTAACGCGGCTGCTTTAATCTATTGTGCGTGTATTATCTCGAGGCGGCATCTCAAATGTGAATTGGAAACATTGTCCCTAAGACCTTAACATCAATAGGTGTTTGTACTGTGTTACTATCACAAGATAATATTATAATAAGCGATAGTACTTTATTTTATATTTGTGTACAACTTACACAAATATAAAGCTACGAGCTTTTCGCCAGCCGGCCGCATGGTCAGTTTGTAGTGAAGTCGTGAAGGCCATTGGTAATAGTGTACGTGTTATGGTGAGGTCCAAATAATTAACACTTTAGGTACTATTATAATGTACGGGTAATATGTATGTATTGTAATTGCAAGTCAAAGTTTTGTTACAAATCCTCAATGTGAATAATTAGTCAATCAAGGGTAGTAATTCCAAATAAGGGTCACAGAACATATATTCTTAATGCGGAAATTGTCTTTTTAAAAGAAAATAATCTATGGAAACGACGTCTCTCAACGGTATGTTACGTGGTCAAAACAAAACATAGGCGATAGCGGTTCTAGAAAAAAATTCCATGCGAAACTCTTACATATTGGCTAAGGGGATAGTATACGAATAGAATTACAAGTAAAAACGGTGGAAGAGTTATACTGTCTCGATTAAAAACTGGTAAAAAAATTCCATTAGGAATTATTAAAAAAAAAGGTGCAATTTATCTACAATATATACGTATTTAGAAACATAAGTTAGTAGTACAGTTCCTAGGTTTATTTTAATATGTCCTGCGTTGGTATTATTAGGTTTTTTTAGTTTATGGTCCTGCCAAAATGACTCTACTCTGCCTGATTGAAAGCAGGGAATGCAGACAATGCAACAATGCAGTGTGGTGACCCACACCTTGGCGGCCTACGTTTCTGCATCTTTGAGCCTCCGGACTCGCACCAACCAACGAAACACGTCAGCACGAACGTAATTTTACGTTGTTTTTGTTGACCTTGAATAGGATATTGTTCAATATATAATTGGTTTTAATTTTGTTCTCACGTAACCCAATTCTTTTCTGAAATAGAATTAATAAAAGCCTTATTTTTTATTATAGCCGTTTCAGAGATTAACTGGAACAAACAGTCAGACATTCAAGAAAAAATTAAAACTGTTTTTGTTATGTAAGTACCGTATGTTTCAAATGAATTTATTAAAAGCTGTTGTATAGGTATTTGATTGGTTGACGGCGTTAGGCTTGTTCAAATCGCGTAAATAGGAATTAAGCAATATTCTGCACTTTTTGTGCTATTTCTGCGTTTACTATTCGTTTTTGTATAGGCAGAGGTTTTTCAAATACCCGAAAGTGTAGCCTTTCGGTAATAAAAATATGTTAAAATGTATCTGTGTGTGTGTCTGACAGATGTAGTTTAATTTTATAAATTTAATTCGATTCTAATAATAAGGATGAAAACATATAGACACACAAACTTATAAATTTATACTTATTTCATCTTTATTGTGCCAGCATTTAAATTATGACCTAGTATAACAGGTTAAATTCATAATTTAGATACAAATTGAGTTTGAAATGTTATGGTTGTTATAATTTAAATGGAACAGCTTTATAATAGTTCAAGAGCCGGTAAAGATCGACTTACATCCATCTAATGACCAGACCAAACATTTTTTTTTAAATTGAAGTAATTAGTAGACACATCTATGACGGCTTGCCTATTCCAAAACTGTCATCGCTATTTTCAAAATAAAACTATTTTTAACTCATTGTTTTCAAAGGGTTGTAAACAATGAGTCTATTGATAACCAACTAAATTTAGTCCCAAATGTTAATTTACACTTACATTATAAAGAGGTAAAGTTTCAAACTTTGTTTGTATAGTTGTACGGGGCAATCTTCGGAAGTACTGATCCTGAAAATTCTTTTAATAACAGAAAGCGACACTATTCACGAGTGACATTGGCTATATTTTATTATGATTGAATAATAAAATCAGTTAAAAGTATTAGTATTAGTTAATCAATGCGAAGAAAAACGGGCGGTTAATGCTCAACGACGTGGACAGGGGTCGGTTAGTATAGACTTGATATGGTATAGAGAAAAACAAGTTCAGGGCGTGCAAGGGGGGACTAAAAAATGTCTCCGAGCGATAGTTTCGGAGATAGAGGGGGTGTCTTCCTTAAGGGATGATCTTAGGGGGTGGGGGTGATCGGGGTAGTGGGATGAATGGATTGGGGGTGCTACGCTAGATAAATAAGTCCCAAAAAAAATTAAAAAAATCAACTAAGAAATAGCAAAATGTGTCGTTACAACTTTTCGTCTTAAAAAAAAGTGTCGTTACAATTTTTCCGTCTAGCCCCCTTTCGCAACGCGCGATTAGGAACTTCGTTCCAAAAATGGAACCAAAAAGAAACATTAAAAAAAAATATTGTCACCTTTGCGATAGGGGAACTATCATAGGGGTGTTCATTAATTAATAATATTTAAATATGTGCTTCATCTGATTGTCAGATGTCTCTTAGACTATAAGTTTCTAATAAAATGCATAATGCATAATCCTCTTGAAGTCATTCGATTATTTCAATATTCGTATTGGCAAAAATATATTCATTTGTTTCCTTGAGCGTTAACTAAGAAATTTGTTTCGAACTGGTTAAATGATGTTAGGCGTTACCATAAAAAGAGTTGATACCGTTTCGTCTCAAGAGGCAATTTACCATAAACGTCATTATGATATTGTTAGTTTTTTACGTTTTAACGTCTAAATCATCAACCCCATTTTGGAACTCTTTCACCAATGGAAAGCTAAATTATTATCCAGTAACATAGGCTACTTTTATTGCAAAATCGATATACCCGCAGGCAGAGACTCAGACAAAAGCTAGTATTACATGTCCTAGAGATTTTGGAGCTAATAAAACCACTTGTATGCGAAATAACACACGTAATCTATCAGTCATTGAGCGAGATGCTCATAATCAAAGACCACAAAAATGTTGATTTAGAACAATAATAGATATTGTTATTTTTCCTTATTAAATTATTTAAAGAAACAAACGAATTTTAAAGTAATAACAAAGTAAACGCTAAACAAAAACATAATTAAAAGTTCGAACGAAACTACTTGAGACACTTCTAAGAAACACCTACAGTACTTAATTAATCTATAGAAGCATAAGAGCTGACTATAATGTATCGCATCACATTCATATGTAAAGTTTCAACTTTTACACAGCCTTTTGAGGTAGGATTTGTTTTAAGTTAGCATTATACTTAGTAAACAAACTAAGTTAGCACTATTAGCACTTAAGTTTGATTTGTTATGAATTTTTATATGACGGATTAAGACGACACGATAGCAAAGGGAAAAAACATTAAACACAAATCTTACAGGGACAACTCCATCTGGCCTGCGTGGTATCGTAGTTCAAAACAAATCAACCTTATAGTAAACTTATATTGTCCCTACTTTAAATAAATCTTTTTCCTAACCTTATCCCAAGATTATTTGTGATCGGCTACTATTTCTACCTTCTTTTACCTGAAATATCAGTTTTACACGAAGCGACCGGCATCAGAAACCTTCGCAACCCTGAGGGTAAACTGTATATGAAGGTTGAAACTAGCGTCAATACATTTGAGGGTACTGGCTTCTCAATAACGATTACCATAGATGTTCATTGCAACCGGGACCGATGACTTAACGTGCTCTCCGAGGCACGGGTGGCCACCATTTTCATACTCCGGGACAGTTAATATGAATTTAATATACAAAAAACTCGATATATCTACTTTGACCAGACTCGGGAATCGGACTTAAGACTTCTTGACCGGCAGCTAGTTGCATACGCTAACCACCAGATCACCGAAGCAGTACTTTAAATAAATAAATGAAATAAAACTATATGACGAAAAGAATTGATAGTGCAACTGGTATATTGAACAAAAAAAAATCACATTTTAAATAATATCCCATCCCAGAGTCCCATTCTTGAGATTCTGCATTTGAAAATAACGAATAAACTAAATGAAAAAATGTTGCTTGTTAAAATGATAGGTATGCAAACATACTTCACTTTCAATTTTAAAAACTCGTTTATTTAAATCATCACTAAATAAAACTATTTTTTCTGAATATAGGGCAAACGATCAGACATATCACCTTTATTCATCTTCGAACTTTTGATTAACAAATAATGCTGACTCATGTTTTGAACCCTTATTAAAGATCAGTTACGTAAGTGACACACAGTTTACGTGGGAGAGCTATGCTTCGGCATGAATGGGTCGGCTCGACCGGAGTGATACCACGGCCTCACAGAAAACCGGTGTGAAATAGCGTTTGCGCTGTGTTTCACCGAGTGAGTGAGGATATCGGAGACCCATAACCCAACCCCTCCCCCATCCCCCAAAGGTCGGCAACGGCTGTAATCGTTTACCATCAGGTGATATGACTGCTCGTTTGCCCACTATTCAATAAAAAAAAAAACACAATGACACAACTAACGTTAGATACTCTTACAACTAAGCTATGCAAATTTTTGATTCAAGCCAGCATGAGTAGCGGATTAATGAGGTAAAGAACCTAAAAGTGACCTAAAGAAATTAAAATAAGTTTTATTTATATTTATAGTTATAAAAAACCGCTTAGATACACAATTATCTGATTCTTATTCAAAATATAGAAACTTGCTATATTACAACGTTTCTAGTTCAAGAGTCAGTTTACCGTATTTCTTGCAATCCATTTACAATTAAATTGCATCGACATACAATTCATAACAAAAAACCAAAGAATTAAACTTATATTTATTGGACCATAACGTTTTGCGCGAGAGTGCTTTTTACAGTGACCGCTACCGAGCGACAGTTCTTGAGACATTCTACAATTGTTATTAATCCACTAACATTGTATGCACTTACTTTAACTGTTCCTAGTAAATCTATCAATCAGATATCAACCATACGACGTTTACGTAAAGTTTAGAATGTTACGCAAGTGTGTCGTGCTCAACGCGGACGTAAATTAAATGTGTACCTGTAAATAAAGCAAACTTTAACTTAATCCATACGCGAAAATTGAATACCGATCTAGTAAGCGGTACCAGCTATTTATTTGCCGAGCTATTAAATACAAGTATTGCATTTTGTAGATATATCTTGACGGCGAAACGTAATTTCTATTCCGTCTCACAAATAATTGCATGCATTATAGACCACAGAACAGGTTCCGTTCTAGAATGTTGCCACCTTCAAATTTCCTAGTACCTATTTATTTAATCACTCCAGTTGCGACTATTGAGTTAAAACGACTATAATTCTCGTCCATTTAATTATTAGTCTGTAGATACCTTATGTTTGCAATAGACTAAATGTTTTAATATTATTAACCTATCGCCATCTATTGCTGAACGAAAGTTCCCCAAAGAGTGCAAATCTATCCCGCTTTAATAGTGAAGACATAATTATGTTACCAAAGCTTCACTTTAGTTTTAGTGAGTGCAACATTCATAATTATATATTATGGAATACGCGGTGAAAACACAAATTAGATAGAAGTGAAAACTTATAATTGAGAATGTTATTTGTAAAATTAATGTGTAAAATTAGAAATTATAAACATTAAACATTAGTATGTCGGTAACGCGAACCCATAAGATTTTCCCCTCGGATACCTCCTACTGGTAGCATGTTGGACTCGAACCGACTAAAACCGAACGCCGTCTTGGGTACTAGGAGCCGGGGAACCAGGTGCATCCTAGTAAGGAAAACCCTGGAACCCCGACGTACCTCGGGCTACCTACCAGTTTGTAGGTGGTCCCCAACTGTGTGGGCACCCCGATGTTCCCTTTACTGTCCTCATAAGATTTTCACCTACCAAAAAGTGCTCAACGCGAAAAAAGAAGTTTCCACTTAAAAAAATACATTCTATCATAATACATGATGTAAAGTAATATGTAATGTTTTTATTAGAACATATTTGTGGATTTCGTAGCAGGTTATCGACATTTCTCGTGACCAGAAACTCGGCTATATTTTGGAACGACCGATTAGCCACGTTGCAATGCAATGCTGCAGTCTCCTTATGAAGATTGTTTATTATGCTATAACTCACATAGTATTAAAAACTATTATATAAAACATGTATGCATATTGCACCCGTGCGAAGAAAGCGATGTAGGTCGTTAGTAGGTAATAACTACGAGTATTAAATTATACTCGTAGTACTACGACAGAATGAAAAGACTAATGTCATTCGAAAAAAAATAGATTCACTACAAGACGACTTATTGTGAGAATGAAAACCACTAATAAAATAATTTAAAAGTTACTTTCACCTTTAAAGGCAGGTCATTAATCATGTGGTTATTAATAAAAAATAATTATAAAACACACGATACCAATAAATACCTAAAGCTTTATTGTAAAGGTCTTTGTAAATATATGATAATGATTGTGTTACAATTGCGTGCAAGTTTATATCACGCGGTGGCCATTCTGTGTAACCCAAGGTCATAAGCGGTTATTGGTGTATTAATGTAGCGTGCTGATACAGGTGTAGTATGATTAAAATTTATGAACATATTAGCTGAACCCCGCGGTGCTACCCGTGGTACGACAATAACAGCGGGCAACGCCGCGAGGCTAACCTTTATCTTTATAAATTGTAGCCTATGTGTTATTCTGTTGTATAAGATATACTATTGTAAAGTTTCATTAAAATCCATTCAATAGTTTTTGCTTGAAAGAGCAACAAATATACTCACTTACATACTCACAAACTTTTGAGTTATAATATTAGTAGGACATTCATTCATTTGTTTTTGTAGAGATGATAGAACCTTTCTTTCCTAGAATGAGGCCTTTCCACAGTAGGCAGTTGATCTGGTTATTATGTCTTCTAGGGGTATACCCACATTGAAAATACTCATCATCATTTACACAACAATCCGAAACGTTCACATCATCATTTTCGCAATTCTTATCTTTACTCTAAACTTTCTCAATATAATATTTTTTTATATATAAAAACTATAAATAAATACGAAAGTTTGTAAAGATGTATGGATGTTTGTTACCGTGATATCCGACATACACCCATGTGAAGCCGCGAGAAAAGCTACTCATACATGAGTTAAGACCGGCATTATGGAAGATAAGTAATGAAAATTTAAATAAATTAATGAAACGGACACGTACATTATTTAGATTAAAACTCATGTTACAAAACACAACAATCTGTGGACAACATAAAGTATTGTACCATGTGGAAATAGAACCCATAATACTCGGCGTAGTAGGAAGCGGTGAGTTGACCGCTTAAACCACTACGCCCTCTGTGTATCATAATTTACCTACATTTATAACTAATCCACCCCATATTAGGTCTAGGAAAAACCAGTAAAGACTAACATATTAGACAATCGCTGGTTAATTTCGATTTGATGTTGAAGTTTGTTGACTACCGGTAAGTGTGCTTTAATCACGAATGTAAATACCGGAATAGGCACACACCATTAAGTAAAGAAACGTATGCATTATAGAAGAAAGAAGGCAATTATTTCGTGGCTACATTGCACACAGTGTTATTACGTTGCTCATCAATCAGATTATGCACATCTTTTTGCCATCTACATTTATTATCTTGCTCATTCACTGTATTGTACTGTAATTAAGATTTTTTGAGCTCGGAACATTTAAGTGCATGTATTACATATGTATATTTATCTATACTTGCATAAGGTATGCAATATAGGTTAGTTTTTACAGGTTCTCAATTATTTACAGGTATTGTACTATGAAACACATTTTTGCTTTAACTTTGTGTATATTTCCAATAAAATAATTATTTTAATGACGATTGCAATAAATAATAATATTTAAATAATTTTTATGTGTTTGTGAATAAGCTATCTCTATAATGCGTCTCCTGAATTATGAAGATTTAATAAAACAAATAAGGATATAACATCAAACGTTATATTTAGGCACTTATTGATCATAATAAAATTTATCAGTGAAAATTAAGATAGTTGCTGAACAATAATTGCACACATAAAACAGATACATTTTGTAAATTTTAGACAGTTTAACACCTCAGGTATAATGGTTTGTTAGCAACGATGGATTTAGAAGGTATACCAACCTTTAAATTGTATGTGAATTATAATATATCTGAATGATTTTAAGGAATATAAGAAATTATTCCAATGCAATTGCTACGTCGAAGCAACTTTTACTCAGCTACCTACATACGTGTGTACCTAAAACCAGTGACCTTATGTTCGACTCGTTGATTTCCTTGTTGGCTATACAGTACACGATTATATTGATATATCAAATGTCTGTGTGTATGTGCATCAAGGTAATTAGAAAATCTCGTCATTGAACTAGATATCTAAGCATTAACTACATCGAGACCGAACCGTCAATAGGATCACGTCTGCCTGACATGCTAATCGGCCTCGCTGGTCTAATTCTAAAATATCTTTAAGACTTTTTTAAGCAAAGTATCTCGTATTGAATCTGTTTTAAATAGGAGTTTATAGGTTTTTTTGACCCTGATAGGTTGTCGATTCCAAGGGATTTCCCCAAAGACTTAGAATAAAAGATTTAAAAATACCTTATTTTTGCGTAGTAGACGCATGAACTACTACTATAAGACAGTTTTAATAGGAGTTTACACTGACTACGGTTGGTAATTTGCTTAAAAATGTCTTAAAAAATATATCGTGAGGTGGTGTGTTCTGTCATCAGGTCTTTTGCGGGCATATTACGTGTACTCACTGAAAGCCTCAATTACACAGCCTACTACAAATAATCTTACATTTACTCTTTAATAACAATTTCGTTTAAGGACATCTTTATTGAATATGAATGAATATAGATCTTTATTATTGATCTGTAAACCAAAAAGTCAGACGGTATCAAGTGATATATGTAAGATCAAATCATCATTTCCAATTTATGATTATATCCACATATTATTGAACTTCTTATATTATATATATATATATATATATCTATCTTCTTATATATTTAATAGAATAAATACTCAACTGCCCGCCCTGTTGAACCAAATGCTATTAGAATCTGAGATAAGCAAATTACGTGAAGGCATTTCTATTGGTGAGTCGTGAGGTTGTGATCTGCGGGGTTTGCGTTGATGAGCTCGAGGTTCTATGGGAACGGTAATAAACGTGACTACTGCAGCAGCGTTTAAACAATAATCCTCGATTACAACAAACTGACTCTCGATTGTCTTTTATAAACAGTGAAGGTCGATCTGTGCTAGATAAAGTTAAAAATAATTCGACTTATATTTGTAGAATTGAAACTACTTAAGTCACTTAAGGCCTCAGATCATGTGAATAGGATTCGAGCTTAAGTTATGTTTATTGCAACAGAAAATAATGTGTAATTTAAAATAGAACAAAATAGAAATAATCTTTTATGCAATGGTATCGACAGTGAGCCCAAATAGGAACAAAAATATTTTGTTGTGGATTTTTTATTTTTCAGTAACTGCCCCTCAACTTGGTCCGCGTCGAAAAGTTACTTTAGGCAGTATACAACCTTTAATCCTTCCCTTTCAATCCCTTTCAACCGACTTCAAAAAAGGAGGAGGCTCTCAATTCGACTGTATTTTTTATGTTTGTTACCTCAATACTGTCGACTGGGTAAACCGATTTTAACCATCCTTTTTTTAATTGAAAGTCCCATTTCAATTTGGTCCAGTTCTTAAAGTCAGTTTATTTTTAAAATTTGCATAAAAATAGCCTATGTCTTTTTTCAGGCCCTAGATTATATGTCTACCAAATTTTATTCCAATCGGTTCAGTAGTTTAGGCGTCAAAGCGCGACAGACAGACAGAGTTACTTTCGCTTTACTAATGTTATTAGTAAGGATTTAATAGAAATAGTCAAGTTTTGCCTTTAAGTTACATTGAATTTAAATGTGAACACTAATTAAAGTTACAAATTGGCTTTACCTCTTTATGATTTTTAATTAAAGTTTTCTAGCCTCAGTTTATCATACAGCAAAGTAGCAAATGTCAAATAGGATTTTTATCACTTGGAATTAACATGTAATAAAAATAAAGACAGATCTTATAAATAGCTCTAAACACATATGTAATACAACATGAGATTTGAAAATCTTACTTGAAACCGATGAACCGGTACCTGGAGACATACCTATAAAAACAAAAGATTTATTAATAATTACAAATTGCTATACGAGGGTAGTTATTTATAATTTCTAGTAAGATAAACTGGATAACACTTTTTGGCATAATCCGGGTATCGAAATCCAGACCTCTTGCTACGCTAACCGAGACAGATGCTAAACGAGGCAATCCAACATTACATTCGGATACAAATAAAGTCTTTTAAAGTCTCTACGCGTTAGTGATGTCAGTGTTTAAGTTACTGCAAGCAGTTTGCATTCCATTATGTAAATACGCGCATCACTAATTTATTTAAAACTAATTAACGTTGGAAGTGGAAAGTCGAGGGACGTAACACGCCCGGAAAACATTCTGTACATTGAATGCCAATGGCATCGATACTAGATTCACGTCATTTAAGTGTGTCTCTAGGTCCACTAATTGAGTAATTTCTTCGAATTTAAAATTTGCACGATAATTACAGATAATTTAAAAAATATTTCTAATCTAAGCCTAATTTTATGTCGTAACAAGTACTTGAGAGAAGCTTTTTAGAGGTTCATGAGAAGGAATTAATTCCATTTCAAAACTATATTTTGAATTGGCATCATTTTCTCCAATAAAAAGATACAATATAAATTTTAAATAATGTAACCCGATCTGCACAACGACATAAACATAATACTTATTTTAATACACATAAAAATGTAATAAATTTTTCATATCACGTTGTTGCTGTTTTATTTTAATGTGTGAGTTTTGCTGGCGTACCGAAGACAGGATAATTAACATCACGCTCATATAGGACTATTGAAAAGAGACGCAGACGAAGATGCGGGGTTCAGCTAGTTAAATATAAATAGAAGAATATATATAATAAGAATAAAGAAAAACCCAAAAAAAACCGTGGATAAAAGCTGATAAATATTGATTCGACTACGACTGGCGTCCTATTTTTGATGCAATGCGATTGACATTGCATCTCCATTATTATATAACACTTTTTTCTTTTTTGCTTGAAATTGACTCCTATATTAAGAGTTTTGGTACATACATACCGTACTTCTTAAATAAATAGATCTACATTAATACTTTTTATTAATTTGTTAAAAAAGTTTAAAGCGCAGTAGAAATGTTTTAAAAGATATCTTTGTTTTTAAAGACGTTTTTGTTTTTAAAGACGTATTTGTTTTAAAGATGTTTTTGTTATTATAATAAAACACAATTTAAACCTTGATAAACAACGCCAACATTTCTTAAGCTATGATTTCTAATTAAAAGCTTTCCTTTCAACAGAAAATCTTCGGTTTAGTATTGTTAAATATGTGCATATTTAAAAACACTAGCTGCGCCTTATTGTATTACCCGCGTTTTTTGCTTTACGTTGTATTTACGAAAATTGAGATAAAAAGTAATAGAAGAAGTATATGTTGTTGTTGTAGTTGATGTTAATCGCTGACACCCTTGCTAATACCAAATATTTTAATAAATAGTCCAGCCATGTGAACGTACTCGCAAACTTTCGCTTTCATAACATTAGTGTGGTTAAATGGTGTTTGTTGTACCTAAAGTGATACGGTAAAGTAAAACGAAGAGCCACAATACTGTAGAATACCAACTTAATAAAAATAAATTGTTTTTTTTTAATACGTTCCATATGCATAAACTAATATGTTTTTAATGTATTACTATGTGAAAGTGCTGTAATATAACACTGTCTTGGAACCAGACATAAGTTATGCATCTTTACGTAAAACATTTTGTAGTACTATTGTCGAATTATGCAAAGTTGACTGCAATTTATTCATGCATTTTTTTCGAAAAGTGTAATTACACTATTAAATTGTCTATAACATAAAAGAATAAATGTAAAAAGGAAAGTCATTTTTCGATTGTCCCACGAGTGTTTTAGACGATACTTACTTATCCGTTCAAGCATTTCCGTCTACGAACCAAAAAAATATACGTCAAGAGTTAAAATTGAAAAATAAAATATAAAAGGTTTAAGACAACAAAAAATCCATTCAAAAAATTTAAATAGCCTATGTAAATCATTAATAAAAATCGGTCCAGTAGTTTAAGAGTTACGGCGGAACATTCAGACAAGCATTGACTGCCAAAACTTATTTTTTTTTAGCTTCGCCATAGTCGACTATAAAGTATTACTGACTTTGCACCGAGTTGTATTGTTACAAACTGTTTTTATTCCTTATTTTTTTAACCTTACGGGTAGTATTTATTGTTCAAATTCGAATGGAGTAAATTTCCCGAACAAAAAGACTTTTCAAATCGGTTCATAAATAAGATAACAAACATACACAACCCGTAGGGTACCTCATTTGGTTGAAATTTATTAAATATTATATTAAAGGTATTACCCGTCGCAAATATCTGCGCACCCGGCTGGAATACGCTTCACCACGCATCACCCTATCTAGTACCGTTGCCAACGCAAGCGCCGACGCACGTGTAATAGTCTTGCTTTCGTTATCTCCTTCGTGTTTATTGCTTCTCTGTTCAGTGAAATATTTACTCTCTAGTTTGCATGACGTCATTAAACCAGGTTCGCACATATTTTCGTCGGGTTGTATATACGTATTTTCTCACAGTCCCATTAAAACCTCGTGTAAAATTGTGTATGAATTGTCATCATCATCATCACAGTTTGTATCTGTTCACGACCAAAATAGGTTCATATAATTAAGTAGGTACAAATATTTTCATATCATGTATCGATAGATGGCGTTGTACCATTCGCCTAAACCGCGCTATTATTTGATTACGTGCAGTAGTATAAGACACTTATAAATAAAGGCTGTATACTAGACTGCTAGATTAGCTTTACTAGTTAGATCAGATTACAGTTGTGGTTTTATTTTCGGACCCTTCTATTATATCGTTATAGGTCAACCAGGTCATATTTACGCTAGTCGTAACAGTATCCTTTTGTTTTTACTTGTGATTTCTATTATCTGTATTTTTTTTTCTATCTCTTAATGCTAAATATTATGAATCTTGTGTTATAATAAAGTATGAGTATTATTATCCATCAATGTGATCTTTTCAGGATTTTCAAAACTTTTTCATAGAAAAAACCGTCACGCAACCTTTTTTCCTGAAAATTCATTTAAAAATGATTATAATTTTATATCTAACTAGCTTTCGCCCGCGGCTTTGTTCGTATTTAATTAAGTATCCTATGTTACTTCTAATACCTCCAAGAGTATGTGTACAAAGTTTCATCATGATAGGTTAAATAGTTTTCGCGTGAAAGCGTAACAAACAAAATTACATTGTCATTTACAATGTACACGTAGGTAGGTTTACCAGATTCATTAATCAAAAATTTTATGCATTTACATTTATTTCTATAGAATTTTAATTATGAATCACATGAAAAATTATCATGATTTAAATAAAATTAATACCTATAAATATGGGTTATAATGATTCACTTATTGGTCTCAGAGATCACACTTTTCTCGTTAACTTTTTTTCTCACATACATATTGTAAGTTTATGTACGTGCAATCCTAATCTCGTCTAAACTTATTAAAAACAAGTTTTTTCAAAAATAGAATACTATACATTTATTTACCTAGATATGTATAGTAGTAAGTCCTTTTAATGGATTATTAATTCAAGATTTCGAAGGAAGGAGGGCGGTAATACCTCGCACAGAAAACCAACGTAAAATGAAAGCGTTCGTGCGGTCGTGTTTCGTAGGTGAGTGCAAGAGCGGAGCGGAGGAGCAAGATATCACTACCCCGCCATGGTGTGGGTCACCATACTGCGTTGTAGCATTGTCTGAATTCGCAATGAGTATGGTGACAACCACTCAAAGATTCTTTCCATCAGACTGATTATAGTCATTCCGACAGCGCCATACATCAAAAAAATATAGATACAAAAATTGTGTGGTATACAAATGTTTATTTATTTAGAAATCTTTCTAAAATGCGAACGGTAAGTTGTAATTGCAAAACTGTATTTCTTATTATTATAAAATGCGCTTATGAGTCACAATATCACATAAACAACCTCTAGTGGCGGGTTACGTTAATTTTTTATTAGTATATTAGAAGGTTAATATAGAATGGTAAAATGTCATAATTATTTTGAACCTTACTGTAATACTACTGACTTGTATGTAACTATGGTTATGGCTTGTTATGGTAGCATAATGACCTCGTGTTGGTAAATAGCCAACCAATGGTCTAACACAATGTTTATTTATTTAACGAGACCTGGAGTTCGTCGAGTATTGCGTATATGTACCTATAGGATCGAACTCACACCAGCCAGAAACAATATTTATTCGAGAAGAGCGCCTTCATATTATTCTTTGCAGTCATAAAAAAGGTTTTAATTTATTTACCATTACTTAATAATCTTTATAGTACATTACATATACACTGATAACGAAATGAGAGAGCTCGAGGTATGTATAAAATATTCATATCTCCCAAGTATCTAAGAAAGTATTAATTATTATTTTTCATTACTTTATTTTTAAAAAGAAAGATCAGTGTATGCAAAAATTTCCGAAAATCCGCTTGCCACACCCGAGAGTCGAACCGACTAACATCTATAAAAATTACACGCTGTATTTTTACTGCATCGATCGATAGGGTCAATTATAAGGATGAAATCTCTTATAAAGTAGATAAATCAAATGAGAGGAAAACCATGAAATCTCGACTTATAAATACAATGGGTCGAGTTAAAGCACTTATACTCAAAGATCCATCTGTTTACTTATGTTAGTAATTAATAATTATCTCACCCCTTTAAATTATTTTGTGTTGATATGTAAAAAATCTAATTTACATAAAATCTTATGCGAATGTAAACGAGTTTAGAGTTGAAGTTCAGAATACGACTTGCATAATTCATCACAACACGTTATTAAAGGTTACTAGAAATGAATTTGTTAGAAGAATACATTTAAGTATCAAAAAAAATGGAGACTATTTCGAGTAACTAATTAATTAGTTTACCATTTTTTTAATAATTAAAATGATTTAAGATATCATGGATTTCCTCTCATTTGATTTAAAAAGTTTGTTAGAGAGATATCATTCTTGTATTTGAAACTAACGGTCGGTACTATGAAAGTACATTGTAATTTGTACCGATTTGTAGTTCGATGCCCGGGTGTGTCTTTTGTATGTTCTTTGTTTTCAAGAAATAAAATTCTTTGAGTGAAATTTTCCATCTACAACATTGAGAGTACATACTTTCCCTTCAGGTGGCATTACAAAAGTTCACCCTGTATAGATGAATATTGTTTTACATATTTGCAAAGCAAAATACATATGTACATATAAGGTAATGATCAATTTGACATGGAATTGAAATATATAACATATTATAAAATATATAATAAAAAGATTAAAAATTATATTTATTTTGTAAGTAAATCTATACAGATATTTTTATACGTCGGACTTTACAGCTAGAAGAGGCCGGCATTGAATGAATTGAAGACCGGATTGAAATGCATATATATCTATTTCATATGCTTAAACACAAAAAATTAACCTAAACTAAGTAAAAAGTAGTTTAAAGCAATATGGATTGTTTACTTGATACTTTAAATTTTCAATTTTTAAAAATGTTTAACATAACGTGATATATTTTAAATGACTTCAAAAACATATATCGCACCTCAATAGACTTGAAGGACATAAATATCGGTGGTCAACTTTTCCGCTACGGGCCTATTACCCGTAATATTATATAAATAAAAACCAGTTTAGAATGATTCATTAATAATATATTACTAGATTTCTTATGTATCTAAAATACTAGCAACGCAATCATTAGCTGCGGAACAACGCAATTATTACAATATCGGTTTTAATACCATCGTATAAGAGTGTGCAATTCTGTAAAATTTTGTTGCATATGACGTTACGTAGTTAGAATAGATCTACTGCATTCATGGAGTATTCGTTCATAAATTATAAATAGGTTAAAATACTTTAAATGTAAACAAAATTTATGTAGGCTATATAGATCTTATCTGCTCTGTATGGATTTAGAGAAAATGAAGGCAAATAAACATTGTGATGGTATTAAAAACAAGAAAACGATATATATAGCATTTTGTGTCATTAATTTGAATTGACTCTGTGGAGCTTATTTCCTCATGTACTAGAGTTAATAAATATAAACAAACCAAAGATAGCCCTATAAAGACTAATCTTTATTACATTGTGTAAAAATCACAATTTTAATAAGAAGAATTTAATGAAATTACTACGAGATAATCTTAGTATCAAGACAATATGTATTTAAGTTAGAACAGCAACTTTTAAACGTTAAAGCTCATATATGTATCTATGTTTCTCAAGTGACAAATTGTATATCTAACTTCACAAGAATCATATACGATTGTGAACAATGTGTTGGTCAAAATTAACTTTTACACGAGTAACTTTAGTAACTTTTTCAAGTCTAGGGTCACATATCGTGAGCACTCATGAGTGTTCATGAGCAGTGGCAACGTGCACACGCAACGTCAATACTCAAATTAAATTACGTACTTATATACGTTCTGACATAGTTGTAAATATTTGGTAATTATTTTTATTGAACCAACACGAAATAAACTGATCACGATCTCTAATACTATAAGCCTATTGTACAACACTTAAATTATCTAATAAACCGTCTTTTACTAAATTGGGAAATCATTGTCGCCAGTGCCAAATCCTATTCCGAATACTTATATTATACGCTTTCTCAAAGTTGTAGAGCCACACTAAAATCAGCACGAACGGTCCGACTCGACTGGAGGCACAGAATCATCTTAGCAGGGTTTTAAAGAAGTTATTTAAGATTATGGTTTAACAGGTTGCGGTGGATACAATGTGTGACACTGTTACAACACAAACCCAAATAAACGATGAATGTTTTTGACTCCCGCACCTTGAACTGTCGACTTCAATTCGTAATATGAATTTGATTTTAATTCATATTGCGGAATGTCCGTTCAGAGTTACATCAATTGTGTTCTAAGACATTTTAAAGTACTTTTAAACAGTAATCTTTTTTTTTTTACTTCTAGTTTGTTTGTTTTATTAATTATTAAATAATAAATAATTCTCATAATTATTTTAAATCGATACTAACATCATAAAGTTAAAGGGTTTGTTTGTTTGGTTGAAGCGTTCAGGCATTGTAAAGTTTTTTGATGTTGGGTTGCCCAGACTAGATAAATTATTGATAGGTAGACTACACAACATCATGGAGCTTCATGGACCACCAATGAAAGATGTTGCAAAAAACGGAGAAAAAAACAATTGAGAGTTGCACGAGTCGGCTAGTAATTCAGAGTAGGAAATAGGAACTTATACATTTGTAAAGTTAAACATTACAATATATGTATGTAAAACAAGACATAAAACTTGTTATTGTCAACTTTGAGACTATGCGGAAACCATAGGCAATTTATGCGTAATAAAATTACTATACTAAAAGCCTGTTACCGACATTTTCAGGATATTATAAATTTAAAAAATTAGCTTAGTCGTTTAAATATGTATTTTGTAATGATTTTTATGTAGGTATCCTGTCAATAATAATATATGGACATTTAGTTATTGCCTCCGATATGTAATTACCATTTACCTAATGTAGTAAGTATCAATATTGTAAAAAGTATACGGACACATAAAGCAATGTTGGTCACGTATAAAGAGACCTTGTTGCTTTTTGTGCCTGCTAGATTTTGGCAACAAATAAAGAATATTTTAGACTTAAACCAAAGCTCATAAACTTTTAACTAGTAGGAGCGACTGTAGTAAGAAGATCTATTAGGTTATAGGTTCGGACCCTACTCAGTGTACAAGATAACAAGTATACAAGCAAGGTGTGACACACAAGGCGTGTCTTTTTTAAGTTCAAGAGGCTAGAGGTAAGTAGTATTATCAAGAATTTATTTATGTCCTTAAGAAGTCACTCCATGTATTAGAAAAGGATACCCAATACTGATATTATCCCGTTTCTCAGACATTCAAATCGAAAGGAATAAAATTATTAAGTTATACCGCTTTACCGCCAACGAATCTTTAATCTTTTTTTTATGGAATAGGGCGCAAACGAGCAGAGGTATCACCTGATGGTAAGCGATTACCGCCGCCCATAGACACCCGCAACACCAGAGGCGTCACAAGTGGGTTGCCGGCTTTTGGGGGATGGGGGAGGGGTTGGAGTAAGGGCCTCCCGTATCCTCACTGACTCGATGAAACACAGCGCTAGCGCTGTTTCACACCGGTTGTCTGTGAGGTCGTGGTATCACTCCGGTCGAGCCGGCCCATGCATGCCAAAGCGTGGCTCTCCCACGAGGCACAAATCTTGCAATATTAGTTAGTTTCACGTCTCAAAGATCAGGGAATTATAATTAGTAGACTTTTACGAATGAATGAATGAATTACAGATATACTGGGAACCTAACTTATCATAAAGTAATGATAGAAAAAACACTTTATAGGATAAGAAACTCTATTATACAGGGTCTGTCGTAAATAATGGATAAGTCGTAAACTGGAGTTGGTCCGGCTATGAGACTATTAGAAAATCGTATCTTTTTGCCAGGGTTTCTAACCGTATGGAAATGGCGTAGACTTTTATGTTTTTTTATAAATTTCGCTACTCTTTGCATTCATTCCGTTGCCATTTCGTTAAATTTAGGTATTTCTGTGTCATTTTTTTTGTATTATAGTCTTGAAGATGTGTATTATTTAGTTTTAGTACTGTTTTAGGCGTTTTTAACGTTGGTCATTTTCAAAATTGTCATTTTAAGATTTTTTATGTTTTTGTTTTACTTAGGGTCAACTTTTGATCATTTACTGTGTAAAAAAAAAGTACGGCGCTATAGCTGCCCATGATCTTAATAAATTATCTAGTATGTGTAGATTCTAAAAAGGTATAACAATGCATACTTCACAAGTAATATTAAGCTACATGAGCGAGATCAATATCAAGGTGAGAAAATATTTTTTTCATGTAATGTTGTAAATGGTTATAAAACTTCGTCAGAATGATTTATTTCTGCCAAGATTCTTTACACAAATACTATGGGGCCACTATTAAGGATATTCAAAGAAAACTAGGTAGTTTTTTGTCAAAAAAATTTCATGCCTCCTCATTTCATAAAGGTGTTTAATTTTAAAATTGATGTGCTCTAATAGTTACATGCGACAAACATGTTACAAGTTTATTCGTAAAAAGGATCATCAGGTAAATAAGGTCCATAAGTGTAATTTCAAGGCGCACCGGTATACCTAAAAAATCTGTACACAGGATTTTAAAAAGGCATGAATTATATCCCTATCATTATCAAAGGGTCCAAACATTAATGCCAAGGGACGCTGCTGCGAGAATAACATTTTGTCGCATAATGCTGCGAAAGATGAGGGAAGACCAAAGTTTTTTTAATAAAATTTTATGGAGTGACGAGTCAACGTGTCGAAAAGATGGTTTTTTGAATCTTCACAACATACACAGCTGGCAACTCGAAAACCCAAGACTTATCCGAGAAGACCGATCGCAATATCAATTTAAAATTAATTTATGGACTGGCATTATTAATGGCAAAATCATTGGTCCATTCGAATTGCCGGCAATATTAAATGCGGATATGTATTTGAATTTTTTAGCAAATACTTTACCTAGTTTACTGCAAGACGTCCCACAAGAGATAAGAAATGAGATGTGGCTACAAAATGATGGGTGTCCAGCACATTACGCTGTTCGTGTCAGGGAACATTTAAATAATACTTATCCAGATAGATGGATAGGGCGATTGGGGCCAATTTTATGGCCTCCACGTTCGCCAGACCTGAACCCCTTGGACTTCTTTTACTGGGGCTGTATAAAAGAAAAAGTATACAGTGAAACAATAAGTTCTGTAGAAGAGTTGCGTGCGCGCATTCAAGTAGCAGCGAGAAAAATTGAAGAAGCCGGTTATGTGCGCCGGATTAAGCGATCGTTTATTAGGCGATGTAGAGCGTGCATAGCTGCCGGCGGAGGACACTTCGAACATTTAGTTTAAGTTGTTGAATAAATATTTTTACGTACTAAAACAACCTAGTTTTCTTTTGAATATCCTTAATAGTGACCCCATAGTGTTTGTGTAAAGAATCTTGGCAGAAATAAATCATTATGACGAAGTTTTATAACCATTTACAACATTACATGAAAAAAATATTTTCTCACCTTGATATTGATCTCGCTCATGTAGCTTAATATTACTTGTGAAGTATGCATTGTTATACCTTTTTAGAATCTACACATACTAGATAATTTATTAAGATCATGGGCAGCTATAGCGCCGTACTTTTTTTTTACACAGTAAATGATCAAAAGTTGACCCTAAGTAAAACAAAAACATAAAAAATCTTAAAATGACAATTTTGAAAATGACCAACGTTAAAAACGCCTAAAACAGTACTAAAACTAAATAATACACATCTTCAAGACTATAATACAAAAAAAATTACACAGAAATACCTAAATTTAACGAAATGGCAACGGAATGTATGCAAAGAGTAGCGAAATTTATAAAAAAACATAAAAGTCTACGCCATTTCCATACGGTTAGAAACCCTGGCAAAAAGATACGATTTTCTAATAGTCTCATAGCCGGACCAACTCCAGTTTACGACTTATCCATTATTTACGACAGACCCTGTATAATAAACATGAATTGAAGTCACGAAACCTTTTTCTGATAGTAGATAATGGTTGCAGCAAGTGTCAACAATGACAATAGTATTGAGATATTGACCATTGAGAGAGTTAATACAGTGTTTTTGACGCTCGTGAATATTAAACGAAAATTTATTAATGTAATGACAAAATCGCTGTTCTTCTTCCTAGCCTTATCCCAAGATTTGGGGTCGGCTCCTAGTTCCATCTGTTTTACCTGAATATCAGTTTTTCTACAAAGCGATCGGCATCAGACCTCCGCAATCCTGAGGGTGAACTGAATTCGAAGGTTGAAACTAGCGTCAGTATATTTGATGGCACTGACTTCTCAATAACGATTACCATAGATGTTCATGGCAACCGGGACCGACGACTTATCGTGCTCTTCCGAGGCACGGGCGGGAAACGCCGCCATTTTCCATACTCCGGGCCAGTTAATAAGATTTTTTTAAACGAAAAACATGACATATCAATTTTGGCCCGACTCGGGAATTGAACCCGAGACTTTTTGACTGGCAGCTAAGTTGCATACGCTATGCACCAGATCAACGAAGCAGTCAATCAATGATAAAATCGCTGTTGTGTATGTGATAATTTTTTTAAGGGTTTTCTATTGTTAATTTGACAATATTATTATTAGAGATGATTAGGCAAGAGTGACCGTGAGTTTATAAGTTTGATCTTCTAACAGACTGTAATCTACTGCGTAAACCATGAGTTAAATGTTACCTCTATAATGAATAATAATAATATTTCCTTACAGGTTTCAACAATTTAAGTGAACAAAGGTCTGTCTAAAAGTTCTCAGAAGAAATAATAGGCATGTTATATAATAACGTCACGATACTAAAATTCAAACAATACGTGAAGAATTAACTTTAGTGTTTTTATTTTCTCCTCCGACTTCAAGACCTGAACCACCAGCTTTCAAATAAAAAAAGAATCATCCAAATCGGTTCACTCAGTCAAAAGTTCTGAGGTAACTAACATAAAAAAATACGGTCGAATACAGAACCTCCTCCTTTTTTGAAATCGTTTAAATACAACCGAATCGAGAAGAAAAGAGGAAGGATTTTGGTAATTATAATATTGATTAGTGTTAGTTTAGTAGTTTAGACCTATGAGTTTAATAAGATATGTGATGTTATATGTGCCTTTAGTAAATGTCATGCGTGGTTCATTATAACGATCCGTCTTTTTAACGCACAAATTGATAAAGGCACCGTAAAAATCAGTGCCCTTGCTGTTAAAAGTTCAGGGTATGATTGGTAAAATGCTTGTTCCGTGTGTAACCTTATATTAAAGATGTAAACGTTTAATCTACATAGGTACATACATTGTAAAGTATACCGCTGAGGCGGATCAAGATGTACATTTTGTGGTAAAGATACGATCCATCAATTAACTTTTTAATCATTTGAACTTAAAAAAATTAAAATACTCAGAATCGTTCTGGGTTACTTTATAAATTCGTTTTATTTAATAATAGCTGATCCACGCAACCTTGTTTACGTCTCATATTACCAGTGTAATAATTTGCCTCCGTTTTTGTAACATTCTTCATTGGTGTTCCGCTTCTATTGTTCTTAGCGTGACGATATATAGCCTTATAGCCTTCCTCAATAAATGGACTATCTAACACTGACACAATTTTTAAAATCGGACCAGCGGTTCCTAAATTTAGCGCGTTCAAACATACAAACTCTGCAGCTTTATAATATTAGTATAGATTTCTTTACCTTCACAGCTGACAATATAAAGATTAGAATAGTAATACTCTAATTATATTCCGTCGTAATTAAAAATGCATAGGTACCTACGTTTAATACGCCAAAGGAAATTTATAACAATACTAGCTTTCTCGCGCAGCTTCGCTCGCATTTAGTAAAACAACTATATATGTGTACAAAGTTTCATGATGATCGGTTAAATAGTTTTCGCGTGAAAGCGTAACAAACTTATATTCTTCTAAACTTACATTTGTAATATAAGGATTGTTAAAAATATTTAGGGCAACCTGTAATGATAGTGGTGATGTTATAATACATAAATAAATAAATAAATTTCTCGACGATGACATTTTACTTAGATATACCTTAACTATTATTAATTCAAACTAAACCTAATCTTCATGTCTACTGTAATAGATCTTCTTAATTAAAAATATTGAACAGAAACATGGCCGTTGTACCGCTAAGGTTTATGGTGCCTCAACGTTGTTTGTAAAGTGTTAAAATAGAAACGAGCAAATATGATGTTAGCCTTGTCTCGCACACATGTTTACCAGAATACGAGTGTACACAAGAGTATGACGTGACATTCTATTTACTAACGCGAGAAGGCCTTTATAAGTATTCGGAGTTACATGACATGCTTTACACGGTGTGAAAGCGTAACTCCTTATAGTAATATTTTTAAAACGTAATAAGTATGTAAACTTTATATTCGTAAAGTATTTTGTAATAACTCTGATTTAGATTTTAAATAATGACTGACCTTGGGTTTTTGCTTTTACGTTGATACTAAGTTTTATATTTAAAATGAATTACTAAAACACTAAGATGTTTAAACAAATCTGAAAGGAGACTTTTATTGCAATTTTGTTCTTTTCGGATATGATAGAAACAAAGTTTTCGTGTTGCTTGAAAAAGTATCTACTAATAATAATGTTCTTCTAACCGATGGCGGCAACAGCGGCCAGTCTCAACCCAGTCAACTACGCAGGAGATACGAGTATTATAGTGCACAAGTGTGTGCGCAAACAAAGGTGCACTCTCTTATCCCTCTCTCTCATAATCCGATGGGAAGATCAAGTACTACAGCGTTATTGAATTGCCCTTCTTATTAGCTAATTAAATAATACTAGTAGCTATATTTATTTTGTGTTTTGAAATACTATATTTTTTATACATTATTGTACATTTTGTGGTATCACCACTAATTTTATCGCTGAGTATGAGATGGGATCTTTGGAAGTCTATCTCTGGCACCAGTCTGTAACAAGTATATTGTTTGTTCTTATGTTACATGAAGCTATTGTGGAGGAACGGATGTCAAGTCTCTCCAACACAAAGATGTGGTCGTGCCTAGTGGGCCAGGGCCTGCCCGTTGACGTTAGGAAGTTGTATATTCCTATATACTAATCGGCGCGAGAATTTCTATATCGCGATACAGGAATTGTCCTGTATCGTGATTTAGAAATTCTCGCTTAGAAATTCTTCGTTGGTCAGGTACTTTTTTCTAGATCTTTGGGTCTAGAAAAAAGTAATAGTATATTAATTATTAGTAAGTATTACTACTTTGACTTCATTTACAAATACTTTTATTTTTAATTGAATTTTTGTTCAATCATTATAAAATATGGCCTATGTCAGTGTAACAGATTAAATAAGGGCAGCAGGTTGATAGGCCTTCTGATGGTAAGTGTCTATGAACATCATGGACATCTGTAGATACACTTGTGACTTGAGAGTGTTGCCGGCCTTAAAGATAGTCCGCTCTAATCTTGGTTTGAAGGTCTTACCTGTGTGGCAATCCCATAGGTGACAATCATTCAACCATTACATTAATGTATCTTGGAATGAAAAGTCCTCGAGTAACTGCAAATTTTTTAAGAGACATTGAAGGAAGTTACGAGTAGTATAATAAATCTTTGGAGCGAGCGAAAAAATATGCAGCTTGAATCTTAATTGGGCCGGTAAAAAGGTGTCTTCTATTTTTTTATGTATGGCTCTGCCAAACTTACTCTACTCTGCCTCAGGGAAAGCATAAGCAGTATCAAAGAGATGGTCACCATACTCATTTATGGTCATTTTCGCGAAATGTTGCAAACGGACATACATGAGTGGCCACTACCAAAGCAATGTCAATATTTTTGAAGCATTTAAGCCAAATGCTATTTTTTGCGATAAGCGAAAGAGTTTATTTATCGCAAATAAATAATCTCCATTATTAAATGAAGTAAAAATGTGTGTCACATTCAGTTTTTTCAGCAAACATTCATTTTATAATTGCAAACTACCCAAATTTGCTATGCCTAATCAAGTTTGAATGCTTCAAACTTGGTATATCTTCTTCTTCTTGGTCCTAGCCATTTCCCATTATTTGGGGTCGGTATAAACTTGGTATATATAATAATATAAGTTAAATATTAATGCTCACTTAATTAAATGTTTTCTCTATAAAATGCCATTATCACTACATAGTATAAAACAAAGTCGCCTTTTCTGTCTCTATATCCCTATGTGCGCTTAAATCTTTAAAACTACGCAACGGATTTTGATGCGGTTTTTTCCAATAGATAGAGTGATTCAAGAGGAAGGTTTATATGTATAATACATGCATCATATACTAAGGCAACATTGCTAATTTTAGAGGTTTCTATTTTATGCGTGTGCAAAGTCGGAGCGGGCCGCTATGTTTTTATATACAACGTTCATAGTTTATCTGTAGTGTATTTAATTTAGTGTAGCAGTCATGGATTCAATTTAATTTTTCCCATACAAAATAAATATTATTATATTATTATATATTTACCTTTGCGTCGTCCCGCTACACCATTCAAAAATGACAGAGACAGTCAGATGTCAAATCGCCTACATTTTTACGTGCTATCTGACTCACTCTCTGTTTGACATATTATGTAACATCGTACATCAAACTACACCATTTAAAAGTGACAGAGAGAGGTCATACGCTTGCTACCTGACTCACTCTCTCCTTAAATTTGTATAAATACAAGTATTGTTTTTGTATATAGTTAGTCATCTTTTGAATACAATAATTCTATCATCATCCTGCTGTCTTATTCAATATACTCCTACGAACACAACATACGTTAGTGGCTTTGGTTACACAGCCTTAACCACTACATTAGTATCAGCATTGCACCCGTGCGAAGCCGGGGCGGGTCGCTAGTAAAGGATAATTTGGAAATATATGAAAAAAACGTATTATACCTTTCCATAGAATTCGCGTAAGGTAGAAAATCCCACATAGTAACGACAATAAAATGGTTTTTTAAACAATTTGTTTTATTGTAAACTACTAAAGCGCGTTTTTATTTTAATTCCATTAACATTATTTGTACAAACAAGCAGCCATTGTGACTGTTAATAACTTATTTTGTGTTGAAACACGTGATGACATGTTTGTGATTCCGTGTAAGTTAAAAATATTAAATTAAATATAATTATCCCATCATAATATCTATAAAACATGATATTGTTGCATAAAACATTAAGCGTCACGTTGTCTGAATTTTTTAGCGAAAATACCCTTATATTCTCTTTATATATACTTCCATAATACCATTCATACGTCGAAGAAACAGAACACAACAATACGCAGTTGGGTAATAATATCCAGCCCGACAGACAAACATACCTAAGTTGTTCAGAAAATTGATAGCCACAGAATAAATACAATCTCTTCTTTCATGAAACTATTTTGGATTGACAACAAATTTCAACACGAACCTCCTTTGTGAAAATCACTGGCCACCTACGTGTAGTTTTTTTAATATGTTTTAAGATTATCTGTCACTCTTGTTTTGTTTGCAACAATGGACGTCTCTTTTTTCTACTAATGTCAAGTATTTATAGTCTTCAATTCTAAGTCTTCGAGTCTTCAAGTCTTCGTCGTGATGAAATTAACGATAAAAAATATATAAAATGTGGATGACATGAAATGGGGCCCGTCTTTCGAAAAAACAAAAAACGATCTCCAACGAAAAATAACGATCTCGATGGACGTCTCGTGGGAAGCTTATAGTGCTATGATTTTCTATGATTATGAACGAGGGTTAAACTTCAAGGAATCTCAAGAAAATTTACAAGCTGCTTATAAGGAGTCTGCTTCCACGTTAGCGAAAATAACTTATTGGTTTCGTTAAATTAAACGTGGTTGAGAGAACTTAAACGATGACCCTAGACCCAGCCGACCACCAACTGCAGTAACCTTTGAAAATGTCATCAGAGCAGAGTGGCTATTGCGGGAAAATAAACATATTACATATCGAGTGATACAAGCTGAACTAAACATTGGATCACAGGCAGTTACCACTATCCTGCATGAACACCTTAAAGTTGGAAGCTTGCTGCTTCGCGATGGATCACACCAATGAGCAAAAATTCCGTCATATTTATTGGTGCATATTTATGTTTGAAAACTTCGAAGGAGGAACTCCGCAAAACGTATCCTACATTCTTACAACTGACGAATCATGGATATATAGCTACGATCCTCTCACGGAGCACCAATTCTCGCAATGGGTGTTTAAAGAGGAAGATTTGCCCACAAAAGTTGTTCGCGGTCGGAGCGTTGATAAAAAAATGATAGTGGTTTTTTTTTGACGCAGTGGACCAGTAGCAGTAATTCCGTTAGAATACCGTAGAATAGATAGTAGTGAATGGTATAGCGAAGTTGTCTGCCTCAAGCTTTCGGGGAGTTGTATAGCGAGTGCCCAAGGAGCGGCGTCCGTGGCGTTCTCTTTCACCAAGATAACGCCCTCGCTCACACAGCTGCTAGAACTATGGACTATTGGCAACTTCAGGGGAACAAATGTTACCCCATCCACCGTAAAGCCGAGATTTAGTTCCATGCGTTTTTTTTTCCACGGTACCTAAAAAAACTGCTTTGTGGGCGAAAATTGTGCACTGCAGACGAGGCCGTCATTTCAGCGGTTATTTTTAGACCTTCCGGAAGACACGTTTTTTAAATGTTTTGAAAGCTGGTTCACCTGAATGCATAAGTGCATTGGGATTGGAGGGAGCTATCTTGAAAAGCTGTAAATAAACTTTTTTATATTGTATTTTGCATTTCACTAACTATTTTTAGAACACCCCTCTTAATTCTTTCCCGACGAGGCATAGTGTGATTCGTAAGTCAGAGTCGACAACGACCTTGATACTTTTGTCTGCAAGAAAACTGGTGACATTTAGACGGTATAGACTCACACAAAACTTCATATAAGGACGTACTGTGAGGTAATCTTTACCATAAACTGTTTCTAGTATTTCATCTTAACTGCAAATTCACTGCGGATATTTAAAATCTTAGAATTTCCATCATGTTGGTAAATTTTACAATTGTAATAATATTAATAATGTAATACATCTCACACACAGCTGTTAGATTCCAAACTAGGGAAAGCCTGTACTATTGCAACCAGACTAATGATAAACAAACTTATCTATATCTATACTAATATATAAAGCTGAAGAGTTAGTTTGTTTGAACGCGCTAATCTCGGGAACCGGTGGTCAGATTTGAAAAATTATTTCAGTGTTGGATAGTCCATTTATCGAGGAAGGCTATAGGCTATATATCATTACGCTAATACTAATAGGAGCGGAGCACCAATGAAGAATGTTTCAAGAACGGAGTAAATATACTAGCCGACCCACGCAACCTCGTTTGCGTCTTCTATTGCCCGTAGCGTGAAAAGAAAGATGAGATTAGTGCGTTCAAACAAACAAACAAACTCTTCAGCTTTAAAATATTAGTATAGATAAATAACACCCAGACACAGAACAAATAATCATGTTCATCATACAAATATGTTTTTTTGATTGGGAATGGAACAATTGACTTCTGGTTTTGTAGTCTGGATCACTAACCATTAGACCAAGAGGCTCATCGAATCAATATTTAAAGACTGCCAAGATTCGTGAAAACTTTTATTTGCAGCTTGCACTCTATAAAATAGGGATAGGATGAAAGCAACAAATGGAAATATTGTTACAGTATCTTACATGGTACTAGTAGTGCGTTTATGTTGATGTATTCATTGGGTTTTTTTTTATTGTTTAGGGGGCAAACGAGCAGACGTATCGCCTGATGGTAAGCGATTACCGCCGCCCATGGACACCCGCAACACCAGAGGCGTTACAAGTGCGTTGCCGGCCTTTTAAGAAGGAGTACGCTCTTTTCTTGAAGGTTTGAAGGTCGTATTGGTCTAGGAACACCGCAAACGACAGCTCATTTCATAGTTTTGTTGTGCGAGGCAGAAATTTTCGGGAAAACCGCACAGTTAAATCTAGATTTATCACATTCTATGTGATAAACATTACAAATGAACATGAATGAATGAATAACAGAACACAAAATGTAATTCATCATGGATAAATATGTGCTAAGCATTGGTACTTATTAAGACAAACATGATTCAGATACGAAGTAATAAAAAGTTGCTAGACATATCGATCACTTACCGGCCAAGCTAATACATTTTTCATAGACGCGCCTAGTATTGCCTCAATACAAGGCATTTAGTAATGCATGTTAGTACAAATTATTGACGTTCATAACATTAGTACTATCACAATACTAATAAGAGTAATTTTTGTACATCGTTTGGATTCAGTAAAAACAGAACAGAAAATATAGACAATATTCAACGTGTAATGCAGATAGTATTAATAAATTGGTAAATAAATATGCATTAATAAGGGTTTCATGAATTGAAGATTTTATTAGATACCTCCCCAGATTTTAGAAGTATCATTCACCACAGATTAAATGCATGCCAAAGACAAGCTACCAGATTTTTTTATTGGAAATATAAATGAGTCATAGAAATCGCATCAAGCGGTAAGGCCATCTACTGCTTTTAATTTATTCAATTTTAAGTATTAAAATAGACATTAGTCAGTTGTGCCAAATTATAATTAACGTATAAAGTGAGTTTATCTGGTATGTCAAAATACATAGAGTAATTTAAAACGTAGTCAAAATCAGAACAGAAAATGATTTCATTTTTTGCAAGGTACCTATTAACTAGTAATCTTGTTTACGATCTTGAAGCTGTATCTTAATGTTAAGACACGAGCTTAATGTATTGTAAAATTATTACATTATATTGGTTTATACCACGTGCCGCGTTTGATGCGGTGTTGTAAGATCGCACCGATTGTAAAGTCATTCGTTCTAAAGCCAACAACAGCAGAAACCGGACAGTGTGAAACTATTGCAGATACACTGTAACTGTCTGATACATACTTATAATTAGCTAATCAATATGTTGCACAATTGAAGGGTCAACACAGTAGCCTTTTTATTTCAACTAGTGTACACCTATTAAAGCTAAAGTAAAACCTGTTGGACATAAAATTTAATTTCATACAGTTTTTCTATCTATTAATCAATATTAAAACTGTATCGAGCACGTATTTAGAATTTAGCGGTAAGCGCAGCGTGGGAAAATGTGCGGCAAAGACCATTAGTATAATTTTAAATTAAAGAAACATTGTCAATAAAATTGAAATAAAATAAAACACTCATGAGTTTTATTAGTTGTCACTGTAAGGAACTGACAAGTGTTATCAATAAATTTAGGTTCTTTGATTGTATTGTTAACAAGTTTTAACCGCTACAGAAATAACTAGTATAAAAAAGTTAAATTTTCGTCTCGGTTGCGAGGTTATGTTGCTCGAATGCCTAACAGTAGGGCACAAAAAATAAATTGCCGATTGACGCTTGCGTAGCGCCCCGCTATACCTTACTTTTACAGTTTGCCGCACAAGGTGCACTAACCGCTGCCTTCGTTAGAAATGCTCTATGTCAAATATTTTTTAAAGATTTCAGTAACTCCAAGCTCTCGCTACAATTAGACAATTATACTTGCTGACTGAATGACAAACTGGAGTTATGCGAGAGTACTTTAGTGACCCACACAATGGTAATTCCTCAAAATTATTGCATAATCCATCCATTCATCTAAACCTTTGAGTTTAGATTTAGATTATAGTTTACATTTGATTTAAGTTTAGCTTACTTTAGATTTGTCTAAAATAATTTAAACCAGTAAAAGTGAACATTGTTTCTTTTACAGTCGGTAAATACAGTACATCGATACATATATATTTCTATAGCCAGAAAGATTACACATGTTTTTTTTGGCCATTTCTAACTCACATGCATATTCCCTATTAGGAGTTTGCGGTCTCTGAATTAGACTGCAAGAATCTACAGTAGTTAACCGTGCTCTTTAACTTAAATAAATACCTATTTAATTACGCAGGCAAAAGGGTCAAATAATTTAAAATATTACTACACACATAAATATAAGCGTGGCGGATGGTATGATTATCTAAGAGTTACCCAGGTGTCAATGACATCAACATTATAATGAAATATGAGTGACCCATTGCCTTTCACGATGTTGCGCGGGAGTTACTCTTCGCTTACTTGGTTTAATGTTATGCGAGTGACTATTGTTACAACAGGGATGTCCATTATACCTAATGGAAATGTTGATCAAATAATTTATTTGTGTTTTTCCTTGCTAAAGATTGACCTGTGCTTATCAGTAGATTATTAAAGACTGTTGTTGATGTGATTATGGTTTCATATTCGTCTATGAGTACTGTCGTGCCCCTATAGATCGTAGTGTGTAGTGCCGTAATACAACCTCTTCTAATGTGTATTATTTATACACAATAGAAAAAATAAAAGAACATCAGATCGTTTTTAGACTTTAGTGAACTGATTTTTTTCAATATTAAAATTAAGTAACTCCTTATCTTATATAATTCTCGTTCCATTCTGATTTGCACGTTTTTTTCAATAATAATTAATATTAATATACAACTGAATGTCGTGCTCTTCAAACATAACAGTAGAGGTAGGTATATAAATATCAAAATGAAATTTATTTACCTTACTTATTCAATTCGTTGTCATGTGTAACCAACGTCTATTTCTCGTATGACAGTCACCCTCAGACAATGACTAAAGGTAGTTAGTTAGTCAATTTCTCAACATTTTTAAGTCAGTTGTTTAATGTCACTTTTTATTATAACCTACTGTCATTATTTTTAAATTAGTGTCATATTTTTCTGTTGTGTTGTGTTCCTGAATAGCTTACATAAAGTTAGTGCCGCTAATTGTTTTCAAACCAATCTACACAAATAAATAATATTAGAGTTTTTGTTTGTAATATTAAAATAATCGCTTTTTACTAAATGTATATGTATGTATACACGGTACCTTTACGAATATTTTTTATCATTTTTGTCCGTGTGTCTGTCTGTTTGTTTGACCGATTCGACGACACTTTCACTGGCAGATAGCCGATGTAATGAGAAGAAATGACCGTCTTTAGACTTCAGGGACCTGTTTTTTTTATATTAAAATCAAGTACCTCTATCTTTTTGACATTATACTCGTTCCGTTCTGATTTTGATGTTTTTAAACGAGTGCTAGCGTGCCTAGGATAGGATAGTTAACATCACGCTTACACCAATAGGAAGCAGGCATGATTGAAAAGAAACGAAATAAAATTAAATAAATCAATATTGAAAAAGAACGGACTATCGTGCTCTTCAAACATTACTATAGCGGTATTTAAATAGCAAAGTAGTGAAACTTATTTACCTTACATATTCAATTCGTTGTCATAAAGCTTATTACCAACAGTTTACATATTCTCAACATTATCTTAGTACTTGATAAAGTTCCCTTTATTTATGGTTCACACAAACAAGGTTTTCATCCCGCTTTTCTGCAGATGTCCGACTTAGAGCACAAGAGTAATGTTTTACTTTTATGCGTACATAATGTAAAAAGGAAAAATAACATCGTATCGTAAACCATCTATATTTCTTCTAAACGCAAAGGGGAATATAGATACTATTACAATATTCGATTAATCAAATTAGTATATAGTTGAAGTCAATTCTCTCTGAAGGCAAGGTCACACGCACGAAGATGTACTCATTTACAGTAAACTTGTCAATACTTAGTACACAAGTTGCTTCCTACCATATTTGGCAACTTGAGGCCATTACGGTTTTAATTGGATCTATTTAGAACTGTTAATTATTATCAATCTTGTCCCAGTTTTGACAAGATACTTCACGTAGCAATGGCAGTTTATGGCTGGCTATTAATCATCTCGATATAAAGGTATAAGACACCTTTTATAAACCACTTAACAAAAGAAAATATTTAATAATGGGTGTAGATAACAATCTGGGAACGTAATGATAAAAGCTGTTCATTATTAAGAGTTCTAACCAAAGGTAAAAACAGTACTTACAAATACGTACCTAACAATTTTCATATAACGATACGATCAAAATAACCTTCCTTGGAGTAACTTAACCCTACAAGGCTCAATTTTTTTTTCAGGGGTGACAAAAATATATATGATAAAGTTAGTGATTAGTAGTGAGGGAAAAATAATATAAAAAAAAAATATTCGATAATTTACAGATAAATCAAGTTTTTATTTCAGTTCCATATATGGTACACTGAGCCTTAACTATACTTTTTGGTAATCAACTAGACAATAGTTTTGGAAACCTTTCCTGTTTGAATAATTTGAATTAGAGACTTATAAAAACTTGTAAAAATATTGATGAAAATTCCTAAAACAATTATTATCTTTATTCAGGCAACGTTCCTCATCAGGACGTGATTCCACTCGACATTTTTCGCATTTTATGAAGGTTTTTCCTTTGCAACCAGGAAATTTGCATCGCTGTCTTTTTTCACCCCAAACAGGAAAATGTTCAAATCCATCGCATCTGACATCACGAGGAGGCAAGATTGTTGTATTAGGCTTCTTCCTCCATTATTCAATTTCATCGGATAAACTTGGTCTACCTCTCTTTTTGTTTATAGATGGCCCAGACATGCATAAACTTTTCCTACTTCAAATTTGAAGTCCTTCTGTTTCAATGGCGTTAGCGTATGCTGCTGCTCCCCAACTCTTCTGTACAATAACCAGCTATTGATAAAAGTAACATCAAGAAGATGGTAAAATAGTCTTAGGTACCGTTTTGTAGTCCTAATTTTTATTTTATATTTCCCCAGATATGAATCTAGGAGGTCCACACCGCCCATGTGCTGGTTATACGTTTTGATTATTTTAGGAGAATCTACTTGTATATACTTTTTTGTTTCTTGCAGTACCTTCTTGCTGATGCTATTGGCTCTTGACTCACAAAAGATGACGATAAAATGACTGAAGGGAAGTTTCAAAGTCTATAATAGGTGACTGTAAGTTTGTGTTTCCAGTAAATGGACAATGAGGTGATTGAAAAGGGGTTTTCTTCCAAATAAACCTTCTTTTTTCCTTTTGGTGACAAGTCACAGAGTCAGGGATTCTAGTTCTACGAGCGAATGCGTTACTCGTAGTCGATGATCGTCTAGGTGCTCGAGATTGTCTCATAGTACCTGAATTCACTCCTAATGTACTAGGCTGAGGGTCTAGAGCTTCTGGCTGACGATTATCAATGTTCATACTACCCTCATTGGCAGGAGACGAACACTGATGTCTCAGTGGCGATAATCAAGTTTGCACATCGCTACCTGATTCAGATAAAAAAAATTTGGACAGACTGTTTCAATGTCTTCATCACTTTCAGCATCAGAAAAATCTTCTTCATCTTCAGTCCCAGAAAGTAAATTCAAGAAACCTTCAATTTCTTCATCAACCATTATTCTTCGCGACATAATCTGTAATAAAATCAAAGTATTTATATAAGACAAGTTTTCATTAGTACGTACTTGTAAGAAGAGCATCAAAGCTCAGCGTACCGTAAGTGGAACAACGATAAAATTATGATTTGTTGATATGTTTACGGCAATTATATGAAAACGCACTTACCTCTGCAAAATATACACTTCGTTGCAACACACACTATTTTTTTCAAACTCAAAACTATTTAGGAAGTATTTTTATAGATTTTTTTATTCACACGAACGACGAAAAAAACACTTGGATGCAAATTTCAAACAAAGTTTGCAATAACAAAAAAAGTAACGACATCTATACGTAATGGATTGTTTTACTACGTTGTTACATATCTGAAGCTTCCATTAACATCTCAATAGATGTTGCTACCATTATCTTGTAGCTGTAGAAACGATAGAAATCGGTGTTCCACATCAGGTACTGGGTGCCTTGTAGGGTTAAAGAACATAATTCAAGTTTTCAACAATCGTATTGTTATCGAATCTATCTCATACGGCAAGGCGGCGGCGGGCGGCGAAACCGAGGTCAGGCGGGTGAGTCCAGTAATAGCGCATACCATTCAATAACAGCCATCGAAATATATCACTGGTATATTGAAGTTGACCACCAATCGAACCCGACCTACCAGCTTACAGTTGTAGCTATCCGTTTTAGGCCAATGCCTACTGTTATTTGTAAGAAGGCTGCGGTAGCGTGATATAGTTTTATTCATACGATACTTAAATTGTCGTCATCGAATATGTAACATTTGTACCGTTTAGAATACTTTGCAAACAAAGTCTGAAATACTAATAACTGTACCTTACACCTGAACGCACGATACTCTCTGCAAATGGTATCACCACAACCGACCTTGATTACAATCTAAACATATCTTAAAAATATCACTAACGAAGAGTTTAGATGTTCAATTGGATATTCCTACCTATGTTATTGCCAACAGTGTTCTTATTTCATAGCGGATATAGACTCGGCATGAACATTATAATTAATCGTCAGAGGTACCGTGAATGTTGTCCGCGCAAATAGGCACAACCTTATGAAGGACAATGTTCGAATAGTTCAGTTCATTTAATAGGTGCTAATACATTAACGTGTTCTCTATGTAGTTGTAAATGCATATCGACAAATATACGTTATGTTCAACTGTCATACGACTACATAATAATTTTGGTTCGAATTCAGCAGGTTGCAGACACAACTTTAACAGTAAAATAAAGTTTAAAAGGAAATTCATTATTCACTATCTGTAGTACTAATTTAGAATGGGCTTTGGTCCAAACTGGTGTTTTGTATCTCAGGTAATGATGGTGAATAGTAAAACTGACAAATATTTAAAAAATGTAGAAATAAAATTACAGAAGTTAAAGTTAAACATCGTTTAAAGAAGAATCATAAGCAATCCGACTGCGGCAGATTAGGTCAAGGGAAGGCTGTATCGAAGTGTCAAATGAACAGACTTTATAAATCGATATCGAAAGACCACACATGCGAGACCCATTGACCCCTCCACCTAGATGATTCTCTTTACTTCACAGGTTACATATATTAACCTAAAAACGTTGCTTATATCGATGCCAATAATGATTATGTAAAACCCGAATATATCATAGATATATAACCGCCTGTTGACCGGTGACAAAAGGTCACTGTTGATACAGTGCGTTGACTTTCGACAAGCGGAGATTGTAAACATTGGATAGATTTGCATATTTGTAAACGTCGTCGTTATAGCTACGTCATTGAATACATTACATGTTATAAGATGCTATTTTGTTCTCAGTGTACAGACATTTTAGTCTGACGAGGTTACCGTGTTCAATAGCGTCAACCTACGAACGCTCTCATGGTTCACAGTACGTTATAGCCAATTATTTAGAAATACATAAATGAAACGTCGAGTCCCCATTCGGATGTTCAACACATCAAACAATAAACCACAAAGGTTACTACGTCCGCCACGAATATTTTTTTACTTATAAAAACTTATCTGCTGAAATAAGCTATTGTTGTTACTTATGTACGAGTATTGAAGAAAAAAATGCATAACGTTCGTGAGTTACTCAAGCGGGTCAGTAACACAATGTCACCTTAATTTGCTGTAGCAGCCTCCATTCAGTTAGATGTCGGTCTCTCGAATGTAAAAGTTTAGATAATCTGATGTTTGAAGGTCGTCAATTTTGAAATGTAATCTCCTCGAGCTTTATAAAACTTGACTAGGTTTTACACACCACAAACCGAGTTGTTATTTATTAGAGTATTGATGATAGCTGTGTCATTGTCGGTTTAATTATAAATATTGAGAGAAACGTGGATTATGCAATGAAGGCATGAATGAATACATACTATTTGAAGAGCTTTGTGAAAGTTTTATGCGTGTGGTTGGGTCTGGTGGGAGACTTAAAGTGTATCGCAGTTACTGATTGTGGTAAACAAATAACGAGTGCTTAAACAATTGTTTGGCATGAATTCTCGTGTCGAGCTCTGAGCACTAACACTTGTGACGAAATCGTCTTTCGTCGAACGCAATTTAAGAATTATGTTAAAAATGATTTCAACAGTCTGTTCGTAGTTGCCTTGTTGTGGATATATTATGCATTAGATGTTAATCACTTTATTGATGATATGTTACCTGTGCTCACTGTTATCTTTCATTTCGTTAACGTAACAAGACCAGTAAAAGTATTCAATTATTCTGGTCGCCTATTTTTAAACGGGTACATATATACTCTAACAATAGAGTGAATAAATCATTCTAAGATAATAAACAAAGCTGACTTGCCCAAAAATATAAAACGAAATAAAAAGCAGTGCCGTGATATTTAACAATTTCAATCTCTACCTATAACAATTTGATTTGTGTAGTTTATAAGATACTAGCTGACCGACGCAACCTCGTTTGCGTCTTTTATTGCCCGTAGCGAAAAATTTTCCCCCGTATAGAGTGTCGTGGACTTTTTTGTAGATATTTATAAGATCTACGATTAATTAGAACATTTTATGGTTCTATCTTTAATAGTTTACGCAGCGTACGCAAAATAAGTAACTTTTCTGGTTGATTTTTTACACCTTGTGTCCGAAAAACCCCAATATCTTACGGAACCCTATTTTTTTCCAAAATAAAATATAGCCTATGTTACTTGTGGATAATGTAGCTTTCGAATGGTGAAAGAATTTTTAAAATAGGTCCAGTAGTTTTTGAGCCTATTCATTACAAACAAACAAACATACAGACAAAGTTTTCCTCTTTATAATATTAGTGTAGATACAAAGAAATGCTAAAAAACTACAATAATCAAATAAAAAAAATTTTTTTTTACCAAGCAATGTTTCGGTTTGCTTAGCATATCAATAAATTAAACCGAATCTTGTTTAAAAAGCAAACAATTAAGTATAAATTTTACAAAAGAGATGTGTGTCAAACGGTTTTGTAGCGGAACAATTGTTAAGTGTGTAATTATACGAACATTAATATATATACATATTCGTTATTATTAACTTCAGTGCCCGTGGACAGATACCCCTACAGTTTTATTCACGGTGACTACAAATGTTTAGAATCCACTGGCTATTTAATTATTACTGTTGTGTACTAGACACATCATCTACTGCGCCATTTTCTAAATATCGATTTCTTATATCGGTACAAGGCAATATCGAAGTTTTCTAGATATACTACCTGTAATGATAGACACAGAAGCTCTGAGACCGACGCTACGGTCTAACATATCCTTTTTTTATGGAATGGGAGGGCAAACGAGCAGACGTATCGCCTGAAGGTAAGCGATTACTGCCGCCCATGGACACCCGCAACACCAGAGACATCACAAGTGCATTGACGGGTTACAATTAAAAATAAACTAAATATTACTTTTATTTTGGACTCTGTAATTTTTATACGTTTGTTCATTGCGTTTTCTTATTTTCGCGCCAAAATATTGTAAAATATTTTGTCATATTAAAATGGAGTGGCGTGATAAAGAGGACCGGAACGCTGTGATTGCATTACATAAAATAGGTATGGAAGCAAATACAAATAAAAATAGTTTATTATAATAATATTAGTCTTCTATGGGGAGATGGCGAGGGGCTCCATCCTCCAAAGGCCGGCAACGCACTTGTGTGACAGAAAAAGATCTGGCCATTCACGTAGTGTTCGTACGAAAAAGGCGATCAACGCAGTAAGGGAGAGAATTGGAACAGGTTTTATCTCGGGAGGTAAAGATAGCACCTATAATCAAAAGATGACTTAAAAATTGCAGCCCTTAAGAAATGCACTGGTCATTTCTTAACTGTTAATTTAAAAAAGACATACACTATGACCAAAATCGTAAACCATAAACACAATTAAATTTGATATTTAAAAAAAATGCACATTTTAGAATATTTATCGAACTCTTATCAAAATTGACACATTCACTTTCAGTATTGAATGTAGATAAACTTTGTCTTTACTTAACTTAATTACTTAGTTTAACTTAGTAATTTTGAGGAACAGTTTAAAAGTTATCACGATAAGATTGAACGTCATTAAGCGCATACTGTAATGCTGGGGCCACACTAATGAGAAATGCCATTAATTATCGCGATAATGGACGTTCACCATAGGTGTAGCCACAACTTAACGGGATAATTTGACAATGGCATTAACAATGCCATTTGGAGTTAGGCGATAGCTCAAGTGGCGGTACATCAAAGAGATTAACGCGAGAATTGATGCGATGAAGCGGCCACATTACGTATTGTCAGTGTGCATCGAAAGCGCAACGGGAGCGGACGTATTTGTTTTTTTACGACGGATTTGCCTCAAAATCGCACGATTCTGACTGGAAATACGTACCATGGCGTCCTAGTAGAGTAATCATCCACCTTCTTCTTTTTCTTTGTTTCCGTTTTCTTTTTATTCAATAATGTAAGGTAATGATTCAATAAAGTCAAATAATATAAATTTACACTCATGAGATATAGAGCTCTGTCGACGTCCATATTGCTTGAATTAAAGTAAATTCAATGCCGTTTTTATCGCCAATAATGAGCATTCATGTTGACCGTTGAAGTGTAGCCACCCATTTTAATGCGGTAAAAATTATCGCAATAATTATCGAGATAATGGGCATTGACGTTAAACCTTAGTGTGGCCCCAGCATAAGAGAGGGTGGTGCGGGGGGCGCGGGGGCGGATGTTTAGTCAATGCATTGCCAATGTTAAATGGTAGTATAGATGCGAAAGTAATTAAGTCTTTTTGTTAAATTTTTACGGCTAAACGGCTACATCGATTTTAATGAAATTTCCCATGGCGATACTTTGATTCTTAAGACATGGCATAGGCTACGAATTACCACGATAATTTCGAATTAAACGCGGGTGGAGCCGCGGTCAAAAACTAGTATAACTATACATATATATATGTAGGTATTTTTTCTTATGTTTTGAGGTCAATGTCGTTACATGTATACGTAAAGTTTAGCACAAATGTGAAAAGCCTATAATTATTTTTTATTAAACATTAGTTCAAATGAGCTCTTATGAGACGTGTGCACACTCTATCGAGGTTAACAAAATTGACTTACAATCACCTGTCATTAATTCAGTTTATATCGCCGATAACATCTGCAAAACAACCTTTAGTTTTTGTAATATATTATAATACTGCTCATATACTATAAGTACTTTTTAATTATTCATATTCAACTATATTGAGTGATTTAGTTGTGTAGGAGAATATGAGTATTTTATCAAGTTTAAAAGATATGAAGTACTTTCAGAAACATTTTTAATAATAAACCGAATGGCATCTCGTTTTATAAGCTTTTTAACTTTAATAGATATCGATATTAAACATTTTAACCAAGTTACCCGTACAAATTCCACGGGCAATCTCAGTTCACCTACGATAACATCATACCTAATGCATGAGAAAATCAAGAGGGCTATGAATATACATTGTACTGTGGGAGAGCTATGCTTCAGCATGAATGGGTCGGCTCGACCGGAGTGATACCACGGCCTCACAGAAAACCGGTGTGAAATAGCGTTTGCGCTGTGTTTCCATACCAGAGGCCCATACCTCAACCCCTCCCCCCATCCCCTTTCCCATCCTCCAAAGGTCGGCAACGCACTTGTGACGCCTTTGGTGTTGCGGGTGTCTATGGGCGGTGGTAATCGCTTACCATCAGGTGATACGTCTGCCCGTTTGCCCACTATTCAATAAAAAAAAAAATGTTACCACACGGCTAACTGATTAAGAACTTGTCACTATCGCCAACTCATATTCATCTCGTGAATTTCATAAGAGGGGATCAAGGGACAAGCTACACAGGATAACATCAATGCAAGATAAGGAAATATTGGAACAATCCCTTTAACAACCCATCGTGGTATATTAAGGCAAATTCTCTTTTCTAACGCGAGACCTATGCCCATCAGTGGACAGTTGAAGGCTGTTGATGATGCTGATACTACGAGTATAAGAGCACACAATTTCCATACATCCTGTACATATAAGTAAAAGTATCTGTCTATAGTATTTGACTGCCTCGGTGGCCTAAGTGGTAGCGTATGCGACTGCTGTGCTTGAGGTCTCGGGTTCGATTCCCGGATCGGATCAAATATTTGTATGATCTATGTATAATATGTATGTATTTACAAAAAGTAGTATACATGTATTTATATCAGTTGACTAGTATACACAAGCTCTGCTTAGCTTGGGACTAGATGACGTTGTGTGTTAGATGTCCGGAATATTTATTTATTTATAGTTTTGAAAGATAGGTTTTTTCTATTCTAATTTAGGTATAAATGATTCACGTTGTTACTCAAGAAGAACTCCTTAGCACTCCCACCAAGTTTTACGTTTTTTAATGAGTATTTTGCTGGTGTGGGTAACATAGGATAGTTAACATCAATAGAAACCAAGTGTGATTGAAAAGAAACGTAGAAGGCCTTCTCACCGTGGGAGAGCCGCGCTTCGGCATAAATGGGCCGGCTCGACCGGAGTGATACCACGGCCTCACAGAAAACCGGTGTGAAATAGCGCTTGCGCTGTGTTTCACCGAGTGAGTGAGGATACCGGAGGCCCATACCCCAACCCCTCCCCCATTCCCTCCCCCCATCCCCCAAAGGTCGGCAACGCACTTGTGACGCTTTTGGTGTTGCAGGTGTCCATGGGCGGCGGTAATCGCTTACCATCAGGTGATGCGTCTGCTCGTTTGCCTCCAATTCAATAAAAAAAAAAAAAAAAAAAAAAAAAAAGGCCTCGCGTGGATCAGCTAGTGACTGAATTTTAGCTTATACGCTAAATGTTAGAGCAAAATTAAGATCCATGATGTGACATTTAAGTTGTTTCTTAAGACAATACAATATTTAGAAGATGAATAAAAACTGTTGTCGAAAACAAAGGATTATTTACAGGTTATGCGCAATTTATAACTTCATTCATCTCCCACACAGTAATCTGATGCCAAACTAGTTCTAAACAGACTGACTATTAACATATATTTTAAAACACCTTAAATTTAAATCAGAGACTTAAAGATTAGATGAATTTCTATGTTTTAGCTTTAGACTCATATCACTTTATATATTGTAAAAAAGCCTATATGTTAAACTGACTTATAAACTTTACACTAATATTGTAAAGTTTTATATAAATTGTTCAGTAGTTTTAGTGTGAAAGGGTAACTAATATTTGTTGGAATGAAATGTCCGTCTTTGATTTTCAAATATAGCTTTCTTACTAAGCTGTTACAATTGTTTATATAGTCTATACTATATGAAATTTTGGAATGGAAATTTTTTTCACTAGCAATGTCGCGAGCAACAGTTAGTATGAAATAAGAAAGTGTTTGTTTCGTCACAAATGCTATGAGAGCTATAATCTTGAATATAGAATACATGGACTTGATTAACATATTTATGTATATGTGAATATGCATAAATATACCATAATGTAATCACATAAAACGCTCGCTTTAATATAAATAAAAAGTGCAAAGATTTTCCCGGAATATATACAGCAGATGTTTTCTTGATTTAAATTGAAATAAATTAATCACTCACATTAGATCTTTTTAAGGTAAATTCTTGATTATTCAATGTTTTTTTAAACATCGTGTCAAAGGAGACTTTACAAACGTGAATGTGAAATAGATAAAAAGAACACAAACAATTTGTGGATCACACATGTGGGAGTGGAAGCCACAACAGTCAGCGCATTAGAAAGCAGAATGGCGACCGTTTAAACCCCTACGCCCTTTATGCAATCAACATTTCTTACTTTATTACTAAGCGATTTTTTTTAGGCACAAGATAAAACCGAAGAAGGCATTTTAGTAACACCTCAACATGCTATTCCATTTGTCGAGGAAGGCAATAGGCTATATATCATCACGCTACTACTAATAGGAGCGGCGCACGAATGAAGAATGTTTAAAAAACATGGGAAAATGTTCACGCTACGGGCAATATAAGACGCAAACGAAGTTGCGTGGGTCAGCTAGTTTAATATACGAGTACATGCGAGTGTAACTAAACATGGACGCTCCATTTACGAAACAAACGAGCTAATATCAGTATTCAAAGACCACTACTGCCCATTTGTTAACTTCAGATGTCAATCTTATGTTAAAACATGTCAGTGTAAATGACATACGGTCGCATTGACTCAAATAGGCTTCCGTTACGTCCTACAATCGAGGTGCCTTACGTAAATCGTAGACAGTCACTAACGATTAGGGGCTTGCAATACAAACGCCAGTATCTACATATGCACTTTTGACTTGATTTCTATTCGGCATGACAGTGTTTGAATGATAACGCAATACTCGCTACTAATGACTCGAATGCTAATTGCATATTAAAGTAAGTTAGCACATGCAGCATTATAAGTGGGTACAGACAATGGAAACAAAATTTATCATATGCGTAACTTGTTTTGTACACACTGTCATTACCTTGAACTGTATGTAATTTATAATTAGATAGAATAAAAAATATATTTAAAATAATTTGTTATTAAAATTAATTTAATAAACGTTTTAATAATGTAATAAGTTAACGCAATAAACGTTATTTTATTGATGTTACTTTTCACATCGTTGAATGATTTATTAAATTTCTTTCATTGTTATTCTTATTGATAGTAAGCTCAGGTCACATTTAGGTCACTCACGGAATTATGATCTGCCGGAGGTGGAGGTTTTGATTCCTGCCCAAGACAAATGATTATGTGATGAGCACTATCGTCCTTTCTGTGCCTGAGTGTTATTTATATACTAGCTCGCAACCTCATTTACGTTTACTATTGCCCGTAGCGTATAAATTTTCCCCCGTTTTTGAAATATTCATCATTGGGGCTTCGCTCCTATTGGTCTTAGCGTGATGATATATAGCCTATAGCTTGCCTCGATAAATGGACTATTCAACACTGAAAGATTTTTTCAAATCGGACCAGCGGTTCCTGAGATTAGCGCGTTCAAACAAATAATCAAACAAACTTAGCAGCTTTATAATACTCGTATTAGTATAGATATAGATACGTGATAGGAATAATATGAGTATATTTCTGCGAGCAGTCTGGTTACTATAGTGGGCTTTGTCCCCCCCTCCTTATGGGCCTGTGGCTTACTCCAGTTGAACTGGTCTATTTATTCCTAAGCGATTTTATTATGTTTTTTGTAATATTTCTTTTATTTCTTTTCTTCGGACATCTAACACACAACGCCATTTAGTCCAAAGCTAAGTAGAGCTTGTGTTAATATTTATATATATACAATATATATATATATATATATTGTAAATACATACATGTTATACATGGAAAACACCCAAATTCTGAAACAAATCTTACAAACGTTTGGTCCGACCCGGGAATCGAACCCGAAACCTCAAGCGAAGCACTCGCGTACGCCACCACTGCGCTATCAAGGCAGTCACTCTAGCTTAGTTGTAAGAGAATCTAACATTAATTTTGTCGTTGTGTGTCAGTTGCGTAACTGATCTTTAATAAGGGCTAGAAACATTAATCAGTATTATTTGTTAATCAAAAGTTTGAAGTAGAATAAAATCTAAATAATCGAAAAAAAAGACGTAATATAAATCAATCCCAGCATTCCCAGCTCAATGAGTAAAACAAGAAAAACTTGAGAGGTGTCAAGGGACACCCGGATGGAACGAAGTTCGAAATAGAAAGACGAAACGAAAATATCTGTGTGTGTCGTCGTCGTGTCGTGACAACAAATTGTGTCGTGACAACAAATTGTGTCGTGTCAACAAATTGTGTCGTGACAATTTTTCCGTCTAGCCCCCTTACACAACGCGCCATAAGGAACTTCGTTCCAATATTTTTTAAACATGATCAACATTATATGACAGTCCATTTCTGGGTATAGGAGTCTCCTTAACAAGGAGGTGTTGGTCCACTACGCCAAATCGATCAAAGTGGCAATGGAAAATGGCTATGTTTAGCTGTCTGCTGCCATAGGTAAACTGATGATAACGCCAGTGAGCCAGCTAAATGGTGGTGAATGATGACACTCTGTACGGTATACAATGCAAATTATTTACCTACTAACATTTAATTTTATAACCTACTCGTGTTCTTCGTCTTCCTAGTGTTAAAAATGAGACTCCATATAAGAAGACACGTCTGTGGATTTCTATTCAAAATAACATTTTATCGTGTACGAATTTAAGTACCGCAACTTTAAAATAATTAACTTTACAGCGGTGGCCAGTGACACAACCGTCCCTCATTGTTTGTATGAAGTTACAGTAATTCAATGAATAATTTCAAAATAATTGAGTGTTGTTTTCGTAGGTATAATAAATATTATAGTAGACATCTAGAAACTAAGCCATATCATTTTATTTGGCAGATAATTAACTTTTAAAATAGTACTACTGACTTCAAAGTGTATGCAATTCGGCATATATCATAGAATCTAAAAACTATTATTGACTTTTTAAATTATTACACGTTCTTGCATTTCGAAATCGAAATTAATATTTGTTTGAACTGTGAAAATTATAGCAGTGTGAAAAAATAAATGTAAGCAATGTTTTAATCGATATTTTTTTTAAATTGACGTTACTTTTATATGATACTAGCTGTCCCGGCAAACGTTGCTTTGCCATAAAAGGGAATATATGTTGTAGAGGTGGGTCAATAAAAATCACGATGGAAAAATAGGGGTTGATCTTAGAGGGTTGAAAATTTAGGGTTGTATGTATTTACTAATGCTGTATCATAAAAAAATAGAAATTAAAAATTTTGTTTAAAAAATAAAAAAAAAATTTTAGGGGTGGACTACCCCTAACATTTAGGGGGATGAAAAATAGATGTTGGCCGATTCTCATAGATACCGGATAAGCACAAAAAATTTCATCAAAATCGGTCAAGCCGTTTCGGAGTAGTTCGATTACGCACCCCGTGACACGAGAATTTTATATATTAGACTAGCTGTCCCGGCAAACGTTGCTTTGCCATAAAAGGGAATATATGGTGTAGAGGTGGGTCAATAAAAATCGCGATGGAAAAATAGGGGTTGATCGTAGAGGGTTGAAAATCTAGGGTTGTATGTATTTTCTAATGCTGCATCATAAAAAAATAGAAATTAAAAATTTTGTCAAAAAAAAAAAAAAATTAGGGGTGGACTACCCCTAACATTTAGGGGGATGAAAAATAGATTACAACCGATTCTCATAGATACCGGAGATGCACAAAAAATTTCATCAAAATCGATCGAGCCGTTTCGGAGGAGTTCGATTACGCACCCCGTGACACGAGAATTTTATATATAAGAAAGAAATACTCGAAAACAAGGTTAGTCTATTCAAACAATTTCAAGTTTCAGACTCCATTACGAATCAAGTCTGGATTGTATTAGAAAATGAAGTAGGTATAAGCTGTAAAGTATAATTTTAGTTAAAGATTTACACCGTAAAGTATTGTATTACTTTGAAATTTGTTTTATAATGTTACCGACATTTAATAATTATGGAAATTTCAATTCATTGCAGTTGACGGTGCAAATTATAACGTATTTTCTACTTCACATGACCGTTTTATAATTACATTTTATTTCACATACAGTACGTTCAAATTAAACCTATATATACATAGAATTTGGAAATCTTTATATGTGATGTGACTAAACACCTCCTAAAGGGCTGAACCGATTTTAACAATGAAAATTGTATCGCTTCTGAGAATTCGAGAATGGTTTAAATACATGGTATGTACTTAGTCCCTATTTACTAACTTGTAAAAATGCCTTTGCTAATATAAACATAATTTTGTATGTTTTTATATACATATATGAACATTAACAAGTGTAGAATTGTAATATTATTTTTTTATAAAAAAATGTTATGAAGGTTATTAACCTACACTAATATTATAAAGAGGAAAACTTTGTTTGTATGTTTGTTTGTAATGAATACGCTCAAAAACTACTGGACAGATTTTAAAATTCTTTTACCATTCGAAAGCTACATTATCCACGAGTAACATAGGCTATATTTTATTTTGGAAAAATTTTGGTTTTTCGGACACAAGGTGTAAAAATCAGCAAGAAAAGTTACTTATTTTGCGAAATTTTTTATGCTACGGGCTATATAAGACGCAAACGAGGTTGCGTGGATCAGCTAGTAATTAATACAATGGATGTGGATTCAAGCCATTTTGATAAATACATGATTTTAAAACAGTGGTTGTATTGTCTAGGTTTATAATTATACTTGTGACAATGCTTGGTGACAAATCTGAGCAGGACTACAATAATTCTTTCTGATGAAAATTTGCGGAAATGTAGAATATAAACTAAATATTTTGGAAATAACTTTATTATGAACATTTATAGAAGAACATATTTAATATACATATGTACTACCCAAATTCAATACTGACTATACACATTCACAACTATTGAATTTAATTTTCATAAATTGTCTAGTGTGTTTCAACGACCTTGTAAAATATTTTTCAACCGTAGGATATATTTAAAAGAAAACTATATTCAAACAAACAATTGCTATTGCGTAGATACCATCTATATTTATAGTTAATATATTATATAATACTGTAAGTCAACCATTAGATACTGTTATTCTTCAGTGAACAACTGCGCTACGACAAATGAGGCATATCAGTAATGCTATTCTACTTAAGTATGTATATGAAAGTAGTTGACTTACATCGTATATATAATAACTCATATAATATGTTCATGTTAGGATTCGGACCGTTAACTCGTTAATTCCCAGTAAAAGAGATACATGTTATATACCACAGAGGTTGCAATAAATATGCATTCGATGCGAAGAAAAGACACTGCAATAGTCTTCGATTAATTCTTTTTTAAAAAGTTCTTTCATTCTAAAATAGGTTTATGAACAACGGTCGCTACTAAAATTGCCATTACTGATGGTCGTTTAGTAAAAAATAGTCAATATTTGTATGAATACTAGAGTCAAAAGTAGAAAGAGAATTTAAAAACATGCTTCCTTTGCCACACCTCGTTTGAAGAGGTGCACTCCGAATGTTTCCATTTAATTTTTAACTAGTATTTGAATACGGAATTCTAATAAAATATGAATGCATAGCTAGATTTCTTTCAAATTTTTATTAGATAAATTTATTGGCAGAAACAGAAAGTTAAGTGTATCTATGAGAAACCAGTCTGTGAGTAGACCTCAACATTTAAATTAAGATGAAAACAACATTTTTGTAAAACTATTTTATTAAACAGCAAGCTATTGCCCGCGGCTCCGCCCGGGTGTATATCGGATGTCCTTCCTGAAGAATCTAAGTTTCGGTGCAACGGTTTAACCATGAAAGTGTAACAGACAGAGATTACTTTTGAATGTACAATATTAGTATAGATTTTTTAGGAATATTTATGATTTGGTACCTAATTCTTGATGTTATAAATGTGAATGTAAGTTTGTTTGTTACGCTTTAATTCGAAAACTACATAACCGATCATCATGAAACTTTGTACACATATTCTTTGAGTTATTAGAAGTAACATGGGATACTTGTTATTAAATGCGAGAAAAGCCACTGGCTAATAGTTTAATAAAGTTTGAAATTGTTCTTGAGTAAAATAAGTAATAAATAAACCGAATTGTGGCAACAAGAAGTGAAAGAAATAAATATTTAGCTTTATATCTGTTCTTGTTCACAATTCACAATTGCCTAGCGTAACGTAAACGTGTTTGAACACGCACATAGGCATTGCTTCGCGTAAAGTGTCTTAGTTATGCCCTAGTTCCTGCTCCAACGTCAACCCTACATGTTACGTTCACTATTAAACAGATTACACAATATTTTTAGCTTTGCCAGTGAATTGCCTATTCCCCTACATCTGCGTTACAGCGTGAAAACCCAGTAAGTCTTTCTGTAAGGAAAATATAAAAAAATGTCGCAATCAGTTATTTTTACCACCACTACTGTAATTTGAGAGTCAGCAGACACCAAGACTTTATATACTTATATAATACTTATATTATTAAATTTTTTGCATTTTATTTGTGAGCTGGATATTTTTGGTACCATTATCTTATAGGTACCTTGCATAAACTATTAATATTGTTAGAAAGCATATTAAAAAAAAAAACAGCTCTTGCATTAGGAATATACACCCTGTATCGCGGAGGACATTACAAACATATATGAAATGGACACAATGAACACCCAGACGCAGAACAACAATTTGTGGATCACACAATGTTTTGTCCCATATGGGATTTGAACCCACCAAAGACAATTAGAACACGGAGTTGTAAAAGGTAGCCGTAGCCAAAATCAAAAAGTTTGTTTGTTTGCTTTCACGCGAAAACTACCTAACTGGTCATCATGAAACTTTGTACACATATTCTTGGAAGTTTTAGAAGTAACATAGGATACTTTTTATTAAACTGAATGATAGTTTAAGGTATAAAGAAGGTTACATATTATGGGTACGAATGGTATGAATACATCAAATTAATTACCAATCGTTTTAAGTGATTGTAAGTAAGACTAAGGGCTAGTTTCACCACTCAGTCCCCGATAGACTACCATGAACTTTACTGTCAAAACCGATTTCAGTTATATGACAAATCATTTGACGTGTCTTCCATGTCAATTATGTCAAATCATCTGTCAGAAAACCGGTGACATATAACATATCAGGTTCACGGTTCACAAGTATCAATTTTTTGCGTTTTGGCAGAATTGTCGACACCGGCAAAAATTGCAAAATGAAAAAAATAAGTAAAAAAATTGCGTTTAGAAATTGTGTTTTAAGGTAGTTAATTAACTAACTGAAACTTTATTAGGAACACGTGAAATTGCCCATTGGCTTATTAAACCTGTTAAAACTAGCGACTGATAATGGGTTGTTACCCAAAAAAGAATTACTGAAGTCAGAGATTTAAAAATTAAATCGAATTTAAATACATTTCAATATTTGATTAAACTTAAAATTATTTTTGGACAGCACTTCGCAAGAGTACATTTGCAAGCCAATCTCTTATTTTATCGAATCTGTCCAAACACATACATACATATATGTTTATAAAATTAGATATACCATATAAACATGTTGTAATTATTGGTTTGGTCTGGTTTTAGACTAGTTCTGGGAGGAATGACGATACTAGAGCCGCGACAGTGGTGTGGACGTGGTATACGCCCACATAAGCACCGTCGCCAGCTATAAATCACTTCTTTTATATTTTGACGTCTAATTTACAAAATTAGTTGATAAATCTAGTCATGTATAGGTAAGATCCGCAAACGGGAAAACAAATGATATTAAAAACTAGTTTGTTTACATTTGTATTAAATCTAACGTGTAGCGTCTGGTCCACTACTGTATGTGGTGCAAGCGGTTATAGTAAAATACAACGGTAGCACAAATAATACAAAACAATGATAATTAAATATATTCAATTAAATGCCACATATATATACTCGTACATATATTTTTATAGAATTATTAAACAACACCGCGCTAGGCAGGTATTGGACACAAATACCTTATATTTTTTTGAGATATTATTGTGTCTCTTAGAGACCTTGTTATAGATACGTTTAATTGACATCGATATGTTGCCAGTCACTTCTTCCTGTAACGTGTACAAGAGTCGACATTGACATTTAGGCGGCGGATTTCTCGTGCACATTAATCCGCCAACATGCGCAACGGAGATACAAGCTCCAAAGGCCGCTTGTACTGAAAAATCTCTGAGTATTATTTTTAGATCAGTTTGCAAAGTTCGTATATTGCATACCATACATTCTCTCAATTATTGTCCTTGGTATGTCCACTGCCCTTTCTAGAAGGGCGTTGTAGCCACAATTGTAGTGTACATCTCGCATCCTATTCAACAAAACTTGAATGGAGGATGTCTTATTAGGAACAATATGTAACATCATTAGTAGTAGCGTAAGCACGCCATTGAAGGGTGCAAGTATCAATAGATATAAGAATCCGTAATTAGCGTCAGAAAAGTAACAATACCAGAGTGTAACCTTGTTCTCGTTTCGAAGCAGGCTGCGCCTCTGTAGTCCACCTGTTTGTACTTGGAACTTAGGAGCAACCGCCTAACTATTTATTTGTTTTAGAAAGACAATCGACTTACCCCGATAAGCTTGATAAAATTTAACATAAGTATATTTTATCTATAAGAGTATAAATAGTGTCATAGGAGCATTTTAGTAAAGTTTTTCACCCGTCAGAGTAATTTTGCATATATTGTAATATGTTTACAGTACAAAATGATTTGAGTTTTGATATCGTAATGGTTTCATCATCGTCTTGTCAGTCCGAGAACTTTGATTTCATACTATCGGCTCTCGATATCTAGCGCCCCAACCTTTCTTTGCGAATCTTACATCGATAAAATTATAAAGTCAGATTCAGTATTAGGTATTGTCGGTCACAGAAAGACGTTGGATGTTGCGTTATTTTATATAAGTTTGTTACGCCAAGAGTATAAGCATATTGGCAATGCCACTAATGATTTATAGCTAGGCCTAAGTGGCCTATATTTACCTAGTTATTACCTTATCCATATTTTTGTCTATAAATTGTATATTTAGCGTAACTAGTGTCTGCCCAGTGGTCAAAATCTTACTAATATTATAAACGCCAAAGTTTGTGAGTAACTCTTTCACGCAAAAACTACTGAATGGATTTTGATAAAACTTTATAATAATATAGCTTATACATCAGAATAACAGATAGGCCACAATTCACAAAGATATACGAGTAGCTTCACCTCGCGACGTTGCCCGCGGTTATTGTCGTACCGCGGGTAGCACCGACGGGTTCAGCTAGTTCTTTTAGTAGTAGCATAATTGTTTTAACTTTTTCCTCATTTTTTTTCATTGTTTTAACTTTCTGTACTCCTCTTCCAATAAATCTTAATCTGTGCCAAAAAGCATATACCACGATTCACATTTTTTTAAAGTGGTACAAAATCTTTGCCTTACGTATTAATTTATAGATATTAAGAATAATTAATCAAAGACTTGATATGTACAAAACACGGCAGTCCGGTCTGTATTATAAAATGTTAATCTTATGTTCAGCAAAAACATCGTGTGAATGTAAATAAAATTAAAACAGCAATTTAAAATTGCCGATAGCTTAAAATAATGTACATTTTTTATTGCATTAATATACGTTTGTAATTAAAGTTATTACTTTTTGTCACTCAAACTGAAAGATTTTCCGACTTACTTTTATCAGTATAAAGTTTGGGCTATACCTACCTACTATACCTACCTACCTACCTACCATAACTGTTATACATAACTTAGCGATCATTTATGTAGATGCGTTTCTAAGATCATGTATATAGTGTCTTTCTTAATAATAGCACTACGACCTGTAGCTATCTTTGGAAATAAAGAGCTAAAATAGTTGGTACTGGACCTGTATTGAAGTAGTTATATTTAACACAATAAATTTGAACAATACGGAACTAGAAGCGAATATGGCCATGATATTGTTCGCCTTTCAATCAGCTATAACACAAATTATAAGTATGTATAAAAAACGGCACGTAGTACAGAGAAATATAAGTAGATATATAATCAATTTATAAGACGGTAAACAACATCTAAGGAGAATGTGGAAAGCGGAGATCATTCTTACAACACGCACCCGCGATTTATTCGACTGATTAGTAGCAGCAGTGCACTTAAGCATACAATGGGGACAGAAATCTGTAGAAATGATCTAGAAAATAATTAAATAGGCATAGCTGAATATATTTGAAAGGTTTTATAATTCACTAGCTGAACCCGCTACGGTGGTACGACAATTATCACGGGTAACGCGCCGAGGCGAAGCTAATATCTTTATAAATTATAGCCTATGTGTTATTCTGATTTATATTTTGTAAAGTATCATCAAAATGTATTCAGTGGTTTTTACGTGAAAGAGTAACAAACATCCATCCATCCATACTTACAAACTTTCGTGTTTATAATATTAGTAGGATGTGGTCATTATCACTTATCGAAATTGATATACCTATTATGTTAATGAAACTTAAATTTGGACACAGTCTCCAATAATTGTTTGCAGGATTCGAAATTCTCGAAATGCAGGACCAGTAATGGATTGTTAAAGGATGTTGACGTTAAGGAAATAAAAAGTAATTGAAAAATAAATATTAAACTTTATAAACACACATAAACAAAAACATTTCATTACATAAACTACTAAACTGTTTCATAAATCGATTACAATGTTTATTAACGTACAATAAAGAATTTATTTCAGTAATCTCTGTGGTCAGTAATTCATTCAATTTAAACAAAAATATCGCTAAATTAAAACACATTGGGTTTCGTTTCCCACAGTAACAGTTTGATTGTTATTGCAGCTTCTGTTCTTTGTTATGCGTTTGCGCAACTAATTAAATGTGTGAAATGTTCAAAGTCACTAAAACTGTAACCCTTTTTTAATAGATTTGTGATGCGAAATAAATATACTAGTGCGTGTATTGCTCCAGGTACCCGCCGCACTGTAAGCTTATCATGCACTTGCTAGTAAATACAGTTGTAAACACAGTTATAAACCATTTAACAGACATGAGAAAGGAAAACGGTTTTTTGTGAAAAATAGCATCGATTTAAATTCCTTTATATTATACTTTAGAAATACTTTAGGTAAGTTACTCTTTAGAAAGTAGTGTAGGTACATTCTGTTAAATGATTGAAGACAGGGTATTAATTCTCGTTATAAAATTTTGGTTTCGATCTACGCTCGATCTCTCAAATTTCATAAAAAGTATTTTTATGGTAAAGTAGTAAAGAATATCAGATTACTAATTATTAATTAATTTTCGAATTTTTGTTATGGGAATTGACCTTCAGCTTTTCAGGTAATTTATTATAAAATCTAATATTTTCCTAATATTTTCGACTTGTGCCACTGAGCTTTGTAATAAATATATACTCGTAGCATCGCAATAAAACACATTTTATCAATTAAATCCATCTCATTGCCTGTTAATTACCTGAATATCCCTTTGCATAGGGTAATTAATGTAAGAGTTAGTATGTTTGCCCAGTTTTTAAAGTCAACGGTACAAGTGTATTTATTTGTAATGAAACTACTTTTGAAGAATAAATCTAGAGATATTGTGTGTTCGAACATTTCATAATATAGAGAGCTGAAACAGATCGTAAATTTTTACTCTCCACCTAATCTTTAAGAATAAGGTATCTAAGTTATACAAAGTTTAATAATTAAAACCCTAAATAACGAATCAACCTGATACTAATTTTATCATTTTCACTTTCATACAGCGGGCTCATCACGAAGAGAATTAATCAAGATCAACCTAAAATTTGACCGTTTTAATATCATAGCGTCCCAGCATTACCGGCCATAGAGTAACACGGGCCACAGAGCGGTGAGGAGAAGCGTCAATCTAAAACAGTCAGGTAAGGTTCAATACAAAAAAAAGTCTGTCGTTTTTTTGCGGAGGGAAATCTTCACACATTTTAAACTCATAATTATACAAAAATAAACGTCTGTCACTACGAACGAATCGTTCGAACACAAACGAACACATAACTATCAAAACATAACGTTCAGAATTTTACGCACACATAAATACATCTTGTGTATAACGCATAGGCCCATTTGGGCCTATACATTCAGAGAGGAGAACGCCTGCGTATCCCTACCGTGTTGCTTGTATGTAGATGACGAACCAATAGATGACATAATGTGCTTAATACTTACGTTGGAATGTTGTCAAAGTAACATTTCATCATGATTTATGGACAATCTATGCATACGGGTCAAACTGCATATCTTAATCTGTACTAGGTATACTATAAAACATTCGATTTGTTTAAAGGCGCTTATTTATTAAGCTTGTACTTATATGAATACAGTGGCATACTGGAAAATTTAATCGGTTCTTCTTCTAATTACATTTGAATAGGTACGCTGATTACATGGTTGCTTGTTTTTTTATATAAAGAACTGTAAAGGAAACTTATTTCTGCCTACAAAGTTATAGTACAATTGGGATTACCTAATTTCATATAACGTATTTGCGTACCAGTCCTTCGTTACTAGATCTATTGCAATTGAAAGCTGAAAAGTATCCTGTAACATCTGCAAGGAAAGATTTTACATCTCGCTAATTGCTTTTTTTTCTGTAAATATAATCTGTTTTACCTTCTAATTTAATAACGCATGCACATATTCTCTAAAATATATATAAAATATATCAAGACATATTAATGAAATGTGAACTTAATTAACATTTCCGATAAATCAAACTACACATAATCAATTCTAAACTATTAATTACAACCTAATGCCCAATTATAAAATTACTTTAAATTGGAAATTATATATGTCAGTGACTTTTGATTCTTCGTTGCGCAAAATTGCCAATTTAAGCATGTTGGTTTTCATCGCCGTGTTTAGTTTGTGTCATGTTAGGTGTTTACATTACATGCGCGTTCTCAACCACTGATTCAAATTATCTTCAGAGTTAGACATTCATTATACATAAGTATTACAGAACAAATTATTTCAAAACTGGGGCGTAGTATTTCATTGATACCGCGTTGACATCGTGCGGATAGCTAAAGCAGTCGTACTTGACAAGTTAATGCACAAAAGCTTATGTTCATTTAATGTTGCTTAACAAGAGACGGCCGACCACCAAGTATCACATAATACTTACTCAATGTTAACTGAATCTAACTACTGTATATTATAACTACTCCCTTGAGACCAATACATTAATTTATACATATATTGTAACCGGTTGGCTAAGAAATTGTACTCAAACTGCAATATTTAATTAAAAATATGGACAACGCCATTATTTAGCATCACTTTTGCAAATTTATGATTAGTGTCAATGTTATTCACATTATATTTGGACAAGTCTTTAACAAATAATTTGAATCAGTTATTTATATTGAACTGACCTGTTTCTGACAGAAGATCTGGAAGCGAGGGTGAGATTTCTTTGGGGTAAGCGCGGGACCGCAGAGGGCGCCGGCGCAACCTGCGGCGCGGGCTGAGAGGTACGGGGCAAACGGCCTCCCGCAGCTGCCGCACCCGCTGCTAATAGCACCACCATCCACCACCTGGACATCACGAGACACGGTACGCACGAGATGCGCAAATCACGCTCACAAACGTACTGTCACACGGCCGCGAGCCGACTCACAGCGTCTTACGCGCACGCATCGACGTTCACTTTTGTTGTGCTGTAGACCGCCCCACTCTGATGAAAGTGGGCTTTCACTGCCGAGTGTTGACAGAGTCGCTAGCCGGCAGCGGCTGGTACTAGAACAGTGGTTGCCGGTTTATGTCTTACTGAGCATTTGAGCAACTGTCGTGTTCCGACAAATATCTAAAGCTTCGATTAGAATTACTTATCACAATCTCAAAAGATCCTTGCACAGATTATATTTACGTGGGATCTCATGAAGATATAATCAGCGCAGGATATAGATTTTCTTATGTTTTAGAGTTGCAAAAATGTTTATTTATTAATTATATATTTATTTTATTTATTTATTTATGTATTATAACATCACCTTCACTATCATTACAGGTTGCTCTAATGCGATAGAGAGGCTAATTTACATTTCTGTTATTACATACACACACATACACAAATAAACACGTACATTAACGAAATACATATAAAGTAAATAAAAGTAACAATATGTCTCAATATTAAAAATATAAAAGAAAATATTGCAACTCTTTTATAACTTTTGCAACTTTTTTATAGGTTTATATTATAGGTATATTTATCTTCTGAAAAGTCTACCTGGTTTCGCACATAAATTGAAAACTTTTATGTGAATAATAATTTCATATATTTTATTCTTTTATGTGAATAATATATTTAATAACTTACAGAAATACCTACCTAATTGATAAAACTTCTATTTACCGTAAATTAGGAGTATTCAGTAGAGATGAAATAAACTTTAAAGCAAGAATCAATTTAGTGACCAGATTTCATGCATCTATCTCATCCTAACCGATCGATAAGTTTATACTAAGCCGCGTTGTACTAATTGATTAATATCATTAAGATCTATAAACCTGTAACTGAACACCTAAATTTAAAATCATTATTGAAAAAACAACATTAATAAGTCTTTCAAGAGATTTTGACAGGCATTCAATGACGTAAATACTGAAAATTATATTAAGTCTCCGATATATTCCATTAAATTACAAAAATAGTAAATAAAAATAGATACACAAATAGAATACAATTATCTCAAATTACATAAGTATAGAAGTTGACAATGACATCTATTTTATTTATCTTACGTCTTAGTTCATAATTTAAATAATGTTATGTACGTATATTATGAAATAATTACTGAACAAACGCGCTGACCATAACGATGAAATTCATTATATTTGTACCATGCATAATGATTTCCATTAAATTATTAATGAGACAAAGACTAAACGAATATGAATTTTAATTATTAAGAGGAAATTCAGATATACAAGTTAATTCGGCATTTGAAAATGCGGTTTGTATAATTTACTGTTTGTTAACTACCTACAAATTTAAGACATATTTAAATTTTAGACAAAACTAGAATCATTAAACCTGAACAATAGATCAAATAATGTTATCAAATAAATCAAATAAATTACTGATGAAATAATATAACTTGAAGTTGAAAGAGTTATAAAGTCATTCGCTAAAAAACTAAATTCGAGACAAATTTGCAAATTTAAGAAATATTTAAATTATTATAGAAAAAACTAGATTTATTAAACCTGAACAACAGATCAAATACTCTTATCAATTAAATCAAATAAATTACTGATGAAATAAACTACTGTATAACTTGAAGTCAGATAGTATTAAAATACTTCGCTTAAAAACTAAATTCGAGACAAATTTGCAAATTTAAGAAATATTTAAATTATTATAGAAAAAACTAGATTTATTAAACCTGAACAATAGGTCAAATAATCTTACTAATAAAACCACTGCATAACTTGAAGCCAGATAGTTAAAAAACCTTCGCTAAAAACAAAATTCATTGGTTGTCTGAAAAAGATTGCCTCTGAGGGATAAGGCCACCACTTGTAATATACGGCCGACGTACGAGTATCTTGGCGAATCTAAACATAGGCTCTGCGAACTATAGCGCACGCACACTCGTAAAGAAAACTGAAACTGTATTTTTTTACATACCTATGAACGACAAAAATTGCCCAAATATTACAATTAGTACAAATTAAATAAATATCAAAAAACTTAGTAGTTATCAGTCGTCAAGTTATTGCGCAACCTTATGCGCGAAGTTCGGACTCACCAAGATACGTCGGCCGTATTGAACTTTTTAAACGGTTTTATTTACATTCTTTGTTTGCTGGGTCAAATCTAGTAATGGAAATTTTACCTGTTCCTGTTGACAGATTAATCTGAAATTTGGTATACACCTTTAGTTCTAATGACAATACAATTAAATAAATTATGTTTCATTGTAAATCCAAGATGGCCGCCGCTACAAAATGGTGGTTTACACATTTTGTCACGAATACCACTATAAGGGTATCAAATGAAACTAGTAGTAGAACTAGTAGAACACAGATAAGAACTATATAATAAAGAAATTAAGAACTAAAAACATGAAAATAAAAAAATAGTTTTTTTTTTATTTAAACAGTTTTACTGAAAATACTGTACTAACAGCAAAAAATCTTTCGGTAGGTCCCACGTCCCAGTCCACACCCCTCTCCCTCATCAATCTAAGGCATTAAACAGACAAAAAAATAAAATCATTGGGCCCGTGTTTCCATCCAGTTAACTCAGTTTACGCTATGCCCAACGATTACTCTATTTAGAATAAAATCGTTTAATTAAAAAATAAAAATTACATACTTTTTTTAGTTTTGAGTCAACTTTGTAATTAATCTGATGTACAATAAACTCAAACTCAAACTCAAACTCAAACTCAAATCATTTATTTCCATTGGCCCCAAAAGGCACTTGAACACGTCAAAAATACAAACATAAAAATATAAAACAAAACTCCTAATACTAAATGCACTGAGATGATTTGAATTACCGGAGCTTAGATTGATTTCAATTCAACTCAAAGGTTTAAATTGAAATCAATCCAAGTACCAGCTCCGATGGGTATTGCATTCATGAGAAGAGCTGGTGAGAAACTCATGTGCACCATCTTTTCAGATAATTCATACGAAGCTTGTTTGTTTTTGACAACAGTATTTCTATGTGCAAGTTAAGGCAACCAAAACACAAAGGCTAGAAAGCAGTCTAATAAGATATTAAAGCTAGGAAAATAAATTTTTTGTCTAATAAAATAATAAAAATTAGTCCATAGCATATAAGGTTGCAATCACTTACACATCAAGGAGTAAAAGCAATGTGTGCATACATACTGGTCCCAGAGAAAAAGAAAAAAAAAGTTCAAAATGTAATAAAATAATAAATACAAATTATTTACGCTCCAACAATGTAAACACAGATCGCCTCAACTTAACGAAGTTCAAATGTCAGGTAATAAATGCAGAATAAGATGTCAAGAATTAATTACAATCCAATAAATTATTTCACTTTCACTCACATCCAAGGCACTGTATCAGTCAAGAAATCGTTTATCGTACAATAGCCCCCTTCCACAAGACGACTCTTAACGGCACTCTTGAACTTTTGTAGGGGCAAGTTCAAGACTTCGACAGGAATTTTGTTATAAAAACGCACACCAAGTCCTTCAAATGAATTGTGGACTTTGTTAAGGCGATAATATTGGCCTACTAATTTGTGCTTATTCCTTGTGTTTAGTGAATGATGATCACTTTTGCTACTATATTTATCTATGTTTTTCCGTACAAACATAATATTAGCAAATATATATTGAGATGCAACTGTTAAAATACCTATTTCCTTAAATCGTTCTTTCAGAGAATCTCGAACTTTAAGTTTGTAAATCGCACGAATTGCCCGTTTTTGAATTACAAAAATGGTTTGAATATCAGCTGCCTTGCCCCATAGTAAAATACCATATGACATGACACTGTGAAAATAACTAAAATAAACTATTCGCGCAGTTTCAATATTAGTTAACTGGCGAACTTTCCAAACAGCGAATGCCGTGGAGCTCAGTTTCCCTGCTAGATACGATATATGGGCGCCCCACTGAAGCTTATGATCCAAGGTTATTCCTAGAAACATTGTTGACTCTACGAGATCAATCTATTCATTATTTATTATAATGTTCGTGTTGAGTTTCTTAACATTAGGCAAAGTGAACTTTATACATTTAGTTTTATACGAGTTCAATAGTAAGTTGTTGCTTGTAAACCAATCTTGGACTAGTGTAAGTGATCTGTTAATATCATCAAAACTATTCTGATTACGATTAACTTTAAAAATAAGCGAAGTGTCATCTGCAAAAAGTACTACATCACAGAAATTTTGCACAAAGAAAGGTAAATCATTAATATACACTAGAAAGAGAAAAGGACCCAGAATTGAGCCCTGTGGCACGCCCATTGAGACAGGTAATCCGGAGGACCTACTTCCATTCATATCCACTCGTTGAACTCTGTCCCCAAGGTACGAGGCAACCAGATCAAGTGCAGTATCCCTAATGCCATAGTGCCTGAGTTTTCGCAAAAGCGTTTGATGTTCAACGCAGTCAAATGCTTTGGATAAGTCACAGAAAACGCCAATAGCATCTTGCGCGTTCTCCCAGGCATTAAATATATGTTTTATAAGTGTTGAACCAGCATCAATGGTTGAGCGATCCTTTGTGAAACCATACTGCTCTTTATGAAATATATTATATTATAAGTATTATTATATTTTTTTTCGAAATAGAAAACAAATTCCGAAGGTAAACTATTCAGTACTTAACTAACTAATAATAATTAATTATTTAAAAAAATCTTAGATTCACTTCTCGAAAAGAATAAAATACTTCTTAAAATAATCCTAAAAAAATAAAATTACCCTGAATAATATTCTCCTTAGTAATGTTGTAACTGCAAGTGTGATTTATTTCTTACATTTTTTACACTTCCATGCCTGATCCGGTAAACTGATTTATAAATGCCTTTACCAATGGGAAGCAGCAAGCTCGCGAGTGAAGCCGCAGGTAAAAGCTAGCATAAGTAAGACGAGCTAAAATACATCGTTACAAAAATGCTTTATAGGTAAGTTTTGAATGATCATGCATCAAATTTTTGAAATTCTTTTTCTAAATAGTTAGCTAATATTCCATAAATATCTTTACTTCCTTATTCGTATGGTTTTCCATGAAAACAAGGAAGCGTAGACGTAAATGACAAAAAACTGATTTTCTTATGTCTTCATTTCCTTGTCAATCCTGTCTGATCATGAATAATTATTATTTTAATAAAATGATTATGTAGGTACTCATTATTCTTAAAACAAGTATTATTTTGATTTCCTTAAAACAAATGACCATTTGTTATTTCTTAATTTCATTAGTGTGCCGGAGTCAACATTAACACAATGTAAATTAAACACGCTCAACACGGTAGTATCTTATTTACTAAGTTTTATTATTTTAGGAAGAAAAACAACATCTAGTTAGGTAATTTACCCATTAAAATCTTTGTACATGATAAACCATATCAACAGATTCAATTCTGTAGACCCATTATTCCATACTTATAATATTATAAAGACGAAAGTAACTCTGTATGTCTGTCTCGCTTTCACGGCTAAACCACTTCACCTGTTTTAAGGAAATTTGGTCTGGCAAGGGCATAGGCTACTTTTTATCGCGATTACTGACATATACACGGGCGGAGTCGCGAACAAAAGCTAGTGTTAATTATATTTTGGTGTAAGTTCTGCTTTTTTAGAACATCCTATATGGGACTAACCCCACCCACATGCCCATCACTGTAACTCTAAGTTATGACACTCGGGCAGTCCCAGAAAAATTAAACCGTCTTGAAACCCGCAACGAAATTAATCAGAAGAAACCTGAGAAGTTGGAAATATAATAAGTCCACTTCCCTAGTTAGCAAAGCGGGTGGCATAATCTATACTAATTATAAAGCTGAAGAGTGTGTTTGTTTGTTTGAACGCTCTAATCTCAGGCACCGCTGGTCCGATTTGAAAAATTATTTCAGTGTTGGATAGTCCATCTATCGAGTAAGGTTATATATCATCCCGCTAATACTAATAGGAGCGGAGTACCAATGAAGAATGTTTCAAAAACGGGGTAAGAGTTTCAAACAAGTAGCCTAATATTAAAACATACAGCTATTGAAAGGGTGTGTTTATATGTGAATGATTTACTAAAATATTTTTTTAAATATTCAAGCGATAATGTGTTACTTGTATGTAAACTATTCTAAAATGATTAAATACTTCATACCAATGCTAAGGTTGTCGGAAAGAACTTCCCATGAGTGATAAGACTGTCACATACATGTTACATACTTCATAGCTCATCTTTTGTTTTGTGTGTTTAGAATAACTAGCTCGAACGTAGAGCACATTTCAGCTGTTACACTGTTCTTTTGCTTATATAAAATAAAATATAAAAGAAGCAGAAAGAGAAAAGATTCCTCTCTATAGTGCAAAAGTTTATACTTAAAAAGTACGCCTCAGCTTCAATGCTTTAATGCGAATAACTCCGTATTTGTGCTCAGCTATATTTTACTCGCGTTTATAAATCGTAATGAATTTAAATGTATAAATCAGAGCAAACCATAAATTCACTGCCACAAACATCGATACTGGTTATAAAATTTGGTTCATCATGTTTTCAATAATTTTTTTGATACCTCACTTAAAAACGGATATAATAATTGACATAATTTGATAACTTTGTGTATTTGCATAATTAGATTTATGACATTTCTGTTTAAATCATGTTTGCATACCGCATAATGTGGTGGACATAGTGTACCTCTAAAATAAGCCTACGATCTGTAACTAACCTACGTTTTCACAAATAAATAATTAATTGATTGATTGACGGAATGAGGCTACACTGTTTTAAAAACCTGCTAAAAAAACTGTGCCTTTGCAATTAATAATTATCAAAATTGTACGTTATACATTACATTAGAGTTTAGAAAGGTATGAAATAGTTTATGTGATGATTGGATATATGACAAATGAACAGTGGGAGAGCCACGCTTAGGCGTTTATCGATATGTGTATATTTATATCCGTGGTCTACAGTAAACTGGCCTCTCTTTCATTGATTTTCTTCTACATGAAATAACCGGAGGCTTAATTAGTAAGGTATGAATTTTTCTTTAACCATTTTTGGTAATATTACTTGGTCTTCCATTGCTGGCAGTTCATAAAAAAATAAGTAATTAAAACTTGTCAAATTTTCGTGGAACATGTACGGGTTCAATTTAGTATTAAAGTTTGTACCACCGTACCGTACCAAATGTTTGTATGATCTGCAAACATTTGTTTCGGAGTTTAGGTATTTTCTATATATAATATGTGTGTGTGTTATACAAAATTAATGTATTAATACCACTTTCTAGTACCTATAGTATAAGCTGTGGTATGGGACTAGATGGCGTTGCATGTTAGTGCGAAAATATTTTTTTTATTTATTTATCTAATCTAATTTCATCCCCATCATCTAGATGGTTGGCAGTCCACAAATGTGCGATTTTCCCGAAACTTTCTGCCGCGCACAATGAGCCGTCGCCTGCGGAGTTCCCGGACTAATACGACCTTCAAACCTTCAAAAAAAGAGTACTCCTTCCTAAAAGGCCGGCAACGCACTTGTAACGCCTTTGGTGTTGCAGGTGTCCATGGGCGCTCCATCGCTTACCAGCAGGCGATACGTCTGCTCGTTTGCCCGCTATATAATAATATATAATATAAAATTCCAGTCACTCATTGGGCTAGTTAATTTTTTTTACGTTATCTTTTATAAGCCATGCTTGCTATGTGAAGACAGATTAAGAATGTTCGTGTAATGCATGGGGTATCTATTTATGTTGTAAGTGTCTATCATCGACTAAAGAAAACAACGCGGGAGAACGGCACTGCAAAGAGAAGAAAAATTGACACAAACCACCAACCAGACTGGGCAGCGCAAAATAGTCAGTCAAAATTTGTCCATTAAAACAAGGATAGACTTATGTCCAGTAATGACATAAGCCATAAAAAGTTGTTGATAGTGATAATGATCTACGTCACGTCGTCTAGACACTTTCCGAACTGCAAAAAACAGAGACTTGTCACATGTGTGACTATCAGGGTATTTCCAGTTATAATCCCATTTATTATTAAGTGTTTTTTTTCTATAAATTGATTGGGACACAATAGGATGTATATTCACCAAGAAAAGACCTTAACAAATCAACTCATAGATGTTATGATGATATGATGGCGTTCTGAACAATAAAAAAACCAAGAGCCAGATTTGTTTCTTGCCAGACTTAGTAGACTAAATGCCTTATAAGTTATAGGCATACGAGTATATATATGCCTTAAAACTAACAAGCAAATAAACTACGTATCTTCTCTAAGCGGCATGAAATCAGAGTACTCAACACTCAATCAACTGTTATGGTTTCTGTTCTAAGTTCTTTGTACATACATACTAAGTAGGATCATGACTTTTATCATATATTCTTCAAATCAACAGTTAGCTTAAAGTGGGAAATGGAAATCTCTGAAAACATAAATTAAATCGAAAAAGGTATTTACAACTCCTCCAATTATAGTCCAGAACAAAAACATAATTCAGATTGCACGTGAGGTTAAATATATGACCGAGTAAAGAACCTTAAATCGTTTGAAAATACTTTTAAATCATCGAAAAACTAATCTGGCTGAAATAATACACACATTGATAATTAATAGTGATTTTATTATTCTTGCAATAAATATAAAGGCATGTTCAGAAACAAGCAAGCTACACAATCGCGGCTGCCTACGGCATCAAATCGCATGTGCGTAATCAATATTGGTACTACACACTCATTGCGTCGTTTCGACATTCGCTAACCATTAAAGTAAGGGTGCATCGCAATGGAATAAAAAACGATCACTGTTTGGTACATACACACCTATTTTTCTAGCTTTTAATTCTAGCTAACCCACGCAATTTCGTCTGTGTCTCTCAAAAAAGACAAATGTTCCCCGTTTTATGTTTTTAAATCGAACCAGTAGTTTCTGAGATTAGCGCTTTCAAACAAGCAAACTCGTCAGTTTCATAATATAAGTATACATGTACCAAAGTGAAATTGTTCACATATTGATGATACCGCAAGCAGCTATGCTTCGTAGCAATCTGAACAGCCTCGAAAGCTTTATTACATGAGATCGATGAACAATATTAATAGTTATAACCTCTACTTAGATATTATTTATGTTAAATAAATCTTTAAATAGAGATTTGACTGCGTTGAGTATTGGGCATCATACGTTGCAGTGTACACTAGGTGTGCTATTTAATTAGTCTCTTTATTTCATTTTAATTGGTTATTATTTTATGAAAACTTTGATGTTATTTATATTTTTCAGTTGTTTTGGACCGTTGTATTGTTATTTGTGTACATAGCAACAGTATGGCGGTAGTTGTACGTTACTTGAGTATATTATATACGGTCATTAAAGACATAGTATGAGTGATTACAAACTCGACATAGCCAAATCTGAAATCCCAGGGGCTGATATCGGTTAGAAATTGTGCTTTGCTTGGCTTTATATTCTTATTTACTCCAACTTTCTTTGGCTTGATTTTTTTGCACCCACGCTCAGACAGAATGTTTCTAAATGTACAATTTCAACTTTAATTAATAACAATAAATATCATAGTATCTTTTAACTTATTCGTTTAATAGATTCACAAACATAACTTAGTATAGATAAAAACTTAAGTATATATTTATGTTTTAGGCTCGTACATACAAATATGATAAATAAATTTGACGGCTTCTAATCACAATAACAAAGTTATGTAAAATTAATTTACTTACAAACACTTTCTATCTTTTAAATTCATAATTTATTTTCCTTAAAAAGTAAAATTATTTATTTGGACATTTTTTAAATTATAAATCTATTAATTTCAACAATATGTAATATATATTATTATATTTGTCGGTAAATATCTAAATTTAAATTATATATTTATTTATTTTTATTATTAAAAATATATTATTATTATATAAATTGCATATATTTTTAGTTTTTGCACATTCATTACAAAATTATATAACGAAAATCAAAACCATAGTTTTCATTGCGATTAATCATAACTGATTTTATATAAAATCATAAGCTCCAATCGTAAGATAAAATATGTAATCATCATATTTATCTAAATATATTATATTGAGAATTTAGAAACATCCTACATTCGAAAGGGATACAGTGTGGCGCAACCATACTGTATTCCACGCAACCCTGTCGACCATAATATCAACATTTATAAAAGTCCCTGGTTATTTACACGAGGGGGTTTAAAATAGCAAACATCATATAAAATTATGAGAAATTAACAGGTTGTACGACGATAAGAGAAAGACGAATAAGACACGTCTATCTATTACGTGAAGGAATATATCTCGTAAGGCTAAAGTAAAATGTATATTTCCTATACAATACATTTACAGTTAGTTATAGTGGACATAACATTATGTAGTTCACAACACTTATTATTTTAGAATCTGCAAGTCAGAGAGAGCTCATCTAACAGTATGAAGAAGGCGTGCAGAAACTAGACCTGAAACGAAGAAATGATACATGAATAAGTGCATCAGATGTTGATATACACCAAGTCAAAGGTACCTACTTTGACTTATAGTTTGAAATTACATTATAATGATGCATTAAAAGCCTATATGAAGTCTTAGAATGCAAAAAAAAGAAATCTTTTTATACGAAGTGTACCAGTTTATCCCTACACTAGCTGACCCACGCAACCTCGTTTGCGTCTTATATTGCCCGTGGCGTGAAAATTTTCCTCCGTTTTTGAAACATTCTTCATTGATCCTCCGCTCCTATTAGTAGTAGCGTGATGATATATGGCCTATAGCCTTCTTCGATAAATGGACTACCCAACACTGAAAGAATTTTTCAAATCGGACCAGCGGTTCCTGAGATTAGCGCGTTCAAACAAACAAACTCTTCAGCTTTATTATTAGTATAGATTATAACAGCATTTAAAAAAATTATTTAACCTTCTAGTCTTTTTCACATACAAATCCAAGTATGAGAAATATCGCCTAAAGAGTTTTTTTAATTTTACTACAGATTAATTTTTAAGTAAGTATAAGTGATGACCAGAGTAATGATATTCTACATTGTGATAAGTTGTCATATATATTTTTTATAGTCTACAGTTTTTTGACAAAACGTATTAATCATCACCATGGTATAACCTATTGCTGATTTCTACACGATCTAATAACAAATTATATTACAATAAAAGAACCCGCTAACTACGAATTCAACATAGTATAAAAGGCGAATCGACTCCAGTTTACACAGTACAGTTTAAAAAAAAACCGACTTCAAGAACTGGACCAAATTAAAATGGGACCACACGGTAAGCACCAGCTTGCAAATAAAAAAATAATTATCAAAATCGGTCCACCCAGTCGAAAGTTATGAATAACAAACATAAAAAAACAGACGAATTGAGAACCTCCTCCTTTTTGAAGTCGGTTAATAAAAAAACTGCCACTAGTGAATTGTGTTGTTGTTGCTATCCATACTTATGTCCATACTTACATGGATTATATTATAAATGTGAAAGTAACTCTGTCTTTCTGTCTGTCTGTCCTACTTTCACGGTCAAACCGCTGCACCGATTTCAATGAAATTTGGCATGGAGATACTTTGATTCTTAAGGAAGGATATAGGCTCCTCTTTGCTATGATAAACGACACACACGCGGGCGGAGCCGCGCGCATAAGCTTGTAACTTTATAAATAGAGAATCAGTTTCGTTAAAATTACGCTAATTTACTTACCTTTTTACTCAGAAGGATTGGCCATGTAGATTCGCCCGCGTCGAACGATAGCAGCTTTAGGAATAAAGCTTTCACGGTGTTTATCGCGAGGACGTTTCATTTTCCCACCCTTTGATTTGTTATCTTTCGGGGCATCCGGGTTCTGGCTCGCAGATTCCCCGGAGTCCGCGGATACGATTATGGTATCAGTATCATTTACCTCATCTGGATTAACGTCTTCCCTCAATAATTTAATCAGCACAATAGTGTATCCTTCTATCTCCCTCATTCCCTCAGTTAAGTCCGACATTTTTGATATGTGATTACAACTTTTGTTCCACTAGGGATTATTTAATTTTCTTCAATCAGTAAAGAAATTGACTGCAATTTCAACAGCTGTGTGGAATCAAGACTGAAGAGGCCTCTATGGAAGCATCCACGATCAATACGGACATGCGCACTGAGTTATACTTTTTTTAAGTAACTTTGATTATATACCCCTACCTTATTACAGTATCCTATTTTCAAAACTAAAAATCCAAATATGAGAAATGTAATGCTCAGCTAAGGTACTTCCTAACTAACTTATCTCTAAAACAAGCAAGTTGAAACAACCATTAGACTTTTTTTCGGCTGTCAACATTTGTGACTTTCTGTCCAGCGTGAGATAAATAGCAATATACAGCCTCTATATACAGGGTCTGTCGTAAATAATGGATAAGTCGTAAACTGGAGTTGGTCCGGCTATGAGACTATTAGAAAATCGTATCTTTTTGCCAGGGTTTCTAACCGTATGGAAATGGCGTAGACTTTTATGTTTTTTTATAAATTTCGCTACTCTTTGCATTCATTCCGTTGCCATTTCCTTAAATTTAGGTATTTCTGTGTCATTTTTTTTGTATTATAGTCTTGAAGATGTGTATTATTTAGTTTTAGTACTGTTTTAGGCGTTTTTAACGTTGGTCATTTTCAAAATTGTCATTTTAAAATTTTTTATGTTTTTGTTTTACTTAGGGTCAACTTTTGATCATTTACTGTGTAAAAAAAAAGTACGGCGCTATAGCTGCCATGATCTTAATAAATTATCTAGTATGTGTAGATACTAAAAAGGTATAACAATGCATACTTCACAAGTAATATTAAGCTACATGAGCGAGATCAATATCAAGGTGAGAAAATATTTTTTTCATGTAATGTTGTAAATGGTTATAAAACTTCGTCAGAATGATTTATTTCTGCCAAGATTCTTTACACAAACACTATGGGGCCACTATTAAGGATATTCAAAGAAAACTAGGTAGTTTTTTGTCAAAAAAATTTCATGCCTCCTCATTTCATAAAGGTGTTTAATTTTAAAATTGATGTGCTCTAATAGTTACATGCGACAAACATGTTACAAGTTTATTCGTAAAAAGGATCATCAGGTAAAAAAATGAACAAAGACAGCAATACAAAGGGTCTCCCCGCGTGAAAAGGACATTGTTACTAGGCACACTGCATGATGCACCGTCCCTTTCACACTCACGATGTGTGAAAAGGTTAGCATGCGTTTAGCTAGGGCGCACTCCTGATACATCTAGGGATGTGACATTGTACATAAAAAATCGATTTATAATAAATCGATTTTTTCTTTGGCTTGAAAAATCGATTAATAAATAATCGATATTTCTCAAGAAAATAATCGTTTTTTTTATATAAATCGATTTTTCCTTAATTTCAAAATAAATGCCATAAATAATATATCAATAGATTTATTCATTACAAATAAACAACAGAAATAGTAAGTTCTTATATAATCAACACAAATTAAAGTTTTAGAACAATCAAATTACAAAAGATTCAAATAAAAATGTTTTTCTTTACCCCTTCGGAGTATGTTGGGCCAACATAAATAGTATTCTATTGAATAGAAAATATTTATTCGGAGTGAAAATCATACGTTAACATTAAGAATAGTATAATTATATTATATCTATACTAATATTATAAAGAGGAAAGATTTGTACCTATTTTTGTATGTTTGTAATGAATAGGCTCAAAAACTACTGGACCGATTTTAAAAATTCTTTCACCATTCGAAAGCTACATTATCCACGAGTAACATATGCTATATTTTATTTTGGAAAAAAATAGGGTTCCGTAAGATATTTGGGTTTTTCGGACACAAGGTGTAAAAATCAACCAGAAAAGTTACTTATTTTGCGAAAATTTTCATGCTACGGGCTATATAAGACGCAAACGAGGTTGCGTGGGTCAGCTATGTTTTATATACAACGTGTATTTAGTATCAGCATTGCACCCGTGCGAAGCCGGGGCAGGTCGCTAGTAGTTACATAAAGCACAAATAAAAACAATTTATGAATTTTTTTACCCGAAACGGTGTCCAGCTCAGCATAAATGCCTCGGCCGGAGCTGAGACGCTGATTTTCAGCTGGAGCCGGTTTTGGTAAGCCCAGATAGCAATATAACAAAAAGTATTTAGTTACTTTATAATAGTTAAACTAAAACAGAACATAAAAGGTACTTAAAATTTAACAAAAAATATAACAATTCTTAAATAAATCACTAACTGACAAGCCAACGAAACAATTATCTTTTAAGTCCGTGCAAAATCGATAGGTAAATGAATTTTGTAATATAGCAAATAGTGATCTTATTATAATTATTCGTTAAAACAACGAATCATTGACAGTTTAGTATTTGTATAAAAAGTGGTCCAGTTTCTTTGTAATTAATAATTGTAATTAAAGCCAAATTGTAGGTACTTACCTGTTTATTTTCAATACTACTTATGATACTACAGTGTTTCCTTTCTATGTGCTTTTAAATTGGTAGTATTACAACACGTTTTTAAAATTTTAGTGCAATATTTACATTTAGCATTGCCAGATTTATTGTCAACATGAAAATATTGAAGCCAACTAAGTCGTAGACATTGATAAAAACGAGACTAAAAGTTTCTTTAATATGACTAAAAACAATCGAATTTGTTATATAAATATTAATCGATTTTTAAAATAATCGATTTTTTTTTCACAAGCCTAGATACATCTCTCAGTGTGATTTTGACCATCGCATGTGCTCTCGTTTTCATTACTGTCGTCAATTTGTTACTGCTTTCTAATATCGGACTTAGATTTTCTTTGTGATTTGGACTTGTTAACCTGGTGATATTGACAACTCAGCTCTCATTTATGGGCATCGTGTTGTGCTATCGATTGCACGTGTTATTTTGGAAAATTTTGTATATCATGCCTCAACAATACACGCCGGCCGAATACGTAAACATGCATTACATTTATGGTTTATGTGATGGCAACGCCAATAGAGCTGCTAGAGTTTATCGGGAAAAATATCCAAATGCCCGGCATCCTGACTATCGTGTCTTCATAAGAGTGCACAACACATTTTTGGAAGGACGATTTCCTGGGACCGGCGTAGGCGGGGCGAGTGAAGGACGACCACAACGCCACAGTGCAGCCGAAGTACTGGAAATAGTTGCAGAAGACCCTGGTACGTCCATAAGTGTAATTTCAAGGCGCACCGGTATACCTCAAAAATCTGTACACAGGATTTTAAAAAGGCATGAATTATATCCCTATCATTATCAAAGGGTCCAAACATTAATGCCAAGGGACGCTGCTGCGAGAATAACATTTTGTCGCATAATGCTGCGAAAGATGAGGGAAGACCAAAGTTTTTTTAATAAAATTTTATGGAGTGACGAGTCAACGTGTCGAAAAGATGGTTTTTTGAATCTTCACAACATACACAGCTGGCAACTCGAAAACCCAAGACTTATCCGAGAAGACCGATCGCAATATCAATTTAAAATTAATTTATGGACTGGCATTATTAATGGCAAAATCATTGGTCCATTCGAATTGCCGGCAATATTAATATGATGCGATATTCATACTTGTGACCATCAACGTTTATTGATGTACACCTTTGGGACGGATCCACAATGCATTGACCGCTTTTTTGTTCCCCAGGTCGCTTATACAACAAACCAGGACGTAAAAATGCGGCAGGTGCAAACGTAACGCCAGCAGAATCAGCAACCGCCGCTCCTTCGGCCCCAGTCGAGAAACCGGCCATACAAGCTAAGGTTTGCATCCATATTCATTGACCCTTTTCTGAATAAGCTGTATAAAGCGACTGGTTTGCATTTGCGAATTTACATTAAGCAATTATACTTCAATCTTACTGAATATGTAATTGATTTCACTTGTTTTATAATTTATTTGCAATTTATCAAGTAATAAGTAAGTATGTAGGTACATTTCTGAGTGGATTTGTATCTGTAGCAGAAGAAATAGGATTTTACATAAAAGAAACAATATTGGTTTGATACATCTACATATATGTAATTTACACTAGCATTGTATTTAAGGTTGTGTAGTAAAATATGACAACTAAGTCATCTCCAGATTTAAAAAAAGGCTGTTTACGCAACTCAATGCAATTATTTCTAAAATAATCTTTATTCTGTATGTTATACGATTGAATGTCTGTTGTTACAGCCATTCGGTCGCCGTGGGTTGTTCGCGGGCCGTACACGTCCTGTTTCCACCACTTCAGCGCCAGCGTCAGCGTCAGACGACGGCAGCACTTCAGCGCCAAGTGAAGCACCTGTACCAAGGTTATTAACTTATTTTTGCTACTGACTTACCATTTGTTAATAATGTAACTTATTTTCAATACCGTACCACTGGTAAAAGCTAGTATGCTATAAACATAGGAGTCCTCAAAATAACAACGATGATTTGTATAAGCTCTCTGAATCAATTACAATTATTTATCTTATACTGCCATAATTTTCTCCGAGTTATAACTTAATTCAACGGTATTTTAGACCTAGACTACGTCCCGCTCTAAGAAGGGGCCTTACTACCACAACAACAGCCGCAACTCCGAGTGCTTCGTCTGCTGAGGACAGCACCTCACCAGGTAGCTCCGCTGAAGCGGTTGAAACTACTCCAACGCCTTCCAGAACTATTGGGTAAATACTAAAACTTTTAACACTAATTATAATTCATACTTGGTTTCATAAAGACTTCTTAATACTGACAATGTAATTTCGAGGAGACATAAAATATTGTTCTGTATGTGTGTTTTTTGCGTTACTACATTCGATTAATAATCTATAACAGTCGTGGCAGACCCGGTTTGAGACCAGCATCTCTGCGACCAGGACCTAAATTAAACTTGCGGCCTGCCCTTAACTTGAGAGGAGTGAGCACAGCCCCTGAAACTTCCTCCGAAGCTCCCGCTGAGACATCTGCGCCTGAATCTCCTGCCACCGATGCTGATGCTGAGGTAATATTTTAATGCACACTGGTTATGTAACAACCTGTCTCGAACAATTGCATTAAACGTTACTTAACAGGAGATGGCTTTGACAACATCTTCCGAGGTCAACCCGGGTTAGGTTTCATAATATTAAGGCTTATGAACTTAAGAATTATAAATAATATATTATTATGATCATTTGCATAATTCTAGAATTAAACTCATGTATAACCTATAATAATGTGGTAAGACAAAACCGGTCAGGATTTTAGTGGATTAAATATTGTAATGTATGCAAGTTAGTTTAATTCTAGAAAGTATCTTACCAAGTTCCATCAAGTGCCGACCATCGCACTGATGTAAACTAATCTACTTTATTAAAGTACTATCATACATTTAATATTTTTGAGAAACTTTTTACAAGTTTCTTATTTATTTTGGAAACCATGAGACACAGTTGACCTATATTTTTATTATTGTGCCAATAAAACATTGTTGATTGACAAAAGTTGAATAACAGAACAAACAGAGTATATATATATACTTAATGAATACAAATTGACACCAATAATAATTATATCAATTCACAGGCATCACCACCAACTCCAGCACCGGAGGCACCTCGCGGCGGTAGGCGACCACTGAGGAACAGGCTTACGATCTCACCCTCCCCCAAGCCACGAGCATCCGCCTCTCCTCTTCAGCGTCGAACAAATCCACTTTTAAAGAGAAAGCTGGCTTCCACAGAGGTAAACTAAATGTTCCACTTAAAATGATGAATTAATTGATACTGCTATCATAAATTTACACACACGTCATTTATTGTTATTGTTTAGGCGACAACAGAAGCGCCAAAGAAGACAACGGAGATGACTGAAGAGAGCACTAGTGCTGAGAGAGTTGAAGAAGAGACAGAAGCTGCAGTTATCGAGACGACGGCTGCTCCACCGCTTCGTGGCTTAGATGCGCTTATCGCAAGGAGACGCGCCGCAGGCGGCATTGGCGCTCGGCCGGCCAGACCTGCCCGAGGCGTCTACCACCCAAAATAACCCCCCTATTCTTCCATTCAAAATTATCTGGTTAATCGTAATGACATGATGCTGAAACTTATGCTAGCTACCTTGAACATTTCCATTTATGTACAATAATGTCATGTGTCATCTCTCATAGAATTTATTTAACTCAGAGGCCAAACTTTATTTTAAACAAATAATATGACGCATTATTCTATATCTCAAATGAGTTCAGCATTCACAATATGTCATTAATCTTAGTCAATTTATTCCAGACACTATTTAGTTGTTAGTATCCTTCATTTATGTACTATCTGCCTAATATCAGTGTTTTTTACTATTTAGTTGTAATATGTCTAGAGTTAGAGTAAGCTTCTAATACTTTTCCATTTCGAGAAATGTACCTATGGATGGGTACTTATTCTCTATTTAGTACTTTCTTTTTTATTTTACAAGTGTTATGTACATATTAGTAATAGATTTTGTTACGAGTAAGTCCGGGCTTCCCGGTGTAAGTAAATCACCGTGGGAGAATACTACAAACCAAACCAATATCACTCAATAAACTAGTTGTTTTTTTCCAATATTATAAAAATATGTCTACCCTAATTAAGGTAACAGTAGATTTGTCCCGGAATGACGAAAATATGAGACTCGTACTGATTACATTTAAAATAAATTGTATTAAGCAATGTCAAAGTCCAAGATAATATGTTTTAGAAAATTATACTTAAGTCATTGAGAATGAAAACAATTCTCGAGTAGCTAGTTATGCACATTTCTGAATATTTTAATCAGTTAACGTCTGCAAAACAAAAAATTTAGTCCGAATAGAAGATAAAAAATTAATGACTTTGTAAAAAGATAACTTTTATATGATTCCATGTCTTGTCTGCTGAAGCACTGACTTGTAGTGCCATCGCGATATGTTTTGTATCTTTCGTAAGTGTGATAATAAAATTAATTATTAAGATTTATAACGTTTGGATAAGCGTTGTTTCATTTATAACATTCGTTTCGTCATAATGTGTTTAACGTTCTTCTTCAAAGTATCACAATAAGTATTTTTTATATCATCCCTTTTTGAAAAACATTATATTTTTAAATTGATCCCATTATTTATATGGAATATCAAATAATCAAGAGAATTTACAAATATGTATGTGTATTGTAAAAATCAATTGCTAAAACATTTTTAAGAAAAATTAAACCGACTTAAAAAAAAAACATCAGACGATAACTATCTGCTAATTTTAATGACTTTAATTTGGGTGCCTTAAGTGATAATTCTCGTCTATACCTAATAATCGATTAATTAAAATAAATTAGTATTATAATGTGCGCTAGGTATTTTAAATCTGTCTGAAGTCGGTGAAAAGCCAAATAGACAAATGACGTACTATCGACCAAATTGAAAGGTGACTCACTTTGACAATTATTCCTTTGTAATCATAAATGTAGTTAGGTTTTCTTCGCTATTTGCACATAGTACGTTTTAGATTTAAACATAAATGCGTCATTACGGGTTAAATGTCAATGCAATTTAAACCTTTGTCACCACTGAACAAGATATATTTTTGATACAGCAGTCTTATTTGAATTTCAAATAATATAATCGTTTATAATCCAAACTCTTTTCATTGCGAAGAAAAAGTATTATAATTTGTAAAATGAAATGACATTATGTGTAAGATGTCAAGTAGTAGTCAATCTGAAAATATTAAAATAAAAATCTAAGAATATATTTATATCTATAAACGAATCGTATAATGGCCAATTTGGTAGAACAAAGAGCTCGGATTGTAGTGCTCAGTGAGCAAGGTTGCGGCGTTAGAGAAATATCACGTGAGTTAAATATAAGTCGTAACACGGTCAGAACCTGGATCAGACGGCACGCTGAAGAGGGTATCCTTGAAGACCGACGACGACATAATCATGGGGCTCGTCGAATCACAAACCAACAGAAAACGGAAATGCAACACCATTACGAAGAACATCCTTTTACTCGTACCCGCTATTTTGCAGCACGTTACGACGTTTGTCTAGAAACAATTAGAAATAATTTGCACCGCACTGGGCTGCATTACAGACATCATGCTAAGAAAGTTCATTTAACGGATGCACACAGAACTGTGAGATTGAATTTTGCACGTAATTATTTAGATTTCGACTGGACAAACACCATCTTTACAGACGAAAAATCATTTCGCTCTTCTCAACATGGTCGCTTAACTTTGTGGCGTTACGATAACACGCGATACACAGAAGACCACGTAGTGCCTAACCAATCATCTGGCCGTATTTCAGCTAACATGTGGGCATGGATGGATGCTGGAAACATAGGCGAACTTGTTCCTATTTCTCCTCGTCATAACGCTATCAACTATGTCGATTTATTGGAAGAATCAATGTTACCGACTTTGCGAACAGTTTACCCCCGTGAAGATGTGCCAGTATTCTCCTATGTTCATGATAACTGTCGAGTGCATACTGCCAGAATTGTCTCAATTTGGCTTACGGAGCATGAAGATGAATTTACTCTCATTCCATGGCCGTCTAGGTCACCAGATCTTAACCCAATAGAAAATTTATGGGGTTTGATGGTTCAAATGTGGGATAACAGGAACGAGAGAACTAAAGAAGCAATCGAGCTGCATTGTAACAAAATCTGGGATTTCATGAGGGGAAGTGACATTTGCAGTCGTCTAATCGGGTCTATGCGTAATCGATTATTAGACGTTATTGAAAACCATGGCGCTTACACTCGGTTTTAGGTTTAACCAGTAATCCTACCGACCCAAACAATTGGAACCATTATAACCCAAAAATTAACTATTGAGAAGTTTTCCTTTTTATTCGCTTTACGAAGTGAATGCCATTATTTTTAATTTAATAATATGAAATAGTTTTATTTTACTAATATGTATGACTAGCTGTCTCGACAGACTTCGTTCTGTTAAATAAATGCTTATCTATTTTTGTTCTACAGTACCCTATGCTACCTTTACGGTACCTCTACCCTCCTACCTCAAGTCTACCCATTATCTACACTATCTACACTAATATTATAAAGAGGAAAGATTTGTATTTTTGTATGTAACGAATAAACTCAAAAAGTACTGGACCGATTTTATTTTTACCAACCGATTAAATAGGGTTCCGTAAGATATTTGCGTTTTTCGTTTATATAATAGGAGCGGAGCACCAATGACGAATGTTTAAAAAACGGGGGAATTTTTTTACGCTACGGGCAATAGAAGACGCAAACGAAGTTGCGGGGGTCAGCTAGTTCGAAATAAAGTCAATCCTATGTCTCAAACAAATATACAATTAAATCTTTCCTAATATACCTATAGATAAGGACGTTCACTGGCTAACAAACTTTTTCGTGCAATACTTATCATAGTATACGTCTATGTCTATGTCATGGCTTTGTCAGTGTCTAGTAGAATGATAATGGTACGTCACTTATGAAATGTATGTTCAAGCTAATTTCAACCTAATGGTATAGAATAATTGTAGGAAAATGACTCTAAGGGGGGTCATGAATCAATTTGGTCCACTGTACATTCGCCCCAGCCACATTGGTTACATTATAATAAAAACAAACATTTTCATTTTTGTTGTTATTTATGGATTGGCACTGATTTCAAACAGATTTAGGTACCTATTAAATATATAAAACATGGTTTTCTTGGAATCCCATCATCAGATCCTGGCATGCTGACAAGGTAATGAAAAACACAATACAAAAATAATTTTGAAATTGGTTCATAAATCAATGACGATAATATCGACGAACATACATAAAAAAAATATTCCGACGAATTGATAAAGTCCACCCTTAATTTGAAACTAGCTGACCCACGCAATCTCGTTTGCGTCTTCTATTGCCCGTAGCCTGAAAATTTTTCCTCGTTTTTGAAACATTCTACATTAATGCTCCGCTCCTATTAGTATTAGCGTGATGATATATAGCCTATAGCCTTCCTCGATTAATGGGCTATCCAACACTGAAAGAATGTTTCAAATTGGACCAGCGGTTCCTGAGATTAGCGCGTTCAAACAAACAAACAAACTCTTCAGCTTTATAATATTTGTATATATATGTTAAAAAGTGTATCAAACAGAATTCAGACACGGCGTGAACGATTTTCTTTTACTGTTATCAATTGCCATGATAATGTTTGTGTGAGAGATAATTATAGTTACGAGTAAATCAGCATAAAACAGTTTTACGCTGGTAATGAACTAAAGTGAAATAAAAGTAAAACATTTTAATTATATTTTCTATTACAAAATTAAATTGGAATGTCTTTTCGGTTTCGGTATTAATTATTTGATGTGAAATTAGGAATTGATGCTTATTGACAGACGAACTTATTTTATTTTACTTAGAATGTTGATTTTACAAACAGATGTGCATAAAGGGAAATAAAAGCTAAATACCTAATGTACCTATACCTTCCTAGTCTGTACTATTCTCAAAATGATTTAGGGTCGGTGATCTTTACAGTCTTTAGCGAGCTAAATTCGAAGGTTAAACTAGTTGACAGTATATTTGAGGGCACTGACTTCCCAATAACGTTTGCCATAGATGTTCATGATAAATGGGACCGACGGCTAAACGTGCTCTCCGAGACATAGGCGTGAAACACCGCCAAACTTCCGTACTCCGGACAACTGTCCGGAGTACGGAAGTTTGGCGTATTCAAAATTCATTGGAAGAAAAACTCAATAACGCTTTCGAGCCGACGCGGGCATCCAACCGGGTTTCATAAGTCATACGCATGTCTCACTTATTTAGAGAATTGAGTTACATAGTTCAAATTACAGAGGTAAACATCGAATAAATCGTAGAAGTCAAATGTAATTTAACCAAGTTCAAAAATAACTTAACAGGTCGTCAACACACTTGTGACCCCTTTTGTGTTTCGGGTGTATGTACACCCGAAACACAACGGCGTCACAAGTGTGTTGACGGCGGCGGTGATCGCTTACCATCAGGCGATACTATTCAATAATAATAAAAAAAACGAATATAACAATTATATTCTGAGTTACCCAGGTCCCACTTAACCAGATTTCCCTGTACATTCTTTTTGTATAAATAGATTATGTTAAGTTTGATGTGCATGGTAATGGACATGCGAATAGTCTTTGGATATATTTACATTGTTTGTATGACAAAAACATAAACATTACACGATTACTAAGAACATTATATACCTACTCGTACGTATAGAAAGCAAGGTATGTGTAGATTGTTCATGCATGTGAGTATTCAGGCGCGTAAGGTAAAAGAACACAATTACATAAGAATCACACAATTTATTCTCTCCATATTGCCAATTTCGGAAATACAATTACTTTTAATGTACAAAAATTCTAAACGTAAGACGATCTATAGAACACTGCAAATAATGCAAAATAAATAATGACAATCACAACTGCGTTTGGTAGTTTAACATTATTTTATTACATTTAATACTTGTAGGAAAACTTAGACACTAAACAGATGTAAGAGACTCGTTTTTCTTCGTATATGTCAAAGAAGTCAATAAAACATTTAAAAAGGAAAACCATCTTAAAGAACTCTGTGTTCTGAGAGTTACTTCGGAGTGAACATGGTTCACTCGTATTAGGTTTTATTCAAATTCGAATTCATTTATTTTTTCCTTCTATTTTTTTATAATTTACTACTAAATACTATATATTACCAAGACTTTGCTGTCCGTCTGTCACCAGGCTGTATCTCAATAACCGTGATTGTTAGACAGTTGACATTTTCAGAGATGATGTATTTCTATTGCCACTATAACAACAAATAAGACTTCCACATAACAAATGTATTTCATTTGCTGGGTTTTGCTCGACATTGATAACGGCAACATGAAGACGCTTGAAATATTCATATTCTGTGAATGTTTTAATTCAGTTTACTTTAAAAATAAAAATTAAATAAAAAAATAGGTATATAAGGGCTCCTATACAAATTTGGCTCGTTTTTGTCAGTTAGTTAGATATTGGTACGGAACCCTTAGTGCGCGAGTCCGACTCGCATTTGGCCGAATTTTTATGCTCGTTTGGTTAGATATTTAGAAAATTTAGAAAGTCCCGTCAAAATCGGTCACGCAGTTCCAGAGATTGGTCAGAACAAACAGACAGAGAGAAAAAACAAAAAAATATGTTTTGGTATGTACCATGTATAGGTACGTACATATGCATTTAATAAAAAGCTGTTTTTTTTAATATTACAAACAGTCACTCCAATTTTATTTATTTGTATAGATGTATAAATTAACTGAATGGCCATCATTCGATTCGATTTCTTAGAAAAATTAAAATATCAATTATTATACATTGAGATCTGTATGTTACAGTGGGAATATTAAAAATTGAAAATTATTTTTATCCTGGCAAATGTCACAAACATTGCAATCAATATTTTCATATTGGAGCCATACGCATGCGCTACCGAAAAATACAGGTAAATTCAGATCAAAGAGTCTCCCAGTGGCGTTCTATTTGGGTTGAATTTTAAATTGCTAAAAACAGAATTAAAAAGAAAGTTACATAAATACTGACAATAATAATATGTTCCGCTACATAGAAGTGCTGCGGTTGGTGGAAGAACAACGCAAACTTCAAAAACGTCTGAAGTGGCTGATGCAAAAAACGAAGATAGTAGAACGATATGCCAGAAGAGACAGCGCAGAATTTAATGGAATACCCGACGAGGAGAACGAAAACCTCAAGAGTATCATCATACGCGTGAGTGCTTTCATAGGTTGTTCGATCAAAGAGGAGGACATAATATTTGCCAAGCGCCTTGGCTACAGCTGCCCTCGCCCCATCATCGTCAAATTCACAAATAGATTTATCCGTGATCGACTGGTATTGACATCCCTCAATTATGACCTGGGACATCTTCGTCAGACCTTGAATGCTACTCAGGTGGGATTCGCTAATAAAGACCTTCCCGTGCTTATATCATCACACCCTTCCGCTTTGAATAAAATTCACCGCAAGAAGGCTAGGGACGCTGAGCTCAGGAACAGGAGAATAAGCAGGACTGTAACCATCGGCATCCAGCCTCCTCGCTGGTCATTTCGACCAATGGTCTACCGTGTAAAAAGTCTTCGCGCTCTGGCTGTACTCGCAATGAATAAACACAACATCAGGCTGTAAATGAACACGTGATTTGTTTTAATCAAGAATATTCAAAATGATTGTAAATCGATGTCATAGTTATTTCAGTGGATTTAATCTAATGTAAACGGAATTTCTTTTTAACAAAATAATGTTGTCTATTAACCTATCTTTTAAAAAAATACAATTAATAAGAACTAAATATTCGGTTATGTAGATAATAATTAAACAATCGATGTTATAGTCTGTAGATTTTAGATAATGTGAAACACACTTCTTTTTAACAATTACACGTGTATTTATTTATGTAATCGATAAAATCGATGTATAGTGATTTCAGTTGAATTAATATATTATAAATAGGTTAATTCAACTGAAATCACAAATTTTTACATAAAAATATGTATTCTTCTGCATTAATTTATAAGCTCATTAAGAATTGATGTTGTGGTCATTTCAGTAAATATAAACTATGATAACTGTTTTATTCGAACATAAAAACATTTGTAATATTCAATGGATCTATACAAAAAAGGATTATTCAAAATCGATGTCATACTTTCATGTTATAATTATTTTAGTAGATCTAAGTTAAAGTAAACCGTGGGTACCTACTTACTATACTATCCTACTATATTTAAAGGAAATTAACTCTAATTGCATATCTATACAAATAAAGAAAGGTCTCTTTTTAATGTCATACAGTCTTTTATTAAATATTTATTTAATCTCCAAATGTTTCGTCAAGTCTTCAGAAAGGAGTACGATTTCTGCTGAGCTGCTGTTCTAAGGAGTAACTTGGCCTAATTTAAAACTAATGTCGATAATTACAGATGTACAGGCAGCACAGGACCAGTTGTGAAGGAACTTAGGGGAGGCCTATATCCAGTAGTGGACGTCTTTTTGCTGAAATGATGATGGTAATGATAGATAATTCTTAATACTTAGGGTAAGGTGCATGTGTTGAAAGCAATAGACACGTGTAATAATAATAGGCAATATTCCATTTACTGAAAGTTAAAACCTTGGAATCTAGGTATATACACAACTTTTTCGGATACGTACCGTCCTGGACCCTCCAAATTAATGAAGTCGAAAATTATTTGCTGCAGTGGAGATCACTTTCGTAACATTCTTCCTACCAACACGAAAATCGCCATAGCACAATCCCTTCTCTCGTTTATCTTTGACTACCTAGATCTTATCGAAGAATAATTGAACAAAGTTAAGCAACTCTAAAATGTCTGGATAAGGTTCCTATTTAGTTTATATAAATATGATTACATAGTTATGCTCAAATAGTTACCGATACACCTTCGCAGGAATTGTTCACATCCTTCACAATACACCTTGCCTAAACAACTCGCAATTTAAAAATTTGAATCTAAGTCAGGATGTCGTTTTACATTTAAAAAGAAAGTAGATGATCACCTTCTTAACAAAATGGCAGAATTATATAACCGATAGTACACATTAAATTGTAGTGGTCATATAATAGTGTAAATTAAATTTAGTAAATTTAATGAAAATATGTGTAAGTGTATATGTTACCGGCAATCTGTATCATTCAGGTATTCTATACAATACCTAGGCAATGTATACAATACCTGAGGAATCGAGGCAATGGAGAATAATATAACGAATATTTTTGTCCATTAGATACTTTGCTTAGCTATTCTTTACCATTGCAAGGGATTGTATAGAATACCTACTGATCCACCGGCAATGTGTAAAAATAATATGTAGATTTTGGTCTGTATTTATTAATTTTATGTAACTATTAACATACCTATGAAATGACGAGCAAAGGAAACATTTTGTGCTTGCTTAAAAATTCACTTTACGAATTCAGTTTGCTCCAAAGCTGGTCGACGCTGCCATTGCCCTCGGGCGACTTTTGCCCAATTTGGGTGGAGCCAGCGACGCGACAAGACGGCTCTACACGGTGGTTGTTCGGTCGATGCCGCTGTACACCGGGGTATGGATGGCGGCTCCGACCGCCCATAATTCTTGCCCACGCCTCTGCGTCCCCCGAGAGATTGGCGGTCATAACCATACGCGGTTACCGCATCGTGTCGACAGAGGTGGTGTACGCCTTAGTCGAGACTAGGGATGTAGCGGATGCCGATTTTTACACATCCGCGGATGCGGATGCAGATGCGGATTTTTAAAGGCTCACATCCGCGGATGCAGATGCGGATGCGGATGTTGAAAATCCTATAAATACAGTTTATGAATATCGATTATTAAGAAATAATATTAACTACTAGCTGACCGACGCAACCTCGTTTGCGTCTTTTATTGCCCGTAGCGAAAAATTTTCCCCCGTATAGTGTGTCGCGGACTTTTTTGTTGATATTTATAAGATCTACGATTGATTAGAACATTTTATGGTTCTATCTTTTATAGTATAGGCAGCGTACGCAAAATAAGTAACTTTTCTGGTTGATTTTTTACACCTTGTGTCCGAAAAACCCAAATATCTTACGGAACCCTATTTTTTGCCAAAACAAAATATAGCCTATGTTACTCGTGGATAATGCAGCTTTTGAATGGTGAAAGAATTTTTAAAATCGGTCCAGTACTTTTTGAGTTTATTCGTTACATACAAAAATACAAATCTTTCCTCTTTATAATATTAGTGTAGATTAGTGTAGATAATTTCTTATTTTTTTAATTATGGAACAAATGTTCGTATTGGTAAATGAAGTTAAAAATAAGAGCATTATATTTAATAAAAAGTAATATTGCCGCCTTTTCTGATTCAAGGCGGTTACGGAGAGGAACATCAATTAAGCCCACGCTACTAAACAGTTGTTCGCTAGGAACACTGTGCTTAAAAATCTTCGCGCGGAATCAGTATTTTTTATTCTTTTAGACCCTTCGGCATTGGCATTAGGAGAATTAAAAAAATATTTTCAGTATTTATCATACTCAAAATGTTTGGTATTTAATTGGTCATTAACACGTGCGAACGGCACGCGCCATTCGCTGGCCCCGCCCAATTTCTTTCTTGTCGCAACTTGTATTACATTCGCATCCGCAAAAAAATCCGCATTGATTATTGCTGATGCAGATGCGGATGCAGATGTTCAAATCCATGCGGAAGCTCCGCATTTGCGGATGCGGATGCGAATATTCGCAACATCCCTAGTCGAGACTACCCCGTGGGATTTACAGCCGGAGTGCTCACCGAAGTTTATCGTCGAGCGGCTGACTTTCAGGCGGAGAACGGCTTTCGGCCTCCGCCGGAAGCCGTACGCGAGTGGCGTGAAGCCGCTCGTATAGCCACGATGGCTGATCGTCCCGGCTGTAGACACGATGTGTTGGCTTTGCCGTCATGTAGGCTCTACAGCCAGTCATTCGCGAGTGGGCAGGGCGGCAGCACAGGACCTTTTCTTTCCGACTGACGCAAGTCCTTTCCGGGCATGGTTGTTCCTGGCAGTACTTGCACTCGGTCGCTGAAACGTCAGTCATACAAAATGTTGCACGAGCGAAACATTGGTGCTAACTCTATTCTTGACATCACTGAACTAAAATTTATTATTGGATTTTATAGGTTTTAATTTCATATATTTACAGACCATTTTTTGATATCACGAATCTTAGATGTTTAGTTCGGTACCAAATAAAAGTTATCAGAACACGCTTGTTTATTGGTTAAAATATTAAATTTACTTTGGCTTAAAATTTGTCAAATTACTAAATCCATAATTTTTCTTTTGCTATTCTTGTGTTTAAAACACATAACGCGTAACGTAAAAATTATATGTTTTACTAAACTTAGACGTCGTTTAATTATTATTATATAAATTACTTATTACGACTATTTTCGTTATGCCAAAGTAAATTTTACTTTGTATATTATTTAATTTTTTTATTGTATTTTAATAATTGTCTCAGTTACGGTTAGCACATACAAAATCTGAAACCTCAATGTCGAAATATATAAAATGCAATTTACACATTGTCAGAAATTAACATGGTCATATTTCTGACATTTTGCATATCCAATGTTTTACTAACTGAAGTTCTGTGGGTCTAGACTGAGAGCCCTAGTTATTTCATCATACAATAATTATTTCTATAAATAATCGCTAACACCCTTAATGGTCCTTAGTACACACACTCTTCGCACATGGTTCATTTCTAGTGGAATAAATGACAATATCAAGTCTATATTAGTTAGTAATAAAATATATTACACAAGTACCCATGTTATAATAGCTAATTAAAAGACAGTTATCAAAATAACCAAAACAACATAAGATGTTGAATATTTAGACATATAGGAACCAATTAAATTTTACTGGAATTCATAAAGAAATAATCAATTTAAAAAAAATATTTATTACATTATTTCTTATTTATTACAGATACAAATAATTTTAAAATACAGAACTAATAAAGAAATAATATACCATTTTATGGTACAGATCAATTTTAATCACATTTTATGCTTGTGGGGCAACAGCTACATCTTAGGGCACGGAGTCTTTCGCAGGTATTTCTTGCCAGAAGGTAGAGAGATCTCTTTAACACCCTGAGGAAACACTGTCGCAATTTGATCTTGAGGTACAGTGGGTAGAACCATACACTCGTCTCCTACCTAAAAATTAAATAAAAACAAATGTTATTGATAAGTACTAGTAATTGAAATGAATAAATCTCATAACATAAAAACATATTTATACTGCACTTATCAAAAAAAATTTGCACCACTTAAAATGCAATTATTATTTTATGTTATCTATATCTATATAATAATCTAAAAATTAATATAAACAAAACAAAATTAATGCAATTCCAAACGTACAGAAAACAACCAAAACTTTTGAACATTAAACACAATAGTGCAAATATTGAACAAGTAGCAAGCACTACATTTCTCGACAAAGTTGGATCAAAACAGTGATTGGAAAAGTCATGTCGAATATGTCTGTGACAAACTCGACAGATTTGTTTATGCATTAAAACGATTACGAGTTACAGTATCAACCGAAGCTGCATTGTATGCATACCACGGATACGTTTCGTCCGTACTCTCATATGGTCTTTTGTTGTGGGGCAATTCGATTACCGTCATTAAAGCATTTAAGGTTCAAAAAAAATGTGTGAGCAATTTGTGGAGCTGGGTATAGAGATAGCTGTAAGCCCCTATTTAAAATGTGCAACATCTTGCCACTACCGTCCATGTACATCAGGGAATTGTGCCTATTTGTGCGACAACACCCAGAGTGCTTTGCCAAACATGAAGAAATTTCAAAACGAACTGTAGTATTTAGAGATAAGTTTAAGCTGTACTTCCCCAAATGTAAGCTCGAAATGTTTAAGAGGAACTCTTATGTAAATGCCATAAAAGTGTATAATAAATTACCAAATGATTTTAAAGAGCTTCCTCCAAACAAATTTAGTTCAAAGTTAACACAGTGGTTGAAAGATAGATGTTTTTACGAATTAAACGAATTTATGTCGTATCGCGAGGACTGAAAGTAGTTATCGTTTTATATTTTAATTAGATTATTTATTTTATTTTTTTTGCATATTTGTTAATTTTGAATTTTTTTTTTTTTTTGTTCATTGACATTGACATCTGTGGACATTGTGTGATTATTATTAGCTAGACATTTTTGATTTTTATTTATTTGACTGTACTTTTAATTTTTGACATACATTGATATTTTTGACATTGCATGTGAGTTCAGTTCATTCATATACTTTTAATTTTTAATTCAATCAATGTCATTACAAATATTTGCATACCATGGATGTACTGGTAGAATGTATATGGGACATGTATAAATTTAAGACCGTACTGTGTATACCTACATTCTGGCAAATAAATGATTATTATTATTATTATGTTTTAAAAGTCACTAAACTACTGTAATTTTGTAATGTAAGTTTGCTGTAATACACAACCCTTATGTTCCATGATTTAACAAAAATATGTGTAACGTACGAGAGTGCTGAAAGCAATTGTTGTGTAGCGCAAAGCCAATGCGGACAACATATGGAGTTAATCGAGTATATACTAGATATTTTTACACATGTGGACATGACAATTCAAAATTTGTGATCAAACAAACCTTGTGACCTTGATCATTCTCTGGTATTTGTATACTATATTATTTTCCTGTTCTCTTTGCACATACAAAAAACAACTATAATTTAATTTGCACAGCTGTAAACGAGAGAGAGAGAGAGAGAAGGCTCTCTCATCCTCTCGACATGCTTACACCCGATAAACTTGTTGATCTCTAACATACTGATCACTGGAATTATCTTTATTTACTTGTTGGTGAATAAAACACCCTTTAAATGAGATATAGACAGCTTTCCGTTTCTTATATTACGAAAAGAAATTTGAATTGTTCACTTTGAAGTATCTATCTGTAAAGACTTAACTTTCCCTACGATTAATAAATCAATTTGAATTTAGTAAAGATATAAACCGAGATGTCATGTTGCTCTTGTGGAAATTATTTATATTTCCACAAGCAAAACCTATGTTGTCAGAGGAATATCTCAAAAGTATCGCTTACTTGCCAATCCACAGGTGTCGCAATTTTAGCTTTATCTGTGATCTGCAAGGAATCCAAAACACGTAGAATCTCACTGAAACAAAAAACATATTTTATCAATGTATGTAAAAATAATGGAGATTTGTTTAGAGAACATTAAAAGGCCAATTCTCAAGTATATCATAAATGGTGTAAGATCGAAATTTTCAGAATCAACTTCTAAAACACTGTTTCGAAATTAACTATGTAGTATATGTATTTGTATTACAAAAGGTGAATATTTAACTGGTAACAAACAATCATATTATTATAGCCACATGTGTCTTTACAGCCTTGTTTGTGTAGGTGTTCAAATTTTGAATAAGTGAGTTTTTCGCTGCGGGAGGTTCAGGAGATGCTGCACAGCCTAAATAAATCTTCCCAATGAATTGGTCTCCGGATGAACCTGAGCAAGACGAAGGTCATGTATAATGATCTCGTTACTCCGGGACAAGTAGACGTTGATGGCACGCCTCTCGAAGTTGTCAAGGAATACATCTATCTCGGGCAACTAATGCAGTTGGGTAGATACAACTTTGAGAAGGAAGCCGATAGGAGGATCCAGTTGGGATGGGCGGCGTTCAGGAAGCTGAACCATATATTTTCGTCGGATATACCACAGAGCCTGAAGACAAAAGTCTTCAACCAGTGCGTCTTCCCTGTAATGACGTACGGTGCCGAGACGTGGACATTAACCGTAGGATTATTCCAGAAGCTCAAAGTCGCTCAGCGCGCCATGGAAAGAGCTATGCTAGGAGTATCTCTGAAGGACAAAATTCGTAACGAAGTAATCCGTCAGAGAACCAAAGTGACCGACATAGCTCTGAAAGTTGGTAGGATGAAGTGGCAATGGGCTGGTCACATATGTCGCAGAACCGACATCCGCTGGAGTAAGCGTGTCGTAGAATGGAGACCGCGTCTTGGCAAACGTAGTGTGGGACGCCCTCTGGCCAGATGGCGGGACGACTTGCGTAGGGGGGCTGGCAGCGACTGGATGCAAAAAGCAACAGACCGGGCTCTGTGGTGTTCCTTGGGAGAGGCTTATGTCCAGCAGTGGACTGTAACGGGCTGATGATGATGATGATGATGATGATGAGTTTTTCAATTAGTTAACATTCCTATGAGTAAAAGGAAGTTACGGGTTACAACAAGTAAATGCAACCTAATACTGTTTACACACTATTATATAATGTAACATAGATTTATGTATTGCGAGCATAAAGTATTCACAATCACATTTGTGCACTCAATAGAATCTGAATAAATGTAATTTACTGATTTACTTTGTAAATTTACTATGGAGCAATGATTAGTTTACCCAGGGATTCAAGCTAACGCTGAACACATTGTACTTTCTATGCATATACTACAAGGCTACATAGCCTTGATCTTGATGTTTAAAATATTCAGCTAAGAGTAAACAATGTTATTTACTACTAAAGTGTCCTACTAAAAAAAATATGTATGTAGATTGGTTGCCGTCTTTAAAATATTATTTTGGATTAAGGTAATGCAGAAGATTTATTTAATTAAAAATACTCACTTGAAATTTCGACCTGTAGTTGCTGGATATAACAATTGCAGTCTGAATTTCTTAAGGGGATCTATGATGAACACAGCACGTGCTGATAGTGGCATGCCTTTGTTGTCAAGCTCATCTTTATCTACCATACCTAACTTCATTGCTAACTGTCTGTCCTTGTCTTCTATAATGGGGTATGGAAATTTCTCATCTTCACAGAGACCTGTAAGTATATTTTAATATAAGATTAACCAAAATGTATATATATATTTAAGATGATGGTAGATAGATAATTACATGGGGTACCTACTAGTCATGAGTATGTTGTCTTTTTTGATAGTATGCTACCTAAGTAGGAAGTTTAATTTACCAGACTCCGTAAGCAAGGGTTAACAGTTCTTTAGACATCAGATAAGCACAAACTATTCCATGTAGAGCAATAACCATAGCACTGTACATATCCTAACTTATAATTGCAATTAGCTGTGCAATGCAAATGAATGAGAGTCAAAAACAGAAAGTAAGAGAGAGAGAGAAAGTGGTGAATAAATAAATCCTTAAACACAGTTCCACATGGTATTTACGCTACATTGACGATTACTGAAATCTTTATATTTTATTAGACCTTGCATTGTTTCCTTCAAAATAAATAAACTTATCGTGTTTAAAAATGTTAGGCACATGGTTTTTTGGAGAGTTCAATTAGTCATCTTACTTATATTTAATTTGTGTTTTTGACATTTTTTTCTTTTTTCTTTTACTCATTTGATTAACAATAAGCTCTACATGTATGCCTGGTACATGGTGTAAGGAAGGCCTGATACCATGAGCTCAAATAAAGGATTTGACAGTTTGAATGCTATAATTAATTAAAATAAATAGCAAAAGATAGGTGTAGGATTTTAAAAGCAATGAGACGGTTATAAAATAGTTAAGCAATCATGATAAGGGCATTACCTGAATAATACTGGATATCTTTGCACCACTCTTCATGAGAAGCAATAGAGTCACATGAGAGTCCTATCACTTTTGTATTGCGTTTGGTAAATTCCGGTTGTAGAGTTAACACTCTAGCTAATTCTGTAGTGCAGACAGGGGTGAAGTCTGATGGATGAGAAAAAAGGATGCCCCATCTGAAAATGAATAGTTCTGTATACTAACACATCTTTAGCTTTATTTACAAACAGCCTTTAATTACACTCCACTCTTGGACAAAGGTCCCACAGAGCAGGTTTTGACCTGTTTCACCATGTGGTCAAGAAATGTTGGTACAAGATTTGTTTTAAGTTTTACTTCCCTTTGTAGTAACTATATATCTGCGTAGTTTGCTACCACAGTTGGTAAAGCTAAGGTACAAACACACATCTAAAGCTAGTAATACTGAAACAGGGATAATAGTTCCCTTAACAACTTTACAAGTCCTTATTTTAGAAAATACAATACAGGAGAGGAATAACTTACGAGTCACCAAGCCATGTGTGAAAATCTATTTCTCCTTCTGTCGTGTTAGCGGTGAAATTGGGAAAAGTATCACCCAAGTACAACATTTTTAGGTTACGTTTTGTTTACTCGACAATTTATATTGATACGCGATAGAAATAGTATACGTTATAAATTTATAATAGTCTTCAGCCCTCCAAAATTAAGAACAAAATGCACTGGGTGACTAAAAAGACAAATTTTGTTAATAGAAAGCAGTCACTTGAATTTAAATACTTTATTCTTTCCCGCCGGTATTTAATAGAACCAATATTTACTGCCAGCATGCACTATTCCGGTACACTACAAATGCGAATGATACTTTTTTTGAAATTGTCTATGCATTTTATATATCACAGAGTAGAGGTGAACCATCATACTGAATTACGGATTTGCTCACTAAATACTACAATGGTAACACTGAATAACCAATCTACGCACGCAAAACAGCATTTATAGAGCGCTACTCGATTTTATGGGTACGAAAAATTTAAGAAGTCAAACATATTTCATAAAATTTTGAAAAACTGAACACTTAGCGAGTATTCATTTCACAATAAAAATTAGAACCTGACCTGATTTGTCTCTAGAGATAACGTCGGCCGGAATTTGGTCCGAGGATACAGACTACTGTAACCATTTAAATAATAACGTAATACGTTTACATTTAAATAATAACGTATACGATACGTAATTAACTAAATGGTAATGAAATAAAACGTAATTTAATGTATGTAGACTGTTGGCTACTTACAATTTTATTTTGGTATCGTTTCCTGAAAACCAACTGTGCACAACGCTTGAATCATACTAGATAGTGTACCAAAGAATTTACCACCAAATCATAGCAAATTGGTAACACAGTATAGAGCTTAAGTCTTAGTTTAGCGTAAATTCAAGAAATTTTAAAAACTTGTTAGAACTTTTTTGTTCTTAGTTGATTTCTCTTGGGAGCTTCGATAGAAATTTAAAGGGTAATCAAATGTTTTATGATTTTTTTTTTTTCTGATCTTAATATAGGTGGGTGACTAAAGTGTAACCAGTACCTACATAACTGTAATAGGTATATGACAAACGAATTTAAGTTAAGAAAAATAAAGTAAACAGGCAAAAATCTTACCTGTAAAATCCTCACACAGCTACACATGGGTGACCCGGAGCTCCGTATGGGTCCCAGACGGCTGCAAAACGAGAGCGCTTTAGCGAACTTGAACTTGAATAAACGTGTAATATTTTCTTTAAAAAATGCAATAAATAGTAAATTGTTGTAGATAGCAATGCACATCACCAGTGATTCCCCAACCCTAGTGAAAAGCGACAGTCTATCCTGTTATCTTGTGCGAGTGTCGGTACGATGGGCATATTTGTAAGAAATGAACTTTTCGCTATTCTTGCCAATTTTCCTTAGTGTGACCCTCAACCCATATCATAAATGATGTACTGTGTGCGTACTATTATAATAATAGATATTTCGAATTATATTATATTATAATAATTAAATTAAATAAATAATAAATAAATTAATTAAATAAAAATTAAATTATAATTAATTATAAAATTTAGAACACCTAACACACCACGCCGTCTAGTCCCAAATTACGCAGATATTGTGTTGTTGTTACTAGAAAACTAATATAAATACAAGCATTTTTTTTTCATAGAAAACAACAAAACTCAGAAACAAATTTTTGTTGATCACACAAAAAAACGTGGTCAAACCTGGGACCAATCACAACAGTGCATACGTTACCATTGCATCACCGAGGCAGTGAAACTATGAATGTTCGGTGGCGTAAACTCTAAAAACATGCCATGCTTACACATTTGTTTAATAAATTTTAATCTGATTTTACTATTCTTATAAATTTAAAATATTAGTTCTCATTATTTCAGGTGACAGTTTAGTCACTTGGTATTAGTTTTGCAATCAATTTATCACAGCTTCTTTACTACACTAAATTATAACTAGTTTCATTAAATGTGATGTAGGCACAAGAAAGTGAAAGAATAATAACGATATCATCGCGCGTCTCACTTAGGCCATCTAATCGCAAACTAGGCAATGTCTGTACTATGGTTATTAGACTGCAAAGAAATGCAAATGCTTATTGTTAAAATAATTAGGCCCGATGTATATTATATAAATCAACACTTATAATATTACTTATTATGTTTAAATTACATCCAGATACAGGAAAAATGAACGTGTTCGTTACAACAACTATTTCTCCAGAGTGGGAATAGAACCTATGACTTTCCCCTTAGCCTTTAGGATCGCTAACCACTGATTCAAAAACCTGTCAGCTTGGTTCTGCATTGCATCTTTTATAATGAAAATGTGTTTGATCTCAAGTTTGAAACTAAAAGTATGATTAAGGAAAGCACTTAACTGATAGATCTTCATTGTAAACTGTAGCAGTAATCGTAATATACAGGTTATTTGTAATGGTTTAGAATTTTTGCAACAATAGTGATGGTGAAGTTAGAAAGGTGGATGTAGTGCCTTCTAATCTGCTTGCTCCCCAGGTAGCTTAGTCATCGCGTCGTAATTTTTTTTCTTGAGAATTATTTGTACAGCTTATGGTTGATCCCATTCTTGCAGATTGTTCGGTGGTGGTTGCCAACAATTGCTTAGTTTTCAACAACTGTAAATTTTCACATGAAATAGCACCTATTTTCTTTTTTTAAATATTAAAACCACAATAACATTTTATAAAACACAATAATTTATATAGAGCACATTAGTACGAAAGAAGTGGGTAATCATAAAAAAAGTTACCTACAACAGACCTAATAAGTACCTTCAAAATTAAGAAAAATCGATGTGCTGAAGATTAGTTCTCAATAGTCTGTGGTTCTCAAATATAAGTTAACGCAATCACAATAGATCTGTTATTAATTGATTCTCATATTGTTACAAATTAAATAAGAGCTCCATTCATTTATTATTCTATGGACAATGAAAAATAAATAAATATAGATTTATTACAATAATTATATATTTAATTCCAATATAATTACTACTGCCAGACCAAGGTTAAATCACTCCAAATATTTTTTTAGTTATTAAAGTGTAATAATATGTATTACATCAGTAGATATTATTTATTTATTTCATTTTATGCGTTATGGTCAACGCTTCCCCGTCGTCTTTCTTTTGTAATATTGTATTTAAAATATTAAATAAATCATCCATAAAATCTTATATTTTATTATGGTTGCTTCTGCCAAGACCTCAAAAGAAATATTAACTAAAGTCAAATTTAATTCAAATCGATTTTGACTCGAATCGATTATTTTAGTGCATCTCTATTCCTTCAATCAATGGCGTCACCGTCAATGACCCAGCCCGCTAAGTACAGTTTTGTAATTTTCAACATATTTACAACGTGTTACAATTAAAATTCGTAATTGAAATTGGTGAAATCTTTAAAAGGTAAGTGAAATGTATGATATATGTTGTAATTAGTCTTTATTTAATCGATAATATTAGTTACTTGTGATCGAATCCTACACAAAATGGACGTCAAAGCTATTGTGACGTGATTATGTAAAAAATACTTATCAATACTGTTTGTTAATGTAATAGTTGTTTCGGCACGTAGGCCATAAACTTCAGTAGCGTATGAGATCGGTAAAAATTTGCAAAGCCACTTAAAAATTACATGTTGTGTGTATATTTATGTCGATCAAGTCACGGCGGAAATGTACAGGAAGACATGTCTGTGAGTAGCAACACATAGACACTATCAGACTGTCGATTCATCTAGAGAAATACCTTTGTTATTTCCTTCAGTGATAAACGTAATTACCATACTTTATTTATTACATGACCCTCTTCTGGGTCAATGCCCATTGTATTTAATTTAGATTGGTTCTGCTGTTACCTATATTTACTTTGCTTTGCGTCTTCACCTATTTTTTTATTACGCCCACACACACAAGTCGCATATTACAAGTCTTGTGTGTAGCTTTGTGGAAAAGGTAAATATTTGATTGTCATGGTTTTTTTTTTTTTTTATATCATTATGTTCATATGGAATGTGACAGTAATAAATTGTATTATCATTACAACAATCTAGGTTTTTGACATACCACTAGGTGGTGTTCAATATTCACTGCTTAAACTTATTGTGATCATTTGAGTGAGAACAATAGACACATGTTGTTAATAATACAGTGGACATGCAGATACAAATAAGCAGCAAGTGGCTCAAGCGAATGTGTATTGTTTTGCATACAAATGTTACAACTGCGAATTGAATGACATTAACTGGTTATATATCTGGGGATAGATAGGGATTCTTTCAAATAATTATATATTTTCAGACCAAATAAGTAGATTCCATTGTTTTCGCATGGCATTTTTGCAAGAGTTAGTGTTGCTATAGAGAGTTATAAGTCCCTTAAAGAGGATCATAAACTAACCATATATATAAAAATAGATTGCTCTAAACAAATTTAGCTCTTGGATAGGGAAACCTATGAACTTTATCCCTGTACACAAATTATTTCTACACTAAACGAGTTCAAGATTTTTACACAGAGGTCATTATAATAGGTTTAATTGTCAGATATGACATATTCTACAAACCCATAATAGCTGCTATGAACGTGTAATAGCTGATTGAATACTAAAATTTTTATTTGAACCAAAAATCCTTAATGGTTTATGAATCTATGACTACTTTTTACAAAACATACCAAATGGTAGTTAACTACTCAATTTAATTTGAAATTTGTATGTGTTGTTTACATGATGTAGTGTATAGTACGTTATAAATCACAAAATTAATGAACATTTACAGATGTACCAAATCCTATTACTAAATATACCACTACTTAGTATGGATCTATAGTGATGTAGATGTTAAATTGTAAAAAGTATTACAACTCTGCCTAATGAGTTCCACTTAGTAAAATTTTATCTAGATAGGTTTGGACGTTGCTTCATATTCTAATGATAACAGCATTTGGAATGCATTGTTTTAAAGTATGAGTAATTCATTGTGTGTGTGCACACATGTGCTCATTGAGTAGCATAAAAATTAATGTTGATTGCTACGAAAGATTCAATTAAACTGTAAGAGTCTATATATAAGTTTTATGTATATTTTTCCATTCAATGTAAATACTGAGATGCTTGTATTTAAGAAGGGATGAGCGTTTCTCAGTTGGCAGTTACTCATAGGTATATTGGCAGAGTCGAAAAAATCAATTTTAGTAAGCCCTACAAGCAAGTAGAAATTCCGAAATGTATATTTTTTTCTCTATATTTTTATGAAGTACTTTCTTGTGCCTGTAATTCTGGCAATCTTCATTACTTTGGTCTGTAGCATGCACTCTGTGCAAATATAATAACAAAAAAAGGTGAATAATATGGTCATGATTCACTCTTGAATCTTTTCTCTAAGTTCACTAAAGTGTCACACTAGTAATAAAAATAGTGGAATTGTATCGTGAATGTAGTATACATATATGTGTGATACTTCTTGCTTAAATCAATTGATTAAAAGTTTTCTATGATACACATACAAATAAATAAGTTGGTAATAAATTTATTGTGTCAACAGATACAATCTAGTCATATTAATACAGTTGACATACATTATTACACCAAGTACATAACTTGTTTCGACTTCCATGTGAAACTGTTGTATAAAAAAAATTGTTTGTTTTAAATACTTATATTGTTAATATAAGTATAAACTGATAATTGTAGTTATTTTTATTTATCACTAGTTGTATGTTTTGTTGTGATGTTAATGACACATCATAGAAATAATGAAATGAAAGTGAAAAAATTGATGCTCATACAAACTTGCACCTTCCATATTGTTGTTTGAAAAAAAGTAACAACATTTTATAACTTTCAATAAATAGTATTTACTGTTGGTCTGAAAATGCTGTTGCCAAAAACTACAACTTTTTTTATAACCCCCATTGTTCCAGTGATATAGTTTCTTAAAAACCTTTTCTGTGCCGCTTAAAGAACATTTGTGCAAAGTTATAGTTTTTTAGGTCACAGTGGTTTTAGCTGTATGTTGATTGGTCAGTCATGAATTAGTCTCCCGCTTGCTTCTATGTGTAAAGTGTCCTTAAAGAAATAGATTTTTATATTTTTCTCTTTGCTGGTCTGGTTAAAAAGGTCACATGTACTGTATTTTGTGAATATGAATGCAAACAAGACATGTTTTTGAACCTTATGTTGAATGACTGTAAAGCAATTACTAACATGATTATGCTTTGCGCTAGAGCTTTGTTCCTCTTTCTTTTTTGAAAATACCATGTAAAACTATATATTATCTTAGTGTTTTAATAGAACAACAGTTGCGAATCGTTTATACTGTTGGATATTAAATTGTATAATGAACATTACGATATCTATTGTTTCAGGTTCATTTGTTGCTATGGTCACAGAATCGTTTTGATGCGAAAACAGCAAGTAAACATTCATAATAAACTGGTGGCAATTAAACATTAGACAAAATGCAGACGATAAAGTGTGTTGTTGTGGGAGATGGCGCGGTCGGAAAAACATGCCTGCTTATTAGTTACACCACTAACAAGTTCCCATCGGAATACGTGCCAACTGTGTTTGATAACTATGCAGTCACTGTCATGATAGGAGGGGAGCCATACACCTTGGGACTCTTTGATACAGCTGGTAAATATCTACATAGTAGAATTGATATATTCTTAATAGATATTTTTCACAGTTAAAGTTTGTGTGGAAAGAAGTGTAGAAAGCGAAAAATATCATGAATCATAAAATGAATCATTGTTGAATTTCAACCACTGGTGATCTCTAGTAATTTTCATAAACCTGATTATAACAAAAGAAAACACTGCATAAATATAATAAAAATAGTGAATTTCAAATAAATTACATTTGAAGGAATTTATCTTTTTGTTTACAAGATAATCAAAATGACCTTGAGAGATGAAACTAGACATATTTACGATTACCGATTTTTATCTTTACAATAAATAGATAATATCATTTAGTCAGAATCTTTGAGGAAATTGACTTTAACATTGCCTAAGTTGCCATCATGGTACAAAGAGCTGTCTTTTAAATTAAATAACTACTGTAATCGAAAGTAGCTGTAAGAATTCAATTTGCTTCCAGTATTACTGTTATAAATGAGATTGTTATAAAGTACCTTTATTGAATATTATAAATAGTTACACATTATCAACATGTCTTTAATTAAAACGGAATATTTTCAAGATAACGCATAACAATATAAATATGTCATTAATATGTTATTTGTGTTTAACAGGTCAGGAGGATTATGACAGGTTGCGGCCGCTCAGTTATCCACAGACGGATGTTTTCCTTGTATGCTTCAGTGTAGTAAGCCCCAGTTCATTTGAAAACGTAAAGGAAAAAGTAAGTTTAAACAAAATTGTTGGACATTAGCTGATTAATGATGACAGTCATTCTTGTCCATGTGTCGTCAATAGGGGCCGTTCAAGTATTACGTAAACAGATTTATTACAATTATTAACCCCTTCATCCCCCTTGTCAGCAAAAGTAAGCAAAGCTTTTACTCCCCCTCATTATTAGTTATATGCATTTTTCTTATAATGTATTCTGTTTTGAATATTAGCTCTTGAACAGCAATTCTAGAAATAACAATGTAGATTTAGGTTGTGTTATTTTTGTACATGTTGTACTGACATATTAATACGAGATTTTTTAAAACTTTCGAGAATTTTTTGGTATAACTTGAATTTGTCTATTTGAAACGATATTTGTAAATGAAACAATCACCTTTGGCGAAAGCGAATCAACTGCTTTGCTTTACATACAAGTGAATAGCGCGCGGTAATGCCCCTACTTCTAAGAGAGTACCTAAACGTATATATCAATTTGTGGGAATCCCTAAAAATGCGTTTCGTTTTCAAACATTGACAATATATGGGTTGCCATATGTGTAAAAAAGTAAATAACAGATCGCCAGCCCCCTATAGCGTTTAAGTAATACCTGAACGGCCCTATATTACACAAATTGACACTGAATAAGATGATACAAGTACATACAAAACAAGACCCTAATAACTGGCATTGAAATATATATATCAATGACAGTTATATAAGTAAAGAAACCTTAATTAAATATGTTTTCCCTTCAGTTAATATAAATTTGTCCTATTTTAGTAGTTGCTAATTACATGAATTACTCTGATATACTAATTCACATACAAGACAAGATATACACTATATTTATTGTACAAAAATTTCAGTGGGTGCCAGAAATTACTCATCATCAACAAAAAACGCCATTCCTCCTTGTGGGTACTCAGATAGATTTGCGAGATGATTCTGCGACATTGGAAAAGCTAGCAAAGATAAAGCAAAAACCTGTTTCACCAGAGCAGGGTGAGAAACTTGCGAAGGAACTCAAGGCTGTCAAATATGTAGAGTGCTCAGCCCTCACGCAGGTTTGTCTATTATTATTGTTTATCATTATCACTTGATGATTTTCAAATATATATCTGATGGAAAGCATTTTTATATGATAATAACCAAGTAACATAGAAATGGTTTTTTTTAGGAGACTGAAAGCTGAGTATCGGTCCTTAATTTAAAAAAAATTAAAACTTATTGTCATTTAATCATCTTAATAATGTATGTAGACAGTTTAATTCCTCCTAGAGTAGCATAACATTAATCCTTTTAATAAATGGACTTGATAATCAATGGTGCTTGTGTCTGGTCAACTTTGTATAAGTTTGTTTCTTAACAACTGTAACAAGCTTCAGCTTACAAACTAGGTTTTGGTTTTAACTTTTATGTAGTATGTGTCAAAGCCATAAAAAAATGCATTTAATGAATACTTTGCCTGTCTATACTTTACTAATATGATGCTGTGTCGACAAACTGAATAGTTAAATAAGTTTATCCCATTAAAAGTTATTTTGTATTCCTACTAAGTAGTGCATTAAATCTCTTTCATTATATTTCATAATCATATATTGTACTAGCTGACCTGGCAAATGTTGCCATAAAAAAAAAATAGATTTCAGTCAACCTTATCATTTAGGGATATGAGAAATAGATGCTGGCCGATTCACAGACCTACCCGATTTGCACACAAAATTTCATAAAAATGCGGTCCAGCCGTTTCAGAGGAGTTTGGTTCGTTAGTTCGCGACACGAGAATTTTATATATTAGATGACAATATATAATATGCACCATATTCACCAAACAAACCTCTAGGTAACGACATAAATCTGTGTGTTTACCCTCCTAATAGTGTGTATAAAAGTGTTTGAGCCAAAAACATCGTGTCTTTTTCAATAACATTGACAAAACGTCTTATGTTTCAGAATGTAATGATTGATAAAACAAACTATTAAAGAGTACTTTATTGATATTAAACACGATTGTGTTTCGATCGCTGTTTGAATAATTTATGGTGTTGCAGTGTAAACATAATTTTGTGATACATTACTCTGTTGACACATTAAAATAAATCAATACCATACATAATGTTTTATATAAATACATGCTAGTACCGAACAGACTCAGGATGTATCTCACGCTGGGGTGTGTTGTTGGTTTCACCTTTCATGTCCATTTTTTTTTCTTGATGTGCGGCAATCCCCTTTGCTACACAACAACAACCGCCGGATGCACAAAAAACCGCATGCCGTCTCAGGTACTAGTGGCTGGGGAACTAAGTAAATCTGACGTACCTCGAGCCATCCATCTTCCTGCGATTTAGTTGTCTGCGGAATATGTTCTTGGTCTTAGAGGACCGGGAGTATTCTAAATCTCTCCCAAGCAAACCTTGCTAGCAGATAGAGACGTCGGAGTACCATTCTCTCTCCAATGGCCGCAATCATGTTATTTACTCCCCCCACCTGTTCATTCTGCCAGCATATGGACCGTGTCCACGGTAAGGCCATCGCTGATTCAGGCGTTGGCTCCTTGCGGATGAGACCCAGGTATATCTGAATCTGTGTCAGCCCGTACGAGATGAGAATAGTTACGATTGCGGACATTGCACCAGGCACAGGATTTACTCGTATGTAATCAAAAACAGACTCATATGGTGCCTTGGTACTATAGTTAAGTTGGTTCTGGCTTATCTCGCCTCATTTTGTTAGGACAGGAGATAACTTTCGGATTTATGAGTATGATCCAGAAAGTAAGCGCGCCTTTGGCTTACATGGAGGTTTTAAACTGTAGCGATTAAAAAACTGAGATATTTGGATTTCCCGATTCTCTGATCATCCAATCAATCAAACTACTAGTGCATCTTCTAACAAGCCAGATTAGGCATCATATCAGATGCCTAAATGCCCAATTCACCTAATATATAACACAACTGTATTATTTATCCGTTAAAATATTACATTTTATCACACACAAAGGAGGAGATTCTCAATTCGACGGTTTTTTTCGAAGTAATGTTTGTTACCTCAGAACTTTCGACTATGTGGACCGATTTTGAGGATTCTTTTTTTATTTGAAAGCTGGCGCTTCCCGTGTAGTCCCATTTCAATTTGGACCAGAAGGTCTTGAAGACGTTTTTTTTGTTATTTTTTTAAATTTGTTATAAATCTTTACAGAAAGGATTGAAGAACGTGTTCGACGAGGCCATATTAGCAGCTTTGGAGCCGCCGGAGCCCGCCAGGAAAAAGAAATGCGTTCTTTTGTAATCTGTCGAGGGGCAGACGCCTCGCTAACCACCGCGCGACGTGAGCCGTATCCGTACTCGGCCACACAACGCAACATTTTAGTATTTTACCATATAATATTATTAATAACGAAACCGACCTTCCAACAAGTAATGAATTAATTATTTATAATGAATATTAAGTCATTGGTACCTATTATCATTGTGCATTATCTTTCATGACTACATGTTATTACTCTTCAGTAAATATGTCCATATTTCAAGTGATATTGGAACTTGTGTGGATTCTAAGTGCTGAAGCCAAATTTTTCACATTATTATTATTTATACAAAAGTTAACATTGAAAAATAAATTCCATTACTGCAATAACGTTATTTAAGATTTAAAAATGAAAATTTCAATTACAGTCTAAATTACTGATTTTGGTGGTAAGGCAGTATTGTTAGACATTGTATATCCCAAGCGAAGACGGCAATTGTAATACAATCTGTCTGAATTATAAAGGGATGAATAATACTTCGAAAGTAGAGGGGTTCGAGTTCGCGGGCAAGTGTATATGTATATTTATATATACATATATATATACATCTGTATATTATTTTATATAAAAGACCATTCACTTGTATGACTGATTTAAGAAAGAAATAACTTTGGTATTTGTATGGTTATTGTAATGATCGGGATAACGAATTTGCCTACGCTGTGTAAGCTTGAATCAATGAAGCAACTTCATGCACAATATTTGCTATGCACAGTGCGAACTATGTATTTTTATAAGTATTATTTGATAACATACTGACTTTTGTGAAAATCAACTTATTTTAATTTAATACTGCGCCTGTCCGTATGGGCAGCCGTCCATGTCTGTGTGTTAATATATTATTTCGATGTGTTCTTTATATTTTAAAATATAAGTTATGGATATATATTATTACAGGATTTTTACTAAAATCGACAATTAGCATAATATTTTAAATTTCATTCATTTTCTAATAGCTTTAAACTTGGTGGAAAATATATATATGCAGATTTATGTTTATAATTTAATATTTTCCTTGCAAATGATGTGCGGGTTTGTCTTCAAGATTATCTTTCAACAATAATACTAAATACAGTTTTTGACGTCGTTTAATTTCAATACAACAAGATTGATTAGTTTCGTTAAAATGTGCTTTTTACCTAATAAGAATGGACGCAAGACAAGAAGGCAAGCATCGTGGAATTATTTATGCTGTGGATCGGCATATACGTAAACTTTACATGACTACGACCTTTATACGGTCGTTTTCAAAAATCTATCTCTAGTTAAAATTTTAAAAATCTATTTTTTTTGCAATATGATTATTTCTGTACTTTCATTGATATGCAGGATATTTTTTCTTTTTTGCACAACTATTAGTTGTCAAAAAAGAACAATTACTCTTTTTAAGGTAAGGTGTTCAGTTACATATCTCTAGTTAAAACTAGAGACAGCTCATTGAAAATGGCCGTTTAAGTGTTACCATAACTATGATTGACCATTATTACAAATTCGTATGTTTATTTATTGGGATTAGTAACTTTGCTACCAATACATCACGTAAAATGCTAGCTTTAATTGACTTATTTATTAATTATTATCCATATTACATGAATGGAGTACGAATTTGAAGTCATTCAGAGAAGCTTTCGTTCTGTATCATATAACAATTATCGTTACATGATAAAAGAACGCATTTGATGGTGTGGTCAAAGTTTATATTGTCGAATTATAGTCTAGACACAGAACCGTTACATAATTGTGATAAGACTCGTCTCGCATTATACCTATGCCTATGCACATCATTTTGTCACACATCGCTAGCTAGGCCCAAATTAAGCAGAGCTTATACAATGGGCTTTAGAACACTCATAAACATACATAGATACATTTTTAAAATTTAACTGATATTTAATAAACTTTCATTCCAATTTCATGTAATATTTTTGCATTTATATAACATTATGATATATATGTCTAATTTCATAAAGATCGTCCGTTATCCAATGACTGATGATGAATTTGTTTACGTGTATACGTGTTTCTGAGCGTGACTTAGTCATCTTTTAAAGCTTTGTCACGTTTGTCTAACATCGATTGATGTTAGTAACATATAGGTACATCTCAATGACTTCCATTTTCAAGGATACATATAAAAAAATAAACACGGGTTGATCCCGTCCTTAATGGCTTCCTTAGTGACTGGCACATGACAGAGGACACACTTCAAAATAATAAATGAGAATATTTTATGGATCATTTTTATAGATAGTCAGTTTTTAGTAAACGATTTTAATACTCTATATATGCATGCAGATAATATTGTAATGGGTGCAAGTAACTATAACAAATTATAAAACATCATATAGACTTTGGGGGCTAAATGTATTATGCACGTATAGCAATTATACATGTACTCAAAATTATAACTACATTTTTGTATATAAAAGCTATTGTGTACTTTTTTACGCATTGGAAAAGGTAAAAAAAATTCAGAACTAATATTTATTTCCCGTTCTTTGTTATTCACAAGAGCGATGATTATTTTGTATGATTATGCATTAACAGTGCAGTTATGTTCTTTGTGTCAAGATGTAGTTAATAGGTGTATATGGAATAAATATATAATGAGATTGACATCATGTTTTATTTAAACATAATACAATCCTACTCCTAATATCGAAATTGCTTTCTCATAGTCTTATTTCCAAACTATGTTTCCTTTCACGCAAAAAATTCGGAACGGATTCTCATAAAACTTTGCAGTAATATAGCTCAGACATCGGAATAACGTAACAAGTTAAAATTTATAGACATTTTTTTTAAATTTGGTCATAATATAACGATAACTGTCAAGTAAGTCTGAAAAAAATCAGCCGTTCGAAAGCTATCTTGGCGCTACCCAAACCGTTGGAGTTACACAAACATAATTACTGTAATTGGATATTTTTTAGCAATGCAATTATCGAACTCTTATCAAATTGAAACATTTCGTCATTTAAGTATTGAATGTATATAAACTTTGTATTCTACACAAAGTAATTTGGACGAATTGTTAAAAAGTTATCAAGATTGAATTGAATGAAGCGTCATTCTGCGTCATTAAGCGCTTTTTTTTCTTTCTGTTGACGAGCTGGCAAATCTCTTCGGATCTCCAGCTCCCCAGGGTCTGAGGAGCCAGGTATGTGGTGAGTACACTAAAAACCACCCCGGCGGCCGGTCTCAGGCGCTCTGCTCTGGTGAGCCTGCGCTTCCACCTGCCTGTTGGCCCAACCGGTATACGTTGCGACCCCAGTTTCGCGACCAGGATTCCCCTCTATCGCTGACCGCATGAATTAATCAGGTACCAGAGGTCCCCACTCTCTGGCAGCTTAACGTTGCCTACGCTCGGGATCAGCCCTCTCCCGATCCCGTTCAGCGGTCTCTTTCTGGAGCATTACTGCCTCACAGAAAGTGACCACTGCGTCCCAGCCCTCCTCGCCCGCCATCATGGCCACAATGATTGCTAAGCGCCTACTATGAGAGATAGTGGTGCGGAGGACGCGGGGGCGGAGGGGTAGTTAATGCATTGTCGATGTTAAATGTTAGTTTAGATGCGAAAGTTATTAGGTCTCTTTGTTACTCTTTTACGACTGCATCGATTTTAATGTATGAGATAACGTGAAGATACTTTGATTCTTAAGATATTGCATAGGCTACGAATTGATGATGATGTCTTCCCAGTCGTATCCATCGACGGCGATTCCCCGGCAATTTTCAATTTTCAACAGACAATTGAGTCGATAAAAATTCATCAACAGAGTAATAACAGTTGTCTACTAGGTATTGGAATAATTTATTTTTGAAAACATTTATATTGGTACACTCTTTTATGTAACTAGGAATCCTATTGAAGATTTTTGTGGCCATAACAAACACGCTTTTCTCAAAGAGGGTAGTCCTATATTGACTACACAGATTATTGTATTAATGAGTTCTATTTCGCGATTTAAGCTCTAGTGTAAATAGGGATGGATGATGTCTAATAAACAAAGCCATTTCAAAAATATACAAAGATGGCACGGTAAGTATTTTAAATTTTTTGAAGTAGTCTCTACAGCTCACAGTCCTTTTGAGACCACACATAGCTCGCACACATCTTTTTTGGCATTTAAATACTTTATCCCATTTGGTCCAAAAGTAATACTTTATTAATTTTCATTTGTAACAGTATTTACGACCAGACTAAGTAAAGTGGTTGGTCGACATACCAAAATTAGGGAACACTAAGTGCCTATTCTAACAATAAAATTAAAAATAAAAAGTGTGTGCGTACAAAGTACACATGTCAGAAGTGAAACTTCGTTGGCAAACTAATTTTTAAGTCTTTTTATTTATTGCCGAGACTTAGAGGGAGGGAAAAAGGAAAACTATTTAATTAAATACATATTCTACCACTAATTTGGGCAAACGTTTGAATGGAAACACTGTATTTAAATTGCAATTATTATTTTTAATATCGATTGTAGCGTTGTTTGCGATAGATTAATTGCGAGCGATTAATTTTTAATACATATATACCTACTATATAGACACGTGAAAAGTTTTTCTGCTTGATTTGTTGCAGTTTTATGACCTTGTATCGCATTCTTTCACCACCTACGCATTAGCCCATACCTATAGATGATTGTTGTTGTCACGTGTCACTACGTCAACTTCGTTTGTCGCGTCATTGAACACTAAACTGACGTTTGCCTCGATTAAGAAAAAGTTCTTGATTTCGGCCTGTACAATTTTGGTTTGTAATTGCTAATCAATTCTTTAATAGATCTATGTTTCGCACAAAGGGAAAGTTTGCATGTGGAACCGGGGATTTCATTTGAGGATATAATAGAAAGTCAGGACGCGGAGCCAATTAAGCTCGACGAAATGACAAAATATGGTAAAATTTACGTGATGATGATAAGTAAAACGATAACAGTTTTGTTTTTCACGCCAACGCCATCTAGTCCCAAGTTAAGCAGAGCTAGTGTTATGGGTACTAGACAACTGATATAAATACATATGTAATTTTTTTTGTAAATACATACATATTATACATAGAAAGCACCCAAACTACGAAACAAATATTTGTAGATCATACAAACATTTGGTCCGACCCAGGAATCGAACCCAAGACCTCAAGAACAGCAGTCGCATACGCTACCACTGCGTCACAGAGGCAGTCAATTTGCAGATCATACAAACATTTGGTCCGACCCGGCAATCGAACCTGAGACCTCAAGCTTAGCAGTTGCATACGCTACCACTACGCCACCGAGGCAGTCAAATTACTTTTAAAATTTATTTAGGTACTTACATTTAAAGTTACTATTACAAATTAATACAGTAGAGACGACAGTACAGTAGAGTAGGTACGACGTTACATTATTACTTAGGTATATTATAATATCACTAAGTACGTATACATACTCACGTTTTAAGTTACAAAAGGCATGTTTTTGGGATAAAACAAAACTTTAAGACAGTGGTCTTTTTAAATAAGTTTACTTGTGGTACATAAGGTAAGATTCAACACCTACTGACGGAGTGACAGCGAAGATCACTTTAATAGAAGTCGCAAAACTCACGGAGTGGCGCGGATTGCTATGAGAGTGACTATGCGCGACTCAGAGCGTTGCTTTACGACTCTGAGATCTCTGAGTCCCGCCGACGTCCGTCACTTTTGCATACTTGATTGCACCGAATACAGTTGTATTCTGAGGAACTTTAGGTTGAATTTAAATTATCACTGAATTAGTATCTTCGCCGTCAGCCCGCCGTTCGACGCCTAATGCAACACAGTAAGACAGTATAAACCACGTCATTGTCCACGAATAAAAATTGCATTAGGGATACATTATATAAGCGAAGTATACTTACAAGTACACTAGGCGCACACCGGAGTCGATAGTCTCCGGCGACACAATTTTATTTTGTATTTTAGAAGACAACTTCCGCATTAGAAATATACGTGAGCTATTCCAAAAATAGTTAGTGAATTGTAAAATAGATAGAATATAAAAAAAATACAGGTTTTTTTAAATATACCCTTCAAATCCCATGCACTTATGCATTCGGGAGAACTAGCTTTCAGAACTTTAAAAAAACGTGTCTTGCCGATAAATAATCACAAAAATTCTTCGACGGTCTAGTCTGCAGTGCTAAATTGTCGCCCATGAAGTATTTTTTTAACGTGGGAAAAAAAGAAGCTAAATCTGGGCCTTACGAAGAATGAGGGGGGGGGGGTAACACTAAACAATTGTACCCCCGAAGTGGTCAAATCGTCCTTAGTTCTAGCAGCTGTGTGAGCGGGCGCGTTATCATGATGAAAAAGAATACCACGGACGCCGCTCCTTGGGCGCTCGAAAGCAAGAGGCAGACTAACTTCGCTATACCATTCACTAGTAACTGTTATCTAGCGAAATTACTGCTACTGAACCAAAAACTAAAAACCGCTATCCGACCGCGAACAACTTTTGTGGGCAAATCGTCCTCTTCAAACACCCATTGCGAGGATTGGTGCTCCGTGAGAGGATCGTAGCTATATATCCATGATTCGTCTCGTCTAAGTTCTCTCGACCACGTATTCCTAGAATCTAACCTTCACTCCCTCCTCTGTTAGGTCTCATGCGGAGTGCTTCAGCACAAGACAATAGTCAAAAACCGTCTCTTCGAAGACCGGTTCGGTGTTAGCCCAGCCTAAGGTTACCACAGTGACCACGCATTGCGAGGTAGCGTCGGCGCTAGCACTCCCGCTTGTTTTACAATGTGTACTTTTAGCAGTATGGAAGAATGTCAACAGCAAGTGATTTGAGTAGTTAATCTATACTAATAATAAAGCTGTGTTTGTTTGTTTGTTTCAACGCGCTAATCTCAGGAACCGCTGGTCCAATTCGAAAGATTATTTCGGTCTTGGATAGTCCATCTATCGAGGAAGGCTATATATCATCACGATACTACTAATAGGAGCAGAGCACCAATTTCGCATGAATTTATTTATTGGTGCGGCTGCGGAAATAATGCATTGAGTAGGTATTCCCTGCCGTTCTCACGATTGCATGCTGAGGTGTATATACAGCAGTGTATTGTTAAACCCTATTGAAATTAAATGTGATGCGACTTCATGCGACGTGTCTATGATCTGCAATTTTTATTGTACTAGGGACTTCAAAGAGGATCCACCAGTGATACAGATGTAGCAAATAATAGTAGAAAAAACGATTGTCGAAGTTGTCTAATAAGCGGAGACATGTACTAAAACTAAAGGTGTAATTATTTAACCAACTGTATAAAAAAAAACAGGACATTCTTGAAATTCGACAACAAGGCAATCTCTAATATTTTTTATTACACTGCCACTGGTTACGTCGCACCGCGCCGCATCATGCACATAGATTTTCAGCAAAAATGAGGTGAAATTCCAAAATCTGATGCTTCTTTGTTTAAACGTTATTATTTTGACAACTTTGACGTTGATTTTCTTTTACTATAACACCTTTTTTATACCTTTAAAGGTATTGTTATTTAGTCGTTTATTTTAATATTAGCATCGATCTTTAAAGTGGAGTGCTATAAAAATTTCTAGTTAATATGGGCGACGTTTATAAAATACCTAAAGGTAAATAAATATCTTTATGTTTCAGTGCAAGAAAACCTATCTTATTGGACTTTGTAAACCAGTTCATGTGCCAGTAATATCGTTCGTGGTTGTGTTTCTGTAGAGTAGCGTTTTTAATGAAAAGCATTTACACTATAAATGGGTTCCCACAGAGGACAAATCTTTCGTGAAGAGCACCTCATTTGTTTAGTATTTGGGTTTGTCTATCACATCAACAGCCTTTAACAGTGTACTACTGGACATAGGTTTCTCTTTAGAAAAGCGGTTTGAAATTCATCTATACATATGTTTTCGAGGCTCAGGCTCTCTTCCTGATTTGGGACATTTTATTAAATAAAAATAAAAGTACCAAATAAAGAAAAGAAACACCGTGTGGTCACTTGTTAAACAATATTCGTAGAAAGATGTTATAAAAATATTTTATTGACTCGAAAGTCAATTTGGTTGCTTTTCACCGAGTGAGTGGATCACGTTCTGTCCCCTTTTCAGACTCTGGGAGAAGGGTCTTTAAGCGGGTACAACAACACACTTGTGCCTTTTGTGTTGCAGGTATCCATGGGCGGCGGTAATCACTTACAATCAAGTGAACCGTCTAATTGTTTGTCTCCTAATACCATAAAAAAAACACATAAAAAGATCACGTACCTCTCACGACCTTTCGGTACATTGAAAATGTATATAGAAAAAACTTTATTTTTTAAATAATTTTACATAATTTCATTTTACATTAATTTATTATATTATCTTCCTGTCTATACCGAGAGAGAAGGACCGGTACCTCTCGTATCTATTATAGATAGAGAGTCCGTATCCCAACTTAATACCTCGAGGGCTTTTGTTATTTTTTTCGAAAACATTCTCTATCTCGAGAAATCCGAGATTCAACAAGAGGAAATACCGAAAAATCTAGTTTGGTTTTTTATAAATTTGATTTTTGTCATCTCATAACCCTCGTCGAGAGGCATCTTTTAACACCTCAATCATCCACGAAACCTTAAACCTCGTGAAACTGTGGACAAATTTCACTATAACTCAAAGCGGGTACCCTACTGAAGCGACCAAAAAATCATTTTTCTTGATAAAATACGACTTTACTCGACCAAAAGCAAAAAAATCCTAGATCCTTACTTTCTTTGAATTATGTTTATGGGTAAAGGTTTTTAGACTATAACAGACTATATAAGTAGATAAGACTGTACTTAGGGACACTGAATACAATGGTATTAATAATAAACATCATTATCATCGTAGCTGAACGTTGGTCTCTATAATTACAAAAATACCCGTACTACGGATAATTTCTGTAAACAAACATACATGAAACAAAGAACACCCAGATTCTGGACAACAATTTGTGTATCCCACAAAATATTATTGCATGTGGGGATTGGACCTAGAACACTTCGGCAAAGTTGAAAAGAAGAAGCCTGCAGTCCGTGAAGTCTTAGGCTGCGTTTTCGAAGTCAGCGGGGAGTGGAGCGGTAGCAGTGAGGGCTCGGGTAGCGACGTAGCAACGAAATCCCGTTTTCGCAACCAGTGGGTAGATCGCGCCGCTGCCGCAGTGTTCGTGTACGCGACCTTAAAAAAAATAATAGTATGTTTACGAGTATAATAACTAATTTTAACTTAATAATTTGCAGATAAGCGTCACAGGAGCTCAAGTAGCCTGGCTGGTGTCGTATTGGATGGCACACGTTCAGAACGAAAACTGGACTTGAATGGTGCGGTTTTTAAAATTATTTTAATAATCATAACCGTTTTTCTAGTACTGGAATATTTAAGGGGGGATAGTACCACTAAATCCGTCAGTTTTACCTACCACATTTACCTGGTCATAGTTTTTTAAATTTTTGTATTACATACATTCTAATGTAACCTACATACATAATAAACACAGTCCACGTAGACCCCGTGTATCATCTATTTTGTATGTAGATTAGCTAGATTTAGCTGTCGATGGAACTTAATCAGGCATTAATGATCAATCTAAGGAACAAGAATTAATTCATTCGAAAACTAATGTATAAGATGTTTTCGTTTGTAGTAGCGTCAATTCAAGAGGTGGATGACCAGTTTGCAGGAGCTGAAGCACGTTGTGATGAACTTCAAGAAAAAATAAATTTAATTCAATCGTTAAAAAGAAAAAAGAAAATTAAAAAGCGAAGGTATACTATTCGCATATTCTAGCAGTTTCTACTTTTTTATCAATTAAAAAACAAAATATTGCTCCTATCATCTCATGAGCAACCTGTCGCTGTACACCGCTTTTGCTTATTGCGTAAAGGTCTTTCCAATTAAAAGAGGTTCGATCTTATATGCGTTTAATAGTTTAAATAATGTTACACTTAGTCATTTAATATAACATTTTTATCTCTGTGTTTTATGTTGTCTGTACCTGGTGTATAGTCTGATATATAGACTGTGAGCCTAGGTCGCCACCAGTCTCCCATAGTATTAAACCTTATAATATTTATGTATAAGCTATAATATTACAAAAATCTATAGTTGCGAGGAAATAAATGTTTATTATTATTATTACCTAGAACTAGGCTAAATTGCGTTCTGTTCTCTTTAACATTCGTTATCACCTTCATCTACGAGTATCTCCTACCTTTTTCTTAAATTTATTTAGAGTCTGTGAAAATGAGTTACCTTCTTCTATTCTTCTAGTTGATTGCAAAGTTGTCAAATTTTTTTTATGGCCAGCCGTGACTGTCTTCGGCCCTTCCCAGAAACGTAATCGTTCTTCGTGCATAGTACGAAGCAAAATATATTAGTAAAATTGTCCTACCAACTAGCCTCATAATCCTTACAATACATACCATGGTAATTGTGTTATAATTATACGGTATCTGTAATTGATTTTATTCCTACAAATTTTAGCAAAAATTGTTTTTTTATTAGCATGACAAAAATAATGGACCAGTCTCAGACGTCAGAGAAATATCCTTGTATATCTGTGCGGACATATCCGAAAAAAAGTAAGTGCTAACTGCTTTTAAAGGTAGAAAAAGTAAAAAAAAACTATCAATCCACTCAATTATTTTCACTCATACAAGTGAAATCCATGTAATGGATTGAGTGCTTGTACCTATCTTAATAATGTCTGTAAGGCAAGCTTTTTTTAAACTGAAGAAATAACTTCTTACGCGTTCACATGAGCCATACAACCCCAAACAACCTTATTGATTTCAGATTAAACTTTATAACTTTTTTTATGTATGAGTCTGCGGAAAGTCTTTTTCTTTCTTTTTTCTTTTTTTTATAAGACAAATCCTGCACTGGGAATAATTCCTGTGTCGCGGGCGACTTTACAAATAAACATGAAACGGACACAAAGAACACCCTGACTTAGAACAACAATTTATGGATCACACAAAGTGTTATTCCATGTGGGATTTGAACCCTAACACTTTGGCGAAGTAGGGAACGGCTTGGCGACCGCCTAACTACTAGGCCAAACGTGCAGTCAAAGTGACAATACTCTGCTTGATGGAAATTATGAGCAGGATCCAAGAATGTCGCCATGCTCATTGCAAACAATGCAACAATGCAGCATGATGACCCACACTGTGACGGCTATTGAGAAACTTCTGTTCGTTCATTCTCATTTAAAAAATATGACAGCACAAATGCTGTCATTTTAGGTTGGTCTTCTGTGGGGAGGTAGTACCGCCCCATTCTGAAATTAATGTGGCTCTACTACCTTGAGAACTTCCCGGTACAAAATCAATAATAAATATTTATAGCATCATCAAACAATATTTAATAATTGAATTGTTTTTAACATTTATTATCAGTTAGTTACCTTATCCACTTTTGCATCAATCATAATCCTAACATACATAAGCCCAGCTGGTGAAGGACTTCCATGAGGATATTGAACTCAGTGAACAAAAAGGAAATTATCCTGCTCATCACACTGTTATTAGTTCCACGTGGAACCGTAAAAGTTAGTAAATTGGATAAAGAAAAAATTTATTAGGTTTGCTTATTACAGAGGTGTCACAACAAGCGTCGAGAATGCATAGGTTTGAGGTACCACCAAATCCTACTCGTGGATATTTGGATCCAGCCACTATTGAACAACATCGTATGATCGGTCAAGTACGCGGCTACAACAAAGCCTTCAACCGACCCCTACAGGAGCGATCAAAGGTGAGTAAAACTTGAGCAAGTAAAAACTTAATCTCAAAAAATTAAATACCCGTTATTCCTTGTGAGTACATAAAATTTTCTAAAATACTAAGATTTATAGAGTTATAAACTGGTAATTTCTAGTGCAAATTTTTAGAGATTCTCTATAATTTTCGAAAGAAAAATCTTGTGATATTTCAATAGGAATGTAAATTTTATATACATTGTTTTGTGTGGTACTAAGGCTACAAAACTATAAAACGTGTTATTGTGTTGCTTAAATAATTGTACATTGTGTAGCTTTCACGGTTCCTTGCCAATTTAACAAAAATCTCTTTTTATGAACGCAGAACGAAAAAAATTGTGAACAAAACAAGCATAACACAAAAACACGAGCGGCTCGACAACATCGATCTCAAGCTGAAGGAGACAGTATGTATATATGTACATAAATATTTAGTCTTGCGATAAATATTATTACAAAGAAAAACAACTTTTTTATTGTACTTAACATTTATTACTATTACAGTGTGATAGTTTAATACATTTATTTAAAACTATTAAAAAAAATAAAGCTTATTCGAAGTAGTATCCACTGGCTGCATTACAGTCCTTTAAACGTTGAGGCCAGTTATCAATAGCAGCACGCACTCTTTCTATGGAAAAAAAACATTACAGTCGTATGGATTGTTTTAGGGACTCCACATTATCATGGCGTTTAGAGCAAGCATCATCATCTTCCTAGCCTTTATTATTCCCAAGAGTATTTGGGGTCTGCTACTAGTTCAACCGGTTTTACCAGAATATCAGTTTTTCCACGGAACGACTGGCATCGGATCTCCGCAACCCTTAAAGTGGACAAAATTCGAAGCTTGAACTAGTTCTCAGTATATTTGAGGGCCCTAACTTCCCAATAACTGCTAATTAGCCATTCTCTTATTTATTCTTTCACTGTTCCAAGTGAAAGCCTTTACTTAATTATGGCTCGTGTACTAATCAATCAGCGTTAATTCGTTAAATCAATGTTTTAGTTGCAGGTAAGCTCTTTTACCACCTAAATTGTCGTTCGTGAAAGTTTATTGGAACGAGTCTTGACCATATGTTACAGGTATGTATGGTCAAGATATCAAGATTTTTAATGGTCCAGCAGAAGCAGCTTGTGGCCCAGATGACGAATATTCTTATTACAGCCATAGTAATGAGGACTTTGATCCTCCACCAGAAATGTACGTATAATTTTTTTGACAGTCTTTCATGGTGAGATATGAGCAACACTAGAAGGTACTGTAACCTTTGACAGACATAAGAACTATTCAGTCTTTTGGAGACATTGAGATAACGGTTTTATTTTAGGTCAAAATATTTCTTAAAATAACTATTTTAAGAAATATTTTGGTTTTCAAAAGATTTTATAGATTTTGTTAATCCTTTTTAACTTGTAGTAACTTTTCAGTGACCAAGTATATTGATACAATAGTAAATAAGTGGTAATCATTCATATGATTCCTACTTATTTAATAAATTATTTGAATAGTCATTTGTTATTTACAGTAAATCAGAAACCCTTCGTAAGACTAAAACCTTGGCAGGTCGACGAAAGCACATACCGAATAATTTGCCTGTAAAAGAAGGTAACGTACAGTCACGCTACGGTATACGTTTTTTTTTTTGTTTTACGTTTGGAAACTTCCTCAGGCCGTCACCCGGCCGGGGCGGGGCGGTGTGTCGGAATCGAACCGACTAAAACCACACGGTGTGCCACTCTGCGCCTGAAAAGGGAGGGGTCCGGGAACTGTATACTTGGCCCAACCTATGGTTTGCGGGATGTGGGGTAGGTGTAGCTCGAACGATTAGCTAGTGTAAACAAATAAAACGATCAATTATATTTTTGTTACATCATAGTATCGAATAATCGAGTTCGTACATCGTGTCATTTAGGAGGTTGGCCTTCCTCCTCGGCTGACAACAGTTCGACCAGTATACCACAAACTTTACATACGACTTTTTAATAATTTATTGATGACTTTTACGGAGTAATAAACAACTGACAAACTCTGATACATTGTAACAACCTAGAATTGTGCCTTAAAACTTCAAAGGTGCCTTTACTTCACGGAGAAAAATATTCGAAAGTTAATCTTAGCTGAAAAGGAAAAACACTTACAATCATATATATTAATTGTCACATTTTTCATTGGATATATGTATCTGTAATCGTAATAATAATATTGTTTTAAACAGCTGCAAATTGGTTGGAAGAACGGCCAGTAGTCGAATTGTTTAACAAAAGACATGGATCACCACATCAACAGCGGCAAAATATACAACCTGAGCCTGTAGAACCTCAGCGTGTCGAGTCCCAGAGAGCAAGCTCTCCTCGGAAACCGAAAAAAAATGAAAAAGGTAATAAATGTATTTCTAATATGAACCTCTAAAAAAAAACCTTGTAAAGGCCTGTCTAAACAGTCTCTATGATATTATAACAGTCTATTGAAAAAGCTTTTTACCTGACCTTTTTAATGTATCTTATTATCAGACCTTATTATATCATGCCAAGGAATGATTTCCTTAAAAAGATGTTAACGTCTTGGAATACATAGCTTACATATTTAGTATAGTATAGGCATATTTTTCAATTGTATATTTATGCATTTGCAGGACGCTTTAATAATGAAGATCTCGCTCAGTTGGAAACCACCACACAGTTTCAAGAAAAGGCACAGTTAAGAAAAGTAAAGTATATAAATGTTTCATTTTCTTATTGAAATAGGATGGTATCACTGAGTTATCCAATTTTAAGATAGCAGAACTTGTTCCGTAAAAATCGGAGCTAATTCTGTTGTCGACCTCACTAAACTAAAATGAATAAATTAAAATTTATTGTTGGATTATATACTTTAATTGAAAATCAATTGTTTATAGTCCCTTTTTTGATACCTGAAATCTAAGCTGTCACTATGTTTAGTTCAGTACCAAATAAACCTTAATCAGAGACACGCGCTTGTTTATTACTTGAAAAATTAAAATTTAGTTTGACATAACTAAAATTAGTTACATTACTCAACTTAGGTCATAATTTTTCTTTTGCTATTCTTGTTTCGAACGAGTTTTTAAAAGAGTTACTAAATACATGCCGCCTAAATTACTTACGTAATTATAACTTTTTTAAAGTTTTATTCAACTTATAAAAAAGCTTGTACCTCTGATCAACTTTTATTTGGTACTGAACTAAATGTAATAAAATTGAAGAAGTAAGATATCGAAAAATGGACTCTTAGTTAATAATATTAAAGTGTATACTCTCCAACAACAAATTTTAGTGTAATTTAGTTTAGTGATTTCAATTACAAAATTAGAACCATTGTCCTCTAAATCTTTCTAAAGTGAACTATGACGTCATTGGGAAGTAGCTAACAAAAAAGTTTACATTGTAATCAAAAATATTGCAAAAGCGCGCAATGCAACAGTTTTTTCCCAGGCACAATCTTTCAGATACTTTCTTTACAATCGCAAGTTGTAAAGAAAGTATCTGAAAGTACCTATTATAATATTAAAGGTATTATAAACAGTACCTTTAATATTATAATAGGCACTTCAATCAGTTAAAATTTATACTTCAATAGAGTTATGGGGTGAGAAAGTACTATTCCCATAGAAAACATTGTTTAAAAAGAAAACTTAAAAAGAAAGATTTTACATTTGTTGTTAAGTATTTTGTATAAAAAAAATAAAAGCTAAACCCAACTACGACAAAAAACGACGCTTAAAAAGAATGAAACAAGATTTTCAGGACACTGGATTAAACAACGTTCCTGAAGAAACAAGATAATCGAAACGTTGTTTTATCCAGTGTCCTGAAAATCTTGTTTCATACTTTTTAGCGTCGTTTTTGGTTGGTTAATGTTTTGGTGCCATTATAGTAGTAATTTATTTGAAAAGTATATTTTAATTAACGAACCAAACCGTGTATTAAATTGTCAGTCTCAGAAATTAGGAGGACCTGGAAAGATTTCTTAATATATCTATGTGGATTTTTAACTATATAATGTGTAATGATTCAAATCACATAAAAACAATCCCTCTATACTTTTGACTCTACTGGGAGCGACATGTATCCGTCCTTTAGCAGACAATGACAATTGATAACTGCTTTGCCTAGAGTACAAGCATACCATAGAAATATTTATTTAGGTACTTAATTATGCACAAATACATGCATCCGAACTAACAACATGATGCGACCGAAATGACACAAGTATCGAATAAATATACTAATAATTTATAATATATTAATGCTCTTTCCAAGGATACCAAACGCATTTACAACAAACATATTTATGTAAAATTTTATTTTTAACACAGTACTTTATGACCGCTAGCGGAGGCCTCATTAGATTCAGTGACACGTCATATAGCTTATAACCAGCGGACTATCAAGACGCTTCTAACGATACCGATTCGGCCAGTTCTAATAAGTAGTTGAGGAGCTATGAGGGAACAGATAAACATACATACATAGCCTGTCAAAATCATAACCCTCCTTATTCATAGTATTTATTATTATAATATTTTTCCGTTAAGTACTTTTTTTATATTTTCAACGCATCAGGAAAATTATCAAAGGCGTGTCAAGTACAAAAGTCGTCGTTACGAGTTGCCTACCGTCGCATCACAGATGAAACAAGCAAGCATACGTTATTATTATGATACCACAAACCACACTAATATACCCTTCGTGGTGTCGAAAAGTACAGCGCCATCGCACAATATTGGTGTAAATATTCAACAAGTAAGTTAACACTCAGCACTGTAATTTACTGCACTTCGCTATGGAAATCTATTCAAAATGACTCTGTTGCTTAGAAACAAATGAGGTCTTGTAGTTTTGTTGCTCACGAAATATTTATTTTCAGGTTTTGAATTGTCTTAAAATGCAACAACCGCTCTCTGGGATACCACTAACTATTGCTCATCACATGGGTTAGTGTTTATGAAATAAATAGAAAAGTTTTTAGCAAAACCTAAAATATGTCTAACTATTACAAACTTGGTGAGTGTTTGACATGCAAGGGAATTGGAAAAGCGAATTCATTCAATTTGTGTCTCAATTTTCTTGGGGATCATAAACACTTTTATTAACTTCAACGTCTCAAAATTATAAGTTCGAGTTTACTTTTGCGTTTGTCAATAATATTTATCATGGCTATAATATATTTTTTTCTATTATTGAAGGTTTAAGCCACGTGCCTACAAGTGATTCAAAAAGTGTTGCGGTTGTGGTAAGTACTATACAGTCAGTATATTTCTGAATTAATTTAATTAAATATTGTTAATACAATAACGAAAGCTTTTTTTATCTCTTTTTGAACTTCTATAATATCTTGTAATATCGTCGTTAGCTTTCCAAATGATTAAAGCCCTATGTTTACAAAGATAACTTGTTATCTTTCCCTATAATATCTCTTGGTTATCAGTGGTTATCACTTAACAAGAATATCAAGCTGTCCTTTTAAATAACTTTACGAGGTTTGTTAAGAGTTTAGCTCAACTTAAATTTGGCCAAATAATGCATGAATGATTTCAACCATATGGCGCCCCTTTTTTAGCGGTTGTGTAGTTGATAAACAGACAAATAAATCATTCAAAGAAATTCATTTAGCAATCAGATGTGGAACAGCAAGCCATTAACACAATCAGAGTAGGACAGCGTATGCTGCGCTTGCCGTCTTACAAATACGTTTCGTACAAGCGTTTGCTGTCCATGTATCGTGAGGGAGAAGGAATGGTGCCTCGCTTTCTGAGAGCTATCAGCCGGCCTCACTACTTCTATACATCAATGTACAAGTGAGTTTTTCATGACAGAACTACATGGCGGCTAAGGTATCATATTTTCGTTTTGTTTGTAGTTTGGTTGGTTTTGATTTGTTTGGAGAGATTATTGTCTACACTTTTGCATTTCGGGCGTCTTGGCAAGAGAATCGCATGGGCATTTTACTATCTCTACACATAAGATTTAGTCGCTCAGTGCTCGAACTACCATAATTATTTTTGTTATGGGATAGGTGCAAACGAGCAGACGGATCGCCTGATGGTAAGAGATTGCCGCCGCCCATGGACACCCGTAACACCAGAGGCGTCACAGGTGTGTTTCGGGCCGGTTTTAAAGAGGAGTACACTATTTTTTTAAAGTTTGAAATGTATTATTGGTCTAGGAATACCGCTGGCAACAGTTCATTCCACAATTTTATTGTGCGAGGCAGTAAGTTTTTAGAAAAGCACACAGCTGTGGAAATGATGGGTTTGAAACTGCTGTCGCGTTGGAAGTTGGCGGAAAGTGGCGGCAGGGATCAGTTCAAACAACTCCTCTGAGCAAAATAATCCCACCCCCAAAAAAATAGTAGATATATGCCGGGGCCATTTTGTTTAATTTTGTTATTTCTTCCTCCCCATATCTATTTTACATGTGCCAAATTTCATAATCCTTCCTTCTCATAATTTTCGTAAAAAGCGGTAAAAAAATTATTTTACGTATTATCATATAGACTTCCTATAATAAGGAAGGGAAATAAATTTTGTTTTCTTTTTCTTGTTCAGTAACATGAGAATATTTGTATATTTTATTTATTTTACCTTTTATTTGAATAATTTTAAGCAGTCTAGCGACACATCACGAAGACTTTGACGGCGCCACGTCTAAAGGTAACGCAGCGTGCCAGGAGGCTAAGCAAAATATCGCAGAATTTGCTAATTTATACCGTGAATATGAGAACTTGAATCGGTGTACTAAAGATGGCAAGTATGAACCTGATCTGGAGCTGCGCAAAGAGGAATTATCAAAAGATTTGGCTGCGCGAGAGCAACAATTACGAAAGGTACATCAATATAGTACAATCCAGAATATTTTTAAGAAGATGTTCCAATGATGATTGACACTGTACTTTCAGTTGTTGCAGGATAACCGGTCGCTGGATCTGGACCAGAACTTGCGTGCATCTGCATCCATGGCCGAAGATAATCATCGACAATCTAAATACAAGTTATTGGGGGATTCACCACAATAATATCAACATTCCAGCCGTGATAGTTTACCGTTCCGCGTTCCTTGTTTATTAATTTCCAGAATGACATTTTAATGCACAGTTTGTAATACTAAATCAATTGAATATGAAATATGCAGATCTTTTATAGACTATATATACATAGATATGTATGCATATGTTGTATTTTTACTCAGTCTAGTTTTTTGTTTGTGGTTCTAAGGGAAAGTAACGTGGCAAAAGGAAGTTTATCAAGAGTGAATTAATCCTGTGCTGAGTATAAAGGATTTTACGACACAATTATGTATACTGTTGTTATTCATTTTCACCCTGAAATCCCTGTGGACCATCTGCATAGTATTGTTACGAGTTAGGGTTCGATGAGTTTGGAAAAGAAACCTTCTGACGTGTAAAAGAGACGAACCAAGAACTAACAACTGTATTAAAATCACAATGTTACTCCGAATAACAATACTTAATGGTCGCCGAGGTCACTGAACTGAGCTGAACTGCGGTCCGTGAGGATTCGTATTTTTGTCCATTTTTACTATAACTAGCGCTTTCGAGAAACGTCTTGAACATACGAGGGCGTTCCCCGTACCAAGGACACGCCCGCATGCAAACTTGTTGTAAACAATCGCGCAACAACTAACCTATGTTATGCTATGTATATCGATATAAGGTTCATTATTTAGTGCCTCATATTATTCTAGATCGTTCTTCGCTAATAATCCAGGAGACCAAATAATTTCGTTTACACCATTAGTATTGGTAATATGACTGTGGGCCCAGTGGTTTAACACTTTCACTGTCCTAAGACAATTATCAATACAATTATTGCACGTCCAATAGTGCGTTATATATAATGCACGGACGTATGAACTTCAACCGCGGTTTCAAGTTTCTCGTGAACAACACTATTCTTGGTGGTTTAGTGTATTGTATGTCATGCACGGACATACGGAGCTAACTCATCAGTGCATTACATGTAATGCATGGACAGTGAAAGTGTTGCGGTCACTACGCCGCTTGCTAGAGCACCAAGTGTCGTGGGTTCAAATCCCACTTGGGACATCACTTTGTGCGATCCACAAAATGTTGCCCCGACTCTGGGTGTTCGCTGTGTCTGTTACATAAATAATAATAATAATTTGAAAAGTCCCCTGCGTCATAGGATATATATAAGTAATGTGGGAATTGTATTTAAAAAAAAATTGTGTCACCATGTGAATGACTGAACTGTCGCCTGCGGTATTCCCGGACCATTACAACCTTCAAACCTTTAAGAAACATACTTTACTATACAGCAAGAGCATACTTTTCAAGTGATAGATAAATATTTTCAGACATTTAGTCCCAACTAAGTAGAGCTTGTACAATGGTACTGATAATACTACTTGGATAATACATACATTTGTAAATATTAAAAATAACCTTAGTTTCCCCCTCAGACTACAAACTTTTTAATCTTGCGACAGTTCGATAGTTTGCAAGCAAAAAGCAAAGGAGTTGTCGTCGGCCGACACCGTTATAATGTGCGCACTCTCATACATCTTCATACTGATTAAGAAACCAACCCCGCCCGCGTATATATTCGTTATCGTCGCTGATGTCCTTCCCCAGTAATCAAAGTACCGAGTATCTCCGTACCAAATTTCATTGAAATTGATGCGATGGTTTAGCCGTGAAAGCGTGACATGTAGACAGACAGAGTTCCTTTCGAATTTATAATATTAGTATAGATAGTTATGACAGTTTTGCAAATGTTAAGTCATTACAGATGTGTTCATTTATAAGTACAATTTCAGAAAGAAAATGTTTCATCAGATGGGGTAAGTCGATCTTTACCGTCTCCTATACTAAACTGCCATGATGGGTGCTTGCTAAAGAGTTCGTACGAACGGCTATTTATAGGAACGGATTTGGGTATTTAGCAATACTTACCGCAGCAATAGCCTCTGCACTAACTCCATAGGGAGTTATTACCGTCGGCGAATTATTTTTCTTTATTCATATACGTTAATACTTTTAATATTATGAATCATACATTGTTTATCTTAGGCATTTTACAATACTGCTATTACAAACTAAAATAAGTAAAGACACCACGTCTTGTCATAGTCAAAATAAACAGTGATATGGATAATTAAAACATATTGTTGGTTTTAATTAATAATATACATATTTGTTGGTTGTACGTTATAACACCATTCAGTCAAACTAGTAAGCTAGCCTAGCTAGCTAGTACACTAGGATATACTTGACTAGTTTACCTGCACAGATACACCCGTCGGGTAAACTTAAGCCGAGTTGAACTTTACGGGTAAGAATGTCCTCTTTCTTACCCGTAAAGTTCAACTCTATAGGCAAACCTGTCAGCAACGTGACCATACATCCCGCTTTGGACGGGACAGACAAGCTCTTAGACTGTCTGTGCCTCTGTTTCGGCGATATCATAAAAATAAACGTTTTCGCAAGCTACAATATGTGCACCAAACGGTTATTTAAACCCTATGTCACGATCTAGATGTTACCCCAATAGGTTCTTTCTTTTCTTTTTTTTTTGATGAATGGCAACCAGCCGTATCACTAGGATGAGCTATTTCTGCCAATGTCAAGTATTTATCGTCTTCAATTATCGAGTCTTCAAGTCTTCAAGTCGTCGTCGTGATGAAATTAATGATAAAAAAATATATAAAATGTGGATGACATGAAATGGGGACAGTCTTCCGAAAAAACAAAAAACGATCTCCCCCCAATAGGATAATGAAAAACAAATAAAATAATAATAGTTTTTTGACATAATTACACAGAAGGCGGCCCGCTCTGACAAACAAAATGGTCACAGATAAGGGCAAGTACGAGTAAGTATACAATAACGTGAATGGCTAATGGTATTTGACATATATTTCATTTATGAGAAAATGCGAATCTGAAGAAATTTGACAAAAATATTCATTCGTAACCTATATGAAATGAGTCACAATAACACAGTGCAAGTAGTATATTTTGAATTTATTTAAGTATTCGTATCTAATTTATTTTAAATAGTTCTAGAGTCTAATCATCTCGTTTGATGTTAAACGTGATTTAATATGAATCTGATCACTGGAGTGTATACACAACACCAAAACATATTAATAATTACCTACCATCTAATATTTTAAAAACATTAAACAAGACTTTTTAGTATTTACAAAAGTTATTTGGGAGTTAACAAGATTAAATGGTTTAATTACCATCTAGACCATAACTATAAAGAAACTAGGCTTTTAATAAAAGTTTCAAGATACATGCGCGAACATAACAATAAATTTGCTCGTAAAACACAACTTGATATATATTTACAAGTTAATTAGTAACAATTTATTATCTAAATTTTAGTCTAATATCGTAATAGAGCAATACGGTATTGAGTAGCCATACGCCGGCGTTTCCCTCTGTCAAATTATGAGCGCGGGCCTACACGTTGCACTGTTATGTCACAATGTATTAGTGTGCATGAAATTTTGAATGTTTCTTTTTAATTGTTACGTGTGAGTTCGTAGTGACAGGTAATTGTTTTTGTATGTGGGTCTAAATTGTGTATTTGTGAAGATTCCCTTCGCAAGATAATGATAGATTATTTTGTATCGGAAAAAAGACGATCTGGCTACTCGTGTTGCTCTATGTAATATGTTTTTTTTTACTTAAATTTATAATCACTATATTACATAACATTTAAGTATTTAAAACAGTTTTCGATTTGTAATGTAAGAGCATTTAACTACAATTCAACAACAATGCAAGGAATAGACCACTAAATAATAAGAACAATTTTTGTCATACAAAGTTTTGTGTCGGTGATGAAATGTTTGATCCTGACTGTAGGTTGCCGTACTATCTTTATATTTACAGGAATAAGGATATCTGGAAGCTACTTTATCATTAATAATAATATTAATATATTGATTAGTACACACTTACATATTTTTTTTATTTACATTAAATAATAATTATATAAGCATGTGTAGCAATAACAGTTTTTATGGTCTGGAATTAATAAAGCGTAATAGATATCTCTGAAACGTGTATTACAGTTTTCAATCACTTTAAAAACAAAACCAATTCTAAATCTTATGTGAAGAATATGAATAATCAGTTGATTACATTTTTTTTCCAAGACCATTTAATAAAATCAATAACGGACGAGGTCTAATGCTCTTAGTAGGTTACAGTAATATATCCTTATAACTACAAACTGTTATTATATAGACGCAATTATTAATATGGTCGCTTTAGCCCGCGAATTCGTTTGCGTGTATGTCGCATATCGTTATAATATTTTCGCATTATTATACACTCACAAAGAATGCTACTTTCTGGTAAAAAAAATTCAAGATATTCCTCCTATAAAAACCTAAACTCACAATATTTACCTCTTAACAATATTGGTATAGAATATATAATAATAATATATGTTTATTTCCACCACAAAGAACACATTGTACAATATCAGTGAAATTAGTACAGATACAAAATTTGTAGGTTGGGGTAGACTGGAGCCCAAACTAAGTTAGGCCAAGACCTGTATTTCAGGACTCCAGGATTCACACTACCTCAGTTTAGTAGGTCGATAAATTGTAGTGCGTTACTGTGTGTGTGTGTGAGTGTGTGTGTCGTGCGTGTGTGAGTGTGTGCGTGTGTGAGTGTGTACGTGTGTGTGGTGTGTGTGTGGTGCGTGTGTGAGTTTGTGTATTCGTGTATATGTGCTTGAAAGTAAAATAAAAGTATGGAAATAGATTACTATTGATCTCATACAACAATTATAGCAAGTTATAAGATCATTGAAATTATTATTACAGAAGAATTAAAATAGAATTAATGATCATTAGTAAATGATAGAACTAAAATAATGTTGTAATATGAATTTTGCCACTAATGGATTCGTAGTAAGATATTGATGAATTGCGTAAATTGTACTTTATTAAATACATCAGGTCTCAGCTCAACTACTGATAACAAGTTTTGCAAGTGTTTCTGTGATGATAATACAAGTAGAAGTAATTATACAAGCCTAAATAATTCATATTTAGTTGTGTATCGATCACACTATATTTTCTGAAAGGTTTTTTACTTTAAGCTTCTCATATGATTCGTGATTGCATACAAGATCACTTGAAAATAATTATGAAGTTAGTGTCACAATGCTATATCGGCTGAGTGGTCAATTGCGGGAGTCGGTAGAAGAAGGTAAGTTTTCACCATCCATCTTGTGGCGTGCAGCCTGCATGTAGGCCTCCGCAGCGAGCGCCGGCCACGCGTCGGGGGCCGCTGCCCACTCGGTAGTAGACACCTCGGCTGGACGCTCCGCGTTCTCGGTCTTCGCAGGACACTCCACTAACACGGATTTTGGCGTCTCAATCCTGAATATACACATTGTTCTAAACATTCAAATAGTACTTCTTCTTCTACTTCTTAACAGGTTAAATTAGACATTATAAAAATTATAAACTTCGAATATAGGCGATTGGTCGTTCCTCTACATATTCAGTGGTTTAATATAATGGCTATAAGCTTCCAAGAATAATTGTTAATTAATATTTATTTAGAAACACAACAATACTACTAAGATCTAATCTCATTCGCTAAATTTTATTGCAAAATTTCGATGTAAATTTAAAAGTATTCTATCTTTGCAATATATTTGAGTAGTTCGATAAATTTAAATATTCGTTAACGTGACGGAAGTTAGAAGGACAAGGCGAGGTTTGGAGTCTTAGAGAAAAAATACCTCACGCGTTCAGGTGACTGCATGGCATCGTTAGTGCTCGAGATCTCGAGGTCCTCTGCGTAGCCCATGTGCAATTTCTCGACCTCATTGCGGGGCTCTTTCTCTGTAAATAAAATCGAATATTTACAAGCGCAAATATATAAATATCTAGACAGTTCAAGATACTAGGATCATAATTAAACTTAAATAGTAACATTAAGAAATTTCGGCTCCATTGACTTGTTTTTATTGATGCCTTGACATGTTGTGTTGTAAAAAAAAAGTATATATGTATTTATACCGGTTGCCTAGTGCCATAACACAAGCTCAGCTCAGCTTGGGTCTAGATGGCGTTGTGTGTCAGACGTCCATAAAAATAGAAAAGAAAATTTTAAAATAATATTTCAGATTTTCTGAAGGGTTGAGAAAAATATATTTATCTCATTAACCTCAACTCTTAGCTAAAAATAACAACGTAATGTTAATTATTATATGTATATGTATGTTGCAGGGGAGGCCTTTGCCCAGCAGTGGGACACAACAGGTTCATAAAAAAAAAATTATAATTCACATCGTCGCTCACAGCATATGTAATTTTCTAAAGTTTTGATTAAATGTTTTGATCTTAACACCATATTAGGTACATTTATTCGAACTCCTACATACCATCTACATTAATAGCTGCTTCGGGCCACCCAAACGAATCACCTTCAACATCAACTGGTTCATCTTCGGCGTCGTACTGCCTCGGTTCACGGGGACGCTCTTCTCGCCTCTCTTCTTCGAGGTCGTATCCGAGCATGCTTTCTACTGTGTGGTGTCGCTTGCGGGTCCTTAGCTTCAGGCGACGCTGACGATTTGCACGGATGCGTTGGTATGTCTGGGAACGGTCAAGGTAGCGAACCAATAAAATTCGTGCATGCAATGCAATGCTCATTACTGGAACGATATGTATAAGAATGAAATTATACGACAAAGATCCCGCGATATTAACATTTAGGGTAACTTACTCCTTTTAAACATGGAGTAATTTATTATAGACACTTAGTATTTACCTCCCAACGTGCATCTTCGTCCTGATGATGAAGTGAATGTGAGGGTGGTGCAGTAGCATCACGTGGTAAGGCACTGAGGCTGTACAAGTGTTGTAGTTCTTGTAGAAAATGCGCTTGCGCAACACCTGGACCCAGACGTGCGCCGCATACACCGCAGGAGGACTTACGCTCACCGTCCGCTGTTTTAATAAACATTCGATATATCGTCAACATTTATTTCATGCCATGATAAACGTCTGGTCTCATAGCATAATTAAGGATGCAAACAAGCAGACGGGTCACTAATAAAGAGTGTTTACCTCTGCCCACCTGCGACTCTAGAGACACAAGATCGTTGTCAGCCTTGGACGAGGGAGTATGCGGCATTCTTGAAAATTTCGCTAACGTATAATTTAGATAAAAACTTAAATATAAAAGAAAAATATTTAAAACCTACTAAGTTAATAAACACTTAAGCTGTATTAAATGCATAGTATACTAGTTTTTGAGCGCGGCTTTACCCGCATGTATGTCAATTATCGCGATTAAAAGTAGCCCATGTCCTTCCTCAGGAATCAAAGTATCTACACGCCAAATTTAATTTTAATCGATGCAGTGGTTTAATCGTGAAAGCGTGTCAGACAGACGGAGTTCCTTTCGAATTTATAATGTTAGTATAGCTAGTATAGATTACTATCAAGACCTTATGATTATTGACATACTCGTATGTTCATAGTTTACCCAAAGACACTCCAAGGAAAGATACCAAATAGTACTAAAATATCGATTCGTACAATCAATTTAAAGTAATACAATTTTATACTTACGAGAGAAAAAGTCATGTGAGTCGGTACAGGGCGTCGGCGGCTGCACTTCATCATCTTTGCAAGGTCTCGGTGACGCAGAAGCAGCCGACCCCGGCGAGCTCGTATCGTCTCTTGCTGCGTAGCCGTGCCGGTACAAAGGTGGGGTGTTGCTCTCGTCACGCACGCTCTGACCAACACAATGATGTTTATTCCATCCATTTACATCTTTATGACTCCTGGTAAATAACTGTGGACCAGTCAAAAGCAATTAACCTAACCTATAACGCGAGAGGGTAGGAGGTACTTGCAGCTTTAATAGAAAATCACCCACTATTTTCTGTTGAAGAATTTTAATGAAACATTTCTAATTATAATTGCGATGAAATACAAATCATAAAATGAAAACTGATCAATTCTTTTCACTCTGTCTATGGTCACAACATTGTGGAAATACAAAGCAGTGCAAGTATACATATTCATTTAATATGTTCATTCATGAATAATTTATGTCCAGAATAAAAAAAAACCAAAGTAATAATATACCTTACGAGGTACAATCCGCCCTAGACCTCTGAAAACTCTCAATCTTATTCTAATTTATATATTGTTAATAGTTTTATTAATGAATTGCTCTCATCGATAAATAATATTAACTTTTTTATGTTTATCATAAGAAATGAAATTATTATTATTATTACCTAGTATTTTAATTTAATTCTATATTATAATGTAATTTTATGTCAAATTAAGGTAATAATAGAAATGAATTAATTTTGTACTAAGATTGCAATTTGTCACCATATTAACGTTTAGGAGCAATCTTTCGGTAACACTATTTTCTTTTACCTCCAACAAAAAGCTTCTAGATTAATAGAGCAATTATTATATATAAATGTTAAAAAATTATATATAACATACTCACACACAAAATAATAATATATATATAATAACGGGAAGTAGCAACTATCTAACTTAATACACCATTAAAGCAAATAAACCTCAAATATTTTTTCATAAAATTCATTAAATAAAAAACAACTTACTCTTAAAGCTTGTCCAACGCTTTGTCCAAGAGCATACTGTTCTCCAAGATGCCTAGCGAACGCTTTTCCTGGATATAGTGGATGGAATGCACCTCCAATCGGTCGAAAGGCGCCACAGCCGAAGCTCTGAAGTGCAGGATGTAGAAACTGCGGAGCCATGTGGTGCAGAAACCCCTCCATAATCGATGCGGCGCTCTACACAGAGACTCTGTTTAATTTATCAATTCTATTACTAAGTTAACGCCAGCGAGCAACCTCAGAGGATTAAGTAGCTGTGTTACATGGAAAAAGTACTACTCAATGTATTACGTATAAGTACTACTTCTGATCTCGTGACGAAAAGCAGATATTTTGGTAAATTTAGGAACCAAATTACTGATTGCACTGTAGCACTTAAACTACCAATCTCCACAATATACAGGTTAGCTTGTATACTGTTGAGTTCAGTATTATACTATAGTGCATGATTGCTAATAATATTAATCAAGAAAAACTGTTGGTTTTACCACTATTACCAAAAGTTGTCTTGGATATTGGTATCTATTGATGACTGTTGAAATTAGTATCATGCAAAACAGAGCAAACCACAGCTATATTTTGACATTTCACCAATTTAAGTACCTACTAAATATAGTACTTATGATATGTTAAAAAATTGCTTGTCTTTGTAAAATGAAATAAATATAAAGTAAAAAAAATATCATAAAGATACGAATAAATCGCCAGCTTTATATGCATTGAAGTGATATTGCAATTATTTCATATTCATGTAGACTATGATCTGTTCTGATTTGATCATGCAGAGAAACTCCGAGTATTGCCCTTTGTTGCAGCAAGCATTGTCCTTTTGGTCTTTGTTAGATGCAGGCAGCACTGAATCGGTTATTGTGGACATCTTTCGGTTGAGATGATGATTAAATCAGTTACTGATCATTCAAAGCAAAGTAACATAAAGTCTCATACGAAAATTACGGTTTGGACACAAAATGTCTTTGTGAGCCAATGATGGAAGATAATTAAATTTTAATAATTTAATAAAAAATGATTTTATCCATCTCCTCCTGATAGAAATATGAAAAAAGAACATTACACGGTATGATTACATAGATATTAGTAACTTAAGCTTAATTACATTTATCTGACTAGCAGCAATGAGTAAGTTAGCTGATAGATTTTTACCCGTGGAAGAGCCACGCTTCGGCATGAATGGGCCGGCTCGACCGGAGTGATACTACGGCCTCACAGAAAACCGGTTTGAAATAGCGCTTGCGCTGTGTTGCATCGAGTGAGTGAGGGTACTGGAGGCCTAATGAGGAGGAGGAAACTAATATTAATTGGAATGGAGCAATCCTTTGTCTACAATGCATTGTAAAAAACATAAGTTTTCCCTCCAGTTTTTCTTGTATAAAATATTTTTTTTACAATATTGCTACGGACGTTTCCGACTTGAAGCTGTGTTTCTTTGTAGATACTTATCCGAAAGGAACCAAAATATCGAGCAACCAGGCCGCCCATTATATGAAATAGTCCAAGGACTTCGTGAGAAGGTGCATAGCTGCGAGTGTGTGCATATGTGATTTTTTTCTTTATAGAGATTAAAATACATTTACGTATCATCAGGACAAGATGCTGTGCCTAGTATGTCGGACTCAGATATCAATACCGACAAAAAAACCTCCTCTTTCACCGGGCTCTGAATCCCAACGAGCCCGCCTTTAGGCATTTTGTCGCGGGGAGAGGATCTAGCTGTTACTCTTCCTTCTGAATGTCAAAGTCATTGCTTCTTTTTTTTAACGGCCGTTATTTTTATTTTCGGCACGTCTTTTGTCAATCGAACGCAGGTCTAGTAGTACTTCTGTTATAAAACTAGTGTAAACACTGAATAATGAGTTCTTTAATTGAGTCTGTGCATACCTAATGTTTTATTTATCTTATTATATAAGAATTAACCCAGAAAGCACGTTACTTGTATATCATGAATTGAATTTGTGTGAACAGAAAACTTAGTGATATTTACGCTTATTTCTAGCTGATAAGTGAATAATGTCCCTGTTGATCCCACCGTTGTATCTTAAGAGAAATCTCAGAATAGATAATAGTCTTAATGTTAGTAAATTCCTTGTAGTACTTTAGTAGGGTATGTGTAGAGGCTCACCTTAAGTATGGTTCAATGAGTTTTTTCTATAGTGAGCAAGTGAGTCTTCGTCACCCATCCCAAGAATCAATGCAGTATGTTATAAGGGAAAAAGAAATCTACTACTCCTTAACGGTCAAGATATATTTTATTTTATTCACTATGGGGCAAACGAGCAGACCTATCGCCTGATAGTAAGCGATTACCGCCGCCCATGGACACCCGCAACACCAGAGGCGACACAAGTGCGTTGCCAGCGTTTGGGGAAAGGGGAGGGGAACGGGTTGGGGTATGGGCCTCTGATATCCTCACTTACTCGGTGAAATACAGTGTAAGCTATTTCAGACCGGTTTTATGTGAGGCCGTGGTATTACTCGGTTCGAGCCGGCCCATTCATTTTCAATTTCAATTTTGTAACCTATGCTCAATTTTAACACGTGTTTCAAACCACTATAGTTATACGTATCAAGAGGAGTAACATTTGAAGATGACCGCCTTAAGTTGCCTCTCGCACGACTTTCTTTGCATTGCACTTACGAGCACTAAAAATTAGAAAAACAACATTTTTAGAAAAATCGAATGACAAATCCAATAGGATAGTGTCGTACGTCCACCCCAGCATTTCCGCATTATTTTTCTTGTTACTCGTATTTTTGGCTTGGCACCGACTTTAAACGCTACCTACCTACCTAACATACATTATAATACTACATATTTTATTTAAATTAATAGATAATTAGGCATCGACAAGAATTGACACATAGTAATTTACGACAGCCAAATTAAGCCCATTTAGGGCTGAAAAATGAAACAAAATGTTTGTCGCTAAAATGAAATCTATCCATTCAATTCTATTGTAGATCTACCGTATATAATATTCATATAAAAAAGTATTTGTAAAAGGGAGCAGGTCTATTACCCTTAGACATTAGACGTGAGAAAGAGAAAATAGAAAGGTTATTGTAGAAATGAGATGTGACAATATCTCGGTCAGGTCCGGGTTGCATGCCAACAAGTAGTTGGGATGTAAATTACCCCTTTCTTATCAGAAAATGATGTAAAGGCTAACAGTAGTCACTACCTCATTTATAACAGTAGTCCGTTACAGATCGATTAATTACCTCGCATCGAATTTATTACCATAAGTGTTTGAACTACACTGAAAAGTGAATATGATGGTTTGTTACGCTTTCACGTTTTAATTTTAGAACCATTAATCATTAAATGACGTATGCATACTGTTGTGGTACAGTAAAATACATTTACTTTTCTTCAAAAAATAATAATTGTACACGTACTCGTCCAAAAGACAAAATAGCTCGGAGGTGTACAAATGATAAATTATAAATTTTGGTTTGCAAAAATTTATTAAAAAACCTGGCTGGATCTCTTTTTCATGTCTGAATCTCTGAGTAGTGTTCCTAATGATATTAAAATGTTAATAAGTAAGATATAAAATGATTTAATACAAAATAAATTAAATATAAATGTAAATTACCTACTCTGCAATCATTTATAAACTAATTAAATATATAACTTGTAACACAAGAGTAACTTGTTATAAATCCACAGAACATTGACAGGAAAATACATCTATTAAAAATACTGACCATCAGTTTGTCTGTGTATAGAAAAGTAATATTTAAAGCTGTTTTTACATTTTGTCATATAAAATACAACAATACATAAAACCCGAAACATTTCCACATAAAGCGGCCATCATATGGTTCGAAGAAACAAACAAAAAATTAGAATTACAACCACTTAACCTCACACGAATAGAATATGTGTTTATTTTGTTACCGTTCATAATGCGTTGTTTAAAGATGAGCTTTTGCTTCTACTAGATGCGGCTCGGGTCGACCACGAGAACAAATAAACATCTGCGTATAGTACTGACCAGATCCTTAGTTAAGTTAAAGTAAGATGTGCTATAGATATGTTATTGTACTCTTCGATTGCTGCTAAATACCGATAGTAGACCAAGATGAACAAAAATCTTGTAGATGTTTAGATAGTTAAGCTAATTGAACGGTGCTGTTTTTAAAAATCTTTAATTTTTTCGGTTGGTTTAAAAGAGAAGAAATTTATACATTATGTTGCCGAATAATAACTGAATCCAATGATCCAATGTATATGGTACAACTTTAACTTATACACCACCTAACTATAAGTAATCAGACAATGGGACCTAATTTGAATAGCAGGTTCACTAGTCTCGTTTAATAGTTCCACTGCAAGAAAACGAAACACCATATTAAAATAACATAATTTTACTAAAATAAATATGTTTTCATTATTTCTCATACATTTTCATACACTACGAAAATTAAATCAAAATCCTAGTAAGGTATTGGAAATACTTGTATCGGGGTTGTGTCGCTTCTTCCTGTGATTTATATAATAAATATACAATAACGAGAACATAATTATTGCAGATACACATTGTTCGCATCATACAGTTTTAACCGTGGGAGAGCTATGCTTCGGCATGAATGGGTCGGCTCGACCGGAGTGATACCACGGCCTCACAGAAAACCGGTGTGAAATAGCGTTTGCGCTGTGTTTCACCGAGTGAGTGAGGATACCGGAGGCCCATAACCAAACCCCTCCCCCCATCCCCTTTCCCATCCCCCAAAGGTCGGCAACGCACTTGTGACGCCTTTGGTGTTGCGGGTGTCCATGTGCGGCGGTAATCGCTTACCATCAGGTGATACGTCTGCTCGTTTGCCCACTATTCAATAAAGATAAAGAATAACTACGCTCTAAGCGACTACGTTAAACGACTTAAAATTTCCATTATTGAGCCAATTCACGTGATAAAGTAGTATATTTTGTAATTATCACAGCATTGCCTAAATACGGTAATAACGGAATTACATTTGTGCTCGATTGCCCATGAATGGATGCGGTTATATTGTTTGTGACATCTAAATAGCGCACAGCTCGTACAAAGCTAAGTGATGAACAAACTTCCGATTGATTACATACTAAGGTTTACTCCGTTACGATCGAGGACTAATTGGAGATTGAAACGGTCTATATCAATACTTGTATTATATGTCCAGGTGTGTAATTGAAATGTCTAACCTACACAATGGCAAATTGGCCCCAATATCTATTTGACAATACGATTAAGAATATTCGATCCTGACCATATTTGACTTTTAGAGATTACAATTAATGACGCCCAGGATTATCTTTTCTTTTTTAATATTATGGTAGTTTACTTACATAAAGAAACTTTTCTATACTTAATAGCTCTAAGACAAGTTTCTTAGTGTATTATTTAATAAATAGAATAGGAAAATTTATTACATTTTATATTAAATTGGTCGTTATAAGGGTTAAAAAAAACGCTGTTGATGATAAAAGTTATGGTCATATGCTGAATATACTTTACCAACTTAACCTTTTTTTATAAAGTACTTTGGTTGATAAAACTTGGTTAGGGTGGTCTTGCCGACTGTTGTAGGACATTTTAAGACTCCAGCTATCCGTAACTACAACATAGATGCTCGTATGTGCTTTCCGAGACCCGGTGGAAGTGACCCGACAATAAAAGAAATTGCCAATTCAAGTGATTAATAATGAGTTACTTAGTTCAATTAATAAGTTATTAGTTTGCACTGAGAATTTTGATTTTAATACTGATCATTTAAAATTAAATTATTCATAGTAACCCCTCCTAAAAATTAACATTAGTTTAATATGGTTAAATAGTTTCTTCTTCTTTTAATGAAATGGCAACCAGCTAATCAGCTATTTCTACCAATGCCAAGTATTTAAAGTCTGAAATAATAAGCCTTCAAATATGAAAAAATGTGGGTAAGATGAAAGGGGACTGTCTTGCGTAAAAACAAAGGACGATTGTTAAATAGTTTCAAAAAAGCATACTAAAGTGAATTGAGGCAATTAATATGCTTATGTCGCTTTAACGTGTACGTACGTGCGTGCGTTCGTTTGACCGCAAGGATGGCTTAGTGGTTTAAGCAAACGCCATGCCGCTTTCAATTGCGCTGATTGTTGTGGGTTCGATCGCCACTAGACTAGATAGAACTTCGCCTTGTGTGATCCACAAACTGTTCTTGGTCTTGGTGTAATTTGTCGGTTTCTTATATGTTTATAAAGTTTGACACAACACAGTATATACTTCTTTGAATTGTCTTTTAAGAAAGTAATAACATTAATATATCTAAATATTGTAAAGGACATAAAATTAAAAACATAATATTTCAGTATAATGTTAATAAAACAAAACATAATAGTTTTGTGTGAAAAAAAATCAAGTAATTAGAACCGGTGTTCTCAATTACAGAATAAAATGCTTCAAAAACTTAACTAAAATTCTGAACAAATTTACCGAGAATAAAATACATCTTGTGGCTCTTCTAACATTCCTTTATTATGTTAGATGACGTCTAAATATCTATAAAATTAAGAAATAACCTGTGTATATGTATTAACAGGCTTTCCTTTTCAGTAATGTGTAATTCATTTTGTCTTTCCAGTCACTGTTGAAACACTCTTAATAATTATAAGTAACTGTGTAATATAAAGCCAAATAAAGTTTTACTTATTCTTATTTTTAATAATTGTAGTACAATGTGTCGACACCCTAACGCCCGCCTACTTAGGCGGGAGCAGTTGGCTCGCGTTGCTTGCGCTATCTATTCTATTGCCACTACGTGTAAACACTGAGAAAAGAATAGTATGGCCGGAACAGTAGGCGATAAACACTCCAAATGTAAACGTTATGAAATGATACATACGGTGCAGTCAAATGCCCACCACTTCAAATTTAATTGTACCTACGTATATGTATACAACTTCTGGGTGTTCTTTAGTAAGAGTTAAAACAAAGTAGCTTTTTTTTTATTATAAAGGGGCAAACGAGCAATCTTATCGCCTGACGGTAAGCGATTAGCTCCACCCACGGACACCCGCAACACCAGAGGCGTTACAAGTGCGTTGCCGGTCTTCGGTCTGTTCTGGATTCTCTTACTGGATCTCTTTCTGCATGTTTGACCACCAGGTGGCGGGTGGTCTTCCTTTTCCTCGTGGGCGGTCAGTGATATTTATGGCCTTTTTGACCAAGTGCTCGTCATTTTGTCTACTGATGTGGCCGTATGTAAGTATAGTCAATTAATTCCATATAATATTATTCTTAACTCATTAATCGTTCAACTTTATCTTGATCGTTATAACGTTCTAATTGTCATGTTTTTGTTTCATAACATTCGTTTAGTGTGTTTATACAAAGGTAAATAAGAAGTGTTCAGCGTATGAAACTGATTAATATGGTGTAAGATGCAGTTGACCGTAAATGCTCGTGTTATAATGATGAGAGGCGGACAAATTAAATGTAAACGAGCAAATAGTTGGATTGAATTGCGGCTTGTAAAGGTAAATATCGGTTTGATCAATGCTTGGCACAGGTGGTACACTGGTTGAGGAGGCGGCCATAGTTCAGTCTTGGCTGTCTCCGCGGGCCCCGGCCGAGGAGGTCGACATGGGGGCTGGCCGCTTTCGCACTGCGATTACGCAGATCTGCGATGCGGCCATGCCCCGCGTTTGGGGTTGTCGACCTTCACGGAACGGGGTCTACTGGTGGTCCCAGGAGTTGGCGGACCTCCGTGCGGCCTGCACTCGTGCCCGGAGGTCCTACACCCGATGCCGGCGGCGACGCCACCGCGTAGACGGGGAGGAGGGCCGGCTTCATGAGGAGTACCGCGAAGCGCGGAGGACTCTGAAGCTGGCCATTTGCCGCGCCAAAGAGGCAAAGAGAAAGGAGATGCTGGAGAGTCTCGATCGTGACCCCTGGGGTCGCCCATATCGTGCGGTGCGACAAAAGCTCCGCACGGCGGGCCCCCCCCTTACCGAGACTCTCCAGCCCAGCTTCCTGCAGCAGGTGGTCGAGGGCCTTTTCCCGCAGCGGGCGGAGCACACGCCCCCGTCGATGGCCGATCCGGCCAGAGACGACGGGGACGGAGGGAGTGAGGTGCCGCCCGTTAGGGAATCGGAGGTTGGGGCGGCTGTTCTTCGGATCCGTTCCAAGAACACCGCCCCCGGGCCGGACGGGGTGCCACCCCGAGTGATGGCCCGAGCCCTCGACCATATGTCGGACCGCCTCAGGGAGGTTTTGGACGCCAGCCTGGCGTCCGGACGCTTCCCTGAGTGCTGGAAATGCGGGAAGCTGGTCCTACTGCAGAAGCCGGGACGGCCGGCCGATTCGGTCGCGGCCTATAGGCCCATCGTGTTGCTGGACGAGGCGGGCAAATTGTTCGAGAGGATTCTCTCTGCCCGCATCGTCCAGCATCTCAGCGAGGTGGGGCCCGACCTGTCGGACGCCCAATTCGGGTTCCGAGAGGGGCGTTCGACGGTCGATGCCGTGGTGCGCCTTAGGGCCGTGACCGAAGAGGCGGTTGGCTGTGGCGGCGTGGTGTTGGCGGTGTCCTTGGACATCGCCAACGCCTTTAATAGTCTGCCATTCAGCTGCATCAGGGAAGCACTCCTGTATCATGGGGTGCCAGAGTACCTGAGGCGGCTGGTGGCAGACTATTTGGAGGAGCGTACCGTCGTGTACGAGGATCGAGATGGCGTCTTGAGACGGCGACCCATGTCGTGCGGCGTTCCACACTGGACTGGACCACTCCTGTGGAACGTGGGGTACGATTGGGTCCTACGTAGTCGTCTACCCCTCGGGCTGGGCGTAATTTGTTACGCCGATGACACCCTAGTCACAGCCCGGGGGGCAAATTTCCAAGAGGCGGCGCGCCTGGCCACCAGGGGTGTCTCTCTGGTGGTTGGGCGCATCGAGGCGCTGGGCTTACGGGTGGCCCTTGACAAGACGGAGGCCCTGCTATTTCATGGGCCCCGTCGTGGTCCACCCCCCGGCGCCTCTATCGTAGTCAACTCGGTCCTCGTACCGGTTCGGGCCCAGATGAGGTATCTGGGCCTGATCCTCGACGGTAGGTGGCTCTTCGACGAGCACTTCCGACAGCTTGCTCCTAAGCTGGTCGACGCTGCCTCCGCCCTTGGGCGACTCTTGCCCAATCTGGGTGGAGCCAGCGTCGAAACAAGACACCTCTACACGGGGGTAGTCCGGTCGATGGCCCTTTACGGGTCACCGGTGTGGGTCCCGGCTCTGACCGCCCAGAATAAGGCACGCCTCTGGCGGCCTCAGAGGGTATTGGCGGTCAGAGCCATACGCGGATACCGCACCGTGTCGACGGAGGCGGCGTGCGCCTTGGCCGGAACACCCCCGTGGGATTTGGAGGCGGAAGTGCTCGCCGAAGTTTATCGGCGAGCGGCTGAATATCGGGCGGAGTACGGGTATCGTGCTCCGCCCGAAGAGGTACGCGAATGGCGTGAAGCCGCTCGCCGAGCCACGATGGCTCGTTGGTCGTCCCGGCTGGAGGCTCCACGCGCTGGCTTTGCCACCGTGGAGGCGCTCCAGCCGGTCATCCTCGAGTGGGCAGGGCGGCAGCACGGGACTCTTTCCTTCCGACTAACGCAGGTGCTTTCCGGGCACGGTTGCTTCGGGAAGTACCTGCATTCGGTCGCTAGGAGGGAACTGAGTCCCGCCTGCCACCACTGCGACTGCAGTGAGGACTCGGCCCAGCATACGCTGGAGTTCTGCCCCGCTTGGGCGGAGCAGCGCCGGGCCCTCACTGCAGTCATCGGAGGAGATCTGTCGCTACCGGCCATCATACGCTCCATGGCCGGTAGCGACAGCAGTTTTACCGCGGTCGCATCCTTCTGCGAAGACGTAATTTCGCGGAAGGAGGCGGCGGAGAAGGCCCGGGAGGACGATCTCCACTCGGACCCGATCCGCCGCCGGCGAACCGGGCGGCGGAGGCGCGCCCATCTGCGCCTCATGCCGCCCTGAGTGTGGCCGCGGATGGACGGGATGGGTTTTCCCGTCCATCCGCTTTAGTGGCCAGCCGCGAAGGGGCGACGTACGCGTGTGCCGTGCGTCGCCTAATTTGAGAGTTTTTACCAGCAGACGGTGCCCGCTTCAGTGCGGGCAGGCGCTGGGAGGGGTCCGGTCGTATAATATCTGCGATTCCCGGACCCCTTCCTTCTCAGGCGCAGAGTTGGCACACCGTGTGGTTTTAGTCGGTTCGATTCCGACACACCGCCCCGCCGCAAACCCCGGCGGGGTGACGGCCCGAGGGGGTTTCCACACGTGTAAAAAAAAAAAAAAAAAAAAAAAAAAAAAAAAAAAAAAAAAAAAAAAAAAAAAAAAAAAAAAATGGTGGTACACTGGTTACAATGCCTAAATCTTATATGTATAAATCAATCGCTGTTCCTTTGTCGCGCTAAAACTCGAGAACGCCTGGGCCGATTTAGCTGATTTTGTTTTGAAATATTTGTCGTAGCCCAGCGAAGGTTTAAACGGTGAAAAAGATATTAAAAATAACTTGAAAATCCAAATGTCACGAAGTAGCGGGCACCGCTAGTACTTTATGATATTTTTTTTATTCTTCAATCTATATTTTGGGTAATGCTTTTCAGTGACTGATTGATGTGTGACAATACTCAAGTCTGTATGTAAGATGCAGGATTGCAGATAAAACACTGATTCATTTGTGTCTGATTCAAATTTTGACTAGATGAATCAGTCGAAGAATGAAATTTCGAAAAACAACCACAAACAACACAACAGCCTACCCCTCAACCGGCGGCGACTCGGCTGCCGCGAATCCCGGATCTGGCAGACAGTTTAAGGGAAGTCCCCCTCCCGCCGCTAGACACTGATGAAGTTTTTCGAACTTTTCTTGATAATTTTATAGAAGGTGTTCCTATAAAATTATCAAGATAAAATCGAAAAACTAAAATATCAATCCATACTTGAACATGGGAAATGTTAAGTCTGAAACATATTCAAGTCAATCTACAATACCAGAATTATAGGTAAAAACTATATTCTTATTTTTTGTTAATGAGACTAATCCAACCCATACGCTGTATCACTCCGTACCCCTGTAACTCCTGTACACACCGAGTTATCAGTCACTAAAAGACAATTCGATCACGGGACCCTATTATAGTCCTCTTGTTATTCAGGTGGAGATCCTAGGTGAAACAAGAATCTGTCCTTGATCCGAGATTATTTGAAAACGACGGAAAAAAGTGCCACTACCCTTACCGCCGCAAGTAAAGTGTTCGTAACGTACCCCATTATCTGTGTGGGTTCGCTGTTTATGCCGTCGGGATCGCCCCTCTGCTGTACCTTCCTTCCTTATTCCTTCTTGAGAAATATAAAAGATGAGAGATTGCTCTAGTTTTAATAAAAAAAATTGGTAAATAACAACAAACAACATGCAAACAAACAACTTGTCAAAGAAAATATACAATCAAATTGATATTGGAAACTATTAACTAATAAGATCAAATACATATATGTACAACGTATTTACTTCATATCTTGAGGATTACGCGGTCCCTTTTATTAATAGTAATAACTCTGTCCCAAAGTATTAAAAACATTGAACTGAAAAATTAATATAAGAAGGTAAATTAGGATTACTCATTATTATTATTATTTTTAGACTTTCACAACATTTACACATAGTTTTTCTTCTATAGCGGGACTTATACGCAACAAAATTATTTAAAAGGTTATAATACCATATCAAGTGGCATAACCCATTCGAAGCGTCTGTATATAAAAGGTATCGCAGTCTTTATTTCAATAATGTCGGATTTGCGGATGATTTCATTTCTTTCATGATCTCAGTTATGAATGCGTTCAAGTTGATGCGAATGTATTTCGGTGAGATCGAAATAACTGTCAAGAAAGACTGTTGAGTGAAAGTGCAGTTAAAGTAAAGTCAGAAGAAAGTTAGTGTTATTTGTTACAATAATACTACTGCACAAAACACTTTGCAGCACATAATGCTGTGCATGTGTAATGTATGTGTGTTTTTGTGTTTGAGGTAGCTCCTTAATGTAAAATCTCAAAGATAAGGTAATGATAATGTCTTATCTATTTTTTGAAACTGTCACATCTCTATTTTTTTGTGATTTAAATTATTTTGTAATATGTAAATAAAAGTTTCTGGTAGAATTATTTACATAAAAAGGAAAACCGCAATAAAAGATTTCGTGAATTTAAAAATCCAAGCAAACCGCCAGCCAAATTTGAAAAGCAACTGTTTTCTAGACTACATAGAGAAAATGAAGACAAATAAATGATATATAACATTTTTACTCAGAGAGAGCCTTGTAAAAAAGCGATTTAATTGCATACCTCGGCGGCCGTCACGCGGCGATATGCAATGATTCTTATCAGAGCCCTTATTGAAAAGGGGCGGCCGCGTTCCGATCACGCATAAATCAGGAAAGGCGTATTTCTTTCTGCCGATCCAACGTCGTTTTATTGCCCGCTTATTGGTAACTACCATCTGATATATTACGTCGATAGAATTAATTGTGTTACATAGTAACTATTACATTGAATTATGTTCCTCAATTAACAGTTCTTTTTTAAAAAATATCAACTGTCTGATATTAATCTTTCATAATTTCACACACTATAAGGAATTGTGGAGTCCGAAGAAAAGTTTTCTTTGACACTGCAGAAACAGATTTAGTTTTTTAGTTAGCTAGTTTTTTAAACAGAATCAAGAATGTGGCATTTCTATAAAAAAAATATTGGTGAGTATATTAGAGATAAACTAGATCTCGCTATTCTTTTTTATTTGTTGAGGTTAAGCGATGTCTTTTGTGTGTTACGTTATGTCGATTTTTTTTTATTATATAGGGGGCAAACGAGGAGACGTATCACCTGATGGTAAGCGATTACCGCCGCCCATGGACACCCGCAACACCAGAGGCGTCTCAAGTGCGTTGCCGGCCTTTTAGGAAGGAGTATGCTCTTTTCTTGAAGGTTTGTAGGTCGTATTGGTCCGGGAACACCGCAGGCGACAGTGAAAAGAATACTCACTATCATAATATGATAAACAAATACTCGTCTAAGTATTATTATTCCATGCATTATCTGTCCTCAAAACCTATGCTGATACTAGTGTATCGCATTGTACGCAGTTGCGATGAGAGAATGGAACGGTTTAATAAGTCCATTTAATTCAGTAAGACTCGCACCCTACCTTTCAACACCCTCAAGAGAATGTGCCTATACTGCGCAGTCATTACTGACCAATAATAGCTACAATTTAAGAATAAATAAATTCGCATTTGCATAATACGAGTATTGCAAATAATTACCATTTAATGATTTAATATATAACTGTAAGACTCCATCATTATACTCGTCCAGCCAAAGGTATGAGCTGCAACACAATTATATTTTAAAGTTTGTTGTTTATCTATGTCTATTTTGTTTAAATTTATACATTTACACAATATAGGCTTAACAAATGTCAGACCTATCACCTAGCCTTTTGTCACTTGAAATATTTACGGATAAACTACTTTGAAATTTTGACTACCGTATACTGTATATTTAATAAGCTATCACATTATAATTAATAATTAAGTACATCTTTGAAAAAAATATATTCACCATGGGAAAACTTCTCACCATCTCCGTATGTCGTAAGAATTACTTACCTATATACTTAATATATTATAATATGATCAAAAACTATTCGATAATATTTGCAACGTTATGGATACATACTGGGTTAACACAGAAAGAAATTTGATTTAATAGGTCGTTTTACCAGAAGTTAATTAAGTAGACTATATTTAATTTAAAGCAGCCTGTATAGTCTAAACACGATTCGTACTGTAGAGTGCGTTATGGTGCCCACAAGGGCGCTCGTTCGGTTGTCCACCGATGTGAACTTGGGTATTGTCGCAAACTTTCAATTATTTTTGTTGTTGCACTTATTATTCATTAATTTTATTTAATACAACGACGTCAATGATGTACGATAAAACACGAAGAAGTTAAAGTTGCAATATCTTTTGAAAGCGTATTTCGAATACAGTGTAATAACATTTTCTTAATTTATAATATATTTTAATATATAATTTTAAATATAAATAAGTTAATTATATTATTAAATTTGTTCAAATTCATAAAACTGAATATGATAAATTACTTCAATCTGTCAAAAAATTATAAGAACAGCATCGTGATTTAGAACGATTTTTGAATAGTATAAATGCACAACATAATACTTATAACAATACTTAAAATGGAAAGTGGAAATTTAACTTGGAATAATGTACAAAACTGTTATTTTCAGTATCTTTATATTAATACGTAAAACAAAATGTTTTTTAAGAAATTTATGCGAAAGGAGCTGTATAAAATTCGGCACAATTACATTTTATATGGAAGAGAAAGTGCAGCTCCATAAAATCCACTAAAAAGTTCAATAACAAACATAACCAATCAATCAATTAAATTATTTACATTCTTGTCTCAATTCTTTAACTGTGACAACGTATTACTCAGGGCCTTAAAGTTTTATAAATACATACTTATTATTGGTTCACTTAACAGAAGTTACATAATTAGCTCAAAATCACACATTCAGCTAAAAGTTCAAGAGCAAACCAATCAATCACATTATATTTTAGCAAAATTTATTTGAAATGAACTAGATTGTTTTTAAATTAGCATTTTTTTGTAGCAAGCCAGTAATTCATAAAGCTGTTTAATAAATTTTCATTTAATTCACTGTCTTACTTAATTAAGAAAAAAGTTTAATTTTGTAAAATGGTAGATTAAACTTTGGACAATTTAAAACCGCATTAATTAGGACATACTTTGTTTATATCCTGTAATGCAGATGTAGGTACTACAAATCATTAATAGATTATTATTTAGAAGTACTAAGCAAACATAAGTGTGGTTTTAAAGTATTTTTAAGTTCTTATACGTAACGTTGCATAAATCTTTTAAGCTCAAGTTTTATACTATGCGACAGTCGCACTACTTAAAACAAATATTTTGAAATTAAAAAAACAAACGTACCTCGGTTGTTGTCTTTATCCTTTTTACCATATTCATTTTTTTAACTACTGTTACAATTATAGAAACCAACTTTTATATCGACTAATATTGTATTATAATTATTATCATAATTTAAATATGTTTTTCTTATTTATTAAAAGCCTGGTAACTTCAAAAAATATGTTTTTCAATTATTCACATTGTATTTTATCCCGTAAAGATTTTTTTACAATTTAATATGAATTAAAGTCTATAACAAAAAGTTTCTTCCGCACTTCAAGTAAAATCAGAACTAAAAACAACCAACCTAGAAAAATACACTTTAAAATAACAACTAAAAAGTGCAAAACATTATTTAACTTGTCAATTACCTGTCTCACATATAAATAATAAAATAGACACCGAGGAAACTATTATTATTGTAAAATTTTATTATTTCACGTCAATAAATGTTACTTAAATTATTGGAATTCAATGAATTACATTGAAGATATTTTAGAATACAGAATATATTTTATTTTGTCTATCCTGTTTGTGATTCATATTTACAGACTATTTATAGTAATACTAGATATGTTACTATACTGTTTACCTTTTAAATTAAATTCAGAAGAAAATACAACCATATTCTGTAATTTTTTTTTTAAATAAGTCATCTTTCAAAGCTTTAGATTAAATAAGAAAATTAGTTTTCAAATGTGATAATAAATTACTAAAACAGTTTTTTTCAAGAACGGTTTAGTTAGTTTTTTTTTTATTTAATCTATTTTTAGACAAACAATTTGATATGCAAAAATATAACTTACCAAATATCCAACGGAAAAGGCTGTGCGTAACGAAATACCGACGGAGAGATTTGTCAGTGCACTAAAACGTGTTCACGACGCGGTGGCAACGGTGCGACTACGGAGCGGTGCGACGCGGCATTGGGCGGGCGAAACAAACGACACGCCCCTACATTTTATCCTCTCAAGAAAAACATTTTCCAACATTCTAGAAACGTACAGTTGCTTCTAGTATCAATGTTGAAATTAAAAAAACGTGGTCTTTCATTTCACATTAAAAAAAGATTCTAATTCTTAAAAACAATTAGTAATAAATTAATAATGCAATTTGCCGCATGTGCAAACACTGCTACTATTTAGTGAAGCTTAAACAATTTAATTAAATAGAAAATAAAAATAATATTTAGGTATTTTTCGTTCTCATTTATTATTATCAGACTTTGTTAAAGATCATTCATGTTTGTAGTCAATGGACAACGGGACTATAAATATAAAATAGGAAATAAGAGTGTGACAGAAAACTGTTTGAGCAGAGTGAGCGAGGCGGAGCGAGCGACCACTCCCAGCGATGAAAATCTGGATTACTCCTGACAACGCATTGATCAGAAGCGGATTTGTTCTTTTTAACGTATATATCATCTCTACAATCCTCCGTGATTAAACCAAAGTCGATTTAACGGGATATTAAATTTATAATTCCTGGTAGATACCTTAATCTTTTAAATAATAGTTATTTTTTAATGGATGTTGTGATTAACACAAATTTTCAATATGCATTTACATTAGACAGTACAAATTTAATATAGATTTCTATAGCACATTTATATAATATATTTAAAAATATAGAACTCACTGTTCGAAAATATATATTAGTACGAGCGTAATATATGAATTGAATGTCGCTTCAACTGCTTGGACATAGATCTTTTTTTTGAAATATTCTTTTGAAAAGAGCGTAATAAAGCTTAATTTATGATCGAGATGGATATAATTTAATACATCTATATAATTCTTGTCGTACTTTTTGCTCACGACGAACATGGGTGTTCATTATGACTACTATCCAACCGATATTCTCGTTTTTTGTCTATATCTGGAGCTGGAGTTCAGGTGTGCTATTTTGCTAAGATTATAAGGAGCCAACCATGATTGAAAATAGATGCGAGGAAGTTGCGTGGGCTAGCAAGTATGATATAAAACCAACCATAAACATATACTAGACCTATATGTTTGACACCGAATAATCTTCTTTTAAAATTTAACATAATAACAAATTTTCTATATACTTTTAAATAGGTACTTGGAAAATAAGTCATTACAATGTCAATTATAAATAATTCCTTATCACTTTTATTTTAATGGAAATCTTAATAAAGTGTTACCTTACCAATTGTCATATCTACACCTACTAATAATAAAGCTTAAGAGTTTGTTTTTTTGTTTAAACGCGCTAATCTCAGGAACCGCTAGTCCAATTTGAAAAATTCTTTCGGTGTTGGATAGTCCGTTTATCGAGAAAGGCTATAGGCTATATATCATTACGCTACTACTAATAGGAGCGGAGCACCAATGAAGAATGTTTCAAAAACGGGGGAAATTTTTCACGCTACGGGCAATATAAGACGCAAACGAGGTTGCGTGGGTCAGCTAGTTCATATATAAGGAGGTACTAAAAAAATACTATTTCTTTTAAAAGAAGGAAACTTTGAAACAAACCCTATCTATTTAAACTATACAATCCGATTGACCTGTGTACAGTTGGCCGAAACCTCCTTTCGAAGGACCTGTAATAACCTTTATTGTATATGTACAGTAAGCACCATATTAACTTGTGCTTTGAGAATGGTCAACATTATGTGAAAAACATCGATTTAATTTTATGCTGGCAGACCTGTCACAGCGTGAGGACGTATGGCCTTAACCCTCTCCTGAGAGGAGACTCGAGCCCAGCAGTGGGACGTTATAGGTTACTGAGACCTATCACACAAATTGTTGTACGCATTTGAAGGTGTCAATATATTATTAAACTATCAGTTCTCAATATTGTGCTAGCTGACAGAGTGTTTATATTAATGTTATCAAATAAGTTGTTTAATGGTATCTATGCATTCATATTAGTCAAAAGTCATTGTCATTTAGGCTGGCTACAAGTCGATTTCAATCAAGTTATATATTAATGAAATATAATTTTACAGTCGCTAGTTTTTATATATGCAAGAAAATCTTGCTGTGTGGTCACCTTACCCCGTATTCCACCCAGTATTTCTTCGAAGGATTTTGATTATTATTTTGATACAAAACTGTACATTTTGTAAAACAGTTTTACTAAAAAAGTTCTAGTAAAGGATATACTGCAGCATTAATCTACTTTACTTCCAAATGAGTTCCAATACGGTAAATGGTAATTTTTTGGTGAAAACTGTTTAAATTGAGGGACCAACTTTAATGGTCAAGCTTATTGAAGTATTTCTTTTTCAAGATTTCAAACCCGAGGTTGAATTTGTTACAATTCTTTTACTAATGCTACAAAGATACAAATTTTCCAAATAGCATTGTGATCTACACTCTAATTGGACTTATGCTGATCAATTGCAGGACCACCTTCCGCAAACTAATTCTTTTTATACGGTGAACGAGAAAGGTAGATTTTTAGTAAATTAGATTTTACGAATCTTTTACTAAGTGTTGTTATTTAGAGCAATTGTAAATTTTAACTAACTTACAAGATATGGATTTCTATCAGTTACGATTGAGGTGAAAACTTTGAACGGTTGTAACTTTTGAGTTGCTGCTTTTACAAATTTCTGAATAAATTTACAATTGTTTGAAAATTTTTACTAAAGCCTGATGCATTTAGAAACTCAAAATGCCTTTTTCTTAAAAGGTACTTCGATACTCAAAATACTAATGCAATGTGCGACGTAGTTGTGGCGTCTTTTGTTTTCACTAACTGTGAAAATATGTAAAAAAGTTAATTAATAATGGTCGAACGATCCTTTGTTTATTATTAATGTGTATTTCAAATGAAATAGCAATATGTAACAATATTTATCACAGTAGAGAGACAAAAACGCAAAACACTATTCCGTAACGTTAATATTACGTAGATCATTATGTGCACAAAAAGAGGCTCCATTTAAAAAAAAAATGGTTCTATCTTATGCAAATAGTTGCATTCATAAACCATTTCTCAGTATAATATTCTAGATACCATATATTAGAGTTCGAAAACATGTTTTTTTCTAAAAAAACAAAAGACTTGCGGGTTACGTCATGCAGAAAGGTAAAGAAATGAACGGGATAGATATTCAAGAAAAAAGAGAAACAAATATTTAAAACTAACAATTTTACTGTAAAACCACTCTGGTTTTGTGCAATAACGTTGTTTTTTTTTCACTCTAAATATATTTTTGACTAGATTGCTTGATAAGATATTATTGATTGAACAACCTATTTGACAACATTAATGTGAACACTATGTCAGCCAACACAATATTAACAACTGATTTAGTTTATTTTGACCACTTTAAATGCGTACTACAATTTGAACGCCTTGTCTGCTGACATAAAATTGAATTAATGTTCTTCAAATAAATTTTGAGTGTTATAAAAACACAAATCTATATGATGCTGACTGTACTACATGCTACGATCTATCGAACTACGCTACGTGCTACGGTTTCATATGTCATGGATTTCTTCTAAAATAATTTAGTACTAGTTTCTTAGTATACTTGAAAAATAAATTATTATAATGTCATTGCTAATTGTTTCTTATTGCTTTTGTTTTTTTTTTAAATAATAACCCATTACGTAACCTCTTTTCATAATCCCACGAGTAAAGATACTAATCAGCACTCGTAGCAGTGTTATAAAATAATGTAATTTATTTTTTAGATGCCCAGAGACACTATGGACCAACGACTTGAGGAAATGGGCTGGCAGCCTTTGGACTCTGTCTAACCCGGATGGTCATCGCTTTCTGGGAGAGGCCTTCGTTAAGCAGAGGACGGTAATAGGCTGAAGATAGAAAATAGTAGAATTATTTAGTGTTATCTTAATAGATTTAAAATAAAAACCTTATTAGTAATATTTTTCCTTCACCATAATTAATGGCTTCATCATCACGATCAACAAACGCATATAAAATATAAGACTATTAATTAAGAGTATTAAAACAAAAAATACATTATCAAAAACTGAGTAATCCAATGTAAACATACCTACATATAATTATTACCTACCACGTGTATTCTCACCACCTTAAACAACAATGATTGTGATAAAATTGTAGTCATTTATTACAGTAGTGCTTAAGAGCGGGCAATAAAAATGAGAAATTATTTTTAATAATATTGCCGGTGCGCGGGGGTGCGGTGACTAGGCACAATATTTTGGGGAGGCTAATACCGACCCCTTATTACCCAACATTCTTTGCTCGCCTCTAGTGCGTAATAATAGTGAGGAGACTTACTTTACGACCTTACTGATGTTTATGTCAGAATAAACGTGCGATTACTAGACGCTTATTTATAAAGGTTTATTTAGACTGTGATTTAGAAAAAAAGGTAATGTTCTACTTTTAAACGTTTGCCAATGGTATCTATAAAATACATCAGCAGTAAATAAATCATCTGAACCTTCTTTTGCCTAACCTTCGCTATCTTTCCATTCCAATAGAATAAACGCAATATTGTTAATTTTGTTTTTATTTGAAAGAAATTAAAATACTACGATTCATTGTCAAATACACTCTCTTTTGATTCGGATCAAATCGATAGCATTGTTGCTATTAGATTCCCTTATGGACCTGAAATAACTACTACGTGTTGAATCTGCTCAATAAATTAATAAGTTTCAGTGCAATTTATAAATACTATAATAGCTTAGTCCCTTTAATTGAAGAAGTCTGCTTTTATAAACCCACCTTCCATTTTAATAAGAAAAACGTAATTTGCTTTTGGAATAAAAAAATGTTAACGTTTACAATTATAACCTAAAATTGATGTCATAACAGGAGTAGCGTCACTAGACACTGATTGGTGTATTGAAACAGGTTACGTTTTAAATACCTTTAATTCGTAATTATTATAGAAAATTAATATTAAATAAAATAAAAACGTTGCACTGGTCTTTCTTGAATGTTTTTCTTACATTTCAGTCACAAGTGTTATTGTTATGTATATTTTTAAACTTAGAAGGGACAAATGACCTATGACCTATATGTTTACTTGCCATTGCTGACTGATTCATTAACGCAGAGCCTAAACCGATGGAGAACAAACTCGATATTTTGAAAGTCAATGTTTTTTATGTTGTCATATTGTAAAAAACACGAGCTTTCAAAAAGCTAATGTTTTTTATGTTGTAGGATAAGGTTTTTGAAAATTTCACATTTATGGTGGTGAAATTAGTCATTAAGTACCACGAAATAAGAAATTGTAACACAAGTAAGTTAAAGAGGTTGAACAGCTAGTTGAAAAATATATCGAAATTACAAATTTGATAATACCACACAGTTGCATAACCACAAGTGTAGCAAAAACATTTCAGAAAGATATTTTAATTTAGGTTTTAAGCTACAATATTCATTCAAAATTCTATTTTGTATCGCATTATTCTATAATTCTGAAACAGAATTCGTTAATAATTGTAATATTTTGAATCAAAATTTTAAAAATATACTTTTTTTCTCATTTGAATATACTCGTTGCATCTGTAGCACATGTATTCACACCCATACATACATTGTTTTACTAGTAGAACAAATAGTATAAGATATGGTAACGACTCACTTTTTTTAATAGTGTAATCAAATGCCAAACCTATTACTTGTAATCCCACCTACTGAACAATGAGCGCGATTAATAAAATCTTAACTTGCTATAAAAGTGTCACAGTAATGTCCGATCATTAGATGGGTACTGTCACTGTGTATTTATTAGCTAAATTGATACTTCAGTAAGCCATATCGATAATGTACGATATTAATAATTGACATTTTTAAATTATTAAGCTGCAGTAGTATAAAACTGTGTCTCGGTAAGTATAAGAGCCATTACGATAGATCTTAGAGTCTTTTTGACAAATACACCCTTACTACTAATATTTTAAATGCGATAGTTTATGGGGATGTATGAATGTTTGTTATTCTTTAACACAAAAACTTTTGAAATTATTTATTTGAAACTTTACAGTAATATGAAATCTACAACAGAATAACGCATAGACGACTTTTAAAAGCAAGTATCTTTCTTTGATGTTTATAATGAAATCTGTTGTTGAAAAATTTTCTGTACATATTATTCAGTAATAATAATGAACTGAAAATGATGATTTCTACCTTTGAGACCACAATAACAAGAATGTAATGGTATGATCACTCATACTCGGGATACTTATTTGCTAGGAGATATAAAAATAAAATAGTTTAATGTCTCATAATTTCCTTACATAATGTTTTAAAGTTTTTTGACACTAGTACTAGTGTAAGTAGCTAAAAATAATTGTAAAGTAATAGAGCCCAGCATGTATATGATAACTAACATAGTTGCAGCAAAATATGACCAAACTGGAGCCTCAAGCAGATAAATGTTATTAAAAAGCCAGAATTCGGTTAAATGTGCAACGTAAACATTAGTCAGTTGCGGTGACACCACACGAGGTAATTTCATAACAACAGACATATTTTCAACGGGGAGGACAATCCTGGATGGTTGTGACGAGGCTTGGAATGCAACACGATTATGATACGCCATTTGTCAAGTTTTTATTGGGCACCCTAGAGCAACGTCTATTGTGGTGAACCCTCTGACTGCTCCCGGTGCTCCGCCTGACCCTCGTCTTTCTGACATTAAGTAATTCATAATTTTTATAACTTGTTAACGTTTTGTGGTTTACACACAAACCCAATGTAACATGTTTAATTTCAATTAAAGTTTGTAGGTAATCATTTCAATTAGTGTTAAGTCATGTATTCGTATATAATGTCACTCTGTTCTGTGAATTCTGGTGAGTGTATCTATTATTAAAGAAACCGACAATGGAACTTTACAGAAGGCAAGCAACGAGTTTAAGCTTAAACCACGTAACAAGTTAAAAATATCTAAAATGTTTGAATATTGTTAATGGTCACATTACACATAAATATTATCACGCAATACATACCTGTTCATAGTGTATAACAAATAAATTTGGTAAACTTGTATTCAAATCATATTAAACTCGTAACTCACGAATTTTGGTTATCAAACCCATCAAAATTCATTCGGTTTTGATATCAAAGTCAGCCAGTGGTGAGAGCTGCCGGTGTGCATCCATATTTCACAGTCGGTTGATCAAAGCGAGGCTCGACTGACGAACGCCACAGCAAAGAGCTGTCTTCTATAACGGATTTTAACATCCATGCACTATTTTAATATCCGTATAATAAGTTATTAAATAACATTATACTGTAACTTGACAGATATTTGTAGTATATATGTACGTAATTCGTTTTGCAAGAATTAATTAAAGGATCCGCGTATTTACGTGGCAAATAAACTAATGGTTATTACATTTATTCTAAGTATTTATAAATCACATATAATGATCAAATTATAAAAAAAGAGTTCGTCTGTCGCCTCTTGCCTTCATCAATAGCCACCAAAACCAATCTCTTAGACTTCTTTAAACAAAACTTGGGAGTCTAATAATGAGGGATTTTCAGTCTTTGGCTAAGAGACCGTTTTTAATACCTTGAGATCCCTCCGTACCTTCGAAATCATATTAAGTTAAGTATTAAGTATCGGTCCCAGTTGCTATACGAACGTTACGAGTAGTTGGAGATCTAAAAAGTCAAACAACTATTTTTCTACAGAACTTTGATATCGCTTATTATATATTTAGGTTATGGAGGACTGATGACAATCGCTATGATTAAAAAACCGAATCTCAGCCGTATCGTAGGAGCCTTAAAGATAACCCCAATATACTTTGGCGAAGAAGGAATTGCAGTAAAGTGCCATAGTAAAGTGCCTATCACATGCTCGCCGCAATCGCACTCGTGGCACTACAGGTCAGCAAATTGGGATGGGGTGCGGTCCTTTCTTGCGTTCTACCCTTGGTGACGGTTGTGTTTCTCGCCGGATAATCTCAACACCGCTGCTGATTCTGTTGCTGATGTTTTACTGTAGGGTATGAAGCTTTACATTCCATCCTCTGTGGTCCCCATTGGTGGCAAGTGTCAGCCCTGGTTTAGTCCATCTTCCAGAAAAACTTCTTGTATGAAGCAGGGGGCTTACCAAGTCTGGGCTGACGCGGTGGCGTTATGGGATCAAAATACCAGCGCTCTGAAAAATTAGTACAACTTTGCCTTCAGGTCCCTCAAAAGAAACACTGCGAGGGCGAATTCGAAGCACACCGCTAGGATTGGTGTGAGGCTTGAGCGTCTTCCTTCAGGAACTCGAGCGTTCTGGTCTCTTGCCAAGGCTATCGATAGGAATTCTTGTAATTCCACCTCTGCACATAGGAAATAATCCGTTGACCTAGGACGCAAAGCAGAAAGCCGATATTCTGTCAAAATAATTTGCGTCCAACTTAACCTTGGATGACGGGGAACAGGAGTCGTCTACCATATCGTGGGGCGAGAACCATATGCTGGACATCCAGTTCCACCAACGCTCAGTGCGTTTAGCACTTTTATCCCTGGATATTCATAAGTCGAGTGGCCCTGATGGAATCCCTCTTATAGTTTTGAAGATGTGCACTCCTACGTTAGCACCGGTCTTAACGGCTTTCCTACTTTTCTGGCGTGGTGCCGACATCATGGAAGGCAGCATTGGTCCACCCGATCCCTATAAAAGGCGATCGCTCAAATCCGTCTAACTACAGGCCGATAGCCATAACTTCCCTCTTCTCGAAAATAAGAGAGTTCATCGTTAACCATCAATTCCTGCGGTACCTAGAGGATCATCATCTGCTTAGTGACCAGCAGTACGTTTCCGTAAGGGTCAGCTGGTAATCTTCTGGCATAGCTGACACATCGCTGGGCACAAGCGATTGAGACTAAGGGGGAAGTCTTGGCAGTTAGTTTGGACATTGCGAAAGCTTTTGATCAAGTCTAGCACAAATAAGCGCTTCTATCGAATTTCCCTTCTTATGGACTTATGCTGCCGAGATATTATGCGATTGGGTCACAAGCTTTCTAGCAGATAGAAGCAAAAAGATCGTATTCGACGTTGAATGCGCTGACTCCATACCTGTGAATGCTGGTTTCCCGCAAGGCTGTGTGCTATCGCCTACCCTGTTCCTCCTCCAAATCAATGACATGCTGCAAATTGGCGGCATTCATTGCTATGCAGATGACAGTATGAGCAATGCTCTCTACGCCGGCCGCGCTAATATTTCTCAGGAAAACTTTATTGAGAGTCAAACAAACAAACTTGTGTGAAATTAAGACCTCTTTGAAAAAGGTCTCAGATTTAGGTAGTCTATTTTAACCCCACAAAGACACAAATTGTCGTATTTTCTCGGTTTGAAGACACTCCCCTGTCTGCCTTAGTCAACATTGGAATACTTGGTGTCGGCATATCGAGTAAAGTCCAGTTTGAGAGCCATTTGGAGGTTAAAGCCAAATTGGCCTCGAAGAAGCTTGGCGTGCTTAACAGATCGAGACAGTATTTCGCACAGACCCACCGCCATCTGCTTTATAAGGCGCTGGTTCGACCTCTTATGGAATACTGTCCCCATCTTAGGGCAGGAACATCCTAATACCAGGTCTTCCCTTTGGACCGAATTCAACGGAGAACAGCTCGAATCATCGACTGCGAAGAATTTTCAATTCGGCTGGCGTCTTTGACGCTTCGTAGAGTTGTGGCTTCACTATGCATCTTCTACCGTATTTACTATGGGGAGTGCTCTGAGGCATTGTTCGGACTGATTCCTGCCGCCTCTTTCCGCCATCGTACAGCGCAACAGCAGTTTTATCTCCATCATTTAGATGGCTGGCAATCGAAAGGAAAACCGGAGAAAAAAACGAAAAAAAAATTGTATCAAATAATCACGTATACTGTCCCTTAGAGCTGTGCAAAAATCAAAGTAATATAAACCTGGATAAGTTACCTCGAGGCCCTACGGGGTCTACGAGAAGAACCACGAGAGCAAAGTATTAAACCAACGCAATCAAAAGATTGCAAATTTTCGACACTTTAAACCTACAGGGTACCTTCCCGTGAACTTAGAATCTTGAAATTTGGTACGAAGCAATGTCTTATATCACAGATAAAGGAAACATTGCGAAAAACATATATTTTGATTTACATCGTATAATATACCTACATGTTTGTATGGAACCCTCGGTGCGCGAGTCCGACTCGCACATGATCGGTTTTTTAGATCTCACTAAGCTATTTGTAACGGCAACAACGTTTATGTGTGGCCCATTAGTATGCACTAATAGTATAAAATGAACCCACTATAAGGGGACTCGATAGATGTCTATTAATTTATTTATTTGATATTTATTTATTTATTTCTTACTTACCATATCCTTACAGATATAATTGATTGAAGACAACACACAACACAACAAATGTATTTCTAAAACTAGTAAGCGATTAATGTATCACTGACCACCAAAGGATCTCTATTATTTTTTGAATGGAATGAAATTCAACTTCCAATTTATTAACAAGTTTCTTGTAATGAAAAAAGCAATACCTATGCAACATAATGGTCCCAAGACACCTGCAAAGTCAAGAGTTAAAGTGCGTTATGGCTTTTTGAGCCACCCCCTCCACCACTTTGCCCCACAATCAGGAGACCTCTTCTCTTGGTTTGGGCTCCGGTAACATCACTCACTCGGTGAAAAGAAACGAAAGAATAGCTTTTCTGTAAGGACTTAGGGTCAGGTCAAACCTAGCCCATATGTGACGAAGCACAGCTTTGATCCTTTTCAAATATAGGTCATGGGGAAGTATGAAATTAAATAATTAATATTCATTTTAATATGTTAAATAATTACAATGTATACTATTTGTGTTTAAACATTATGTTTTATTACATGCTCCAATTATTTTACATTATTGATCCTTATAGTATAGATTAACAAAAAAACAATACTGAGTTCATTGCTATCTTATGCAGGCACCATAATGTCGAACGTTGCTTATACTGACAAAAACATGCATTTATCATATATATAAAACTCATTAAATATTATACAATTATATACATATGTCACTGGTTTACAAAATATTACTTTTGTGTTCTTATTTTAGAGACAAAGATTTTTATTTACTTTTTGTTCACAGAGATTTAGCAAAATAAACAATAATATTATAAGTGTTTCACTTCTTTTAGAGGCCCATATTTAAAATATATTTCGTAATACTACTCATGACTCTAAATTATGAGAGGTCTTAGCTCTGGGTTAATATTGTGAGATTTAATCTAATAACAAATACAAAACATACCAAAGAATTAATTAATTGAAGAAAAAGAGAAATTGCTGAATTTGAAGTTTTTCTAATTAACTATGCATGAATATAACGCCTACAATTTTCATGTTATTTGACGTGAATTTGAGGATGTTTTGAAATGATCGGTGTAATTCTGTTTTATGCGAAACTTGTGTTTTCATGTCTGCCATAATATCAAGTTTAATAATGTAATCTATATTTTTTTTCATATGACCCTTAAATCTAACGATACACTTATTTTTCTGGTACAATGTGGTTGAGTATGGTATCTGAAATAGCTTTGATGTAGGTAGGTGTAGATCGAGTTAGAGTGGCTAGTGTGTGAGTCAGATTAGCGGACGCTCGCATGAACCGCGCAGCTGCGCAGACGCCACCAGCACATATGTGTAATGTCCGTAACACACATCGACCAGTACCTACGAATGATTATATTATATAAATTATAAAATAAATAATCACATTTTTAAGGTCTATAATATTATTACAGTATTTTATTATTTTATTGTATTAAATACAAAGTATATTTTTTTACATTTTATTTCCTTTGTATTTTATACCACCTTGGTTAGACTGATTGACCGACGCGGATTTTTTTCCTTTTGGTTCCATGCAAAAACACGACTATATTAATCGGAGCAATTAGGAGTCCGTGGCTCTCAACTCTCATTCAAACTAAAAAAGTTTTGATTTCATAAAAATTTACAATAGTGATGACTTGCTAAGGGCAATTTTATTTGCAGACAATATGTTCCCTGGTTTTTCTTAAGTGTGGACATTTTTATTCATCTACGACGATCATTAAAGACGGGTAGACCTACTAATGCCTCCTTTGTATAAAACAGGGACGTTTGATTAAAACAAGTGAAGGACGGAAATAAAAACATTTCAATGTAGAAAATACTCTTTTCTTAAAAAAATAATCGAAAGTGTTTCGATTTTTTTAATGAGAAGTGTATGTATACAAGGCCCAACCATAAGGAAAAAGGTTCCCGTCGTCTAATCAGTCGAGTTAACAGGAAAAGAAGTCCGAGTGGTCAGTCGACCAAAGTATTAGACAGTTATTGGGCAATAAGGATTTTTGTGATGGGAATTAGGTACCTCGGACTTTTCAAATATTAAATATATCTCATGTTTATTTTTTTTATTATATAGCGGGCTAACGAGCAGACGTATCGCCTGCTGGTAAGCGATTACCGCCGCCCATGGACAATCGCAACACCAGAGGCGTTACAAGTGCATTGCCGGCCTTTTAGGAAGGAGTACGCTCTTTTCTTGAAGGTCCCACAACAATGTAATGTCGAACTAAACACTTATCTTCAGAAAAGTATAGAAATCGTTTATGTACTTATAAGGCAGCTGTTAAAATAAAATGTATTTCAATTTACTTACTGGAGGCCGAAGAACCAGGTGTATTGCACTGTTCACTCCAGTTTCGCATGTGAAGTTCGAGCAAATCTCTCTTAAACTCTGACAAGTTAATGATAAGCGCTACCGCCTCTAGGATTGAAGGTGTTCTAATACCCACATTTATGGCTAAAAATTCAGCCGCTTCCAATGAAGTCCATAATGGTATACGAAAATCTAAAAGTAAATTATTGCAATATAATAATACAATAATATTTGCAATAGTGAGAATGAGACAAACTTTATTTCTCTCTTTTACATTACTAATGAAAAGACAAAATGGTCTTGGACTCAGCGTATGGTGAGATTTATTTTAAAATAGTGACCTTACCTAGTGTAAAATTTAAAAAAATATTAAAACACACACATACCTAAAGTGTGGTACACTTGAAACTCCATATGCACGATCTCTGCCTTCGAATGCACAATGCTTTCCCTGAGGAGTGTTAACCGCACCAAAGAGGCTGTTAATGGTGCCGTAAGGTCAGTCATCTTTGCCGCTAATTGAATGCAGGATACCGCAACCAAGTAATACTGTGAAGACAATGAACTTCTATACCGCTCCCATTCATCATGATCTGAAATATTTGAGTACTTACTACTTAGTACTTAATTTACTAAATGTATAAGCATTTTGATGCTTATCAGAATGTTTTATATTAAGGTAAAACAATAGAAATGACAATAACTCAAAAACATTAATCTTTTTCATCAATCGTTTTCGCCACTAGAATGTAATTTTTAGACAAAGGGCGTTTTTTTTATACTTTTTTTAAACAGTAGGTTCCACTTAGGTTTTTCAGACACTGACGCAAAGAGCAGTTTAGCAGTTTCGATCTGTAAACAGCGAAGTTTCTTCGAAGTGACCTTGTATAACAGAACATGTTTTTTGTTATTAATTAACTGTTTTTTCGGACGTCTAACATACCACGCCCTATAGTCCCAAGCTAAGCAGAGCTTGTGTTATGGGTACTAGGCAACTAATATCAATATATCATACATAGATAACAAATCATACAAACATTTAAGATAACTAAGATATTGCGTTTTTTTAGTCTGAAAAATCAATAAAATGGTGAATAGTACCTAAGATTAATCTATCCACAACAGGGTTCCATAAGTATTTGTTAAATTGACCCAATCTAATTTCAATCAGATTGGTGCAAAATAATGTGTATTTAATGAAAAACTTGACTTCAGATCCGCTATGGAAAACGGTGAGCTTACAGTCCTCACACTTCTAGACTTCAGTAATACCTTCAACAGCTTCGACTTTGACGTACTGCTATGTATATTACGCTCTCTCAACATATCTCGAACTGCGATTGACTGGTTTCACAACTACCTATTTGTTCGCCGGCAACGAATTAGCATTGACAACACTGTCTTTTGTTGGTGACGTGACGTGACACTGACGTACCTCCGAGCGGCGTGTTATCTCCCTTACTTTTTTCCGTTTTTATCGACATCATTACTAATTTAACTTCGTCCTACCACCTTTACGTGGATGATCTCCAAATATACACCTACTACGGCACCACTGGCTAATCTGACTACTGCTGTTAACACCACAAATACTTATCAGCCAATATCAATTCCAATAATCATTATTTATCAAGATTTATTTAGAATTTCAACTTCAGCATGTCTTTAACCATCGAATTCAACATGCTCGGTTTAACATTTAAATAGGTCAGGCTGCGCTTCCAGTATAGAGCGTTAGGTCTGTAATGTTTAATTCAATATTAGCTGTAGATTAATTACATTACAGAGAGAAACCAAGCTAAACAAAGATCTATAAAACGTACATGTTCTGTTATAACAATCAAAACAGACTTCAAGAACTGCACCAAATTGAAATGGTACCACAAAGTACGTACGTACGTACGTAGTAAGTAAAAAAGAAAAGGTTAATAATGTTAAATTAAAACATACTGTTCTGCAATGCTGTGTGTGCTGCCAACATTTAAAAACCTCGTACCATCGCAAGTGACAAATGTCAAAATAGAGTAACCAGATATATCTAAGTTCACTGTATGGAGGGTAGAGACAAGGAGTGTTATCTTATATGGAAGAAAATTGAAAAAAGTGTCCAGCATAAGCTGTAAATAACAGTTCAAAAACCTTCCAGAATGGCGCTGGTGTAGACACAGGTTATGGTATGAATGTAGCAATTGTGAACGAATTGAAGTACGCCGAGGTAAAAATTTAACATTATTGTCACTACTTGCGTATTACAAAATAATGTAGTAAATATATTTTATTTTCTGAACTGTGAATAGTACGTTTATTGATTTTTTATCATTAAATTTTATGAAAAAGTGTGTGTATTGATTTTAAGAAGTTTACTCTGATGCTAATGTGGCGCCACCCTAATTTTATGCATTTCAACGGACACTTTTCATGTACACAGATGATACTCCTTATCTCTACCCTCCATAGTTCACTGTGACTTAGTGAGTTTTAAATGCCAAACATAACTTTAGACTGACCTACAACGAAGATTTCAGGCCAAATTAATAAAGTGCTAAATGAGTTTTATTTACGTTATGTGTTTAGATATACTTTCTTAGTCACGAATTGACTTAAGTAGACAAGAATGTTCTCAGTGAACATACAGCTACTTAAAATTACTCACCTTGCACGTAGTTTTGAATGTGACGAGACAAGAAACGCTCCATGAGGCGGCAGGCACTTCCCGGTATTCCATTGCCATTAACACGAAGTCTATTGCACAAATGCCAAATAAGCTTTCTCCCAGCCGACTGCAGCAACAATATTGGCCAGCGAGCTTCTTCTTTTACTATCGTAACACAAATTTAAATATGTATTTATATGTTTATTACATCTATCTGAGAAAACAAAATTAAACAATTATTATTGAACCTAATTTAGCAAGTAGGTAGCCGAGTGTTCCTATGTTAGAGTGTGTCATTATGTATACTAGTATCAATATACTATTCATTGGAGACTTTGTCATCTCTGGTGTTTATTAACAATAATTAATATCTTAGCGTATGATAGAGATAATTTATTATAGGTATTAATTTTGTCATTCATATCACATCACTAATAAAACACCTAATCTTACAGAGACAAATTAGGAAGTTTACCTTCCTCCTCGTATTCTTGTAACAAAGTTTCTATCCAGTCTGGTCCAGAAAAGTACGCTGGTAAAAAATTAGAGCCCATTTCAGAGCACATTCTTATACTAACTGTAAATCCCTTTCTCCGCTTACATCTACTATTGGAATCTAGTATTTTGTCTACACACATTACTCAAATTTACTTATTTTATTACTATACCATTGTGTCTAAAAAATAATAATATTTAGGTTATGAACAATATTCAGTAGTCAATACCATAAACTAAATGTAACTTATTTTTGGTAAAAGTCACGCAAAGACATCACATATTGAAAAGTTTGTAACAATATGTCAACTATTTGAAAATAGGTCAAATTGAATTATTATTACACTAGTTTATGGAGGGTCACTAGTTCAAACAATACATGTTCTTGTCAAAAATATATTTTGTTAATTGGTTTCTCTATTTTACAATATTTTAAATTATGCATTAAAAACTTTTCCTTTAAACTAATACTGTTTTTTTATTCTTTTTTTTTTGGAACATTTACGCACTGCGTATGCCAGTTAATAATGTACATATTATGCATTCCTAATTTTAATTCTTGTCTGTCATTGCATCTCTGCTAATAATAATAAACGTTCCATTTTTAAATTCGAAACAGATTTCAACAATTCGCGTAATGTTGAATTTATTTTGTAATAACAAATACCTAACTGTTACGCAATATTTGTCTTATTGATTACTATATCTCTAGCTTTTACTATGTTTACTTTGTTTTTTTTTTACTTTGTTATATTTTGTTTAATGCTTAGAGAACCTAGTGGGAACCAGTAGTGGACAACTTGTGATTGAGATGATGATTATAATGACTTTGTTCGGATTGTACCTATACATCAAATTTAGGTCCGTATTTACTTTTGTTTTGAGCTTGCCTCTGAAGGAATTGGTCTAGTCTAGTTTATTTTGCTAACGTAGTATCAAATATTCTCAGTGTTTTAAAATGAGGTTGTTAATTAAGAATTTGTATTATTATAAGGAAAGGAACAGACGTATGCTACACTAATTTACGAAAAAGTATTAATTTACTGTAACATATACATAAATATATGAAAAGCAATACGTGTCTAGTTAGCTACTTAGCAGTAGGTATTATCATCATCGAGCACCCTAACAGATTGAGATATACATTCAACTCCAGACAGGGTTTAAAATGAATAAAAAGAGGTAACTGTTCAATGTCGTCAAATAAAACTTAAACGGCAACAGTAAACCTTACCAATCAAAATAAAAACTAGATGTAAGCGAAGTGGCGGGCTATCAAGGGATCGAGTGCAGCATGAGAGAGAATCAATACGCCGCCGCTGTGTGTGAGCTAACGTTTACTCATACAAGAGCCATAATAAAAGGAAAATAAGTAAAATGGTCGTGTGGAAAAGTGAGACGAGGTGGGCGTGGCGTCACGAAGGCGGAACATTTTTCTTATAAACTCCGCCCAACGGAAAATGTTCCAGACCCGCCCTCACGCCATTAAAACACAAACCACATTTAAAACCAGCTATCTACATTCAAATATTTTGCAATGTCTCGCCACTTATTCATGCTATGATTTAATTAAATTTATTTTAAGCACAGGTAATTTGAAAATTGACAGTAGCATTTTTTGACGACGACAATAGATTAATCATATTATTTCTAGATCTGATCTGTAGAGGAATCGATAAAGTAAGGAGAGTATGACAGGTCTGAAGAGGCTGTGGTATATTAGATACTAGCCGATTCGTGCTCACTTCGTTGGGCGTTAAGTGCCCGCTTTTCTTCGACTTGATTTACAAATATTATTAGTTTTAACTGTTTTTTATGTTCAATAGTATAAAATATGTCACTCCTGAATAGTGTTGCTTTCTGTTAGTTACAGAATTTTAAGGATCGGATCAGTATTTCCGAAGATTACGCCTTACAACCATACAAAGAAAGTTAGAAACTTTACCTATTTATAATAATAGTATAGTATACGTCTAACTTTACAAACTATTTTTTTAAAGACAATACCCGCGTTAGGAATATCAACCCTGTATCGCAGGGAACTTATACAAACATACATGAAACGGACAAAAAGAACACCAAGACTCAAAACAACAATTAGTGGATCAACCAAAGTGTTGTCCCATGTGGTGAACCCGCAACACTTGGCATAGTAGAAAGCGGTGTGTCGACCGCTTAAACTACTAGGCTAACCGTGCAGTATGATATGCTATGCAATATTGATATTTATTACTAAGACTTTGTAGTCTTAAATTAAAAAAAAACGCAATTAGTCATAGTAGAAAACTAAATAATACTTAAAAAACAACCATGGGATAAAATTTATTAAATTTACATAAAAAAATAACAGAAAGAGGGTCTACAAATTACTTTAATTGAATCCTCTACGGCTCTACCACCCATTCACTCGGTAAAACTGCACTTTAAATTAATATCATGTATTTTATATGTAACCATATATCTCAAATAAATTCCCCCTTTAGGTTTTGATCGATTCAATCGACAGGTTGAATTAAATCATACTATCACCATACAAATACATCAACAAAACATTTACATACACTGACAATGTAGATCAACAATTTTGAAGGATGAAATGAGTAAATATCCGTCAAATTAAAATAAAGAAACTCACATAATGAAATAGTAATTTTGTGTCGACTGTGAAATCTGCAGTCAAAACTAAATACCAACACCAAATCATAATTGAAAGTTAAAAGAAATATCATTCTGGTACTCTTTAACACCTCTTAGAGCCTCCGCAGACTACAAACTTTTTGATTGGGCGGCGCGAAACCAATTGGCGGTATTTAATAAAAAAAAAAGTTTGGTTGGTTTCTTAATCAGTATGAAGATGTCCATACATTTTCATACTGATTAAGAAACCAACCAGCCAAAGATTCAATAACGGCCGACAAATAAGTCAAAAGTCAATTCGATCAAACTGTCGACCGTTTAAAAAATTTGTATTATGCGGAGGTTCTTAGTGTTAAAAATGTAAATAATACTAAATCGCTTAATGTTACCAGTGTATATATCAAGACCTTTTTTGACTCACAGTGTTGTGGTTAATACAACAATTATCTGATACTTTGCTGTGAGTACAACTTATCGTGTTTAAGAGGGACCACTTATTTGCTATGGTGCTTTTGTACTGAACTATAAAATTATGTAAAAAACAAAGACTATAAAACGAGCAATTCTTGTATACATATTATGAATCTCGGAAAGCTCTCTAACGATTTTCTTGAAGCTTAGTATACAGAGGGGTTTCGGGGACTATAAATCGATCTAGCTAGAATTGATTTTCAGAAAATTTACCAAAAACAAACCGGCACTCGCGATCGCGATATAGATATAGATAAGGCTCAATTACTTATTTGTATAGATAAATTATACACAAACTGTTTATAAATTATTGTGCTCATGACAAGACTATTTGTTATTCGTGTTCGTACAATCTTCAAATCTTTAATGTATAAACATTCTAGAATTAAACTCACTTGGTATACTTATACTTATTCTAGACCGGTTTCACCCTATGATATTTTCAAAGGTTAGAAGTCAGTTTAATTCTAGAATGTATTTCAACAAGTTCCAACAAGTGCCGAAAATCGTGAGTATTAATTATATTACTATACATGTAATTAAATAACACATCCATACATTGTTAGATATGGTAACCATTTTTAATAAACATTTAATTTCGATAAATATAATTGCACCTGCAGTTTTGACTTTACGAATGGAATACTGGTTATAAGCGGTCGCAACGATGTTTTCCCACTTTGTGAGATCACAAATTGTTGTTCTGTGTCTGGGTGTTCTTTTTGATCCTTTCATGTATGTTTGTAGAGTCCTCCGCGACTCAAGAGTTTTACCCTTTGTTGTTGTTATAAGGGTAACAACAAGCGCGGGTAACATATCACTGTTACGGGTACGTGAAGAGATTAGATAGTGCCTAACTATGGATTCAATTAACATTCCTGATGATTCCAGGTGTCAAAATTCTGTAGGAATAAGTAGCAGTAAGTGGGAATATTTATGTATCGTGAGGTATTTTACAAACACATTTGAAACAGTTACAGGGAACACTCAGACTCAGAACATTATTATGTGAATCGCGCAAAGTGTGGTTCCATGCGGGGAAGGAATCCGCAACAGTCAGTACAGTATAAGTAGTCACGGTAACCCTTAAAACCATAATGACATCCATGTGACTATTCTTGTGATAAAGGTGTGATTCATTTTTGCGAGTATAATTTTATTGGATTGCTTTGCAAAGCGATTCAAAACTATCTTTTAAGGATGATATATATATATATGTCACCGTAAGATTGCTTAACCTGTTATATTATAATCTCACTAGCTGACCCTCGCAACCTCGTTTATGTCTACTATTGCCCGTAGCGTAATAATTTTCCCCCGTTTTTTAAACATTCTTCATTGGGGCTCTGCTCCCTTTGGGCTTAGCGTGATAATATATAGCCTATAGGCTTCCTCGATAAATGGACTATCTAATACTGAAAGAATTTGAATCAGACCAGCGGTTCCTGAGATTAGCGCGTTCAAACAAACAAACTCTTCAGCTTTATAATATTAGTATAGAGAAGCGAGATTGTAAAATGTCGAAAGATTGTCAACTGTGACATACTGCTTACAATTTAACCAATTATTTTTAGTCGTAGTATTATTTCGCGCGTATATTACTATCTGGAGATCGTTTTTTGTTTTTTCGAAAGACGGTCCCCATTTCATGTCATCCACATTTTATATATTTTTTATCATTAATTTCATCACGACGACGACTTGAAGACTATAAATAATTGACATTGGCAGAAATATTTGATCCGAGAGATCCAGCTGGTTGCCATTTCATCAAAAGAAGAAGAATATTACAATCTAACGATTTTGACAATCTAACGGCGACATAATATATATTTTTTAAATGGGACTAATCCCGCCCAAATGTCCACCACTGTAACTTCTGTGCACCAGGATCAACAGCAGTGACGCACGAACACACCGAGGTATGACACTCGGGAAGTCCCAGGAAAAATTAAACCGTCTTGAAATCCGCAACGAAATTAATCAGAAGAAAACTGGAGGAGTTGAAAATATAATATGTCCACTGCCCTCCTTAGCAAAGCGAGAGACAAAATGAAGTCAAAATTGGCAGACACCTTTTTCTAACAGGGAAGCACTACGGATGAAATATTATGTGTCCTAAGTGAGCTATATTTGATTTCTATAGAATGTCTCGCCTAAACGCACGGAAATTCACCGCAGTTGACACAAGATTGAATAGCATACCGCCCCAGATGACATTTGTAAGCTATTTAGCATTATATTATTTATCTAAACTGTAACTACTTTAACATTATTAATATCTAATCATCGTTTTCAATATTCGCACAACAATCAATCAATCAAAACAATCTGTCCCGTCAAATCTTTATGCATTTCCGTATCTATTATAATTAGGGAATGCAATCTCGTTCTCGCGAGATCTCGTTCTCGCGAGATCTCGGCCTTTTTTAGCGAGATTGATCTCGGACGAAAAAAAGGCGAGATCTCGCGAGTTTAACGAGATTGCACTCGTTCCCTGGAGGCATTAATCAAAAAGGAAATGTATAAATTTATACGAGTTCGGGGGTCTAAAGACCAACTTTTACAGTTCGTGGATAACTGCCTGCGATCTGAGCATTGAATCTGAAAGGGCATTCTCAGCGGCTGGTTATCTGGCCAACAAAATAAGAAGCCGTTTAGCAGACGATTCTTTGGATATTTTGTGCTTCTTAAGGAGCTACTTTCAAAATAATTCGTAAAAATGGCTTGTGATTAGAACTGAACAAATCTTTCATTTGATTGATATATTTTGTTAATTAATCTGTAATCTGTATATCTAATATCTAATGGATCTACTGAGTAGATATAGCTTCATTTAATTGATAATAATATCTCAGTTCAATAGTCAACACAATTTAGATAATAAGTTTATTTTTTTTATGACTTCTCGTTGTTTTGCTTGTTATAAAAGAACTGTTTTATTACTAAAAGGTTTTTGTTTAATATTAGAAGAGAAGACTTGTACGGGCCATTGCTTTATAATTGGGTCACTGATAAAAAGTGCAGTGTAACTGCGATCTCTCTACGAAGTTTCTTGATGCTCGTCTCAATCTACTTAGTGATTCCCGCTTGTGGGAGGCCAAGTAAACCGATGCACTTGTAGGACACCACAGAAGACACTTCACCAAAGTTGCTCGAAGGACCAATTTATGTACGGGTCTCGTACACAGCTTGTAGAATGATAGACGTGCTTGATAAGATGTTATTTATTGTTGCACACAAATTACTTATATACTAATTACATAATGTGTAATGATTATTGCTAGTGAGTACACCCTGTGACTGCTGAAAGTGCACTGATTTACAATGTGTTTTAAATCGACGTTGTGGACGTAAAATGCTGACCGCGGTAAATGTACGGTCATTGGCCCGTACAAGACTGGTTGTTTCTTTTATTTGTTATTTGATAGATACGTATGTCAGAGTTTACTACTTAGAAGTTTATTAAATCAAACAATGTTTGATGCATAAAAGTCTAGTGAAAAATTCGTGAAAATAAATGTTTATCATAATATAATACTTATTATTGTTTTCCTAATTTATTCAAATATTGTGATTTTTTTGCAAAAACACACCAAACTGCTAATCTCGCGAGATCTCGAAATTGGCGAGATCTCGCAGTATTGTTATTCATAAACTCGCGAGATCTCGCTTGAGTCCCAATCTCGCGAGATTTGCATTCCCTAATTATAATAATAATCGCTTTATTGTACACCAGATAGTTAACAAAAGTAACTTAAAGCCAAGAGGTACAATTGGCGGCCTTATCGCCCGAAGGCAATCTCTTACAGGCAACCATTGAATGGAAAGATAGACGTGGAAAGTTTAGAGTAGTGCCTATTTCAACGAGCTAGAGGCGGGCTAATTCCCTTTTTAACGTGGTTTTATTATCATCACCTGTAAGTTTGTTTATTTGTAACCAACTTGCATTAACTTTTTTTTTGTTTTTTTTTACTCTATAGTCATTTTATTGACAAGTATAGGTACAGTTGGGTATAGCTTTATGAAGACTTTTTAAATATATACATATTATTAAACATATACACACATACAAATTTATTGTTACATATTGGACTAACACGTACCTATACATAAATATGTAAATGTGAGTGTGCATTTTGCATAAGACTGTACATACATATAAATGTAATGTGTACCTAGATGTGATGTGTTCAGTATTGCGTACATGCATATTGCATGCGGAGGCTCAACTGAGTCCACAGACAAACTGTTTAAAACGGTTGATGATCTATACCTTATTCTATGAAGTGAACAATAAATTTAATAAAAACTATACATTTATATGCAAAAACTCGCTACATTAAACAGTTGCCGTATTGTCTGGCAGATTTTACTACATCACACACTACGGAACCATCCAAAATCCCTTAAATGAACTACACTTAGACTTGATTTTCATTGTAACACCGAAATTCTAATGTTGAGATAAATAAATGTATACTAAATAAGAATATGTAGACAGAGACGTATGAAAACGCCCTCATTCCTAACGACCATAATTTTAGTGCCACTTACGTAACAAGGGGAACTTTATTGTAGTCAACGACAAACATATATTTTTAAAATAAACATGTAAATAAATGTTATTAATGCAAACATATTATGAAAACGTTTAGTTTAAAAAGTTTTTGTAAACTAAGTATCCCAATTTAAGAATACTCCCATACATTATATTTCTTTTAAAAGGCGTGTAAAGTATACAACCTTCCAGTCCAGTGCTGGACATAGGTATTTTATAGACGATAATCACAAACATAGTATAAAGAGTAACCATTTACTGTTCCATACATTTGAGAAGTTATCTTAATATATATAACTCTCGTGTCACAATGTTTGTCCTCAATGGACTCCTAAACCACTTAACCGATTATAATAAAATTCGCACACCATGTGCAGTTTGATTCAACTTGAGAGATAGGATAGTTTATATCACAATTTACTAATTGGGAAAAAAATATTTCTTTTGAAGAGAAGCAGACGAAGTTGCATAAGTCAGCTAGTTATATTATAGAGAGTGATCTCTGTTGACGTTTATCAATCCCGTCACTTCGGGTCGGTACAAATTATCCCCAACATCCATCACATGCATCGAACGTCTGCCGTCCGGCGGCATCGACCGACGGTTTTGTGGTTAGATACCCTATTTCCTATACTGTGACCACTGTTCTCCAATCTCGAGCAAATTAATACGCTAATGACTATGATGATTGCAAAGCCATGTTCAGAAATTTGAAATTGAAGAAGTATCGCTTGTATACTAACGATAGGTCATGTTATTTTAATGAAAATTTAGTAAAATTAACAGTGGATCAAATAATTCTGAACATCCATTCATTATCCATTTAGAAGTAAAGTTCATCGATCATTTATTATCACTGTACACATTTAATAGGGTAAAGAAAAAAAAAGTAGATACGTTTCATAGGAAAACTAACTTCTGTCTATTTTTTCAAAATTGTCATTACAACAATTTAATTTCAATTTAACTTGCAATTGCCTCTACCTTACTCAATAATTAAATGAAGAATTTATTTTTAGTTAATCCTTCGTATTTAAAATTTCTAATGTACATCCTATTTAAATATAAGTTTAAATATACTTAACTAAAACAAAGTTTTTTTAAATATGTCTAAATACAACTAACTGCTGTACATCTCGAGGTTGTGAACATAATTTATTTTATTTGGTACCATTTCGAGTGGCATGTCAGTTTTGCTTGTATTTAATAACAAGTGTCCTATGTTACTTCTACCACCTCGAAGAATATAATCGTATAAAGTTTTATGATGATCGTTTAACAAGTTTTCCCGTGAAAGCGTATCAAACAAACTTAGTTTCACCTTCATAATTTTAGTGACTAGTGTGATTATATTATATCTTATTTCTAGTTGTTTAGCAAAATTAAAAACTTACTAACGCAATCAAAAGATACAGCCGTTTATGCTGCATATTTGCGACACTAACAAGAGATTCAAAAGTTACAGGGTACTGCCCGTGAACTCAGGCTCTTGAAATTTCGTACGAATCAACATCTTATAGCACATATAAAGGAAAAATTGCGAAAAGTATAAATTTTTAGATACGTGACACAATAAAAACATTTTTAATAATTTTAAAGTTACTAATTTTTCCTCATGAACGCGTAGAGGTATTTAATTGAAATTCTGAAAATACTCAGTATGTAATACCTTTAATATGTAACAAAATCAAATTTCTATGTCTAACCAATCAAAAGAGCCAGCAATTTAAGCCGTATATTTTGAAACTCACAACCGCTTGCAAGGGAATCAAAACAGTGTGTGTATTGATTCCCTTGCAAGCGGTTGTGAGTATTTGATCAAGGAAAAATTTAAAAAACTTAAAATTTTTTTACATCACATAATATATTTTTTAAATAATTATAAACTTATTACCCTTTTCCTCATGAACGCGTATCACGATGAAATCCATGTCAAATACTTAGGTCTAATTGCGTTCAAGCTGTGAAAAAAAACTTTTATGGACATGTACATATAGGTTTGTACGGAACCCTCGGTGCGCGAGTCCGACTCGCACTTGGCCGGTTTTTTTAATAGTGCAAACTCTATCGTCAAAGGAAAATTTTACTATTATTTGCAAAAATATTGATGAAAATGAATTGAATTAAATGTTGGATTTAGAAGACATTACCTTAATATGAAGCACGTGTAAAAATAATTTCATTGCATAACATGACTGTCCACCTAAAGCACCCTAAAACCACTATGAAACATCTAGCAGCCCTCCCAGTGTACACATAGATACTTGGAAATAGATCTACGTTACAATTTTTTTATGTAGGGCCCTTGTAAATTACTCTACTCTGCCTGATGGAAAGCATAAGTAGAATCCAAGAGTGGTAGTCACCATACTCATTGCGAATGCAGACAATGCAGCATGGGAACCCACACTATGGCGGCCTAGGGATGCTTCTGCATCATTGGGCCTCCTGTCTCGCACTCACTAACGAAACACGACAGCACGATTGCTGTTATTTCCAGATAAAGTATCGGTACTACGGGTTAATGTAATTACTACCTTTATACGAAGAGACATATTTTTGAAGAGATGGTAAATTGAAATATTTCAAGAGTCTGTTTACTAGGTGTCGCTATGTCGTATTTGAGATATCAATACGCCAAAAGTTTTTGTGAAAAAGAAAAGAAATTAATAATAATAACATACAATAATTTGCATTGTGAATAAGAAAAGTTAAATAATTATTGGGTACTAGCTGTAGCCCGCGGCTCCGCCCGCGTTTATGTCGGTTTTTTCGTGTCTTTTCGCGGTCGCGGATATGTGACTGATGCAAAAATTAGACAAAAACAATCCTTCCTGTCAATGCGGATTATATATCATTCTAAAATTACAGATCGATCGGTGCAGAACTTTTTGAGTTTTTGAAGCGTACACAAACCAACATAACATTTTTATGTATATAGATATGGGTTCTGTCTGGTAAAAAAATAACTATGCTTAACAATTTTAATAATTAATAATTATATGATACTAGCTGAACCCCACGGTGCTACCCGCAGTACAACAATAACCGCGTGCAACGCCACGAGGCGAAACTAGTATTTTTATAAATTGTAGCCTTTGTTTTATTCTGATGTGTAAGCTATATTATTGTAAAGTTTCGTCAAAATTCATACAATATTTTTTGCGTGAAAGAGCAACACATACTCACAAACTTTCGCGTTAATAATATATTATTAGCAGAATGATAACGTGATTATATTTAAATATTTGCAGTCACATGCCTACCATACAATCAATTTAATCTTAACTTTTTTAATACATTTAGTTGTTGTTAAGATACATATGTACCTAAATATATGTTGGTAGGTAGTTTAAACCTTTGAAATTTTAATATCTAAAACTTTATTACCGGCTTACATGTTACACATAAAAGCGGGAACAGAGAAATCAACATAGGTAAAAAAGAATACAACAAGCTTTTGCAGTTTTATAAAAACAACAATATTCGTATAAGGAACCAGTGACAACCAAATTAACTACACTAGAACACCACACAGTAACAACCGATCTCGGCCGTAAGTACCTATTAAATTGCTTGCCGTATCAATTTATAAATTCATTACTTAATAGCAAATAAAGAATTTTTGTGATTTTGTGAAAGAAAGTGTTTTTAATTCCTTTAAAAAGGTAAGAATATATTGAATAATTTACATGATGTAGTATATAAAATGTTGCAAGTATTTATGTACCCTTTTCCCCGTAACATCTAAATAATACTAAATATGTGACAAGTAATTCATAGAATAATGCAGTATTGATAAAAAAACGATACCCTACAACACTGTTAAAGGTTGGCGGGGATTTTTCCGTCAACAACTGATATGTAAATACCTTCTGACTTAAAGATTCGAAAAATTCTCATATTTATATTATAGTTGTTATTTATTTTCTCTGGTGAGCCGTAAAATACGGCTGTATGGAAATGTGGGGCTTTACACCGTGTTATAGTTTGACAAGATGACAGTTATAGGAAAAGGCGGGCGGTGCGGGGCACAACGGAGGGTTATGAAAGTACACCCGCGTTTGAGTTGTCCTGCTAACTCCTTTATTGCCATCTTCCATTCTTTATGTTGCCCTTGTCTCCCTTTCCTATATCATCACATTTTATTGAATTACATCGAAAATATACAACATGTTATACGATACAAAACGACGTTGAATTATGTCTATGCAAATGTTTGTTTCTTTTTGTACTTTTATCGAAACTTTAAATTCCTTCCTGTCCTATTTTAGGGAAAAATAGGTGGAATGTTTATACTCGGAAGATAGTTTTCTTTGCTCGTTGAAGCATGTAATCACGTGAAAACAATATGGGAAATAGGTACGCCAACATTATTCCAATACACAAAGACTTTTAAACTGTTACTCTTACGGTACAACGATAAAACGACGAAGATTATTGTTTTGATAGATATTTGGATTTATATCTTACTATTTGTATATAAACTTTATAGTTTATGTACATAGAAAAAGGGCAATAAAAAATTTCGCTAGTACATTCCACCATTAATACAAAAAATTTAACTACTCCTATTTCTAACAAGAGATAGAAGTAGTTCTAGCATGATATGTTAATGTAAGTGGAAACCTATGATTTACTCATCTTTTTTGTAATTCCATGAGTAATAATAATACAACTACAACACATTCCTATTAAAAGGTCTTTGTTAAAGCACTTTGTTCAAAGCTAAACTATTAAAACTGGAAAACTAAATTGAAATTGGTTGCACTAATTCCTGCTTAACCGAATTTATAGGCGCGCAAATAATTATAGAATAAATGGTTAGCATAGAAACTGCTTACATTAGAGTCTATTATTATTATAGACTAGCTGACCCACGCAACCTCGTTTGCGTTTTATATTGCCCGTGGCGTGAAAATTTGCCCCCGTTTTTGAAGCATTCTTCATTGGTGTTCCGCTTCTATTAGTAGTAGCGTGATGATATATAGCCTATAGCCTTCCTCGATAAATGGACTATCCAACACCGAAAGATTTTTTCAAATCGCACCAGTGGTTCCTGAGATTAGCCGGAACAAACAGACATACAGACAAAAATTTTAAAAATATATATTTTGGTATGTGTACCGTATATACATTCATATGCATGTAGTAGAAAGCGGTTATTTTAATATTACAAACAGACACTCCAATTTTATTAATTTGTATTGTATAGATGTATAGGCAATTGTTATTTTTAGAACTTACAGTATCATATGGAAACTTATATTCTTAACACTAAAATAAAAATTACACTAACGATAAAGAATTGAAGCTCACCGCACGTTGTCCAACAGTATCTGATAAGACTACCTAAGCATCCACAATGACATATGCTTTACCAATTTTTAGTTATACTATTTGGAGTCTAATTACATATACAATAAAGCACAGTTTCCTATATCAACATATAAATTTACACACGTATGAATTGCACATTTAGTCGCGAGGGTGCGAAAACTTGTTGTTATCTTCAACGAGCCCAATTTCACCAAATGGATACTAAGTCCTAACTCTCGTATCTTTTTTACGTCGTACAATGTTCACGTGGTTTTAAAATATCGACATATCTCTTCAACAGCTTGTGTGCTGACACGCAATTTAAAAAGGATTTTCTTTACTGCCTCGAGGCCTAACGTGGCTCCGTGAACTTAATCTTAAACATAATCTATGATCTTTTACATTGACAGGTTTAAACTCTTTGGTTTATGTGGTTGGCATAAGTTGGTGTTAAAGTTGGTTTTGCAATAAAATCAATGATTTATAATTATAGTTGCAAGACATACATTACATTACTTTTTTGTGTGTTGTCAACGATACTCGTATGCAAATAAAATTATCAAACGAATTAAATGGTTTTGTGGAAAGCGGTGTGATAGTAGTGTTCCCTTGCTGATCTGTGCGAACTGTCGACTGTCGGTCGCGCTAGCCACTTTGCGCCTCGCTGGCCGCCCTTTGACGCTAAACCATGCGAGAAGTCATTCACTTATCAACGCGATCTAATGTCGACATTTTTCCCGTTTTTCCCCATCTTTTCGCGTGAACGGCTGTGCTCCAAAAGTGACATAATTGAATCAGCCGTTCCCCGCCGAACGAGGAGACTGTTGCAAATTAATTCTGACAAACGTAAAACAAACACATTTAGACGTTTCACATGTCAATTGACCATTTCTATTTCCTAGTTGAGATGTGTTTTCTTTGGGAATTTATCGTAAATGAATTTACATTTGAATCATGTATCAAGTTACTTTTATGCTTGAGCTTAATTAATTAAATTAGCTATATGTATATATCTGATGCTGTATATAATTAGCGACTACATTGGAAGTACTTAGCTAAAATAATATTGATGTCACTTACTGTTTATGTTACATGTAAATCAAGAATTTCTAGGTAGCTAGCTAGCTAAGTGATAAAAGTTTTTGTAAAAAAATGTTGCAGGTAAACAATTTTTTTTTTACCGTAGACTAGTCATTTTTCTACCTGTGAGATTTAAGAAAATATCAAATCTTTTTACTACAGTATAATTATCAAAAATATCTTTTTAGTTATTCTAATTTTTAATAGTGATGTTAATTTATTGTATTCATATTCTTTGTACTGGTAAAAATATTTTAAATCTATAAAAGTAACCATCTAATCGTTACTTTTATAGATTTAAATCTTGTAATCATCGGAATATAAATTGTCGAATCTTTTAATAGGCCGCATTTAAGCTATTTCTATTTTAGAAATACATATTAAACAAGTTGCGAAAAAAAGTCAATTTTTACTTCTATTATCATTGTGTATAAGTTACTACGTTATTTTTTCTTAACACAGAGTACAGAAATAAAAACAAAATAATTTTTCAAGCTGTAGTTACCTACACAAGTGCAATCGAAATAAAAAGGTAGTTGGATAAAAGAAAAAGGCTTTGATTACACTCGTTTCATGGCAAGTGTAATACAATTTGAAGCGTGTATCAAAGCGACGCTCAGAACCCTGTTTCGGTCTATGTCATCACGTATACGACATTTTAAAATATCTTTTTCTATTTTATCTTTAAACTGATTGCTACCTTGAATTATTTTTGCTGTATTTTAATTTCTTGTTATACCTTAGCTAGTGAATTATACATATACAATTTGACAAAGTTGCAGTAGAGTTGTATTATTAAATTTTTCTTTCCAACTAATTTATGTAATAATTGAAAATGCTAATAATTTTTGGATGTAGTGTACTCGTAAATATTCAATTCCATTGCGGTTCAGATGTAAATAGTGTTGGTACAAATGTCGCCGGACGCAGTCTGTGGTCGAGTAGTGCAACGGCCGTTGCGTTTTGTCGGTGCTTTTTGCTCCACGCGGCGTTGCGGACACCCCTGACCACGCCGTATGTCCTGCGCCAAAATAGAGCTGCAACTTACTTACTCGATTATCAAATATGAATTTTCATTTGCCCGACTTAATCGATAAAAGAATGTAAACATAATTTGTATAGGGAGCTGAACGAGACCTGCATGATTGTTGATTATCGAAAAATGTTTGTCGATCTTAGATCCCCTTCATTAGGCCTTAGGGCCTTAGACATGGACCTAAGGAAGGGTTTTAAAAAAAATTATACAAAATTAGTATGTGAAGATAATTAGCTAGTATACTGAAATGTACATACAAATAGATGAAAACATCAATTCATTGCTCGACTCACAATATGAGTGTGATAAGCGCATTTATACACAATACATAACAATGTGAGTGAAATAGTAGGCAAAAATCTTCTTTATAAATGAGGCCTATGTCTAGCAGTGGACAGATGAGATGACTACTTTTGAATCTCGAATATTACCTGCTAGAATTCTTGGGTGTTACCATACTTAGATATTTAAGGTATAAACCTATACTTATTCTCTTTTATTACTTAGTTTATTAATTAAGGTGCAGATGTATAATAGGTTAGTATCCCTTTCCTCTTGTGGTTTAAGCTTAATCCTTTCTGGTTATTTTCATTTAAAAATAATAGATATCTTTGCGCAACACTTGTATGGTATTATAAATTATTTCAACTGAAATTGCTTGTGAAGTTTGTGTGTTGATCGATGATGGTAGGTTCCATGCCTAGTCGGGCCGTCAGGCTCGGCGGGTGACGACGTGTTTTGCGCCGCGTGACACGTGACGGCGTAATTAGTGCGTGACCGCCGGCCGACGGCACGTCCGTCGCAGGGTGCTACAAACACCCACAACCTCACAGCTCTACGTTGTTTATGTTGGCAACACATTATTATGCAAACTCTCATTTTGGTTTTATTTCATGAAAATTTTGATTTAAAACATTTTTGTTCCAATTATAACTAACAAACAACAACTAACTTGTATATTTTACCTCAGTATTATGCCGTTTATCAACCAAAACAATGATGCGAATTAGTATATCATCATCTAGGGGTATTAAATACAACCCCATAAGATGAAATACTATATATCGTCCTTCCTTCTTTACAATTCTATAAATTGTAAAAAAAAAATTCTGCAAATGAACTATAAAGACTGAAAAATTAAGAAAAATATAAATAAAAATAGAGATAAGAACAAGACGGCGTAATATAGATATTATAAAACACTGATACATACATGAAATAAACACAAAGAACATCCAGACTTAGATCAACAATTTGAACACCGTTGTCCCATGTGGAGTTGAACCCACAGCACTCAGCACAGTAGCAAACTACTACACCATCAAATATATCGCAGAAAATATTTTACAAGATGCATCGATAACCTTATTTGAAGCAGTGCCGAGAGGGTTTCAGATGTGTCTGTATCACAATCAATCCGCGGTAAATTATATAAAAAATACATTTCAAGCTTCAGCTGACAACGAGATGGTTTCTTTATTAGTTTTCCCCGAGGCGCGCGCAGCCACCGCGACTCACGGGGGACGTGTGAAAAAAATCTTAGCGGGATTAAGGGCCCGTATAACAGGCTCTGAGGCGGACTTATTGCTGTAATACAATCTCTGTTATGTCGCGCACGGATTACCCGTATTGGCGTGTTTCGCGCAAAAACATCGCTCGACACAAACTCATGCGACTTAATACGATGTTCTTGCATACATTACTTACTGCATTTGTTTTGAAACGTATTTACTTGTACATTTATGAATATAAAAAGATGTCGCTATGGAAGATGGAATTATGTATTGTGATTAGGTTTATATCTGTGTCGTTTCACTATTGATTGAAGACTTTTTATACTATTTTTTAATTTTGGAACTAAGAAAAACTTTAATAGGCAACGTGTTGTGAATAGACACATGGTATAATGTTTCTGCAAAATTTTCTATTGCTTGTAATAGCCAAGTGTGTAAGCTTAACACGATTGTACAATAAATTTTAATGTATTTGTTTGCAAGGAAACCTTTTTCTTAAATATTTTTAATTTGTTACATTAAATAATTTAAATATATTTTCTGTAAAATAAAAATCCTAAAGCAATCATAAAGGCCGTAGTTTGACAACTGTACTTTATCCAGTATACTTAAAAATAAATAAGTCATAGTGTAACATATACAATTGTTAACACAATTGTACAATAAATTTAATGTAATTGTATGCAAGAAAACTTTTTTTTTGAAAAATGTATTATTTATTACATTTAACAATTTAAATATATTTTCTGTAAAATGAAAAATCCTAAAGCTCCCATAAAGGCCGTTGTTTGACAACTGTACTTTAAACAGTATACTTAAAAATAAATAAATCATAGTATAACAACGACTGCTCAAAGCTCAAGTTGCAAATCCCCGCAAATTGAAAAGGCCATTATCGAGTGCAAGCAATTTACACGCAGCTGGTGCTACGGGGCGTGAGTATCCGTCGTGGTTACGCCGTAGTCGCTACGAACTGCTACACTAATGTAGACTAGGAATGAATCTATTTCATTAAAAAGTAAAAACAAATATATATTTTACAATATGCTTTAATTACAGTAGATGTACGTATGATCGTTAGAACCAGACATAAGTAAGAAGTTACGATCGTAGAAATATGAAAGTTCTTGGTAGGATTATACGATGTTTTTTTTAATTTATATCTTGTCGTCCAAAATACTGATGATTTCTAAAATATTTCTAAATTCATATTTATGATACAAATATTTAGGCGGGATTCGAACTCATGACCTCTGACATAACAACCCAGATCACTAACTACCCCAATGAAGGACCCTTGTAAGTATTGAAGTATTTTTTGTTCTTGTAAGGTACCAAACTTCAGTACTTAACATATACCTCTTCTTTTCAAAAGGTCTTGATCTACTATACCACGTTCGCTAGATTGTAACACAAAAATAAGTGAAAACTTTTAGTAACAGGCTTTAAAAAAATAACCACATTTTTTTTCAACGTCAGCTGTAAGGTTAGGGTCGGATCTCGTAAATAAGTGAGCTGTTGACGAGTGTGGTGCGCGAGGAATTGAAAATAGCGCCTCGGGGTAACGCATTACTTATGACCTCCCACTCTTCGTGTTATCACGTAGTAATGCCGATCTTAAATCTAAAAATAAACGCCATTAAATATTTAAAAATATCAATAGAAAACCTCTGGAGAAAAAAAGTGTAGAAGTAATTAAAAGCGTAAGTTAATTGATTACTCGAAAGTTATGATATATTTCGTAATCTATACATCAATAAAATAAAATTGCAGTGTCTGTTTCTAATATTAAAACAATCGCTTATTACTAAATCCACATGTATGTATATACGGTACATATACCAATATAACATATTTTTCAATTTTTGTATGTCTTTCTGTCTCTTTGTTTCCGCTAATCTCTGGAACAGTTGGATCGATTTTAACTGGTCAAAACCTTTTTACCCCTTTTTACGAAAATTGCGTAATAGGAAAATTATTTAATTTTGTGTGAAGAGTGCAGAAAGCTGAAACGACTAAAAAAATTATGAAATGAATTATGGACGTATTTTAATTACGCAGCACCAAAATAATTATGCAGCTATCACGGGAATTACAAACTAACAAAATACATTATTTATCGGCAGAACGCAGATCATTGCGTGGGCGAGCAATTAATTTGTCATAATGCCAGAATTATATTAAAACAACATTGGTTGGTTAAGGGCGTAGACAGTTAACGTCATTTCAATTAATTATCTGTTACCTTACTAATTAATTTTTAAAACCTTTATTACTTTGTTGTTTAGCGGAATAAATAATATAATTGACATCTTTCACCATGCACTATAAAACTTAGACTAAAATATCCTCTTTCATACAAATATCTACAAAAATATATTTCCCTGTTATAAATGAACGCTGATTAATAATGTCGATGTTGTAATGCAAGAAAAAGAACAGATTTCAATTTTCTTTAGTTATGGAAATAAATAATTACATTTTGTTTCTACTTTAAGAGAAAAATAACACTATAAACAAACAACTAGAAGAAATTATGGTTACAACACATAAACCATAAACAAAGCAACGTCACATCGAAAATATAAGATAAGAATTATTTATCGGATACTGAAAGTCGTAGCAGTAAGCAGTTAAGTAATTTACATTTTAATTAATTTAGGTACCAATATAGCTGATGAGTAGACGTCGAAGTGTCGGTTGGCATCCGCAGAATACCACGCGTTTAATATCAGGATAACATCTGTAAAACGAGCAGATTGACTTAATGGTGTTTGCAAAGTTTCGCTCAGAGAAAATTTTAGTTCGCCGCGAGTAACACTAATGTCGAGGGGGGAGGTGTGAGGTCGAGGGGGCGTACACGATTAGTAACAGCTGTCATTCCTCGCGAATATGTTATTTATTACGGCATGAAAGTCAGAAACTTGATTTGACCTTAAAGTGTGTTAAATCAAAGTAGGTAGTCGTCATATCCAAATTCCTACTACCAATTTTCTTCTATTGTGTAAACTAATAAAATAGCTATGTTAATGTATCCAGTATGAAGACTTAGTAGATTAGAGATGTTCGTATTTAAAAAAATGTAAATACGAACAAAATATACAAAAGATTAGATTAGAACCATCAATATTACTTAAAAGTTGCAGACTCGATATGTCCCTTTATATTTAACATTTTTTTTAAATACAGCTATTAGCATACTTAGTATCTAATATTTACTTATTTTTTTTTTATGAATTGTGGGCAAACGAACAGATTATCACCTGATGGTAAGCGATTACCGCCGCCCATGGACACCCGCAACACCAAAGGCGTCACAAGTGCGTTGCCGACCTTTGTGGGATAGGAAAGGGGATGGGGGAGGGGTTGTGGTATGGGCCTCCGGTTTCCTCACTCACTCAGTGAAATACAGTGCAAACGCTATTTCACACCGGTTTTCTGTGAGGCCGTGGTATCACTCCGGTCGAGCCGACCCATTCATGCCGAAGCACAGCTCTCCCACGGTTATATAAAAGATAATATAAAAGAAATTCAAATTAGATTCTCCTTTTACTAAACTGAAAGTATGTAACAAGAGTACCTATTCATTGAAAAGTAAACCAACAATTATTTTAATATCAACTGACATAACCACCTTCAATTTGTCGAAAATCTGCTGTTTAAGGGAACGGTTTGACCGCACCTGTCAGAATATTAGATCGGCGACATTAATCTGTCGCCGCAAAGCGCGGCCTCTCTCCCCTGTGTTCTCCCACCTCCTGAATACTGGTTACCGTTTTGGCACTCCAGTGCCTTCAATCGAAAACCGAGAGCTCCAATCTAATATCACGTTTGTCCACAAATTTCCGGTTGCTGATGACTATTCACGATTGGTGAAAACAACATTAACATATTGCTTTACTGCTACTTTCTTCTAAAAAGGTTGATTTTCTTTTTTATGTATACTCGTATATCCCATGTAAGCTGAATAAATACTTTACAAAAATAAAAGTATTGACTAACCATATTCTTCACGGCTTCTTTTTGCGTAATACACAGATGAATAAAGGATAAAAGCATAGTGAGTTTACAAAGTAAAGAATTTTGCAAACTACCTTATAAAACGTATAACATGCAATAAGGCCTCTGTTATTTTGTGGGGTCGAAACTTATTCATCCCGCAAATCCGATCATGTATGAAACAAATCCCGCCCGGTCACCGCTGATTGCATTGTCATGTCTAGTGGACGGTATTTAAATATCGGACTGTATACCTTATTTCTACTACTTAAGATCAACTTTTCTGTGCAGGCAAGTTGAAGTTACCGGTACCCACGTCGTATCGGTTTGTAAAACAAGCGAGCCAACGTGATTGGAATGTTTTATTCGACCCTCAGAACATATGAGACCGTTATGATGTATGGTTTTGCTTTTGATGTGGAATTTATGGATGCACAATTTAGGTGTTAATGTAATTAAGTATTTAATCAACGCTTTTTACCGGTCGTTACTACATTCCTATATTAGAATAGCTGAACCCCGCGGTGTCACCCGCGGTACAGAAATAACCGCGGGTAACGCAGCGGAACAAAGCTAGTCTAAAAAAGGAGTCTAAGTTACTTCTTATGTCATTAGGTATCTAACGTCACCGTCAACATTGGTCCTGCCGTTCCAGTAATTAGCCGGAACAAACAGACGGACAGACAGACGAAAAATATAAAAAAGTATATTTTTACATATACCGTGTAAAAAGCGGTTATTTTAATATTACAAACAGAGTGTCTGTTTTATTTATTTCTATAGATGTATATATTAACATTAGTGTTTATTGTGGCAATGCTACCTGTCTTCTGGTTACATTACAATGATAGAATTTCAAGTAATAATTTATGGATGTTAATAACATTTTATTCCGACTTAATCGAATATTCAATCTGTTTTAAATCTAGATGAGATAACAGAAAAAAATGATAAGCGGTCGAGAGCTTGACAAAAAACTGGTGTACGAGTATTTATTACATATGTTTTTTTTAAAGATTCTCCTAGTTGAGTTTTGACAGGTTTTCCCTCGCGGGTATTACAAAAGACGCCCTTTTTGTGTCACGTAACCTAGCGATGCGGCGGGTGTTTTGATGTCAAACTTATGCAATAACAGAACAGTTGACGTCACGTTGACTGGTGCCACCTGTTATCTTCAACTTCCACTCACACTAACAAAAACACTTATGACAAGAGTTTAACTACGGTAAAAAATGTTTACAACATACATTAACCCGTACGAAATAGATACACGATTTTAATTGGATAAAATTATAGTGTTTTATTATTGGGTTAACAAATATAATAAATTAAAATTTCACTTAGGAGTAACTGCGATTTTTTTCTAAATTATACTACGAATAAAGTTTAATAATCCTTAATTCTTAATATCAACAAGGTTCATAGAGAATGAAGAATAACAAAGATTTTGAAGAATAAAGATTATATCTAAAGCGGTTTGTATGTCTGGGGTACAGGTGAAACGAACACAAAACAATATATATATAAAGATTTAATCTATTACAAAAAACATCTAGGTAAAACAGAAATTAACTTAAAAGAGTACTTATAAACGGTGATATTCATATTTAGGTAGTATGTATGTATGCATAACTGTGTTTAGCTAATCGTGGTTTATATTTAAATAGGTATGACCGAACAAGGCAACAGGAGTTTTAAGTCACGTAGACGTGTTAACCCTATTATCAGGCCGGGCTTAACTGTTGTTAAGCCGCGCCGACAGCGGCCAATTTATGACCGTACGGACGCAATTTGCCCAATCTGATCGCTTATATTGCCTATTGGCCATCCGATCTAGTTGTTGATATTGAAATTAAACTACTAATGTTGCCATTATCATCACTAGTTATTATTTTAATCCCGTTAGATTTGTTCTGGTATGTATGTAATTTAATTTTATTTCAACAAAGATTTCTAAAATCTTTTTGACAAACTTTTGATCTTTACTACACGCTGCTGAGAGAGAAAAACAATTATTGCGTTCTAATTTGTTAACGACAAAGTTAAGAGTATACATATCATTTTATAAACATATCTGAAAATGTTTACCAAACATCCCGTACTCGCGCAGCTACGAACCGCTACAAGCTACGCTGCGCTAATCCCTCGATCCGCGAAAGCCGTGTATTTCACGGCTCTTTATTACATTAATTTAAATGTTTGCCTGGCGGATTGCCGCTGATCCGCTCCCTTCAACACGACATAAATATACACAGACATCTGATCACCGGTGTAATAAATTATGCTATAAGAGCGGTGCCAAGCTACTGTATGCACATACGTGACCCGAGTTAGAAACCTAAAAGTCACATAGGTTCCTATTTTATGTGTTGCGTCAAGATTTTTTACTACTTTTAGGAGTAAGTGTGTGTTAATCGACACATCAAATATCAGTAAAACTTTATTAGGACTTCATAAAAGAATTAAATGATCATGACAATAAGTGACGCTTGCGCTGTGTTTCACCGAGTGAGTGAGGATACAGGAGGCCCATACCACATTCCCTCCCCCCATCCCCCTCTCCATCTCCCAAAGGCCGGCATCGCACTTGTGACGCCTCTGGTGTTGCGGGTGGCCATGGGCGACAGTAATTGCTTACCATCAGGCAATACGTCTGTTAGTTTGCCCCATAAAAAAACCTATTTAATTGTATTAGATTATTTTGTACTTTATACGAAATCGTAAAAAGTGCGACATTCACGTATAGAAGAAATAATTCATATAAAGTGTCTTTAGGGAAAAATCAGGTGTTCAAAAATGAATGATTATCAGTCAGCTGATCTCAAGTAAAATAAAAAATGTTCGTAAATCGGTTTATTCTTCATTGGAAATGAATTGTAGACATTTCATATGGTTTTGTCATTTAGAAATAGTCTAATCTTGGTAGAGAGGTTATTATCGGATGCCCCGAAAAGCGTAGCGCGGAACCTAGAGCAAAACTACATTTTAAAAAGCGATAGAAATACGAGCATCTAACGCATTTTTAAATATACCAGCTATGGCATTAAAAGAATTGAAATTTAAAAGAACTTTAGTCGATGGGCCGAACTAATATCATTAAGCGTCTCTAAATGATATTTTTTATCCACCGGACATTGCTAAATAATGAAAAGGTTCAATACATATTCGACAGACATTTATTTGGTGATCAACGAAGCGAAAGGAACCTTTTACTACTAAAATAATTTCCTAATACGAAAATGATCGTTACATCTATTTGAAGCTCAAAGGGTCAAGCAAAGTGAGTGGATAATCTACTTATTTATTAACTAAACAGAGCATTGCATTTTGCAAGCAACGACCTTTAATAAATTATTTAATAGTAATGTACAATTCTCGTGGCTGTAAACGGATTATAATGTCAACGCACCTGGCTCGGTACAACAAACGGTTGTAATTAATCAGGCTAAACCATCGCAGTGCAAACAAAAATATTTACTAAATTCAAGAGCGTTAAGTTATTGCTCTATAATCCGATAAACAGAGATCGTTCGCTTGAAAATTGTGTTATCGATGCTGTAAAGCGTTCACAAGTCGCCACTTTATGAGGGCAGGCGACGGGGGCATGCAAACATAAAAATTCTCTATCGGGACTAATAGGAGTGAAACAAATAAAAGGATACGTAAATAGAAGCGTCAGATAAATTCCAGTGGGGCTGGAGTGAGCGTAAATCCGCGCGATTTGTATCTGTGACAGGGCGTACGGGCTCAGGAACCCCGCGACCCCCGCCCTGCGTTAGCCACCCTACACCCTTGGCGAGTCCTCTCGCAATTAATACTATAAATATTTTGTCTAAAATATATTACAAAGAGTATTATTAAAACAATAACATCAGCACTGTAATGAAACAAAATCGTAAAAATAACACTTACCTAACAGTTTTTTTTTTGTATTAAATGAATTAACAAGTTACAATATTAAAACAACCAACGTACGTATATATTTTCTTGCCATTTATTCTCCTTTCACGTATGTCAAGGTTCTCGTAAAAAGAAGAATTATATTGTGAATTAAGTGTTACTGTCAAAATAAACGTTAGAACGATTATGAATTTACTTACTAGTTACTTTACTTTCCTTACTTTTTAGTTAAATATCATTAATAGTTCATGAAATTAAATATGAAGTGATATTATCAGGCTCTCACTAGCCACATCACTCAAACAATGCGTTTTCAAAACTTTAAATGTATAAAACAAAAGCTTACAAAACATTGGTCGAAATACGTGTGATGGTAAAATATAGACACTCATATTTACGCGGAAACCGCGCACCAGATCACGTCTATGCAAATGATATTAAATTAGAAGCGTTTAATAACAACTGTGGCACCGCTCTCCAGTAAAGAGATGCAATTACACCAATCAAATCTCAATTCCGATGTACTAATTGCGACCGACGTGTTTTACGGTAAGGTTTTAATCCGGCACAGTATGCAATGACGTCTGCATGATTAAGCTAGCAACGTGACGACCCCTTTGAATCGTATTTAAAATATTATGCCTCTCAACTTGTGGTAAATTCGAAAGTGAACATAATCCTTACTTCCTCACTAATATTGTAAATGCGTAAGTAACTCTGTCTGTTCGTCTGTCGTGCTTTTACGCCAAAACTATTGAACCGATTTAAATGAAATTTGATTGATAGTCTAGAGCTTGAGAAAGGACATAGGCTACTTTTTAATGCGAAAAAGGGTTGTAAGGTATTGAACTGGGAGATGAAAGTGGTACTATTCTACGCGGATGAAGTCACAGGCACAGCTAGTGCAATATAAATTCAAGAAACGTTTTTCGATTTCCATATGAAACCTACTTTAGTTACTTTCTTTATCATTATAATCAGAATATTTACTTGAACTATTGTTTAGACAACTGATGAAACTGTTGTCTTGCCTTTAGCTTTATTACCTACTACATTTCGCCCGTGGCTCCGCTCGCATTTTATAAAAAAGTATTTTATGTTACTTCTAATACTTCTAACAATATGTGTACAAAGTTTCATGATGATCGGTTTAGTAGTTTTCCCATGAAATCGTAAATCGTGTGATTGAATGTTATTAACAATTTACTTTAAATCCGTTTGCCAATTGGTATAGATCATCAGCAGCATCATTTTAAATGTAAGTACACAAGTTTTTGATTGTTTGTGACTGTTTTCGCAATTTTTCTGTCTGGTTGTTGTCTTACAGAAAGTAAAGAAGCACCAAATATCTACACAAATTATTTCAGTTGTATGAAACTATATTTTGTATGTCCGAATAAAAGGCTTTATTATTAACTAATTTATAGACAGCATTATTTATCTTAACATAGATTACTCACAAATTTACAAGGTATATGTATATTCACAATACCAGTAAAATTCTAATCCTACCTTTATAAGTGCAATATTAGTAATTTATCTTTGTGACATCCCTAGAAGCGCCTATCATCAATAGTGCGGTGAAACCGGTCGGGGCCGTGCGCACCTGCGGCCGCAACGCTAAGCCCACGAGTTAGCACCCCCGAGCCCCAATGTACACTCTCCCAAATAAATGCACACCATGTAACAGAATAAAAGTGCTCGGATTACACTCCCACATGTTATGTTAATGTTCCTAAGCACTTCATATAAAAATATAGAATAGGACAACAAACAATTTAAATAAATAAATACAACAAACTATCTCTGACACGGTAAAACCCCATTACAAAAAGTTCACCGCAATATCTCGAAAGTAATTATAACATTTCACAAGAGCGCTAAAAAGTGTAATAACTTTTGAAAACAACGCAAACTCATCTAGAACGAGTACAAAGTGTGCAATTTAAAAGCCAAATAAGCGGCGTATTACAGAGTTTTTCTTAAGGAGTCTCGTCCCAAACTACGTTAAAATGATTTAATTCCCCTCTGATAGCGTTACGGGCGGTGCTATTATTGAGATCGCCGTCTCGGCCGCGCCCGGCTAATAAACGCTTATCAACGCGCTCATTATCACACCCTTAACATCGCTTTAATGTCCTGCTCTTGAACAAAACATATTTAATCTCATTTTTTCTCCGGCGTCGCGCGAACTTTTAAATTTCCTAAATTTACAGCGGAACAGTGACGATGGAAAATCTGTGAAGTAGATGACTTGTCGGATTTATTCTTGGTCTCGGTGGTTTTATATTCGTCATTTTTGACCTCAGTTTTTCAATCACACTATTAAGTTTTTTATAAGGTTAAGTACACATCGAAATATGCGACCACTTGTCATTATAGTCATTATAGTGTACAAGTGTGCAATAGCTTAAAACCTATGAGTCGGTACTATATCACATAGTTAGAATATTATTTATAGACCTACAACATTTTTAGAGTTTTAGATCCATCCATCTTTCTGCAATAGATCTGGATCCCTTGCGGGTGTAGAAATGTCTCATACTCAATGGCAGTTACAATAATGATGTATTGTGTCCAAAGTAACAAGCTATAAACTGCTAAGAGCGTGTTGAGTGCAAAATGCCCCGCGGTGTCACCCGCACTACCGCTTGATCTTTTAAGTCCAATTTTACTGCTGGTTTGCGATACTAAATTATAATATAACAGCTCATAAATTTCTGACACTATCCTTCTTTGACGTGCACGATTTAAGGATTTCTAACGCTGAGGCTTTAATATTGAGGACGAGGAAACGAGTTGAGAAACTTTGTAGATTAACATCTATTAAAGTAAAATGATCGCATTTACCATGCAATCATTTTACTTTAATAGATGTTTTTACATGAAAATTTCGAGTATTAAAAGAAAAACATTAAAGTGGTTCCCTTTTCGGCTACTAACTCCAACTGTTTTACACCTTATTTAGATCATTTATTGCTTCTATTCAACTATCCTATACGTATAACCTTTAATACATAGGTCTATAAACTATTTCAATGAATAAGAATACGAAAAACTTTATTTGGCTTTATATTACACAGTTACTTATAATTATTAAGAGTTTAAACAGTGACTGGAAAGACAAAATGGTCTTGGACTCAGCATATGGATGACGATGCAGGGCATGCCAGCCGCTGTTATTCTGTCCAAGCCAATCATGATTAATATAATCTCAGAATAAGCACAAAGTCACCATCCTGACCACGAAGATAATAATTACTAAACATTTAAACATTAATAACGTAGTATTGTGTTGCTACTGAAAACGTTGTATACAGTACTGTCTTACAAACACTAATAATAATAAGAAGGCAAAGGTTAAGTATACATAAGATAAAAGTATTACGAACTTTTACATCACTACATTTTATAAAATCAAGTCTTCTGCCGCGTATGTCTGTCTGTTCGCAATGAACTCAAAAGCTACTGCACGGATTTTTGTGAAGTTTATTCCAATAGATAGCGTGTTTATTAAGCAAGACTTTGGTATATAATTTGTTAATTTGTTGAGTATATTGACTAATATATAACGGTATTTGTTGAAGACGTTGACAAAAATTAAGCCGCACATCTTCTTAGAGTAACATAGGCTCTAGTATATTTTCCGTAAAGAACCCATGCGAAGCCGGGCAGGTTGCTATTTACAGATGAATATTAATACACTAGAATATTTTTTAAACTGGTACACAAAGGATAAAAGGTATTGAACTGGCTTGAACCTTTAACAATTATAGCGAAAAAGAAATATAGAATTATCGATGAAGTCACTTTTTTTTTATTATATATGTATATATATATATGGGCAAACGAGCAGGCGTATCGCCTGATGGTAAGCGATTACCGCCGCCTATGGACACCCGCAACACCAGAGGCGTCACAAGTGCGTTGCTATATTACTTTTCCGTCCAAACTGAAATACAAAACCATTTTAATAGGTATTTCTTCCGTTTAAATATGTATATCTCAGATGAACACACAAATAAATATGTAAATTTTATGAAATCCTCCTCTGTACGTCGGGGGCTTTAAATAAAGGAAATGAAATTATTTCTATACCTACTAAAACTATAAATTATTAGAAGACCTAGTGGCACTTTGCTACGGATTTATGGTATTACGTTCAATCATAACAGGCCAGGAAAACACACATTAAAAAAACGTGAAAATTGGTTAGATAGCTTCGGAGTTTGTCGTGAGCAACAACATGACACGAAAATGATAGATTAAATATTTAGATATCGAATTTACAAAAACTTAATTTACAGGTTTTTAGGGTTCCGTATCCAAAGGATAAAACGGGACCCTATTATTAAGACTTTTGTTTTTAAACTTATTTAGGTAAATAAACAAAAATGATAAGTGTGGATAATTGTGGTATCAGCGGCATTTACCACACAGAAAACATTTACAGAGTTTCTTCCTTTGAGAACATTAGACATAACATACATTAGCGATATTATGCGTTTGACAGTGACATAAAATTCGCTGTCAGTCTGTCACCAGGCTGTACCTCATGAACCGTGATAGCTAGACAATTGAAATTAGATGAGATGAGATGAGATGATGTATTTCTGTTTCCGCTATAACAATAAATACTCGAAACAGAATAAAATGAATATTTAAAGAGGCTCCCATACAACAAATGTGGTTTTTTCAATACTGATAATGAAAATACAACATTAATTCAATTCAATTGTCATTAGAGACAAATTTACGAATCTGAATAATATTTGGTATATTTTTTTATTTTTAAGTTTTTGGCAATGTTTTCGAAAACTATTTTCGTCTTTTTGCCAATGTCAAGTTCAAAAGGTAAGGAAACAAGGAAATGGAAAATTATGAATAAGCACGGCATTTGGAAAAAGGATCTAATGAGTTATGATTGCTAAAAACAAATTAAGAAAAAATTCAACAATACCTTTATCATATTTAGATAAATATTAATTATTAATGGTCTATGTTACAAAATTTTAATATCATTTAAATAAATAAAGTAAAATAATAAATCATAAAATAAACATGGATTTAACAAACAGACATGATATGCGGGTGGGGAACGGATTTTTTTGTGTTATAAGAGAATTTAAGAAAAAGAAACAATCATATAAATGACACGAATAAAAAATTGGTCAAGATCCCCCCACACAGGTCGCTGTCTTTAATATGCAATTTGGCCAAATGTGCAGGAGTGCACACATGAGCAAGACGCATACGTGTAATAGTGCTAACAGATTTTTTGTTATATCCAGTTTTGGTAAGCCAAGGTTTATTGGGAATATTATGTTGAACTTTAAAATCTTGAACACCTTTACGATGAGAAGTTTCAACTAACAAAGTTCTACAAGAATGTAAATAAGTAGAGCTTAGGGAGAGGGTTTAGAGAGTTCAGTAATTTAAATAAGGATAGATGTCTCCACAGTTCACCGCATCTTTTGCTAAGTGGTCGGCTTTTTCGTTTCCTTTGATTACACGATGACTTGAAACCCAAGTCATTGAAAGTCACTTAATAACCTAAATATTGACATACTAGCTATTTTGTACTGATGTTACCGAGTAATTATTAGATAGAAGGGTTCATTTTAAATGGATTTCTTTAATGGTTTCCAATGAGTTTTTAGAATCCGTAAATATGTCTGTATTCTCGAGTTTCATTTAAATTATACACTCTAAGGCTTAAAAGATTTCAAAGCATTCAACTGTGAACACAGATATTTTTGGTGTCAATTTAAACTTTTGTACTGGACGTGAAAAACACCAACACCTATATTTTCAATATCAGATGATAAAGAAGCATCTGTAAAAATAAAGTTAAAATTTCTCCAAATTTCACCTACAAAAGTTAAATATGGCGTTTATTTCGACATCATTATGATCAAAACTAACATTATAGTAAATATCAGGACTTATACACTGAGATTCATAGTTGTTATTGAATTAAGGTAAGACTGGTGAGCGGTAAATAGGAGCTTGGATGGCTAATAGTTTCGTGTAGCAAACGACGAGACAAGTAGCAGGTTTGTTTCTATAGTAATTAAGTGAACTAATAATATTATTGAGAGTTTAAAATTTTTGAAAGATTTAAACAAGAATTTATCGCTAATAAATTGTCTCCTCCTTTCTACATATATAGACGTGCCCATCGAGGGTAAACACAACTGATTGTGAAGGTTTCCGAGTCACTGATCCATTAACATGGATCTTATAAATAAGTCGTCTTTGTTTTTATAATTTCTCCACAACCAAAAGGGTAACATTAGTTATAGTCCACGGGCCCACGTACAAGGGATTTCAGTGATTAATAATAGGCTGAAAGTTTATACACAGCTTCGTTTTGACGAGACACCCAACTTTTATTATTGGACCAAATTCTGATAGTGGCAGGAAAAAGCGGGATAGGGAGCGAAACACGTCGATTTGATGAGTGTCCCAAATTAATAAATAATAGTTTCTAAAAATCAATACTTCGAGAAAATACGATGGAAAACTGAGAAAAACTTGTGGCATACAAAGTGAATGGTACCTTCCCGAGTGACCCCCAGCCTTTAACATCGAATTTGTATATTTTTTATGTAAAATATATATTTTGCAAGCCCAAAACAAAAATCAGTTTGTTATTAATGAAAATGAATAAAAATTTTCAAGTCACCATTCTGACATGTTAGAGCTGGGGGTCACTCGGGAAGGTACCATTCACTATGTATGCCACAAGTTTTTCTCAGTTTTCCATCGTATTTTCTCGAAGTATTGATTTTTAGAAACTGTTATTTATTAATTTGGGACACTCATCAAATCGACGTGTTTCGCTCCCTATCCCGCTTTTTCCTGCCACTATCAGAATTTGGTCCAATGATAAAAGTTGGGTGTCTCGTCAAAACGAAGCTGTGTATAAACTTTCAGCCTGTTATTAATCACTGAAATCTCTTGTACGTGGGCCCGTGGACTATTAGTTAGTTAGTAACATACACATGGTACGGACCGAGGTATACACATGATATAGCTCGTACTAATACTAATCTGGTTACATTAAAAGAAGGAATTTTTATTTAAGGGGCCTGCGCCGGTTGAATTCTCCATTTAAATTGAATACCAAAAAGGCCCCTTAAGCATTAAGTTTAAAATCGGTCAATTTTGTGTCACTTAAAAGTCATTAGCATTTTGTGGAAAAAGAAACTGTACACCTGTTACGGCCTATTTATTTAACACCTCCTGTTATTATATTTTTAAAACTATTTTTTTTTTAATTTCTCAAAGTAATAGGGTAAAGGAAGGTACTATCACCAGGAGAGGTCTAAATTCTTTGAACATGTATAACGTAGGGCAACAAATCTGTAGAAATATGTTGTTTACGACCTAGAGAAGTACAATTATCTTTCTGACCGGTCAACTATTTAGAAGTTTTTAAAAAAATGTTTAATGCAATGGTGATATGTCACGATTCTCATGACGATTGCACTGGCAATCTAATTCGTTAGAATAATGATTTTGATAAGAGCTCTTTTTCTCTTTTTATTATAATGTCTGCACCTTTAGAGATATCTAGATTTTCTTTTGAATGTATCGTGACATTACATACAACAGGGGGACTTAGACCAGAGTCAGTCCCCCAAAGTTTAATCGGAACGTTCATTCTACACCTCTCACAATAGAAATATGTACAAAACTTACCAAATCATTAGGAACATATACACAAATATTATAAATTTATACTAACTACTATGAAATATATATTACACAACTCATATGATCCAGTTTTACAAGTTAAAAATAAATAAATTTTACCAAAGAAAAAAGTACGTCCACCTTTTTTGAGTTTCCCGCGCTTTTTTCATTTAGTAATTTTAAAACAATTTTTGGTAACTCTGTTTGACATTGGATTAGAAGGAATTTAAGAAAATCATCGTATCGTTTTATAAATATCGTTAATACAAATATATAATTTGGTATATATTCGTTCTTACTAAAGTGGACCTCAGTGTTACTTATTATACATGGGTTTTGAAACCAACTTGATACAAACTAGAAGATATTTATTGCTATAATAATGTTACCTGTTAAATTGACGGTCGTACTAATAATTTAGTTTTTTAATTAAATTTATAATTATTTTTGATGTTTAGTACTGATTAAAGTCGTTGCAACTTTTTTCTTGAATTAAGTATAGTGTGAATGATTGTCACATCATACTTAATTTAAAACACTTTACAAAAAAAAAGTTTTTTAACTTTTAACGTCGTTTGATTTTAGATGTTTTTAGTTGAGAGACATTTTAACTACATAATTATCTAAAGAAAGATTTTATTAACCTTTTTTAATTTTTGATTAAATTTAGTACACGTTAGTAATACATGATCAAAAACTTTATAACTTACCTTCAAAAACTGAAATAGCATTACTTTTCCTTAGACGCTTGTATAATATTTCGTTGAATTTAGTACTACGTTAAGTTTATTTTAAGAACTTTTAGCGATGTTTAATTTTGCGTAAGAACAAGCTAGCTACATGACATGAATATTTACTTAGTGCAAAATAGAATTGCACGTAACATAGTATCATACGAGTAATCATGTCAGTAAAAGGTGTGCTATGATACTAATAACAGTAAAAACGAAATGTAAATACAAATATAAAGAAATGAGCAAGTATACACGAGGCTCAGGTGTAACCATGCGCTTAGTCTAGGATTCCTCGAGAGTACTTTTGAACGTATCTCTCCCCTATATTGAAGCTCGAAATTATGAGCCAGTGAGTAAACAGTATCGTTGGCATAAAAAAAGGGTGTCGACGACCAAGTATCTCCTCGTTACTCGCCTAATATTTGAACCAACGAAAGAACCGAATTGAATATTAAATGAAATAATTTATGCCATATTTATAATTTTGCAAATGAACAGTCTCACCTTAATGAAAATATGAAAAAACGTTCATAACAACTTTTAAAGGTGCTTCTGTTTGTTTTAAGAATGAGTAGGATTTTATTCTCTAAATGGAATACTGACTGCATTTACACTCACATTTAGCAACAACCCTTAATTATTACACATTGCTTTTAAGGTATTCTGTTAATCGAAAAACCATACATCAATCGTGTATATATACAACTAGCTGAACCTCGCGGTGTTACCTGCAGTTATTAGATTACATATTGTCATATTGTTATTTTTTTTTCACAATTAAAATAGCCTATATTAATCAGTGATAGTGTAGCATTCCAATGGTGAAAGAATTTTTAAAATCCGTCCAGTACTTTTTGAGCCAATTCGTTACAAACATACTTACATACAAACCTTTCCTTTTTATAATATTAGTATAGACAATGCACATAGCTCAAATGCGTGATATCCACCAAATCAGAAATACCTCTTACAAAATTAATCTAATTGACGGTAGTTAATGCGACTGCTGTGCTTGAGGTCTCGGGTTCAAATCCTGGGTCGGACCAACTGTTTGTGTGATCTACAAATATTGTTTTCGGAGTTTGGGTGTTTTCTATGTACAATATGTATGTATTTACAAATAAAACAGTATATATGTATTTATATCAGTTGTCTAGTACCTATAACACAAGCTCTGCTTAGCTTGAGACTAGATGGCCTGCATATTTATTTATTTGAATGTTTATTGTTCAACGATACAGCCTATTGCCCATCATAATGTCTAAGGAAAGGCCTATATCCAAAAGTGGACTATCAAAGGCCGTTGAAGTCTACTGTTGGGCGTAGGCCTCACCTTAGAAAATCGTTTATTTCAAGCTTTCCTTTTCTTTGTGCTGCGCTGTTGGCCTGCGTAGTTAGTTGGCCTTACTCGACTCTTAAGAAACTTACTGAATGACTAGGGGTGACACTTCGCATTTTTAATTCGTCACTGAATGTACTAACTAAAGCTATGACTAAAGAAACCTCAAGTATATCTATGAATATTATGATAGATATAGCTACATATTCAGAATATTATACAATCCCAAAACAAACTAATCATTAGTTTAATTAAATTTTATTAGTCGAATTAAGTCTTTAATTGAATAGTTTTATTTTCAATACAGTTTACATAGGAGTGAAAGATAAATATTTATTTAAAATTTTATTACTTGATGAAACATTTATCACTATAAACGTTTTGTTAAAATAATCTTTCTTAAATGTGTGTACCTATATAGAAATGATAACTTGGTTTATGTACGCCTTGAAAATTTAAAAAGTTTTAAACCTTTTTAAACCGCTTCTGAGACTGTTTTTGTTTATTTGCTACTTGTCTATCAATGTCAATTAAGTTAACAAAAATTTAGGTCTAGATTTAGGTCAATTCACCAGTCTGTGTAAGAAGTGTAAGTCTATAAATTACCTACTACAAAGCTTCTCATAAGCCCATCCTAACATATAGTTAAGTATTTGCTTTGTTTATTAATTCTTGTATACGGTGGCGAAATCCTTGTGAAAAGGGTGGGACATCTTGGTTGTGGCAAGGCTGCGTGCACATTAGCGGTGGAGAGCCGGCCGTAAATCACGCAGGATCATGGTGAGGCTATCAGCGACGTGTGACGGCAGCTACAACCATTCGTCAGATACTGTAACTCTAATTAAGCTTATGCAGAAAACAAACCGTGAAGTTTTACAGAGTTCTATATTATGCGTATGAAATAGGGGCAATTTATATTTCAAGGTGTTAATACACCTTGATTACTGGATTAAACAGTGTAAGCAGCAGCGGCTGCAAGTGAACGTCACTCAGTCGTAACTCCAACTAACTATTGGCAGAAGGTCATGGTCCCCTCCCCCAGTCACCTTGTTTTCTTTTTAAGTTAATATTACTTCCTTTGTATCGTCGCCAACATATACTCGTATACGTTTAAAACATACCAGACCTCAGATACATATTACCTTAAGAAAGAGGCAGATAATTGATTGTGTCACGTAAATAAAACAAAACTAAAATTTTCTTTGATGTTGTCATTACAACCACTTACAAAAGAAGAAAACAGATTCAAAAATTAAATAAAACATCGAGCAGGTAAGGGTGGCAGGAGGTGGCAAAGGGTGGTTAGTGAGGGATCTTCGTTAAGGTTTAATTAAATCGTCCTCCGCGGCCTCTCGCGCTTTAATTCCACCGTTATTAACGCTGTTAAAAAGTGAGTAGAATGAATAGAAATAACATGGAGTCGCTCAGTAGTTGGAAAATATTTTTGGTGTTACGATTATTTTGCGAATTATAGTTACAAGTACATGATGGCGGTGATTACGATAAAAAAATTATATCGTTCTTTTCCTCAGTCCTCACAGTCTAATTTGTAACAAGTCCAAGGTGAAATATAACCTACAAAAGTATAAGTTTTGTCAGTTTTTGCAATGAAATTGCGCTCAAAAATGCTGTTTTTACGAAACATTGAATTTTTATATATTCTATGTATATAAAATCGGTGCATATTATATAAAAATCTTCCTTGAAACATAAATGAACTGACGGTGAAAACCGCATTTAAATTCGCTGCACTTTAGAAGATCTAAGCGCAACAAAAAAAAAGCTACATCATTTTGTGCTCAGTAAATTTACGTGCCGAAAATATAAAAATTCAGGCTAATTATTTTTCACAACTTGTTTTCTGGGAAAATAATGGGATTTCAAGGAATTTGTATTAAAAGCAATGGCAGCTCCATAATTTGTTTGAACAGGCGGACAAGTGGTCGCGGTGTTTCCGCAGAGGAACACTTGCGATAAGACGACATCGGCTCACAGCCTCAGTCCAACCCCTCCCACCGCCCGAAACATTCCCCAGCTTTCCAAGTTGTTTGGATTTTAATATCAACCTTAAGTGTTGTTGCTAAAGACGTCCCCGACTAAGTACTAATTTGTCCCAACTTGAAACGATTGAGCTGTTTCAACGTTTGTATACGTAATGTTACGTCAATTGTTTCATACTACTTTGTAAGTATACTGTCACAATGTTTAAAGTAACTCAATTAAACTCAAAAGGTATTCAGACATTATTCAAATTATTTTTTCTTGTTAATTAGTAGGTTTACGGTTATGAGCCGATGGTGGCTAATGTATGGACATTGATTACTCCATGACTGTAAAAAAAATTATTACAGGCTAATAACATAAAGCTTCGAGGTGTATAATAGTTTAAACAACGATATAGAGACCTTCGATATTAAGATTTTCTTTTTAATATATGCCAAAGTCAGAGTCAGGCATCAGAGTAGAGCATACTCTGATGCCTGATGGAAAGTACAAGCAAAATCCAAAAATGTTGACCACCGTACTCATTGGGAATGCGGACAATGCAACAATGCAGTATTGGTACCCATACCATGGTGGCCTAGTGATGCTTCTGCATCATTGGGTCTCGCACTCACCAACGAAACACGACAGCACGAATGCGTCATTTTAAGTAGACCTTCTGTGCGAGGGTGGTACGATAGTATCGCCCCGGTTAAGCCGGCCCATTTGTACTGAAATCAGCATGGCTCTACTACCTTTAATTAGATTTATTCCAAGCAAACTGTTCGGAAACGCCTGATTGAGGTGATTACTCACTTATATAAATTGACACTGGTAGATAGTGTCACTCTAATTACAATGTTAATTTTAAAATAATAATTAAGAATTTTACATTCAAAAAAGCAATCGAAGGGCAACAGTTGGTCAGAATATATTAAGACAAAACCTTAAAATGTTTTTTAAGGCAATAAACACTAAAATCCATTATTTCGACTTTTTTTTTTATTGAATATGTGGCAAACGTGCAGACGCATCACCTGATGGTAAGCGGTTACCGCCACCCATGGACACCCGCAACACCAAAAGCGTCACAAGTGCGTTGCCAACCTTTGGGGGATGGGGGAAGGGGTTGGGGTATGGGCCTCCGGTATCCTCACTCACTCGGTGAAACACAGCGCAAGCGCTATTTCACACCGGTTTTCTGTGAGGCCGTGGTATCCGGTCCATGCCGGAACCGGCCCATTCATGCCGAAGCGTAGCTCTCCCACAAAAAACCGACTGACTTTTTAACCGACTACAGTAAATCCGAAAAGAATGGTAATATTTTTGGCAGTGTATGCAAAATCTTAAAATAAAATCTTAATTTATGTAAATTCACAAAAAAGGGCTTACTGTCTCTCTGAAATATAATAATATTTAAATATAATAAATATATACAAGCAATAACATGGGACAAAGTGTGGGTCACCTCTGACCTTCACAGTAGGTTTTAATTTAACCTGTGCGATGAGTCGTCAGTGGTTTGTAGCTCTGCAAACAAATTAGGTACAAACTCATATTACTAAATAGAAAAAGCGCGGTAAACTTCTAGCGTACCGGTGCATTTTTTCTGGATGAAATTTTTAATTTTAATTTTTCTTTATAAAAAGATCCGTTTAGTATTATACTGTAAATGTAATGATTCTTTCTTTTTTTAAATGAACATTAGAAATATACATCCTGAGTAGCAGGGAACTTTACAAACATACATGAAATTAACACAAAGTACACCCAGACTCAAAACATCAATTTGTAAATCACACAAAGTGTTGTCCTATGTGGGATTTGAACCCACAACACTTTGCGCAGTAAAAAGCGTCGTGACTCGTTTGCCTTCTTTCAAACTACTTTATAGGGAATATTTTGGCAACATAACTCGGCATTTTTTTTATTTTATCACCAAAACCGTCGTTTAAGATTGTGTCCAATATCACCTGTGGCGGCCTCCACATACAACATAACATATTGCAGCGCCATCTACCGAAGTTACACTGTACTACAATATAACGCACTACACGGAGTAACTACCAATCCTGAATCGCGCAATAGAAGTTCTCGCGCCGATTATCATATATACAACATCCCAACACCAACTGTTGGGCAGTAGCCCGCCAGGCATGATCACCTCGCCTCGATTCACTATTTGACAAATGCCCCGAAAGTTGCGTTTGCAAGATGGCGCTACTGTATTGTACCTTCCCAATCCCATCTTTTAAAATACGCGACATGGTTCAAGATGCTATTTTTATCTCCCAAGACATAATATAATATTTTGCTTTCGGACTGAATTTCTTCGAATTCTTTCCCTTACTGCATTGATCGTCTTTTTTCGTACGAACCCTACGTGGACGGCCAGATCTCTTTCTGTCACAAACGGAGGAGGTTTCATTATATCTATCGATAGCCCGGTACACAAACATTTGACTAATACCAAGCGTACCTATGGAGCATTCTAAAAATTGTATTTGGCTCCATATCTACTATATGTTATGCAATTGCAGCGATTCGGTTCTTTTTATCACCCCACTCCATTTTAATATCACAAAATATTTTACAATAAATTGCCACCAAATTATGAAAACACAATAAACAATCGTATAAAAATGACGTATTCCAAATTCAAAAGTAATATTTTGTTTATTTTTAAGTGTAACAGTATTTATGGCCAGACTAAGTACATTGAAAACACAAAAAGAAATAAATGTATTTGTTAATGACGGTCTTATGCACCTTTGGAGTCAATGGCTTTGTCAGCCAGTTAGGAGCTCCTGTGACATGATTGTTCGGCTTTTTGAAGCGCAGGGAAGTAGCGTCTTGTGTTCTTCTGTCTTCTTTGTACAGTCCTTAAGCGAGTGCTATAGCTCTTAGCAGTGCCCACAGGTGTACGACATCTCTCAACACATTTAAGCAACGTTCCCGTACTACTGACACTTGTAACATCGAGTTATATGAGTAAAATCGTTGACAGGACAGAATAGCCAATTCACAAATACTCTGTCTTTAATTATTACAGCTTTTCGAATGTTTGCAGATACTCCAATCACAGCATCTTCATTACTTGACTTACGGCTTAACCTAATCAAGCTCAGAAACCTAGACTCTGGTGATATAAAAAGGTAAAAACTCTCTTTTTCTGTATGGTATTCGGTACTCCTATAGTTATTAGGTACTCTCGGTTTCTTTTTATACTGATCAACAATGAATGGACCTGAGCTTATTAGCTGAGATAAATATTTAGTTTTTCAATGGCGCTCTTTATGTCTTTGCTGATTATAACGTGACTAGGGTATCTAGGCTGTTCCTTTGTTTCCTGATAGTGGGTTTAATAATGATGAGACTGTAAATGAATAAAACATACATGAGAGAATAGTTTCAAATTACCTACATATTTGCACATCCGAATCACTTAGGAATTATAGCGCCATCTGTTTTGCGAAACTATTATTATACTAAAAATCAGTTTAAATTGTAACAAGAAAAATACAACAAAATATTTTCTTATTCGTTATTTTAGTGATTATAGATACTGTGGTCAAAACCTGTAAAATTGTTCATACAGAATTAGATAAGATTACCGTGGTTAAAATTTGGTATACATAGATATATTTTTCATTAATATATGAGTCATTACCGTTTGGAGATAAAAGAAAGGATTATAATCACTCTTCATAATAATTCTTTTTATTAAAAGCCTAGCAGTAATTATTGCAAAGTTATTGATGGAATCAGAATTTTTTACATTAATTACAGCGCCATCTATGAATGTGAAAATATTTTCATGACAAACCATGTTGATAATAGATAACTTCGAGGTGTTTTTCCACTTTTAAACTTGCTTCTTAACTGTGTTTTAGGTTTTAGTTCTTTGTTTTTGTTTAGTTAGTTCATTAGTCTCAATGGGTGAATAGTCATTTTCCTTGATACTTGGATCCGAAATGTTTTTTATAATATCTGATCTGTGGTATGAGTCATAATTGTCAAAATTTCACTGAGGTAAACCTGTCAAAACTGCGTGGTGGTTGCTTGCTTTGGTTGATGTAATAACTAATATGTATTAAGAATTTAAGAGCACAGTGTACACAGCGGCATGTTCCTGAATTATGCAAAATACCCTAGTATACGTATATGGTTTTATTGTTTATGCTATCGACCGTAATAAATGCATCCTGAGTAATATATTAGTGTTTAGACAACTCTTTTAATTTTCCAAGTGACGTGAATGCATGTGCGATGGTATCTTAAAATCTGTAAACGCAGTTTCTCAGACAAGAAACGAGTAATTGTCTGATAAGAATGACCGGGTCTACACTACCCGAAAGGGTGGCACAAATTTATTATACCTACGGTTTAATTTGTTCATCTTATCCTGTGACTGCAATCACATTAACATTATCTATTGTGTTACTCTGTTGGTAAGTTGTTAATCTATATAAATATTACTTTTGTAGGTTCTAAATGTGTTCTCTCTTACTGAGTTATATTTATTTTCAGTTATCCATTACTAAATGTGCCTCTGCCTGGTAACATACCGACTGTAGTGACTTTGCCATTGGAAGTAACTAATCTGGATATTTTAACTAAGGTAGACTGCAACAGCAACAAATGTAAAGGTAATAATTATGTTGAATCAGTTTGACAGACATTTGCTTAGGCCTTGTACCATAAATAAAATTATGCTTAACTTTTTTTTTCCAGAACCGCTTTCACATTTAGACATCCTGTATAATGAAACACAAAAACTACCATATATTTGGGCAAAAGAGAAACCTTTATTATATGTACAGCAGATTATCATGAAAATAGGTAATCACTCTTAGAATATACATATTTCAATTAAATAAACAAGTTAAGGTAGTTACTGCATGCTGATCCAGCCATGAGCTAGACATTTTTATAAAAAAAAACATAGTACTCATTAAACAAGGTATGCTAACTATAATGAATATTTTCCTTATAATAATTGTGAATTGAATTAATTACTCTTTGCTTATCTAATCATAAGGAAAGTAAGTTTCATAGAGCAGTTTTAACTAGGTCTTTTTAAATTTTGAAGAGTTACCAGTATTTTTAATTTATTTAGAAAATGTAGGTAACTCAACAACACCCAGAGAATGGATTACTTAAATCATCTCACTTATTTTTTATGTTCAGGGGTTTCACCATGGAATAATAACCTCAAAATGTGGGATGCATTCAGAGCTCCACTGCAGGAAGTGTTTAGATTGCTAGAAACTATCAGAAACCATGAAGACCCAGATATGTAAGTATCAAGTATTTGTATTAAAACAAAAGAGAATTATTCTTTGCGATACAGTGCTAAACTGCGAATTTTTATATACCTAAGCTTATCTTGCTAAATATTGTCACAATAGAAAATAGATACTTATGTTATACATAACAGTTTTCATGAGAATATACTAACAGCAAATAGATGTTTTTCTCTAGCTAAATTTTGACAATCACAGGGTCCAACTGATCATTCTGTAATTGTTGTATCGTGTCAGAAGGAGTAGTCTACTTCTTTTTCTTGTATTGTCATATCTTTGTTTAGTGTTCATGATCACCATAAAGAGCCTCTCCTCAAAATGGAGGCTTTGATCTACTGTACCACACTGACTGTACATGATTTTTGCCAATTTTTCTTTCTCTATGTAGTTCTGCTACAATGACACCTACGGGATATTTAGAGATGGTGACACTCCATATTCTAGATCTGTTACCACATAAATGAAGAAATACTTAACCAAAGGCCCTAAACCTTAGACCCTAAAATTAAGAATAGATGAATGAGAATATACTGTTGACTCTTTATAAGATAACTGAAAAGTGAATAAAACAAATATCTGCGTTTTTACCGGACTATGGCGAAGTCAAGGGGAAGTTTGTTAATCAATGTACCTATGTTATGTGTGTTCCACTGTAGCACATTTAAAGAATAAGCATACTGCACCGATTTTAATTAACGAGATGTCAAATAATAATCCAGATGATATAGGCAATGTAAATTGTATCAAAAGTTTTTACGTAGGTGGGTTATAATTTTTAACTTTTTCTAGTTTAATATCAGGTGGAAACATCATCGTCACACATTTATATAACAATGTAATAATAACTATCGAATTCAATAAAAAACTGCTTTTAAAAATAATGAAAACCAATTTTCTTTTGTTATTTGGACTGAAACATGCTTTAATATTGACTGCACGTTTGACCTAGTGGTTTAAGCGGTCACTACGCCGCTTGCTACATCACTTTGTGTGATCCACAAAAAGTTGTCCTGAGCCTTTGGCAAAAGTCTGGGTGTTCTTTGTGTCTGTTACATGTATGTTTGTAAAGTTCCCCGCGACACAGGCTGCATATACCTAATGCGGGAGATGTCTTTAAAAAAATAAAATAGAGATACTAGCTTTCGCCCGCAGCTTCGTTCGCATTTAAAAAAAAGTATCCTATGTTACTTTTAATAACTCCAATAATGTGTACAAAGTTTCATGAGGATCCGTTAAGTAGCAATTATTATTATTTATAATATTGGATTTATATAAAAACACCCGAAAAAGTTTTTTTCCGGTCTAGGCGGGCATAATTACTAAAACAAGATTTTCAGTAAAATAAATATGGTCGTACGAAGTTCGCCGGGTTAAATAGTATTGGTTGTTATATACTTTAGGAGCCAATACTAATATATGCAGAGTACACAATGAAACACATTTGCATGCTAAATGCAACACTTTTATTCTGTGTGCCCTTTGGCAAAGGTTTTTACAAACACTTCATTCTTCTTCCTGTCGTGCCAATCTAGTACTTCTCGTCTATGGCATTATGGTCGATTTTAGCTATTGCTAGTACCTTATATGAACATGTAACAAAGAACTCCGTTCTAGGTTGTCTGTGAGCTCAGATACTTATGCTAGATCTCTTTCTGCATATTTGGCCACCAGGTGGAAGGTGGTTTTCATCTTCATCGTGGGCGGTCAGGGATATTTAGGGCCATTGTAATCGAGTGCTCGTCATTTCGTCTGATGATGAGGCCGTACTAGCGGACGTGTGTGAGGCGGTCCTCACACACGTCCTAGAACGTAGGTATTTGAACTTGTCTACTTTGAGTAATGCACGGTTGTTGTTGTCGACAGTCGTCTTCTAAATATTCAGTTTTGCTCCAGCTTATGCGCAGCCCATGGCGTTCTGTTTGTGTTACCCATTGATTTAGAGTCTCTTGTAGCTCTTTTGCGGTATTTGTCATTAGAAGTATGTCGTCTGCATGGAGCAATGTTCATCATCATCATCATCATCGTCCTAGCCTTTATTATTCCCAATATTATTTGGGGTCGGCTACCAGTTCAACCGATTTTACCTGAATATCAGTTTTTACACAGAGCGACTGGCATCTGACCTCCGCAACCCTGAGGGCGAACTGAATTCGAAGGTTGAACTAGTTGTCAGTATATTTGAGGGCACTGACTTCCCAATAACGATTGCCATAGCTGTTCATGACAACCGGGACCGACGACTTAACGTGCTCTCCGAAGCACTTGGTTTTTTTTTATACATAGGACCAGTGCTAGATATATATTCTGAGATATGTTAGGCTCTCATTGCCTGCCAAACAATGTTTCTAGGTACCATGTCAAACGCCGTTTTTAAGTCGATGAATAGGAGATACCAGTTGTCTTTGTTCGAACGGTGTTTTTACATCACAACTCTAATGGTCTCTGTATCATAGATGTTGCAAATATTCGCATCTGCATCCGAAAATACAGAGCTTCCACATAGATCTGGACATCTGCATCCGCATCCGGATCCGAAATAATCAATGCAGATTTTCATGCGGGTGCGAATTTTACGACAAGCAATGAATTGGACGGGGCTGGCGAATGGCGCGTATCGTTCACACGTGACAATGACAAGACCAATGGGAGCAAAAAAATTTGTGACGCAAATAGACGACGCGTTTGTTGTGGTGCATTTTTAGTTTATTGTAAATAAATAATTGTGTTTGCTTTCGCCGTAGATTAGTATAGTCTCTTGGAGTCTTGAAAAAAATAGTAAATATTAGTGTGTTTATTGGGAAATCTTTAAAAAGTTTATCGTTTTATAACAATATTCTTTATTTTACACCGGGGACTGAGGAAAAGGAGAAGACGACATTTTGATGATGACAACTGCTGAGAACGACGTATTTCACGGTCAAGGATATAAAATAAATAGGACTAAAGAAATCAAGTTTCTTACTTAAGGCATGCTCAAAAAACAACCTTGTTGTAAATTCCTTCGTCTTTCCTTCCTTCGTGTCAGCAGCAGAAATTCGTAGCACTGAAGCTGTACTCGAAAGCGAATTACATTCTTACCACACTAAAAAAAAGAGTCAATGTATATGCAAATCCTCGTTGCGTGTTCATCATTCAGAGGAATTTAAGATATTGTCATCGATAGCACGAAGATTTTTATCCACTGTATCAGGCACCAGTTTGTTCCTAGCCTACGATTATTTAGTAGTGTGGATTTAATTTACGAACCTCTGCGTAACCGCCTTTATTCAGAAGGTATATTACTCTTTAATTAATTATAATGCTCTTTTTTAACTTCACTTACTATTATGAAGAGTAGTAAGTTAAGTTAAAAAAATAGGAGCATTATACTTAACACAAATTTTCATTAATGGAAATGTTAATAGTTACTTTTTCATCTGTGTGGTAAAAAACTATAGCAGACGAAATGGAATGGAATTTCCAATTAGCTTTCTCAGTTAAGTACATTTATATATATATTTTTTAGTTTTCTGCGCTCCTTTGTATAAACTATAACTGAACCAAATTTCATACTCCGCCGTTCGCAAACTCATCTGCTCAAACAAAGCTTAATATGCAAAACTGTTCATGTAACCTAATTGCAGAACAAATAGTTTAATTTCAAATCTAAATCCCATTTAAGTTGTACCTTACTATGATTTTTCATTTGTTACAGAAAGACTACACTTCTGCAACATTGCTATCAAATTGGTGGCATCAAGCGAAAGGATAGTAAAGCGAGTGTTAATCGTGTCCTTCCTGAGTATAGTTGCTTGTTGCTGTCACCTGCAAACCTGTGGCAGCAAAACTTGCAAACATTTGCACTAGATTCTAGCATTATCGCTAGTGTATATAGTTACCAGGTAATGTTTATTACATACAAGGTGTTATAATAAAACTAAAATTATGATCAGGCGAAGAAGTTGCACAAATAATTTGATTTTGCCATTATTAAAATATCGAACTAGGTAGGTACAAGTAAAATAATTTTTCTTTGGTCCGGATGTCCTAATAACAGCAGTTCCCCGGATTCTATTTCAGCCTAGAGCAGCAAATCGTCTGACTTTAGCCGGTTCAATTCCAACATCCCACCCTGCCGCTAACCCCAATAGAATGAAGATTTCGTTCCAACACGTAAAAAAAGCTTAGTTAGTTATTCTTTTTTGAACCATGGGTTTTTTTAATTACCTGCAATCCCATTGGTATTTTTTCCTATCCATGGCTTTATCGGATGGACTGTAACAAGAATTATTTTGTATCGACAGTGGTCCTACTGATAGTACAGTCAATATCAATATTATAAAATACTAGCTAATCCAGAAAACGTTGAATGTCATTAAAATAAAAATTGGGGGTATGAAAAATAGATGTTGGCCGATTCTCAGATCTACTCGATATGCACACATAAAAATCTGCCAATTGTACACATCAGATAATACAAAATTTTAACGAAAACTACCGACTTTAAGAACAGAACCAAATTGAAATGGAGCCACACGACAAGCACCAGCATTCAAATAAAAAAAGAATGTCAAAATCACTCATTCGTAAGTTCTGAGGTGACAAACATAAAAAAACAGTCAAATTGAAAACATCCTTCAGTTTTGCAGTCGGTTAAAAATTGATTTATACGAAGCCTTTGTACACATTTCAAACAATGATAGACTAAGCAGATCATTTTAGTATACCGTACCTGTTGTACCAGATGAACGAACTTCATGTATTAATGTGGCAAAGAATGCATAAAAATGCAAAATCAATATATCTATTAGTTCATATGTAAGTTTGAAAAAATAGAAAATGTAGTTTTCTAATAAGTAAAATATTGTTAGTTTATACTATATTAATATTTAATAACATTTCATACCACTGCAACTGATAGATGCACAGTTATGTAGAAAAACACACTATTAACCAGTAGAACTACGAATAATGAAATATGCACTTTATTCATATAAAAAGTTAGTTCACAAAATAATGTACAAATTTATCTGTAAATATAATCAAGTTGAACCAGAAACATCCCTGGTCCCCACACTAGGGTTCCCTGTGTCGTGTGTTCAACTGATGAAGTACAGGCAATATTTTTTGGCTGTGGTCCTACAATGAACCCATCGAAAATGTTTCTCTAGTCGTATAATACTTTGCTACCGTTTAAATGTTACTTCTTACCGAACATATATTGAGAGAGTATTCTAAAAGATTATGTCGTGACACAATATTAATGAACACACGTTTTTAGTTTCTGGAACATCTGTAACATGATATTTTCTAAATAACATCAAAGAATACTCTGGAATGAGTATTGTAAACTATAAAAAAGGACCCAATATAGTTGTTTATATTTTTGCAGAATTTGCAGAAAGGCAAAACTTCGATTGCAGAGATGGCGTTTGGTATGCATATCCGAGAAACTGGAATTAAACGATACCCCTTGAGACCTCGACCAAGAGTTCTTCAGTATGCTGTCACTATTTTTTACGAACACCCTGACCAAAGGTAAGAAATAAGTTAGAAAATATATTATTAATATTACTATTTTAAATTAGATGTTCCACGGCACGACACGACATGATAAAAACTCGTTGATCTAATCAAGTAATAAAATAATAAATAATCTGGGGCCATGGTCGTGAAGACGAACCAAGGGAAGCGCAAGAGCATTACCTACCTTTTCTGGAAGTTTTTATAATGTATTTTGTAATTTTTTTGTATATCTAAATCTCTAGTTAGTTTATTTTTGTTTCAGATTCATGCAGTCTTTGACTAATAAACTAAAGGAAATGTACCCTTTATATCAAGAGCCACCATACACACATATGAATGAATTCACGTTAATTTATTATCCCGGCCAATTTAACTATAGGGAGCTAGTGCCTCTAACGATTACATTCGTTGGATTATTTTTATATGTATATTTTTCTGTAAGAAAGATTGAATTTATCAAGTCTAAATTGGGCCTAGCGGCGTGCGCAGTTCTCACTATTGGCGGTAGTCTAGCCATGTCCATGGGAATTTGCTTCTTTTTCGGTTTCTCATTAAGTTTACAAGGAAAGGAAATATTTCCTTACCTTGTAATTATAGTTGGACTGGAAAATGTGTTAGTCCTCACTAAGAGCGTGACGTCCACTGATTCCCGGCTAGATGTTAAAATTCGTCTCGCTCAGGGACTCAGCAAAGAGGGTTGGTCTATCACCAAGAACTTACTTACCGAAATAACAATCCTCACCGTTAGCTTCTTCACCTTTGTTCCATTTATTCAAGAGTTCTCAATATTTATGATAGTGAGTCTAATATCAGATTATTTTATACAAATGGCCTTCTTTGCGACTATACTTGGTGTAGACGTGCGACGTATGGAATATTTCCAAGACCAAAATAATAAATTACACCTGAAAGAATATTTCAATGCAAACAACGCTCTTAATTGGCGGTTCAGTAAGAATTACGTAGAAGAAAACAGTTTTTCTCCACAAAGAATGACAAAGTCTAAGTCACATCCAAGACTGAACGGTTTATCGCACAACAGCCCGACAGACGTGGTCGCCAATAGAAACTCCAGCCCTGGCCACCAGGACCATAGGGTACCCAAAAGAATTCGTCTTGTAAATATGTGGGCTAGAACGCGCTTCTTCCAGCGCGCTTTTATGGTGTGGATGCTCGTTTGGATATCTATGATCGTTTACGATTCCGGTGTGGTAGATTATTTCATCAGCAATATCGAAAAAACCGACGTAGAGTTAAAAAAGAAGTTTGATGAAAAAAATGAACCGGAAGAGGCGATGTACGGGTTCTACAATAGTAGCAAGAGTCCTCTCGTATTTCCACCGTTATTGGATATAACTGAAACTGAAAAAAGTGATGTAGATGCTAATGATACCATTATGTTAAAACATTCACCACACTCAAGGCCTTGGTCGAGGTGAGACAATTTTAAAATCTGTTCCATTTATGTATGTGAACTATAGTTTACCCGTGACGGATTTAGTCTTTACAGTAAACGTTCGGGAACCGTTATATCATGTACATCTCGAAATAGCGAATCATCCCATCTTATCTTAATGGTAATTCTTTGTTTAAAAAACATTCGAAAAGTAATGTTACACTTGTTTTATTGGTCTTCTAATGCAGAGTCGATTGCTGTATTTTATAAGTGGGTAAATAATTACTATCGTATTTGTAGTCTAACGTGTCTAAAATACAATTACTTTTTCAGATTATCATCACAACATTGGTCTGGTATTCTTTCTTTGTACAACGAATCGGTGGCAGGACATCACATAGCCATTTTACCGCCTATATTGCTCAGTCATCGTATAGCTCCAGAACTGGCGGCTGGAATCCGTAACCCCGATGAAAGAGATCCGCCTCCAATGCGCTGGCAGGCTCTTGCTGCTGCGCTTGATCCACCAGATTACGTACCAGGTATGCATTTTTTTTTAATTACCTTAGCTTTTTGTTTATTAAATTAGAGAATTTAATTCTACGCAACACTAACAAATCCATATATAGGTTTGAACTTCTGTAATATATAATACATAATCATCTGTTTTTATATAATATATTTGTAAAAAACATTGCTAGGAAAACATCACTTGTTTTTACCATATAAATTTGTGATTAGATTTTTTAGCCTCGAAATTACCAACATTTTTTTAATAATCTCGTTTATGAAGTATACACTCTAATTTTATTTAATACTAGCTGACCCACGCAAACTCGTTTGCGTCTTATATTACCCGTAGCGTGAAAATTTCCCCCGTTTTTCAAACATTCTTCATTGGTGCTCCGCTCCTATCAGTAGTAGCGGGATGATATATAGCCTATAGCCTTCCTCGATAAATGGACTATCCAACACCGAAAGAATTTTTCAAATCGGACCAGTGGTTCCTGAGATTAGCCGGAATAAACAGACAGACAAAAAATTTTAAAATATATATTTTGGTATGTGTACCGTATATACATTCATATGCATGTAGTAGAAAGCGGTTATTTTAATATTACAAACAGACACTCCAATTTTATTTATTTGCATAGACTAGCTGACCCACGCATCCTCGTTTGCGTCTTATATTACCCTTAGCGTGAAATTTTTCCCCCGTTTTTGAAACATTTGTGGGGGAACGGGTATCAAGTTCCCACCAACACAAAGGGAGGATCCTCCGACCAGGCGAGGTGATCATGCCTGGCGGGCTACTGCCCAACAGTTGATGTTGGGATGTTGTATATATGATAATCGGCGCGGGAACTTTATTTGCGCGATTCAGGATTGGTAGTTACTCCGTGTAGTGTAGATTGTAGGTACAGTGCGTTACTTCGTAGTTCAGTGTATCTTCGGTAGATGGCGCTGTATGTGGAAGTCGCCACATCACTCCCCTCCAAGACTGGAGGTCGATATATGTTGAGTCAGCTGTCTGTGCTCTGATGCGGAGCTTTGCCAGTGCCAGGAGTGAGTAGTTCCAGTGAGTCGGAACTGAATGCCGCAAGTTCCAGTGAGTCGGAACTGAATGCCGCTAGTCCCAGTGAGTCGGGGCTGAAGTCCGCTGATCCCAGTGAGTCGGGATCGCATGCGGTGCGCGGTGCTGCGGTGAGGTCCCCAGTGAGTCGGGGCGGTTGCTGCGTAGTGGCTGGCTGCTGCGTAGACGGGAGAGATGTGCTCTGCTTACATGGACCGTAGGTGCAGTGTGCTGTGCCTAGACGCTGTAGAGGCCGTAGGGGTTACCAGGCTGGAGCGGTCGCGTCCTGCGTGTGGTATATCCCAGTTGAGGCCGAAGTTGCTGGCTGGCTTGAGACTTGCTGTGGGAGTGAACATGATGGTGGCGCGGCTTGAAGGCTGCTTCCTATCACGTCGGGGTCACCACTGTGGGGGAACGGGTATCAAGTTCCCACCAACACAAAGGGAGGATCCTCCGACCAGGCGAGGTGATCATGCCTGGCGGGCTACTGCCCAACAGTTGATGTTGGGATGTTGTATATATGATAATCGGCGCGGGAACTTTATTTGCGCGATTCAGGATTGGTAGTTACTCCGTGTAGTGTAGATTGTAGGTACAGTGCGTTACTTCGTAGTTCAGTGTATCTTCGGTAGATGGCGCTGTATGTGGAAGTCGCCACACATTCTTCATTGGTGCTCCGCTCCTATCAGTAGTAGCGTGATGATATATAGCCTATAGCCTTCCTCGATGAATGGACTATCCAACACTGAAATAATTTTTCAAATCGGACCAGCGGTTCCTAAGATTAGCGCGTTCAAACACACAAACAAACTCTTCAGCTTTATAATTAGTATACATTAATGAACGATGTTCTTCGTTGATCTATATTCAGTTCAATATCTTGTTTATTAGTCAGTTCACATTTTATATCTAAAGTGTGCTTGGTACTGTTTGAAAAAATAGTATTAAAAATATTTGCTTTCTGTTATAGCAATAATAATGGTAATATTACTACAGTAAACCATCTTGATTTATGTAACTTTGTGTTTTCGAATCATCATCAGCCTATTGCAGCCCAATGTTGTACATAGGCCTTTCCTAAAATAATAGGTTTTGGCGTATTGTATCACGCTGGCCATAAAAGTTAGTAAAGGATTTGTTTGAAGTTTTCCATGAGAGAAACGCTTTATCTGGGTTCTTTGTTTTGTTGGTCTGTGTTTTAATGGATGAAGAACACACCGTGTACAGTGTCACCACCCATGTTGGTGTCGTAAGCGGAGACTAAAGAAAAACTAAACAGGATAACACCTGCATAGTTTGTCTTTAGATATTTTATTTACCTGTTTTATTTTATACTAGCTGACCCACGCAACCTCGTTTGCGTCTTCAATTGCCCGTAGCGTGAAAATTTTCCCCCGTTTTTGAAACATTCTTCATTGGTGCTCCGCTCCTATTAGTATTAGCGTGATGATATATAGCCTATAGCCTTCTTCGATAAATGGACTATCCAACACTGAAAGAATTTTTCAAATCGGACTAGCGGTTCCTGAGATTAGCGCGTTCAAACAAACAAACCCTTCAGCTTTATTATTAGTATAGATATAAACGTCTAAAAAATAGCAATCCAATTACGTAACAGACAGACAGTGAAATAAGCGATGTGACGTCGAGGAAAAATTACATGTATACATTATAATAACGACTAAAGGATCGTGCTTTACATTCGAATGGCAGTTTCATTTCTTTTAGTATTTACGTTTCGTGTACAACATTAAACGTTTATTAAATAACATATTTATTATTAAAGTGATTTTGTTTCACTGATTATACAGTGACAAATGTACTGAGACTACTCAAGTTATGAAAGTTAAACCGGTCTTTAGAAAACGTATCTAAAAAGTGATTACAATTTTCCTTATCAGATTTCGACTCCATGGATGCCAAAGGCCAGCCTCATCAGTGGGGAAAGGACACCGACTTGCCTATATATCCAACAACACCTATGGAAATACTCCTACTAGCCATCCTATGTACTATAAGTGTCGCTGTCATCGCATATATGATGGTCGTATTGTACAGGTAAAGAAAGAATAGTAATTTATAATTTAATTTAGTTTTAAGTATGTTCACACGCCAGTGGACAAATTATTAAACATGTCGCTATTAGAAAATCCTTTTTGAATAGCCGCATTGGAGACTCTTCTCAAAAATAATAATAATAATAATAAAATAATAAAAATCTTTATTGATACAAAAACCTTTGGTTTGATTAAAATTATTACATATGTCTTGGTTAACTTAAGGTAATGCGAGTAATATAAACCCTGACTCCTAAACTAGGTAATCCTGTGAGTCAGGAGTCAGTGTCCTGCTGTCATTGTGATAGAAAAACATTTTCATGTTGTGCCTTATCATTAGTAATGGCAGTCGTTGACATAACAGATGTAAAAAAAAAAAAAAAAAATTTAAAATTAAAATAAAATGTGCAAGGCAATTTCACAACAATATTATAAAAAGCCAAGAGAGGTGTTTGTTTTATATCTTAACTAGCTTTTGTCTGCGTCTTTGAGAGTCAAAAGATTTTGACTCTTAAACAGTTATAACATTAGAATTTATAAAATTAGTATGGATCTTGAAAATACACCAAATAAAGTGAACTATACACACCACCGTTTGTTGTTCGTTAATGTTACATACATATCTGATATGTATATATACGTATGACCTTAACCCTCCCCTGAGAGGAGACCCGAGCCCAGCAGTGGGACATTATGGGTTGTTGATGATAAAAATATGTCGCAGATGCGTGTGTTCCCGCCATTATGCCGAGTGGCGAGCATCCTGGAACGATGACGAAGAATATAGAAAAATCATTGCAAAGCAACCCGCAGTTCAGGTTTGTACTTTCTGTTTACAAAAGATATTATTACATTCAACTATTTGGCTAACTTAATTTATGCCATAATTACAATGACTTAATAAATCTCTTTGATAACGTGGACATGAAAAAATATTGTAGTACTAACAAAATTATAAAACAATATATTTGTTATTAGTTGGTGATGGAGGCAGTGCCGCTTGTGGTAGCTGGCCACAGCCAGGAGGTGGAGTGTCTAGTCACGGACGGTGAAAAAATAGTCAGTTCGTGTTTGCAAGGGAACATCAAAGTGTGGGACTCGCAGAACGGAGAAATCATAACCAATATTGACCGCGGCTCGTGAGTATTACTAATTGTACTACAAACTTTGAATATGATACATACTATAGTAATTAGATATAGTTCACTTAGGACCCATAATACTTTGGGTCCGGTCGTGTTAATAACTGCAGTTCCCGGACCCCTCCCTTCACAGGCGCAGAGTTGGCACACCGTGTGGTTTTAGTCGGTTTGATTCCGACACACCGCCCCGCCGCAAACCCCGGTGGGGTGACGGCCCGAAGGGGTTTCCACACGTAAAAAAAAAAATAGGACCCATAATACTTTATGTCCGTAGTGCTACCCTGTTTTAAAAAAAGGTGTTTGTCTATTTTTTTTCATTTTGTGTCCCGCTTTGTTAAAGAGAGAAGTGGACTTATGGTTTCCAACTCCTCCGGTCTTCTTCTGATTTATTTCGTTGCGGATCCCAAAAGTAATTAATTTTGTTTGGTACTTCAAGTGTTATGTTATAACTCAGTATGTTCGTGGACTGCTGTTGATCTTGTACAAAAAAATGGGCTGTAAGCTAATCAAATCTATACTAATAATAAAGCTGAAGAGTTTGTTTGTTTGAACGCGCTAATCTCAGGAACCGCTGGTCCAATTCGAAAAATTATTTCAGTGTTTGATAGTCCATTTATCAAGGAAGGCTATAGGCTATATATCATCACGCTACTAATAATAGGAGCGGAGAACCAATGAAGAATGTTTCAATAACCGGGGAAAAATTTCACTCTACGGGCAATATAAGACGCTGACGAGGTTGCGTGGGTCAGCTAGTTAAAGAATATAATCCAACAACAAATTTGAGTGAATTTAAGTTTTGTGATGTCAACAACAGAATTAGTACCAATGTGAAACTAAAATATATTTTTTAAATGTATACTTTTTTCTTTTTAGATATTTCAAGCTTCAAAGGGAGTTATGTGATAAAGTATCTAAGAAAAATAGTATGCCTTACAGAACTTTTGAAGGTAGATATAATTTTGTGAATTATTGAAAAATTTGTCTGTATCTACGATGGCTAGCTTTCAAGAAATCTATGAAATATCATGAATATTATTGTCAGTTACATGCTTTACGTGCTTATACGGATGCACAATATGTAAAATAAATAGATTTTGGTCTATATTTGTCAATGTTATGTATGTATCTACCTATTTATGAATAGACGGATAAAATGAACATGTCTCTTGTAGTTGAATCATTTGAAATATATGAATTTGTGTGGATTGTTTTTGAAATTCAAAGTATGAAATCCTATTAATATTATAAACGCGAAAGTTTGTGTTTATGTAAGTGAGTATGATTGTTGCTCTTTCACGCAAAAACTACAGAATGGATTTTGATGAAACTTTATAATAATATAGCTTATACATCAGAATAACACATAGGCTACAATTTATAAAGATATTAGATTCGCCTCGCGGCGTTGCCCGCGGTTATTGTTGTATCGCGGGTAGCACCGCGGGGTTCAGCTATTAAGAAATATTTCATACATCACCTACACGTTTAAGATATTATGTACATTGCCTAGGCATTATATAATACCGGTTTGTATATAACATACATATAAACCTTTCTCTTGAGTCACTCCTGTGGTTGAAAATTGCATTAAAATCCGTTGCGTAGCTTAAAAGATCTAAATGTACAAGAGCAGAAAACCATTATATTTTATGTTATACAACAACCTAATAAGCTTTTTTAAATCTTCATTAAAAAAATTTCGTTATTTATATTCTATTCAGTACTGTACTGTGAATTAAATAATATGGTTTATACAGTTTTTTGGTAGTGTTTATACAGATCAGACTATAATTTCGATTTTTCATTTTCAAAATCACAGTAGGTGATTACCTATTAATCTATTTGGATGTTGTTTTAGTGAACTGTGACGCTGAAAGCCCACCGAAAACAACTGAGGTAAGAACATAACATAATATTATTCGTATAAACTTTATTATACTGAACCGTACACTAAAATTGTAATATTTGTGTTGCAATCTATAGTAATTACATTAATCCAATATAATAAAATTCTCGGATCGCAGTGTTTGTTACCAAACTCCTCCGAAACAACAGATTTTTATAAAATTTTGTATGCATCGGTAGGTCTGAGAATCGGCCAACATAAATTTTTTATTCTCCTTAATGATAAGGGTGACCCACCCCTAATTTTTATGACAAAACAACGTTTGCCTGTTCAGCTAGTAATATATGTAATTAAAATCATGCATTTAAAGAAATTTTGAAGTCCCTTGGGCGTCTAACATACCATTACCGTATAAGCTACACCACACAATGCAGTCTCTTGACAATAACCCATTGCTTTGTTCTCAGAATGTGCACAGATTATGTAAAGGTTTAAGTAATTATTTGAGTGGACTGCGGTTCCGTCCGGTTATGCGAGACTCACCGCCTCATCTTTCACCAGCAGAAACAACTAAATATGATTTTGCAAAGAACTACAGGTATCCTATACAAATATATATAAGTATTAAATACATTTGTACTAATAATTGCACCCAATGTTATTATTTAGATGACACACTATACTCGTTGCGCTGTAGCATGGTGCGGGTGACAGTTGCCTGTACGACATTGACATCTATCAGTACCACATAACTAAGGGATGTGACGTTATGCAATTCATTTTTATCGCTAACGATGCTCGCAGCATAAATCTAGTTCTCTTTAATATTGTTATGAAAATGAGTGTGTTATTTAGTTGTGCAGTGTAACTGTTATTTGTTTGTTGAGTTCGTTGTTATTACTATGTCTAAGCATACAAAAATAAACTGTTTTGGGTAGTCAGGCCAGGGAGGTTGTTGTTCGTTAATAATATCCGTCACAGATTCAGATGATGAATTGAGTGACAATTCAGTTGTTCCTGACTTTGATGAGTTGGACGAATAAAATGTATTTTATCTTAGCAACCTTTTAAGCAACTTTACCATATAAATGTTCTGTTGTATAATTATAGACCAATTTTAACAATAAAAAATGACCGTTTTTATTATGAAAAATATCGACTATACATCGTAGCAGTACATCCCATCACTAAATACTTCTATGGCGTTACGTCATACGCATAACACTGCTTTATTTTTCATTAAATTAGATTTTATTTGTAGATTAGAACATTCTGGTTTGGTTTAATTTAATTTACTACAGTTATTAATGATTTAATATATTGCGGATGTGGTACAGCTGAAATACTCAGTCATAATTTATAAATCGCGGCAACTTTCAAGAGTGAAAGTTGCCGCGATTTATAAATTATGACTATATAAGACGGCAAAAATAAGGACACGTTACTACAAACACTTACTCTTACAAATAAAGTATCCATAATTGTGCCGTCTTATAGTTTATTTCACCGATAAGTTTTATCTGACGATTGAAAAACCGGCCCTAAATTAAATTGAAGTATTTGTTATTAACTTTTCACTAAACGTATGTAACCAGAATATACGGTATTTATATAAAAAAAAACATCCGTCTCTAAAACAGCTTGATCTATTTTGGCAGAACTTTTACTGGCATATAATATAAGTTATAAGGAGTAACTTAGGCTATTTTAATTAAAAAAAAATTGAATTTCGCCAATAAAAAATCAAAACCAATGCCTGAGAACAATATCCGCGGTACGGTAGTCATTAATATTAATAGCCAAACTTTCTAGTCTGTGGTAATCAACGAGAAAACTCCCATTTACAGTATATATATATTGGCTAATTGCGTTAAAATTGCTGTAATGTTACTAAGAATAACGACACCGCTTGTAAATAAATGCTCTGCTTGGTTAACAAGTTCAGTATTGATAGTTTCTTTAATCAAAAATGTTAAAAATGAAATATCAATATTATTTATTTGTTTTTTTATTTACAGAAACCTTTATTGCAGTGATCAACAAAATGACTTAAGTAATTGTATTGAAACTAAAGAAAATGTGGACATAAGTAATTTAAATGTAATTAGCCCAAATATGGGCAGTAGTATTAAGAGTAATGACATATGTGATAAAGATATATTCATATTTAATTCAAGTGAAAAATATGTGAATAGTGTACGGAATAGAAGTAAGAATAAGTTAGTGTACGAAGACGAAGGCCCTAAGTTTGGGGACGATTCAGACGTTGACGCTGTGAGTAATTTGGACTGGAGAGGGAAGGCCATGAAAGAATCTCCCGTGTGGTGTATGGACTTTTGTAACGATCTTGTGATATTAGGTTGTGCTGATGGCCGCCTCGAGTTTTGGGAAGCTAGTTCAGGGAAACTCATGGTAAGTTGTTAGCTTTTAATTTGGTAAAATGTTACACATTCCAAATATACCTATACCTACAGTTTAAATAGAAAATTAATATTATATTTTTTTTAAAAAGACAACTCCCGCGTTAGGAATATACATCCTGTGTCGCGGGGGACTTTACAAACATACATGTAACGGACACAAAGAACACCCAGACTCAGGACAACATTTTGTGGATCACACAAAGTGATGTCCCACGTGAGATTTGAACCCACGGCACTTGGCGCAGTAGCAAGCGGCGTAGTGACCGCTTAAATACTATATATTTAAGATCCTATTGTCTATAAATGGGTAGATTACGTCCAAATTGTCACACTTTTGGTTCGACTTTAGATTACCGCAAACGTGTCTCGAACATCACAGAGATGAATAAGAATCGTAGTTAAAGTCAACAAGTTTATTACAAATATTACATCTTAACATAGTACGAATTGAAGTCGCTTCCGCTGTCTGTTCGCTTAGATCTTTTAACCTACTCAACCGATTTTACTGCGGTTTTCAGCAATAGATAGAGTAATTCAAAAAGCCGTGCCGGGTCGTTAGTTTGTTATAAACTACTGTACGTTAAAATTAAGAATGGGCAAGCAAGTTGTTACGTTCTATTTTGTACATTTCTTGATGTTTTTATAAGGCAACTTATTGGTAGTAATAAATATAATTCTCATAAACCCCTATAACTGAACTGATGCGGCTAGATAAGGAATTCACTCACGGTTAAAGCCGCTAAGTAATGGTCTTAATATAAAAATAACCTAGGATTAGGTCCAACCTCATCGTTTTAACCTTCCCATTAGCGGCAATAACCTTAATAGGTGGCATGCCTGTTATTGTTACGACGACGAGTTATTGTTACGACGACGAAAAACACTGACGAAAAGTGGGCACTGAATATACTTCTGCCAACCCTTTTGTAGAAACAGACGTGATTATATTTACTATATGTATATTATTTATTTATATTTATTGTACACAAAAACGAGTTGCGTAATACAAACGTAACAGTTGCCGGTCTTCTCGTTCACAGCGATCTCTTGCAGATAACCTTTATACGGATATTACAGTAAGTGACAATAATTACGGGTAGTAGGGTGCATAGATTTAAAATTACTATGTGAATAATAAAAACTAATCTAATTTGAACTATATAATATTGAAATTGTTTAACTTAAGAAAAGGTTAGGTTATTACTTTCCGAAATACGCCTAGGGCTGTGGGTTAGAGTGAGAGAGGAGGAGCCTCCCTACCGCTGCCGTATGAGTGTGAGAAAGGAAAGCCAGACAAACTGGCGCCGTAACGCGTTACGTAACGAAGCTTATGTAGGTTTACTTTCCGTTATGAAGTTGTCACTTCAAAAATTAACCTGTTTCTGCTGGATACATAGTGCGTTTGGTGGAGTGGAGAGGCGCGGTCGTCTGAAGGAGTTACCCACGTGCGCGCTCTCGCAGGTGCACGTAGGGTCTGCGCTGCCACTCTATCTGGACACCTCAGTCTCTTGCGTCTAGACGCTTACAACGCCACTTCCGGTACGCAAGTCGACTGGCATTTCAGCACCGCACACAGAAGAAGTAAGTTTAGGTTATCTATACATTTCATTCATTTTATTATGTTTTGTTTACTTCTTGCATTTCATTAAGAAGACTATAAGCGCCATATATTATTCAACTTGTGTAATAAATATTTGTTTGAGCTTGCGTGCAAATGCGGATGTTCGTGAAGGCTATTTATAATATCCTTTAGGAAGCCATTATACCGAACATTTAATTTAGTGCGATAGCTGGCGAATAGCGAATGAATTCGCGAAATATACCATTGTAAGGGTGGCATTTGTTTTACTTCAAACAAAACAGTATTTTAAGTATAAATCTTATGTCAATGTGCAAATTACAATCAAACTATGTAAACTAACTGTTCATAAATATAAGTATATTAACATCACTTAAGATTTCGAATGCGTTGGCCGCAGTCTCAGCCGACGAATACGGTCAGTGGCTGTTTAAAACGAGACGATTTAATAAAATCATACAGTAACGACAAATCAACAAACAATAATCTTACACAACCACACGTGGTTGTTTCGATTCCGAACTAAGCAATCCCAGCGCCATGGTAACTAGACTACTGATAAACATACTGACTTATATATTTGAAATACATATTATAGAAAAATTACACTCAGACACTGAATAAATAATCGTGCTCAACACAAAAAATTGTACCTACAGAGTGTGAGTCGAACCCACTTACCGGTAAAGATCACTATCCACGTAAGCCCGTAAACAACAGAATTTCGGCTGTTTACGAAATTTTTTTAGTTCAATAAAAATAACATTTAAAAAACTTACAAAAAAATTCAAGTCGTAGTAGGGAGAAAATTTAGCGTTGTATGTATTTTTGTATGCTGTATCATAAAAAAACAAAATCAAAAAATTTTGTCCAAAAAAAATTAGAATAATTTAAGGGTGAACCTTAACATTTAGGGGAATGAAAAATAGATGTCCGATTCTCCACCCTAGACGATATGCACGCTAAGATTCACGAAAATCGGTCGAGCCATTTCGGAGTAGTTTAATTACGCACACCGAATGACACGAGAATTTTATATATTAGATATACAAGGTGTCTCAAAAGAAATTTCATATTTAGTGGATTGATTAAAAAAAAAGGAAGCGGTATATAGAAAAAATGTTTATTTATTGTTAAAATACACTTTTTGGGAATTCATTTCTTAAAAATAATATCGTCTAAATGTAAACCCTCACGTTGTTGGCACTCATTTAATCGAACAGTAAAATTACTTATGACTGCTCGACAGGTGGAGTGAGGGATGGCTGCCATTTCGTGACGGATATTTTCTTTCAAATGCGCCAGTGAAGTTGGTTTATTGGCGTAAACTTTAGATTTAAGATAACCCCATAGGAAAAAGTCCATAGGGGTTAAATCTGGGCTACGTGGAGGCCAATTTATGTCACCTCTCCGGGAGATCAATTTTCCTGAGAAAATTTCACGAACACGTGGCAGAGATATATTGGACGTGTGTGAAGTTGCTCCGTCCTGTTGAAACCATGTTCTTTGGTTATAGCCAGGAAAGTTTTGCAGTTCAGGTACCAAGAAGTTGTCTAACATCTCCACATAACGCTCTGAATTCACTGTAACTGTACGCCCCATTTCGTCTTCAAAAAAGTAAGGGCCGATAATTCCTCGCGCCGACATGGCAGCCCATACGGTCACTTTAGGCGAGTGTAGGGGTTTCTGATGTTTGCGTTTCGGATTGGCTGAACTCCAGTAGCGGCAGTTTTGCTTATTTACGTGGCCATTAAGATGAAAATGAGCTTCATCCGAAAACAAAATGTTGGTAAACGTTGAAAATCGCTCAATCATCTGATTTACGAAATTAAGCCTCTGACCGGCATCTTGGGGCTTTAATTCTTGCACCAATTGAATTTTGTAGGGGTGCAGCTTTAGATCTTTGTGCATAATGCGATGTAATGATGATCTATGCACATTTAAAGCACTCGCGCGCTTCCGAATTGAAAGGCTCGGGTCGTCACGTACAGATTGATTAACACTCTCCACGTTTTCTACCGTTCTTGATGACCTAGGTCGCCCGGATTTTGATTTATCCAGCGTTGATCCAGTCTCTTCAAACTTTTTAACCCAATGTCGAATGAGAGGAAGGCTTGGCGCATCATTTAAGTGGCGAAAACCTCGAATACTGCAGAATTTTCTACGCGCGACAGTTGTCGAATCACCGTTCTTGTAAAACTCTCGCACGCACAACGCGCGGTCTGCTCCCGAGAAACGCTCCATAGCGACTGAATCCCCAAGAGCCAAGCTACCAATTGACATAACCCCCGCACCCCTCAAGTACGCAGCGTTCACGCAGTAAGCTAAACAAATATAAAATTTCTTTTGAGACACCCTGTAGTTTCAATATAGATAAAAAAATGTACTTTGTGAGTAGTGCATGTGGTGTTTATATGACACTAGCTGACCCACGCAACCTCGTTTACGTCTCCTATTGCCCATAGCGCAATAACTTTCCCCCGTTTTTGTAACATTCTTCACTGAATAACATTTTTTTTAAATTTATTCTCCTTTAAACCTTCACTGGACTACGATAAATGACAAATATTTTAAAACCAAATTCAGCTAAATCGGCCGAGCCGTTCTCGAGTTTAAGCGAGACTAACGAACAGCAGTTCATTTTTATATATGGGTGATACGAGTGAGGGATGGTCATAGTTCATAGTGATTAATTTGAATTATTGCTTTGTTCCAGCCCACAAACGCACAGGTTCTGCAGGTTCTCTGCGTGTTGGGCATCTACCAGACGATGAGTCGTCACACGCCAGAATGAGTTTCTCCTACGATACCAGTCTCGGCGATGGAGAAGGTCATTCATTCCCTAAAGATTTATTACTTTTTAGCATCTAACTAATGTATTAAGTGAACTCAATTTGAAAATGATCGGGCTCTCAATTAGAATTAGCCGACTGTGGCGAAGCCAAAAGGAGAGCCATATATTTGGAGTCCATGTATATTTGTACGTCCCACCATGTTTGTGACGTCACAAACCTAAATATATACAATCTTGCGTTATATTGTTACAGATGTGATAACATGTATTAGAATAGCGCATTGTCGACCACACCAACAACCAATTACAGAGATGCAATCGGAAGGAGGACGTATTGTGACCGGTGGGCAAGACCATGTACTCAAGGTAATAACGATATTATTTAATATATATTTATACATTAAATAAAATTATAACAGATCGATGTTTGCATACTAAAAATGTTGAACAAAGACTAATGAAGTGCTTATTTATTAAAGTAATAAAACTATAAACTACATTGTTTTGTTTGTTCGCGCTTAGCTCAGAAATAGCTCAACTGCTATTAGATATTTAGTGTTTGTTTAATTTTAGTCGCTTTAGAAATAAATCGACGATTACCTGGGCAGAGCCGCGGTCAAAAGCTTATACTTAATAATAATAATATTTCGGATATCTAACGCACACTGCGATTGCAGCATGTGTTAGCGTGGCAGAGTCCTTACTCCCACTCGTCATCTTCCTACCCTTTAATAAACATTAAAATGTATTGCTCAATTGAGTAGTCTTAAGCAGTGACGTCAGTGAGTGACAACTTTGTACTTTATACATTTTTCGTACAAGGTTATCGTTTTGACAGATAATAAAACGTAACTAATTGACTAAGGTGTCAACTATCCCATTATCGCTGCTCTTTCTTGCCTTAGGCAGCAAATAACGACTCATTGTTACCTTTTACTCTTTCAGGTTTTCTCTAGTTCAGACCTCAATCCCCTATTTACACTTCACGGGCACTGTGGCCCAATCACAAGCTGTTTCATCGACCACGCTACGCCCACAATCGCTGGCAGCGGTTCTCAAGACGGTTTACTTTGCGTTTGGGACTTGCATACTGGTAGGCTACTTTTAATTATAATTATTTATATAAAAGAAGTAAATTGTAACTATAAATTAGCTAAATAAATAGATAGGTTTACAACTACCTGTTTATTTGAGAAGTTGTGCCCTCAAATATACTGACAACAAGCTTAAACTTCGAATTCTGTTTACGCTGAGTCCGGTGCCAGTCGCTTCGTGGGAAAACTGGTATTCAGGTGAAACAGGAAGATATGTATATATAGCACACTACCGACTTGACCAATTTTTTTCGGGTTTTATATATTAATACAAGAGAATTGAGGCGTTTGCGATTGTAGCATGAAATTCGATGTAAAACACTTGCATCTAGGCAAATAGGGTTGGTGTAGTTATAATTTAAAATATTTCTGGTTTAGTTAACGAAATACTAGATGCAAAAATGAAAATTTTGTATATAATTGTATCTTCCAAAGTACATGGTACGTTTTTCGGAAAATCGAATGTTATACTATGTTATTATGTTTGATTGCCTCCCTGGCGTAGTGGCGGGGTTCGATTTCCGGATCAAAACATATGTTTGTATGATCTGCAAATATTTGTTTCGGAGTTTGGGTGTTTCATATGTATAATGTGTATATATTTATATCGGTTCACAATACAAGCTCAGCTTAGTTTGGGACTAGATAGTGTTGTGTGTTAAATGTCCAAAAACATTTATTTATTTATTTTTATTTATAATTAATAATACTAATAAACCTCTTTATTGTACACCAGTTTATATAATTACATGGTAAATTTAAATCTATTATAAAGTATGTACCAGTGGCGGCCTTGTCGCTCCATGGCAATATCTTACAAGCAACCATGAACCAGGCATTAAATAAAATAGGAACCATTATTGTGGCAGGTGCGTGTTTGTACAGCATGCAAGCTCACGACGGCGCTGTGACGTCACTAGCGTACACCGCATCCTACGTAGTCTCAGCGGGTGCCGACGAGCGACTCTGCATATGGGACCGCTTTCAAGGACACATGCTCAATTCAATACATATTGTAAGTTATTGCTTTGTATTCTTTTTAACCGACTTCAAAAAAGGAAAAGGTTATCAATTCGACTGTATTTTTTTTTGTTTGTCACCTCATAACTTTCGACTGGGTGAACCGATTTTTATGATTTTTTGAAATGAAACTTCTTTATCGGGGTTGTCAAAAAATTTAGTGTAACATTTTTTCGTTACGCGTCTCATTTATCCGTTACGCTATCTTTTTGAAGTGAAACTTCTTTATCGGGGTTAAAATAAAATGTTTTATCATTATTGAGAGAAATAAAACAAAAAACATTTTCAAACACAAACAGGATTTGGTCCTGTAATACTACAATGAAATATCACAGTACAAACAATATTATTTTATTTAGTCCACAATGTAAATAACTACACACATCACGTTCCACAAACTTACTTCATTCACACCACAGATCGCGAAATATTTACTCAGGTCTCGCTCCTTAACTTTTATTGCACTTGAAATAAGAATTGTCACGAATATTGCTGGTTTATAAGTCTTTTGTCGTTATACCTTACGTCGACATATGATATTTATTTTTTGAAAAATAACGTCATAAAGAAGTGTTAAAATAATTAGGCCCGTTTATGGTTTTTATCCTTTATTCCTTATTATCAATATTAAACACACGTAAAAACACAACCTACTCTCGCCATCTTTATTGGAGAAGAGAAAAAGTTTCAACCAGTGTTGCCAATATAAATGTATACCATATAAATCAACACGCCTCCTTACATTTATATTGTAAAACACTGTTACAACAATCATTATTTTACTTCAAATTTTTATATTGTACAACACTGTTACAACAATCATTATTTTACTTCAAATTTAACATTTCTCTAAATTTTATGAATTTAACATTTCCCAAAGCTTTTGTAAATATATCTGCAATATTATTTTCTGACTCTATTTTTACAACTTCAATATTTCCTAGCTTAACATTTTCATGTATAAAATGATAGTGAACTTCAATATGCTTAGAATTCTTAGTAAAGTTTCCATATTTAGAAATAGCTACAGCTCCTGAATTATCTTCATAAATTTTAACTGGTTTACAAACTTTATCAAATACATCATCCATTAGACACATAAGAAAATTTAACTCTGTTACTGCTTCTGATAAAGCTACATATTCAGCAAATGTTGAGGACTTTGTTACACTACTTTGTTTCTTTGATTTCCAGTAAATAATATTTCCAAACAATCTAATTACAAATCCTGTAGTAGATTTCCTATCTAAAATATCTCCTGCCCAATCAGCATCCACAAAACAATCTAGCGTATCAGTGTTACTATTATTACAATATGTTAATTTAACATCTTTTGTCAAATACAAATACTTTAAAACTCTCAATGCATACTTAAAATGTGTCTCATTATAACAATTTTGAAATCTACTTAAGTAATTTACACTGTAAGATATATCAGGTCTAGTACCTGAACTAATATACAAAAGAGCACCAATCAAATTTCTATATTTTACATCCTCATTAATATCAGATTGTTCCAATTTTAAATTTATTTCCATAGGAGTCTTATACATTTTTGCATTCTCAATATTATACCTTTTAGCTAAAGACTCAATATAAGATTTCTGACTCAAAGTTAAGACATTGTTTTGATTATACATATATTCAATCTCATTACCAATATCTTTCATTTTAAACCATTCAGACAATTTAGTTTTTTAAATCAGCAATAACTTCTACATTTTCACACTTCCTTTTATACACCCATTTCACATCAATTACCTTTTTTTCCTTGGAGGGTCTGTCAACTAGAGTCCATGTATTATTTTTTATTAAACTTTCCATCTCACTATTCATTGCTCCTTTCCATTTCATTGCCTCATCACATGTAATCGCCTCCTGAAAATCAATTGGAGCTGACGCATCACAGTAGTTACAGTATATGCAATAATAACCATATTCTTCATCAAAACGAAGTGGAGGTTTTATTTGTTTTCTTAATCTTCTATTTAGATTCTTATCTTCACTTTCTTCTACATTCTCTTTATCATTTTCTGAGTATTTTAACATATTTCTTTCCTCTTGGATCCTTTTATCTTCCTTTTCCTTTTCTTTTATTTTATATTCACTATTTTCTTCCTCATCTTTAAAACCACATAATTTAACATCTTCCTCAATTATATCACAATTTCTAGCAATAATAACTCTGTTGTTAATTAATACTCTGTATCCAATATCAGTATAACCAAGTAAAATTCCAGCTTCTGCTTTCTTATCCCATTTAGACCTTCTTCGTTCTTCAGGAATTCTTACAAAAACTCTACTTCCATATAATTTTAGATTTTGCACAGATGGCTTCCTTTTAAAAAATATTTCATATGGGGTTTTCCTCTCAATAGTATTAGTTAAGGTTCTGTTTTTAAGATATGCAGCTGTTTTTGTTACCTCAGGCCAATATCTTCTTTCTACCTTTGCTTCTGATAAAAGACATCTACCCATATCCATCAACGTACGATTGTATCTCTCTGCTGTTCCATTTAATTGATGAACATATGCTGGACAGGGTTTTATCACTATTCCTTTCTCTTTTGCAAACTGAAACACTCTTGCATTCATATATTCCTTCCCATTGTCACATCGCAGTTCCTTTATCATTTTTCCTGTCAAGTTCTGCATTTCATTAACATACTGCACCAAGTAATCATATACCTCATCCTTTGATCTGATACAATAAACTTTGACTAATTTGCTGTAGTCATCAATAAAACTCAAAAAATATTTTTCTCCATTATATCCTGTAGTCTGATGTGGCCCATTTAAATCTGTATGAACAATCTCTAATATATCTTCTGCTTTTCTTCGATTATTAGCAAATGGTAAGTTATGCATTTTATTTTCAATACATATTGCACACTTTAAATATTCATATTCAATCTCTTTAGGTAATCCTTCTAATGATTCATTTTTACACATTAAATCCAAATTTCTAAAGTTAATATGACCCAGTGTACGATGTAGTTTTTCCTTTACAGTCATATTTGTTTTACTAATATTTGCTTCCAATATTTCTTCACACATGTAACTTTTCATCTTATACAGTCCTTTATCCTTAATTGCAATTGATATAATCTTTCTATATTTATTGTAAATTTTTGCAAATTTCCCTTTTGAGACAATTGTATACTTATCAGTAATTCTCGAGTAACTTAATAAATTTGCCTTCATTTCTTTTACAAAGAAAACATTTTTCAGTGTGACTTCAGATTTTTGTCCATAGACTAAAAAATAAGCTTTTATATTACCAATTTTGGTAGCTTCTAATATTGTTCCGTCACCAATTTTGACTTTAATAGGTTTGTCCAATATCTCATAAGTATTGAAGTATTCATCAGTATTAATAATGTGGTCAGTACATCCACTATCTAGTAACCAATTTATTTGACCCTTTGGCTTATCATTCTCTTGCGTTGTATATGTATTGTTTGCAATATTAATATGATAACTTTCACCTTGACTCCATTGATTATTATGGTAGTAATTTCTTAAACCTTGTCCTCTGGTATTGTATGAACCACGTCCTCGTCTTGGCAAACTATGTCCTCTATAACTTGGTAAACTATTTCCTCTATAATTTGAAAGACCATGTCCTCGACCACGGTTTACATTTTCTGCCTTACAATCTCTTCTTAGGTGACCAGGTTTACCACAACCAAAACAATTATATGATCTGTTAGTATGTGCTTTATAAACATTTGATGTGTCATTTGACATTTCACCCACATTTTCTGTACTTTTCAATTTTATTTTACTTTTTAAATAATCCACTGTCCTTTCACCCGCTGGCAAGACATCTATTAAATCACCTATGTAGTTGTAACTCACTGGTAGTGCTTTTAACATGTAGTTTAGTTTTTCTGTTTCTGATACCGTTGCACCGGCTTGTTTCAACTCATTTACAGCTTTTTCAAAGTCATCGAAAAATAAAGACACTTCAGAATAATTTTTCAATTTGATACTTTCGAGGGTATTTCGACATACTATTTGCAACGCCGTTGATTTCTTTAGGTACATCTCATCAAATTTCTGTATTATTTCGTATGCTGTATTTAATTCACCTATATATTCCAACTGCTTGTTTGTTATAGCACTGTAAATATAGTTTGTTGCTTGTATATCTCTATCGTCCCACTCATCTTTGTCGGTTGCAATTTTCGCTCTCATTACAACATCCTTGCACTTTTTGAACTGTAAAAACTTCATTATCCGTATTTTCCAATTACTGTAATCTGCTCCATCGAAAATTGGAATATTAATATCGCCATTTTTTGACGCCATTTTTTTTTCTTCTTTTTTTAAGCACACTTTAATCATTAAACCATTTAACCATAAACCCATATAAACAAATAAGCACACTCTGCTACCATGTTAAAATAATTAGGCCCGTTTATGGTTTTTATCCTTTATTCCTTATTATCAATATTAAACACACGTAAAAACACAACCTACTCTCGCCATCTTTATTGGAGAAGAGAAAAAGTTTCAACCAGTGTTGCCAATATAAATGTATACCATATAAATCAACAAGAAGTTTCACTTCTTACGAGTGTACGCTAGTACACGCAACTTTTTTTTTTTTTTTTATATGAAAGTTGGTGCTTCCCGTTTCAATTCGTATTCGGTTCTTGAAGTGGGTTTTTTTGTTAAATATTTTACCTGCGCAAGCTGTATTAGAGAAACTCAAATTCTTATGTTATTAATAAGCTTATTTATTGATTACTAGTTTTTCAGCGTGTATGTCGGTAATCGTGGTGTTAAATAATGAAATGTTACAGTAAAAAGGTGTGCGATACTCAATGTACGATGTTAAAAATATTCTATTGGTATGATTGCTATACAATACTCACTGTACAGGGTACATTGTGGTTGTTTTGATGAGAAATAAGTTATAAACGGAAAAGGTAAAAACAATATTTAAAGTGACTTAAACAACCTGTATAAAGGATAATGGCAAATCCTGTACCACTGGTAATATTTTATGAATGGTTATGAGATTTATATCGTTTATTAAGTAAATCATCCTTATTATTTTCCTGTATTTATTATATTTTTAGTTACACACGTATAAAAGCCCCATACAAAACCTGCGCTTATCCTTTGCCCAATCTGTGCAGAAATTCCTGAATTATTGAAGATGGCATAGAGCATTCGCTTAGACAAAATGCTGAATAATGAAGTTGTCACAAAGCCCGAATTCCTTTGACATTATTCATATTAAATGACGTTTATAAATATGTAGTGCTATGCCTATGTACGTAAACATGTATTTTCTTATCTACTTTTTATGCCCGTTTATCGTTTACGTACACATTTTGAAATGTATGGTTTTGACATAAAAATATTTTGAACTTTTTCATTTCTACTTTTTTTTATTTTTAACATTTGTTGCTAAAAACTGCATTAAATGCCGTTGAGTAGTTCAAAGGTCTACTAAGCGAACAGACTTCATTTTATACTGTGTAAAGATTATAACTTGTTAATACCGTAATTTCTGCTTCTTTTGCCTTTATTAGAGGCAGTAGCCATTATGCTCTCTCATCAGATGAGTGAAAACAATCTTACCAAAATCATGTTTACTCTTCGGACCCTGAAAATAATGCAAACTTTTATTTGAATCTAAACGTTTTGAAGCGGATCTCATCATCTTCTTTTTATTCGCAAAAATTCTTCTTTCTCCAAGTGTCAAAAATTCTTCTTTCTCCAAGTGTCAAAAATTATTCTTTCTCCAAGTGTCAAAAATTCTTCTTTCTCCAAGTGTCATAAATTATTCTTTCTCCAAGTGTCAAAAATTCAAAATTCACTTTTTTTAGCGATGATATTTTTTTATAAGAAAGGATTCACATTAGATCCATTATGGATCTGACCAATGGATCCTCTAAGACTGAACACTTAAAAATGATGAGATGTATTCGAGATCTACAAAATGTTAAAGCATACGTATATGCCAAAATACACAGTTTTTATTTATTTATCTCTTCTTGTAACTCATAAGTACTATCACTTTTAAGATAGTAAAAATCATTTAAGGTGAAGTACTTATTTCTAAATTTTTATAAAATTAAACCTTTTTTATGGTATACGGGCTAAACGAGCAGACAATAATAAGAAGAGAGCTTATGTTCAGCAGTGGTCTTCTAAAAACTTTTGATAAACTTCTGAATGATAAATGATTAGATAGTTTCAGAGGTCATCGTGAACAACAACATCACGCAATGATTATAAAATAATAAATAAATATTTTCGGCCATCTAACACACAGCGCCATCTAGTCCCAGCTAAGCAGAGCTTGTGTTATGGGCACTAGACAACTGATATGAATACATATATACTTTTTTGTAAATACATACAAATTATACATAGAAAACATCCAAACTCCGAAACAAATATTTGTAGATTACACAAAACATTTTGGTCCGACCCAGGATTTGAACCTGAGACCTTAAAGCACAGCAGTTGCATTCACTACCACTGCGCCACCGAGGCAGTCAATAATAGTCATATGTAATTGATTTCTCAAGACAGATGTATTCATTATTTTATTTTGTTTCAGGGGCTTAACTACATGAGTCGCATGCTACCCTTGACGCATACGATGCTCGTGATGGGTGACCGCAGCGGACTAACCGCGTATGACCTTAGCAGTGGGGACGTTATTCGACGTGTATTACTGGGTTAGTATTCACTGGAAAGAAAGTCAGGTCGATAGACCTAGTGTGACTTTCTTACGGTACATCAACTCAAGTTTCTACCAAGCTTTACTATTCGTGATAGTTATTTCCAATTTTAATTAACATTAACAAGTTATTTATATAGTGGCTAATAACTTTCAAACTCCTACAGACACACTATAAGGCATAATACATGTCAAATGAGTCCTAGCGTATGTATAGGTACATCTATACAACTCAAATCCCACAACACACACATAAACAATGTTGTGTTAGTGGCCTAGTGGGTTAGCAGTCGCTACGCAGCGTCCTACTTCCAGGTGTTGTGGGTTCAAATCCCACATACACAACACAATCTATAAATTATTGTTTTGAGTCTGGGTGTTCTTTGTGTCCATTTTGTATATGTTTTAAATTCCCCACGGCACATGATGTATATTTCTAATGCAGGAGTTGCCTTTTTTTTAAAAAGTACAGTCGAATAATAATATTAATGAAAATATTATACTACCAAAATAGTAGGTAAGCTTATAAGTAGGTAGCTAAAAACTAAATAATGTAAGTATTTAAAATAAAGTCTCGGTGTCTGCTGATGCTCAAATTACAGAAGCGGTTGATAAAATAATTGAGAATATTATTTAAGAAAGTCGTGTATCACCTGTGCTTTGGTTGAGAAAGTATATTAGATATTAACAGTAGTGAAGTATAAAGGATACAGATGAATATTTCAAACCTCTCATTTCTAAATTGTGATAAAAGCAATAAAAGAGGTTATACTATTTATTCAATTTCCATTATTTTTAGCTGCGAATACTTCCTGGTTGTTATATAATTATTCTTGACAAAATATTACAAAATATGTTCTTTCGTTGTTTCAGGACAAAGCGATGGTTGCATATTCGTGAGACAAATCCTACCGTTAAAAGACGCTATAGTATGCGATTACGCGAATCAACTGCGAATCGTTCGCTTCCCTCTAGTGTCAAGGTTGTCTAATGTGAAGAACGAATAGCAATAAAATACTTTAAAAGTAAATGGACAAAAACATTTTGTGTGTCATAAGTGAACTGAAGGGTGTTTGAGTGCCTCAAAAGCGTTATTGCATAGTATATTGTGAAAATCACATGTAGTTTTAAATGTCGGTAATCATCAGTGAAACCTTGTAGACACATAGTCTGCACATCTGAGTTTGATTCGGTATGACAACGGCAAAATTAACATGCTGATTTTATGTTTGACGTTCATTCAAATATATGCTGTTTCGAAATGCAATTTTAATTTCCCCATATTCACAGTTTACTCATAAAACATACCGAAAGTAAGTGATCTTGATATGTTTTTAGCTAAGCCATTCGATAATCTAAGAAGTTACAATTTCTTATGAGGTGACTCTTCAAAACCTGGTAGTTCTAATCTTGCTGCAGTCATGCACACTACTTTTTAAATACTATACGCTCAAGTTCATCCTATTCTAATTAGAATACATAACTTGAATAAAATAAAACACCCTTAAGACTGTTTAAATTATAACGACACATACACATAGCACAGCTTGTTACTTTTGTCGTTGTCAAAGAGATTAAGGACTATTCTGTCACAAATATATGCTGTTAAAAAGGAATCATATCCAACGCACACGTCCAATGCTAATTTACTAAAACGATAGACTTTAACAGTGTCTTATTAACAAATTTTACGATGCACTTATTTCACAAATTAATAGATGAACACATATTTTTGAAATGTCTAAAGGTTTCAAAAACCTGTCTTACTTGTTTATTTTAATGCACTGTTCATAGTTAACTATTTTAATATGTGTAGTTGTACATTTGTTTTTATAATGTGAAAGAATAAAACTAGCAAATCATATGAAAAAGGGATTTATTTAATATTATTATGTATGTGAGTCAAGTTATAAACATTATATTGATTTATTTATTGACGGGCAATATGGTGAGCCTAAAATGACAATAATAAAATGCTATTTACAAACTTGTTTATAGTTAAATTCCTGTGTTACTATTCTTGACAGATGCTTAATGCACATACAAAATGGCTTAAGGCACGGGATTGTGAGGGACAGATTTTTCCACTCACTTTTATTTTGACTACTTAACGTTTTCTTGTCTTTTGCAATATTATGAAAACGTGTGTCATGTCTCTTTCTTTAATGTTATTCCGGGATATGAGGGTGCTAAGCACCATCTTTCGACCCAAGCCAACCTCACCTCGCGCGGTACGTTCTGCGGAAAGAATTGCTAGGCTCTGGGGACCGACTGATGGCAATGGACTAATAACACGCCACTATACCGAATACCTGCCAGAAGTCAGCATCGACGACAACCCCTGAACAGGATGACGTTACAACAGAACTAATATAGGCCGACCGTTTATCTGAGTCCTCGCCTGCGCGGTAACAGGGGCACGGGGGTATGACCACAAAGGGGACAGACAGGTGCGGGCGGCGGGCGGCGGGGGCGCTTAGTGTGAGATACACACGAGATGAAATGCGCCAAGATAGTTCCTAAGATATGTGTTACCGCGTTACCCTGTTACCGCGCAGGCGAGGACTCAGATAAACGGTCGGCCTATAAAGGCTGGATGTACACGCGTATTGAGGGAGCTTCGAAGGTTTGGAATAGGAACGTGGCCGTTTGGGTTTTACCAAAAAAAATTATCAAGACCATGTTGAAGAACTTTGCACCCATTTCTCATCTAAGCCACGTCTAAAAACAGTTTTCAAGAGTCATAACGAACCGCTCTGCAACTCAAGCTGGGATACGGCATACTAAACCACATCCACATTGTAAAGTCTGTGTGTCCCTAGCACGCAAGCATGCGGAACACATTACTATATCTTCTTAAAATGTATTTTACGTCATGTTACGTTTCTCATTTTATAATATGTAAAGATTTAAATTGAATAATTGGAATAATAGATTTACTTAGTTTTTAAATAGGTACTAGTAATAACGACCAATAATAATTTTAGCTGTACTTTTACAACAATACCGCGAGTAATACCGCATGGCGAAGGTAGTCTAACATTAACGTAAGCTACTATCATCAGCTGTCAGTGAAGGTCCCATCGAAATCGGTCTTGCCAGTTCCAAAGATTAGTCGTAACAACGAGACGGTAAACTGTTTTTTTTTTTGTTGTAAGTACCATAAATTTTTTCATATTATTATGTATTTAGTGAAAAGCTGTTAGTTTAAAATTATAAACCGACACTTGAATGTTATTTATTTGTATATACATCAATGTGAACCTTAATGCTTAAGTGAACGTCATTGTAAAGCATTTTACTAGTTATATCGCTTTATAGGAATAGATTAGTGCTCGCGCCCATGTCACTGGGTAAGTAGTGATTAGTTCATAAATTTTAACTTTTTTTTTTATATATTATATAGGGGGCAAACGAGCAGACGTATCACCTGATGGTAAGCGATTACCGCCGCCCATGGACACCCGCAACACCAGAGGCGTCACAAGTACGTTGCCGGCCTTTTAGGAAGGAGTACGCTCTTTTCTTGAAGGTTTGAAGGTCGTATTGGTCCGGGAACACCGCAGACGACAGCTCATTCCACAGTTTTGCTGTGCGTGGCAGAAAATTTCGAGAAAATCGCACAGTTGTGGACTGCCAACCATCTAGATGATGGGGATGAAATTTCTGTCGCGTAGGACGATGGCGGAAAGATGCGGCAGGTATCAATCCGAACAATTCCTCGGAGCACTCCCCATGGTAAATGCGGTAGAAGATGCACAGTGAAGCCACATCTCTACGCAGCGCCAGAGAGTCTAGCCGAATTGAAAGATCCCGGCAATCGACGATACGAGTCGCCCTCCGCTGAATGCGGTCCAGAGGAAGGAGCTGGTATTGGGGTGCCCCTGCCCAAAGATGAGGACAGTATTCCATGTGAGGCCGAACCTGCGCTTTTTTTAACTACTAAAATGCTCTACTGCTTCTTGGTTGGGGGCTGCTTATTCTATATATTCGCAGCTAACCACCAGTTATGATGGTCGTCCCATTATCCACCACCTATGGACCCCGTTAGTAGCCTGAAGCTGGGCCCTAACTTTTATGTTATTAGAAAAAAAAAAGTAAGGAGCGTGGTCACCGACGAAGAGAGAGATAAGTTCCTGATAAGGTTTAAAATTGTCAGTTTGTAAAAAACTGACGGTGGCACCTGAAAGAAAAGGAAAGACCATTAATATAAAAGGTAGTACAATTAGCAACAAAAAAATATCTCGACTACGCAAAAAGTTTTGTTCAAACCGAAATGATTCATTCTTATTCATTAAAATCAGTTCAGTAGTTTAGGCGCTGGTGTGGAACATCCACAGACTTACAGATTGTTATATATTAGTATATAACTAACTAACCTTTTTTTTTCGTTTCGTTTCGTTTTGGCTTCGCCATAGTTGGGTAAAAATACATATTTTTAATCCAGTAGATACAGCAGGTTGTACTGGCCAACGTGTACCTATTAACTTCCAGTAGAGTTATCTCCAAATGAACATGTTAGAATTTTGGGTAAAATGGCATCGCTGCAGAATAATAACAAATCAAGACCAGAACAAGTCAACTACTTAATTACCTAATATATATATACTGCGTGATACGGAAGGTAGTAGGTATTCGGTTACATACTGATTTCCAGAGGTAATCAATATTGGAAAATATTAAATAAAATAGGTACTTAAATATACCATCGAACATTTAAGTACGTCAGAGTCGAAACTATGGTAACTACAGTTCGTACCCTTAATCATGGCAGACTATTTACCTAGTCTACTACTGTCTGTGGCTATGTTAACTAAATGTAAATTAATATTTTAGGTTAATATGAAATTCCAGACTTAGAAACCCTTAATTTTTCGTTATCTATGATTTTCATTAATAAATAACGGTTACAAAATATATTTTTTGCTTTATTTCATACAAATGTTACTTACCGATGATAATTTACACCAATAGCTATTTTCTTCGTAATAAAGTAATTTTAACATGTTTTTTAAAAAGCAGAATGGTATTTTATTGTGTAAATGTTACTTTCAATTTGGACACTGGATCACTAAGAGCTTAGCAGAACGAACAATTGCGTTGATGTCTCACTTCAACTTCCCAAAGAATTCTACAAAGAGACTCGGCCATATTCTTGTGAAAAAGGTGTCAAACATCAACACAAGTGTATCAAGTTACGATTCTTGGAGAAGGTGGTTTACCCTCTTAGCAACACGACATGTTCCAAATTCAAAAATGGTCCTATCAGCAATCACGGTTCAGTGAAATGCTCGTTACACTCTAGGCTAGACTGGGCATCATCAAGTCCTGATTTTATACAGTCTATCGATGAAGGCTAGTTTTCAGGTCATCCGCTGAATTGCGATTTATGATCAGTTTTAGGAGCATAGTGCTTTAAAGTCTATGAGAATTTGGAGTACCTAAAACAATACACAAATAAAAAGGAAGACATGGAACACTCGTAGACACTTCTAGAAACAACCAGCCTCTCCTTCGGTCTTACGCTCAACAGACAAAAGCAAAACCAAGATGATGATAGTGACCCCAGCTAAACTAAACCATCCCGACATCACTGTGATTGACAACTTTGAGGTTGTTGAATCTTATGTGTACCTTTATTCCACCATCACAAACACTAGCGATGTGATTATGTGTTTAGCCCAGCAATAATCTACGTATACTTACCAAATCACCATATAGTAAGTACTTTTAAGTATTGATATAGTTCACATTCCGTCACAAAGTGCATTTGAGATCGCTCAGCTCGAGACTAAAGGAATTAAAAAATTGAAATTATAATAGTGAAATAACTAATATTTTTCTAAAAAATTTGGCAATGACATTTCAACCTTTCAAAAAGAATAACATAGTCCACGGGCCCACATATAAGGCATTTCAGTGATTAATAACAGGCTGAAAGTTTATACACAGCTTCGTTTTGACGAAACACATCATTGGACCAAATTCTGATAGTGGCAGGAAAAAGCGCGATAGGGAGCGATACACGTCGATTTGATGAGTGTCCCAAATTAAATAATAACAGTTTCTAAACATCAATACTTCGAGAAAATACGATGGAAAACTGAGAAAAACTTGTGGCATACAAATTGAATGGTCCCTTCCGAGTGACCCCCAGCTCTAACATGTCAGAATGGTGACTTGAAAAAATTTATTAATAACAAGCTGATTTTTGTTTTGGGGCTCTCAAAATATATATTTTTTATAAAAATGCATCGGCATACAAATTTGTTGGTAATTTTTTTGAGACCTACACTCGAAAGTTGTCAAGATTATGTTAATCTTTTTATGATTAATAACAACTTTTTAATTTTTCTGTTAAGAATCAAACGTATAACACCATGAAACTATTGGCATACAAAAAAAATTGATGCGTTTAATTACAAGTGAACTTTTCGAAATTTCAAAACAAATTAAATCCTGAAAACATATCATGTCGAAGTCCTGTACATAATTTTCGCCAGCTTTTGTTTGAAATTGCTAAAATGGAAAATTCGTATACAATATTACAGCTTTTTTAATGAAAATGAATATTATTTTTTAAATTACTTAATTATATAAACAATTACAGAAATAAAAACAAGGAAATTGCATGAAAATTTGTTGAAATTTCTTGTAACGAGTGATTGAGCTATTGAACTACTTAGGTATTTATTTTATTATTCAGTTAACAACAATTTTTAAGTGATAGTCAAGTCAGGAAAAACTCATTGTATTGTAAAACAAATCGTAAAATCAGTTAACGTCTAAAAAAAATTAGTTCTAAGTTCGAAAAATGCATATTTATAACTCGTGTAAAAGTAATATCTTTAAGTTATTATATTAACAAATTAAACATATTTACCTAAAATACAAATAATACATGTTTGTAGCGATAATTTTTTCAGTATAATTTTTTGCAGTACCTTATAAAAAAACATTTATTACATTTCAATTTAGTTCAATATCAAAAATAATAATAAACCTGAACCATGTGATTTTGCCTCAGGTATAAACTATTTTTCAAAACAATTCAAAGCGTATCAAATGGGTTTAGTCGAGCTCTCTTTTCGAAGCTGTTAAGTGATCGTCATCATGGAGTGTTTCTTGTGCAATTCTTCACGTTTTCATCCGAAAATAGAACTTATAAAAAAATTAAAAATTACAGAATCTGAACAGTATGATACCGATAATTCTGAAGATGACGATAACATCACACATAGTGAAGAGTCATCGAGTGACGAATCTGATGAGGATTGATTGATTTTTTTCTATTTATCATAAATCATTTATAAGTTTAATTTTTTTCATGCACTGTTTGCACATTGCATTATTATTAAAGTTCTGTTAATACACTGAAAATACAAGCTTTCATTTTTATAACATTAATTTAATACAAATGAAACCAGTGGTTACAAGACATAAGTACGGAGCACATATTAAATGATTCGATTTTTTGTTTTTGTAGGTCACTATTATATATAGATTAAGAATTAAGTAAATAAACATATTTTTTTCGTGGCATACGGTTATTAATCAAAAAAAGATTAACCTAATATTGACCACTTTCGAGTGTAGGTCTTAAAAAAATTACCAACAAATTTGTATGCCGATGCATTTTTTATAAAAAATATATATTTTGCGAGCCCCAAAACAAATATCAGCTTGTTATTAATAAATTTTTTCAAGTCACCATTCTGACATGTTAGAGCTGGGGGTCACTCGGAAGGTACCATTCAATTTGTATGCCACAAGTTTTTCTCAGTTTTCCATCGTATTTTCTCCAAGTATTGATGTTTAGAAACTGTTATTATTTAATTTGGGACACATCAAATCGACGTGTTTCGCTCCCTATCGCGCTTTTTCCTGCCACTATCAGAATTTGGTCCAATGATAAAAGTTGGGTGTCTCGTCAAAACGAAGCTGTGTATAAACTTTCAGCCTGTTATTAATCACTGAAATCCCTTATCCCTATTATATGTGGGCCCGTGGACTAATATACAAATCTCTTATTAGAGAACAAATTTGAAAAATATAAATTTGAATACTTATATAAATGTATTTATATATATGTCGGAGGCACGTTATCTTCACAGTCGCTTATTGTGGGCATTAGTTGGATTCCGGGTGAGAAATAAATGTATTGTAGGTACAAATAACTTATTTGAAGGGTATTACAATACTCACAGAGAAACACGGTATATAGATGGTAACACACAGTACAGTTCCTGGGCGAGTGTACTTTACAACCATCCAAACGATAATAACGATAATACTAAAGAATGCACGCTCTTTTATTAACACTAGCTGACCCGTGCCCACTTCGTTGGGCATAATGTTAATAATTCTTTAGTGTGTTATGTTTTAATTTCTTACTGCCAAAAAGAGTGTTATACGTAGGTACAGTTTGTATTTGCATGCTAATACAAAATTCGAAAGTAACTCTGTCGGAAAGAACAAAACACATAGATTTAAGATATCATTTTGTAAAAGATTTGATTCAAAATGGGTTTGCTAAAGTGAAATATTTGTCAACTGACCAGATGATGGCAGATGTACTTACAAAACCATTAAGCGCTATTAAACATTGTAAATTTGTAAAGGCAATATTAAATTTTAAATAGTGGAGCTGTTGTATTACAAAGTATTATAAAAATAGTGCTGTGATTGAATGCAAAGCATGTAGAAAATTTTTGTAAATCTTGTAAAGTTGTTTTGCCTAGCATGGTCATGCATGTTTATGATTATATGTTTTGATGAATGACCATAATAAGGGGAAGTGTTGAGATGGTATTATGTTCTACATGTGTGTTATCTGTGATGTCTTGTCTATGTCAACCCTGTTGTCTTTGGCCTCTTGCTCGCCGGCCATCTTTCTGTGCGCGTAGAATGTATCTACCATCGTTAATTATATTTAATGTTAGTGTTAAACTGCATATGTTTCCTTATAAATATAATCTCAAAGCGACCTGTAATCTTGAGGATTAAAGGAAGTTGTTGAAGACCTCTGTCTTTGTTTTTACGGGCACGCGCCTGACACCTGTGCAACCTGCTTATTTACAGAATAAACAGTAGAGGTAATAGTTAGGGTACAAAAAACATAGACAGCTGCACCTTATTCGTAAAAATTGTAGTGTAGTAGTGTAAAAATGTATTACGCAAAGAATATTAGTGTTTGATATAGCATTTTAGTGGTACGGTCATAGAAAATAGTCTAGAACTAGTGATGTGCTAAACGATATTAGGCACCTGCAGTAGTACTCACAAATTATACATTTTACAGAAAAAGATCGAATGTAACGCACACCGCAATCATCTTAGTGATATTGTGTGATTTTTTTTTGTTACCGTAATTCATATTGTAAACTTGAACAGTGATTTTTCATAATTATGTATAAAATTTGGTCATAACTACGTTCAAATACCTAGCTTTAACTTTATTTCAGTGTACCGACATTATTTTATTAATTATTTTAAAGAAATAATTGAGCCGATATCATTTTTGTTGAATTAAATTTTCACTAATTTTAATTTGTAAGTCCTTCCGCTTTGCTATATACCGTGTGTTAGCGCCAAACTGGCTAGCCCAGAATCCAGTCCTATGGCATACACACTCAGCGGGTTGTGAGAGATAACTTCAATGACTGAGCATTGCCTGAACTCTTTGTATATATTTTAACTATTAGGCTGTGGCTGATGCGGGGTTGGGAAAGAAAGGAAGCCGCTTACCTTTAACTCTTGATCTGCAGTACAGACCCCTCAGCCTATGGGGCAGCCTGGTCTCCTCTGTCGCGGTGTGGCTTGCTAAACACTAAACGTCAGCGCACTGCACAGTTTATAACACACGTCCTCACTTATAATTGAGCGGTATTGAAGCGTTATAAGCGGCTAGCGTGCGGCAGGAATGGAAAGAAGTTAGATGAAAGTAGAAGAGCGAATTAAAAGCGAATGTAGTGGACTGTAGTGAGAATGCGCGAATATTAAAGCGAAATGAATTATTAAGAGCGAAAATGATTAAAGCGAATGTAAAAGCGAATGAGCGCGGTGCGCTCGCGGGAAGGATTATATAGCCTTAGGGAGTAGCAGAAATAACGCCAACAGCCAAAGTACCCGAAATTATTTATAATTTACGAAGCTTCTCTCTGCATGGGATAGGTGGCGTTACCACCGTGACTGCCGCACCTTAAATCGTTGATCTTTATAGTTACGATAAATGGCATCGTTCACTTTGCTCCTACCGCCGTTCTGCAGGCACGGTGCTTGAGATAATTACTCATTGTTCACCTGTTCCTGATTTGAGGGTTTTACATTCACCCTCTTGACGCCGCACTGCCTATTCAGCTCGTTGAATACAGATATTCCACCCTCTTTGAAGTTTTAAGTTAACCCTCCCTCGGCTGGAGTCGTGGAAGACGCGCTGCCTATGGGCGTAGTTGGATAGTTTGACCAAGATGGACCAGTCGTTACATTCACGTACGTACCAAGTCCAAGTCGACATTATACGTGAAGACTGACTGGACTGTATTGAACGCCGAGAACCTTCATCATAGCAGTATTGTCAATATTCTCAAACAAGTGAGAATCCTTTTGATCGTCTGGCAACCCTTTCAACAGCGCAGATGAATTCGAGATCCAATTACGCAACTCTTAACCTGCGGAGATCAATGTTCCAACTAACTCATCGCGAATGTGGATCGGGTTTCCTCCTTTGAGGCACCTATGCAAATATCGTCATCATACAGGTCTTATTCAAAATGGCGGACGCGCGAGGAAACGACGAACGCTCGCGGTCCGCCAGCTCCCAAAGCGAACGTATTGCCAAGCAGGGAACGTAGTTCTATCCTTAGCTTTTTTCTGTTCGTGTTGAGCTCGTGTTGGCCAGAACATCATCTTGATGTCGGCCACGAAGACGGACTAGTGTCGTCGGATAGATGTGACGACATCACAAAGGCCCTTGACCTGAGAAGTGAATCTCTTGACATGCAGCGCTCCATAGCCAACAAAGGCTTTTCTGCAATGGGCCGCGAATTACCAAGCGGCGGCCGAACTGCGAGAAACGGGCATCTCGTTATTATTCGAACAGAGCGGAGGCGACCAGTACTATTCTGAAAGAATAGATCACCTTCTACATGTGTCGGATCAGCGCGAGAAGCTGGTAAGGGCTCTTTCACTTCCCAAAACCTCTGAACAGCATCAAAGAGAGATTGACTGCACGGTTGGCCGAGTGGTTTCAGCGGTCGCCATGCCGCTTGCTACTGCGCCGAGTGTCTTGGGTTCAAATCCCACGCGGTACAACACTTTGTGTGATCCACGAATTTTTGCCCCGAGTCTGGATGTTCTTTGTGTCCGTTTCATGTATGTTTGTAAAGTCCCCCACGACACAGGATGTTTATTCCTAAAGTGGGAGTTGTCTTTTAAAAGGTAGCTATTACCTTTCTGATAGTTTTAAGAGACAGATAGCATTATCGCTATCCTATTTTATTGATATCACTGCCAGGAACTTGGCTACTAACAGATCTGCTTCTATTGAGCAGAACAATGACATTCATTGCAATTTGGGACACATCAACCCATGCACTGATATGGTATCAGACCATAGTCTAGGTCATGAGGCGATTAGATGTAGTGTTGATACATCAAATAATTTAAACTAGGACTTAGGACAAAGGATAGGCAGGCCAGTAGTATTAGGTTATTTCTTCAAAATTGCCAGGGCTTATCCGGCAAAGAACTTGAGTTAGATTTGTTTTTAATAGAACATAAGGTACAGATTATATATATCACTGAACATTGGTTAAGGAATCATGAGTCATTGTATATTAATGACAATTATTTAGTTATGAGTGCATTTAATAGGAAGAAAGCCATACATGGTGGATCGATCGATAATTGTTAATAAGACACTAAAATGTAAGGAACGAAGAGACATTGTGAAGTTATCTATTGAACGCACTGCTGAACTGTCTTGCATTGAGTTAAAGCATTATATTATAGTATGTGTGTATAGACCTCCACACAGTGATATTACTATATTTGAGACAGTTATGGAAGATGTTTTAAGACGTTTGAGTACTGGTAATAGGAATTTAGTTGTATGTGGCGATTTTAATGTGGACCTTCAGCAGTCATGGGCTGCACTAGGTTAATAAGCTTATTCAAATCATTTAATCTAGAGCATGTATTCTTTGAGCCAACCAGAATTACATCACATTCTGCAAAAAGTCTAGATAATGTATTTAGCAACTGTGAATATCTTGATAAAGCAATATTTAGTCACTTGAGATCTGACCACTGTGGGCAAATGGTCACTTATCCCACAGATGAAGTAGTTAAAGCAACGAAAATCACATACAGGCCGATGACTTCTTACCGCCTGAAATGCTTTAATAAAAATATTGCAGATTATAATATTACAGCTTTTTTAATGAAAATGAATATTATTTTTTAAATTACTTAATTATATAAACAATTACAGAAATAAAAACAAGGAAATTGCATGAAAATTTGTTGAAATTTCTTGTAACGAGTGATTGAGCTATTGAACTACTTAGGTATTTATTTTATTATTCAGTTAACAACAATTTTTAAGTGATAGTCAAGTCAGGAAAAACTCATTGTATTGTAAAACAAATCGTAAAATCAGTTAACGTCTAAAAAAAATTAGTTCTAAGTTCGAAAAATGCATATTTATAACTCGTGTAAAAGTAATATCTTTAAGTTATTATATTAACAAATTAAACATATTTACCTAAAATACAAATAATACATGTTTGTAGCGATAATTTTTTCAGTATAATTTTTTGCAGTACCTTATAAAAAAACATTTATTACATTTCAATTTAGTTCAATATCAAAAATAATAATAAACCTGAACCATGTGATTTTGCCTCAGGTATAAACTATTTTTCAAAACAATTCAAAGCGTATCAAATGGGTTTAGTCGAGCTCTCTTTTCGAAGCTGTTAAGTGATCGTCATCATGGAGTGTTTCTTGTGCAATTCTTCACGTTTTCATCCGAAAATAGAACTTATAAAAAAATTAAAAATTACAGAATCTGAACAGTATGATACCGATAATTCTGAAGATGACGATAACATCACACATAGTGAAGAGTCATCGAGTGACGAATCTGATGAGGATTGATTGATTTTTTTCTATTTATCATAAATCATTTATAAGTTTAATTTTTTTCATGCACTGTTTGCACATTGCATTATTATTAAAGTTCTGTTAATACACTGAAAATACAAGCTTTCATTTTTATAACATTAATTTAATACAAATGAAACCAGTGGTTACAAGACATAAGTACGGAGCACATATTAAATGATTCGATTTTTTGTTTTTGTAGGTCACTATTATATATAGATTAAGAATTAAGTAAATAAACATATTTTTTTCGTGGCATACGGTTATTAATCAAAAAAAGATTAACCTAATATTGACCACTTTCGAGTGTAGGTCTTAAAAAAATTACCAACAAATTTGTATGCCGATGCATTTTTTATAAAAAATATATATTTTGCGAGCCCCAAAACAAATATCAGCTTGTTATTAATAAATTTTTTCAAGTCACCATTCTGACATGTTAGAGCTGGGGGTCACTCGGAAGGTACCATTCAATTTGTATGCCACAAGTTTTTCTCAGTTTTCCATCGTATTTTCTCCAAGTATTGATGTTTAGAAACTGTTATTATTTAATTTGGGACACATCAAATCGACGTGTTTCGCTCCCTATCGCGCTTTTTCCTGCCACTATCAGAATTTGGTCCAATGATAAAAGTTGGGTGTCTCGTCAAAACGAAGCTGTGTATAAACTTTCAGCCTGTTATTAATCACTGAAATCCCTTATCCCTATTATATGTGGGCCCGTGGACTAATATACAAATCTCTTATTAGAGAACAAATTTGAAAAATATAAATTTGAATACTTATATAAATGTATTTATATATATGTCGGAGGCACGTTATCTTCACAGTCGCTTATTGTGGGCATTAGTTGGATTCCGGGTGAGAAATAAATGTATTGTAGGTACAAATAACTTATTTGAAGGGTATTACAATACTCACAGAGAAACACGGTATATAGATGGTAACACACAGTACAGTTCCTGGGCGAGTGTACTTTACAACCATCCAAACGATAATAACGATAATACTAAAGAATGCACGCTCTTTTATTAACACTAGCTGACCCGTGCCCACTTCGTTGGGCATAATGTTAATAATTCTTTAGTGTGTTATGTTTTAATTTCTTACTGCCAAAAAGAGTGTTATACGTAGGTACAGTTTGTATTTGCATGCTAATACAAAATTCGAAAGTAACTCTGTCGGAAAGAACAAAACACATAGATTTAAGATATCATTTTGTAAAAGATTTGATTCAAAATGGGTTTGCTAAAGTGAAATATTTGTCAACTGACCAGATGATGGCAGATGTACTTACAAAACCATTAAGCGCTATTAAACATTGTAAATTTGTAAAGGCAATATTAAATTTTAAATAGTGGAGCTGTTGTATTACAAAGTATTATAAAAATAGTGCTGTGATTGAATGCAAAGCATGTAGAAAATTTTTGTAAATCTTGTAAAGTTGTTTTGCCTAGCATGGTCATGCATGTTTATGATTATATGTTTTGATGAATGACCATAATAAGGGGAAGTGTTGAGATGGTATTATGTTCTACATGTGTGTTATCTGTGATGTCTTGTCTATGTCAACCCTGTTGTCTTTGGCCTCTTGCTCGCCGGCCATCTTTCTGTGCGCGTAGAATGTATCTACCATCGTTAATTATATTTAATGTTAGTGTTAAACTGCATATGTTTCCTTATAAATATAATCTCAAAGCGACCTGTAATCTTGAGGATTAAAGGAAGTTGTTGAAGACCTCTGTCTTTGTTTTTACGGGCACGCGCCTGACACCTGTGCAACCTGCTTATTTACAGAATAAACAGTAGAGGTAATAGTTAGGGTACAAAAAACATAGACAGCTGCACCTTATTCGTAAAAATTGTAGTGTAGTAGTGTAAAAATGTATTACGCAAAGAATATTAGTGTTTGATATAGCATTTTAGTGGTACGGTCATAGAAAATAGTCTAGAACTAGTGATGTGCTAAACGATATTAGGCACCTGCAGTAGTACTCACAAATTATACATTTTACAGAAAAAGATCGAATGTAACGCACACCGCAATCATCTTAGTGATATTGTGTGATTTTTTTTTGTTACCGTAATTCATATTGTAAACTTGAACAGTGATTTTTCATAATTATGTATAAAATTTGGTCATAACTACGTTCAAATACCTAGCTTTAACTTTATTTCAGTGTACCGACATTATTTTATTAATTATTTTAAAGAAATAATTGAGCCGATATCATTTTTGTTGAATTAAATTTTCACTAATTTTAATTTGTAAGTCCTTCCGCTTTGCTATATACCGTGTGTTAGCGCCAAACTGGCTAGCCCAGAATCCAGTCCTATGGCATACACACTCAGCGGGTTGTGAGAGATAACTTCAATGACTGAGCATTGCCTGAACTCTTTGTATATATTTTAACTATTAGGCTGTGGCTGATGCGGGGTTGGGAAAGAAAGGAAGCCGCTTACCTTTAACTCTTGATCTGCAGTACAGACCCCTCAGCCTATGGGGCAGCCTGGTCTCCTCTGTCGCGGTGTGGCTTGCTAAACACTAAACGTCAGCGCACTGCACAGTTTATAACACACGTCCTCACTTATAATTGAGCGGTATTGAAGCGTTATAAGCGGCTAGCGTGCGGCAGGAATGGAAAGAAGTTAGATGAAAGTAGAAGAGCGAATTAAAAGCGAATGTAGTGGACTGTAGTGAGAATGCGCGAATATTAAAGCGAAATGAATTATTAAGAGCGAAAATGATTAAAGCGAATGTAAAAGCGAATGAGCGCGGTGCGCTCGCGGGAAGGATTATATAGCCTTAGGGAGTAGCAGAAATAACGCCAACAGCCAAAGTACCCGAAATTATTTATAATTTACGAAGCTTCTCTCTGCATGGGATAGGTGGCGTTACCACCGTGACTGCCGCACCTTAAATCGTTGATCTTTATAGTTACGATAAATGGCATCGTTCACTTTGCTCCTACCGCCGTTCTGCAGGCACGGTGCTTGAGATAATTACTCATTGTTCACCTGTTCCTGATTTGAGGGTTTTACATTCACCCTCTTGACGCCGCACTGCCTATTCAGCTCGTTGAATACAGATATTCCACCCTCTTTGAAGTTTTAAGTTAACCCTCCCTCGGCTGGAGTCGTGGAAGACGCGCTGCCTATGGGCGTAGTTGGATAGTTTGACCAAGATGGACCAGTCGTTACATTCACGTACGTACCAAGTCCAAGTCGACATTATACGTGAAGACTGACTGGACTGTATTGAACGCCGAGAACCTTCATCATAGCAGTATTGTCAATATTCTCAAACAAGTGAGAATCCTTTTGATCGTCTGGCAACCCTTTCAACAGCGCAGATGAATTCGAGATCCAATTACGCAACTCTTAACCTGCGGAGATCAATGTTCCAACTAACTCATCGCGAATGTGGATCGGGTTTCCTCCTTTGAGGCACCTATGCAAATATCGTCATCATACAGGTCTTATTCAAAATGGCGGACGCGCGAGGAAACGACGAACGCTCGCGGTCCGCCAGCTCCCAAAGCGAACGTATTGCCAAGCAGGGAACGTAGTTCTATCCTTAGCTTTTTTCTGTTCGTGTTGAGCTCGTGTTGGCCAGAACATCATCTTGATGTCGGCCACGAAGACGGACTAGTGTCGTCGGATAGATGTGACGACATCACAAAGGCCCTTGACCTGAGAAGTGAATCTCTTGACATGCAGCGCTCCATAGCCAACAAAGGCTTTTCTGCAATGGGCCGCGAATTACCAAGCGGCGGCCGAACTGCGAGAAACGGGCATCTCGTTATTATTCGAACAGAGCGGAGGCGACCAGTACTATTCTGAAAGAATAGATCACCTTCTACATGTGTCGGATCAGCGCGAGAAGCTGGTAAGGGCTCTTTCACTTCCCAAAACCTCTGAACAGCATCAAAGAGAGATTGACTGCACGGTTGGCCGAGTGGTTTCAGCGGTCGCCATGCCGCTTGCTACTGCGCCGAGTGTCTTGGGTTCAAATCCCACGCGGTACAACACTTTGTGTGATCCACGAATTTTTGCCCCGAGTCTGGATGTTCTTTGTGTCCGTTTCATGTATGTTTGTAAAGTCCCCCACGACACAGGATGTTTATTCCTAAAGTGGGAGTTGTCTTTTAAAAGGTAGCTATTACCTTTCTGATAGTTTTAAGAGACAGATAGCATTATCGCTATCCTATTTTATTGATATCACTGCCAGGAACTTGGCTACTAACAGATCTGCTTCTATTGAGCAGAACAATGACATTCATTGCAATTTGGGACACATCAACCCATGCACTGATATGGTATCAGACCATAGTCTAGGTCATGAGGCGATTAGATGTAGTGTTGATACATCAAATAATTTAAACTAGGACTTAGGACAAAGGATAGGCAGGCCAGTAGTATTAGGTTATTTCTTCAAAATTGCCAGGGCTTATCCGGCAAAGAACTTGAGTTAGATTTGTTTTTAATAGAACATAAGGTACAGATTATATATATCACTGAACATTGGTTAAGGAATCATGAGTCATTGTATATTAATGACAATTATTTAGTTATGAGTGCATTTAATAGGAAGAAAGCCATACATGGTGGATCGATCGATAATTGTTAATAAGACACTAAAATGTAAGGAACGAAGAGACATTGTGAAGTTATCTATTGAACGCACTGCTGAACTGTCTTGCATTGAGTTAAAGCATTATATTATAGTATGTGTGTATAGACCTCCACACAGTGATATTACTATATTTGAGACAGTTATGGAAGATGTTTTAAGACGTTTGAGTACTGGTAATAGGAATTTAGTTGTATGTGGCGATTTTAATGTGGACCTTCAGCAGTCATGGGCTGCACTAGGTTAATAAGCTTATTCAAATCATTTAATCTAGAGCATGTATTCTTTGAGCCAACCAGAATTACATCACATTCTGCAAAAAGTCTAGATAATGTATTTAGCAACTGTGAATATCTTGATAAAGCAATATTTAGTCACTTGAGATCTGACCACTGTGGGCAAATGGTCACTTATCCCACAGATGAAGTAGTTAAAGCAACGAAAATCACATACAGGCCGATGACTTCTTACCGCCTGAAATGCTTTAATAAAAATATTGCAGATTAGATTACCAACATAGATTTCAGTGAGGATAATCCGGATGTCTTATACGGGAATTTGTTTAATTTAATTAAACTAGAGTATGATTTAATTTTTAAAGAGAAAACTTTTACTAAGAATGTGAATACTAGATTCTGTGACTGGGCAACTCCTGGAATTTACAAAAGTAGAGATAAGATGTATGAACTATATGGCATGAAACAGTATAATTTTGATCCTGTTTTTGTACAATATGTTAGAAATTATTCCAAAATGTTTAAAAAAGTTTGTTTGGTAACTCAATCATTTTTTCTAAGTAACAAAATTAAACAGTCTGATAATAAAATAAAAACAACTTGGACTGTAATAAATACTGAATCAGGGCGGTCCAAACCGCAGGATGATAGGTTAGAATTAGTGGTTAACAACAATATTATTAAAGATAATCAGGGTTTGACTGAAACTTTTAACAATTATTTTGCAAAGGTACCAGTTGATACTACCAGTTCCTTGGATTCCTGCTCAGTCACAGCTGAATCCTTGGCCAGGGGCAGCGTGAAAGAGTGTGATGTCTTGTTTAAGTTTCAGTTTATAAGCCCTAATGATGTGGTGAAAACTTTCAAGTCGCTCAATTCAAAGAAAACAACCGACTTGTGGGGTATTTCTGTCAAATTATTGCAAAATATAATTATTGATATAGCACCACATTTAGCTATAATATTTAATAAGTGTATAGAAAATGGTGTATTTCCGGATTTAATGAAACATAGTAAATTAATACCATTATTCAAGAGACCTCTTAGACCCAAGAGCGATCCAGGTAATTTTAGACCCATCTCAATCTTGCCAGCAGTCAGTAAAGTCTTTGAAAAACTTATTCTTCAGCAATTAGAAACTCATTTTAATATTAATAATTTATTTCATAAAGAGCAGTATGGTTTCACAAAGGATCGCTCAGCCATTGATGCTGGTTCAACACTTATAAAACATATATTTAGTGCCTGGGAAAACGCGCAAGATGCTATAGGCGTTTCCTGTGACTTATCCAAAGCATTTGACTGCGTTGAACATCAAACGCTTTTGCGAAAATACAGGCACTATAGCATTAGGGATACTGCACTTGATCTGGTTGCCTCGTACCTTGGGGACAGAGTTCAACGAGTGGATATAAATGGAATTAAGTCCTCCGGATTACCTGTCTCAATGGGCGTGCCACAGGGCTCAATTCTCGGTCCTTTTCTCTTTCTAGTGTATATTAGTGATTTACCTTTCCTTGAGCAAAATTTCTGTGATGTTGTAACATTTTGCAGATGACACTTCGCTTATTTTTAAATTTAATCGTAATCAGAATAGTTTTGATGATATTAACAGGTCACTTACACTAGTCCAAGATTGGTTTACAAGCAACTACTTACTATTGAACTCTAATAAAACTAAATGTATCAAGTTCACTTTGACTAATGTTAAGAAACTCAACACGAACATCATAATAAATTACGAAATGATTGGTCTCGTAGAGTCAACTATGTTTTTAGGAATAACCTTGGATCACAAGCTTCAGTGGGGCGCCCATATATCGTATCTATGAGGGAAACTGAGCTCCGCGGCATTCGCTGTTTGGAAAGTTCGCCAGTTAACTAATATTGAAACTGCGCGACTAGTTTATTTTAGTTATTTTCAGTGTCATGTCATATGGTATTTTACTATGGGGCAAGGCAGCTGATATTCAACCTATTTTTGTAATTCAAAAACGGGCAATTCGTGCGATTTACAAACTTAAAGTTCGAGATTCTCGAGAGTAGCATCTCAATATATTATATTTGGTAATATTATGTTTGTACGAAAAAACCTACATAAATATACTAACAAAAGTGATCATCATTCAATAAACACAAGGAATAAGCACAAATTAGTAGGCCAATATTATCGCCTGAATAAAGTCCACAATTCATTTGAAGGACTTGGTGTGCGTTTTTATAACAAAATGCCTGTCCAAATCTTGAACTTACCCCTACAAAAGTTCAAGAGTTCCGTTAAGAATCGTCTTATGGAGAGGGGCTATTATACAATAAACGATTTCTTGACCGACACAATGCCAATGCAATATAAATAATGTACAACGTTTATGTTTGAGTTCGATAGATGGCGTTATATCGATTTTCTGTATCGCGGTGTTAAGATCTACGGACGTGTGTTTCATTTCCTACCACGTTTCTAAAGGCGATTTTTGGGATTACGGTCCATTTTGGTCCTTCGAGCCAGATATACCAGTACGTTAACAATGATTCGTGTTACGACTCCGTTGAGTGTGTATTGGAAAATGCATCGTGTGGGTAACACGATCAGTTGGCAACACGCCAAGGATTCAGTAGTAGCAGTGACATCCGACAGAGAGCGCTGCGTGAGCATGAACGAATAAGGATCATTCAGGCTCAAACAAGTACCGGGCTTTGAAATTCGTGATAGACGGAAGAGGTCGCCACTGAAGTCTTTGGGAGACGCAAGAGGGCGCCACTGGTGCTGACGGATCAGTGAAGTGACAAGTGACGTGTTTATTTGAGGTTTGGCAGCTATAAATTGTGAGTACTTATGAACTATTTTAACGTTACGTTTCGCAGTAGAAGACATCAAGTATATCAGTAGTTTAACTTTGAACAATTTGAAGTAAATTTGTTAAGTGTTTTGGACTTGGAAAATATATTAGAATTACCTTTGGACATAGTGTAATTTAGTAGTAAGTAGTTTGTAGACTTAGAATATTTAAGTAAAAAGTGGTATGACGGGGAACCTATGCGATTTTATTTTGAGTTCGTATTTGTCTCAAACACTTGTAAAATTTTTAGCTTTTTGTATAAGACTTAGAATAATTTGTTTTGGTTTCGTTTAGTAGTACCTCATAAGTTAACAGTTTCAACTTGTAATATTAGTAGTTGTGTCATTTTGAATTTATAATGGAGTCTTTAGTAAAATTGCAAGTAGATGCTTAAAGGATTATTGAAAAAGGTAGAATTAATTTTAAAAAATCTTCAAAAGATAGATTAACTCAGTCATTTATTGATACAAGATTGGAAACACTAGAAAATCAATGGCAACAGTTTATACAAACACATCGTAGAATTATTGAAACTGCAACTTCAAAAGATATGAAAAACACATATTTTACAAACGAGATGTACGACAAAACAGAAGATATTTACATTATATACAAAAGTGAGTTAAGGGAACTTAAAACTAAACCTAGCACTAGTAGACAGACAGAAACAAAAATGTATAATATTAAACTACCTAAAATTTCTCTTCCCACGTTTTCGGGACAATACACTGAATGGAACACATTCCTTGATTTTTTTTTACACAATAACGAAAGTATCGATGACGTCCAAAAACTTCATTATTTGAAATCGCATCTTACGGGCGAAGCGGAGCAATTATTGCGACACACTCCTGTCACAGCTTCCAATTATAAGGAATGTTGGTCTATCCTTACGAGGCGGTATGATAATAAAAAATATTTATCTAACTGCATTTTAAAAAGATTTGTAAATCAACCGCCTGTGAAGGAAACGTCACTGTCCATTAAACATGTTTTGGACACCACGGTCGACTGTTTACATGCTTTACGCACGCTCGGGATTGATGTAGATTCATGGGACGTTAGTTATTTTTTTGGTTGGTGCAAAGTTGGACATTGAATCACGTAAATTGTGGGAAAGAGAAATTAGTTCATCTGATAACTTACCAACTTTTAGAGCATTTGAAGAATTTTTAGAATCAAGGTTTTGATCTCTTGAAAAATATAATAAGTAATGATAATCGTGGTTACACTGCCAAATCATTCCATGTCGCTTCACAACCGTGTGTTTTATGTTCTGAGGACCACAAGTTATGTCATTGTAAGCAATTCGCAAAGGACGATTATGACCCTCGCCGTGAATTTGTCCGAGCTAACAACCTGTGTTTCAATTGCTTAGGTAAAAATCATACTGTTTATCATTGCCGCCAATCCACAAAATGTCAATTGTGTAAGAAAAGACATCACACACTAATTCATCCCAAAATGATCGCAAAATCTTCTGAACCTAGTAACGGTTCAGCAGATCAGAATGTCGTAGTTGCTGCCGCAACTACGACATCGACTCAAAGCGAGTGTATCACAAACATTTGTTGTTTTACAGATGTTCACAACCAAAGTCTGTTAGCCACAGCCTTGGTGAAGGTCGAGTCAAGGAATGGTACTGCTGTGTTTTTACGAGCTCTATTGGATCAGGGTTCGCAGGTCTCCTTTATTACGGAGTCCGCAGTACAGTTACTTGGCCTTAGAAAAACACCTGTCAGCACCGACGTATTTCGACTAGGCGATGATGAGGGCTCGCCAATGCCCTCTAGGTGGATGGTCAAAATCAAATTGCAATCACGCCTAGATCCCACTTTTGTTTTAGATGTCGATGCTTATGTCCTCAGCAAACTAACATCACGTTTACCTGAACGAAGGATCACTCGAGTGTGGTTAACGTTATCATCCTTCAAACTAGTTGACCCAACCTTTGCTACTCCAGGTAAGATAGACTTAATTTTGGGTACTGGTGTGGTTACCGAAGTTTTGTTGGAAGGTTTGGTTAAGTGTCCGCCGGGCACGCCCGTCTCTCGAAATACCAAACTGGGCTGGATTTTATCAGGCGAAATCCAGAATTCACCGTTGGCTTCGAGGCCAGTATGTTGCCATGCTACAGTTGGCACAGACGTTAACGAGCTATTACGTAGATTTTGGGAGTTAGAGTCTTATTCACCTTTAACCACCAAGGTTACGTTGACTGACGAAGAGCGGCAATGGGAAGAGTTTTATACTGCAACTACTCAGAGAGACTCAACTAGTAGGCATATTGTCAAATTGCCATTTACATCCTCTAACCCAGTCTAGGTATGGTCAGACAGAAATCATAGCTGGAAAACGATTTCACATGCTGGAAAGAAGATTTGCGAAGGATCCTAAATATCGAAAGCAGTATAGCGATGTCATCAATGAGTACCTTCAGCTAGGGCTCGCTGAAATTGTTCCTCAATTAGAAAGGGGAAGAGATGCTGTATATTTGCAGCATCATGCAGTACTCAGATACGATAAAAGCACATCAAAGGTAACGGTGGTCTTCGACGTTTCTTGTTCGGGATGCAATGGAGTTTCGTTGAATGACGACTTGATGGTTGGCCCTACCTTACAACCTGATTTACGTCAAATTATTATGCGAAGGCGCCGCCATCCTAGAACGTTATTGTTTCAAACCAGCCGAACAGACAGAGTTGCAGGGCTTTTGTGATGCATCCAATGTCGCTTGTGCTCCTGTGGTGTACATGTCTGTGATTCTGAAGGTAATGTTCACGTTAGTTTGATGGCCTTCATACCCAAGGTTGCTCCAGCCAAGGTGGTTTCATTCACGCTTGGAATTATGCGGCGCAGTGCTGCTCTCAAGACTTCTTTTAGAAGTCTCGGGCACCTTGGGTATAAACAAAGAGAAAGTACATGCTTTGACTAACTCTTCAGTCGTCCTTGCTTAGTTGAGAGGTCATTGTGTACGTATGTATTAGTATGTCAACCATTTGTGTGTTAAAGAGGTGGCATCTAACACAGCGCATAGTGCAGAACTTCTGGCCTCGGTGGTCTAATGAATACCTTGCTCAGTTCCACCAAAGATACAAATGGTCTCGCCAGGTATCGGAACCAACAGTAGGAAGCGTTGTCTTGGTGATGGAAGATTATCTACCTCCGGCACAATGGCTTTACGGACTTATTGTTGAGAAACACACTGGCTCGGACAAGGTCACTCGAGTTGTTTCCTTGCGCTGTAGGGGACCAATAATAAAGAAACATATTAAAAACTGATTGTATTACCGGTCGCAGAATAAATCATTGCTTTCAATCTTGATTGATCATGTTTTGTATTATGTTTTGTGTTGTGTTTAGTCATGTAAGAAGAAGTTTATAATAGGTCTTTACCTATGAAATTGCGTTTCTTCAGTACTGGTCATTTCAAATAAAAAAAAGTTTGTAATGGCTCTGTATTCTATATTCAAATTATTTTGTTTTAAAACCATGACATTCTATTTACATACTCAGTCTTTTGTTTTTTGATTAGCGTTGTATTTTCATTACATTTGAACATTTTTCGTCAAAATGGATACTTTAAAAATTCGTGTAATTATGGAATATGAGTTCCGTCGTGGCACCAACGCGACACAAACGGCACGTAACATCAAAAACGTTTATGGAGAGAACTGTACAAACGAACGCACAACCCTTTATTGGTTTTCCCGGTTCCGTTCTGGAAATTTTGACTTGAAAAATGAAGCTCGTGGTCGTCCGGAGACTTTGGTTAACAATAATGAATTAAAGGCGATTGTGGAAGCTGACGAAACTCAATCTACAGCTGAGCTAGCAGCAGCTTTTAATGTAAGCATCAAAACAATATTGATCCATTTGCGACAAATTGGCAAGGTAAAAAAGCTTGATAGATGGGTGTCCCACGACCTTAACGATCGCCAGCGCAACGTACGCGTCGAGACCTGCCTTTCGCTGCTCAACAGTAAAGAAATGAAGGAATTTTGAAACGAGTAGTTATGTGCGACGAAAAATGGATTCTGTTCGACAATCGAAAGCGCTCAGCAAGTTGGTTAGACCCTGGTTCAGCACCAAAGCAATGCCCTAAACCAAAAATGACCCCTAAAAAGGTGATGGTCACTGTTTGGTGGTCTAGTGCGGGTGTGATTCACCACAGCTTTTTACAAAACGGCATGAGCATTAATGCAGATGTGTACTGTAAAGAACTGGAGAGAATGATGGAGAAGCTTGCACATCTGCAACCAGCTTTGGTCAATCGGTCGTCCCCATTGCTCCTTCACGACAACGCGCGACCCCATACTGCGCAACAGACAGTCTCCAAGCTGCAAGAGCTGGGGTTGGAAGCTCTCCCTCATCCGCCATACTCACCAGACCTTGCACCTACCGACTATTACTTTTTCCAAAATTTAGACAACTTTTTAGTGGATAAAAAATTCAATTCCCGAGAGGCAGTACAAAATGCCTTTGAAGAGTTTGTTGACTCCCGTCCAGGTGATTTTTACAAGAAGGGCATCAATAAACTGCCAATGCGTTGCCAAAGATGCATCGATTGCATGGGTGATTACTTCGAATAACAGAAATAAAAAAGTTTGAAAAAATAAGTACTTTCACTTATTGCATACAAAACGGCAATTTCATAGGTAAAGACCTAATAGAAAGAATAAGATGAAGTTAAGTTGAATTGTGTTAAAATTATACAGTCCATTCGTTCTAAACACGCCCATCAAATATTTATGTGATTTTGTATTCATATGTTTCTTAGTTGTAGCTGATGAGATACATTTATTTGTGATAGCCATTCTGGCCATGGTGGGCGGTATGTTCAATATAAATAATGTACAATGTTTATGTTTGAGTTCGATAGATGGCGTTATATCTATTTTCTGTATCGCGGTGTTAAGATCTACGGACTAATGTATAAATGCCGTCTACATCAATAAAAAATATCCTCGCTTGGACGTGTGTTTCATTTCCTACTACGTTTCTAAAGGCGATTTTTGGGATTACGGTCCAGATATGAATGAAAATCTAGTACTAACTTATTATGTACTAATTTAAATAATTTATATTTATACGCAATGTATTTATTTATTTACAATCCTTAATATAATTTATTTGATTGTAATTAATTATTGACATCTTATTCTGCATTTATTACCTGACATTTGAATTTTGTTAAGTTGAGGCGATCTGTGTTTACATTGTTGGAGCGTAAATAATTATATAGTATTTATTATTTTATTACATTTTGAACGTTTTTTTTTTTCTGGGACCGGTATGTATGCACACATTGCTTTAACTACTTGATGTGTAAGTGATAGCAACCTTATATGCTATGGACTAATTTTTATTATTTTATTAGACAAAAAATTGATATTGACGATCATTAAGTAGGGTGTGATCCTCCAGGTAGTGGACCAATTGCTTGTTCATGATCCGTTCGAACACTTTGCAGATAATGGAGGTGACAGATATTGGGCGGTAGTTGGCCGGATTGGAGCGGTCGCCTTTTTTGGGAATGGGCTGAACATTCGCCTCCTAACAGGCCTCCGAAACAGTTCCCGAGGAATATGATAGGCGATAAAGGCGCGTCGAAACCAGAGACAACTCTGGTGCACAGTTCTTAAGAACCCCTGCACGTATACCGTTGGGTCCACTGGCTTTCCAAACGTCGAGTGACCGAAACTCTGCACGGACATCACTCAGCCAGATGCGGCCAATGGGCAAGTGACCCGTCGGGATATTTAAGCGGTGGTAGCGAGGGCTGACAGAAGTTGGACTGCACGGCTTTAGCCAATCGCCAGAACTTTCCGCTACCCGTAGGATATGCGACGAGTTCGTGGCCAAGCCGCGAAATGCGCTGGGCATCCGCTGTGATGTAAGCCTTCTTTTTAATTGTAAATTTTTGGCCAGTCTTAGGAACGAATGCTAATGCTACAAGATTCCAAGACTTTGCAGACATGGGCAAGTTATCTTCGTTTCTTAAATCGCTATTTGAAGTTGATGTAGCGGCAGAACCAACAGATCTGGCTACCAAATTGTATAATCTGTAAAGCCATCACTTCAAGTGGAGATAATTGATTTGCAAGAAGAGGTGTCTTTGCAAATGTATGAAACGGTATCTATTGAGGAATTTTGGGCCAAATATGCCCCAAAAAGAAACTATTTTTTAACTATTAGGTCACTATGTTTGACTCGACATACATAGGTATGTGAAACATCTTTCACAAAGTTGATTTTTTTTAAGAAGAAATACAAGTTTAAGAGACGCCCACCTTGAAGACACTTCGAATTTGTTGTTCCTCTCGAAAACCAAACCATAAAAATATGGCTCAAGATCGTCGGTGTAGTTTCTCACATTTAATTTAGGTCTTGTGTTTTATAATTCAAAATGTTATTTGACACCAAAAATAATTACGTAGCATTTTTATCATTTGTTTTTTCTGACCTCATTAAAATTTTCACACAGTATCCGGACCCCATCTAAAACTACTTGCCGACTCCTGCACTAGGCCAATACCACTGTACTAGACCAACCGTCCGAAAGAAACCTACAGAATGTTAACATGTCGTATTGTTAAATTATTCTAGAGGTTTTAGGCATGAAACAATAACAGTATAGGTATTATTATCTAGCAATCTGGTCGCTGTGGAGGTTGGGTTGACGTCATTATCAAATTTAAATGCATGCGATGAAAAGTACATGATTAGCATCAATAATCATTAAGGCACTACGATGTACAACGCCGAGTTAGCGTTACGGCATATATATGTATTGCAACTATCCAATTAGTATTAGATGATAAAAAGAATTACTTACCTGCAATTCGTAATGATCTCACTTTCTGGTTACACCTGTGATTTTTTTCCACCGACCTCATAATAGTAACGTTAAATTTAATTTAGAAACTTTTCACGGTTTATTCATCGGCTTTCTGCATGTCCCTCCTCGCTTGAGTTGTTGGACATTGATATGCAAGTAATTGCCAAAAAGACTAGGTGTCAATAAATACGCGATTCATAAATATTTATTTAACATTCTTTGTTAATAAAAACTGGCGCAAGCTTATATAGTAACCTGCTATACGTACCTATTGGAATTCTTGATAAATTCCATTGCTACAATCTCCAAGACCTACACAATTCAAGGAAAATAACGAAAAATATTGAATAAAACTCATCTCAATTCATAATTTATTATTTTATCAAATATTTAGTCTAAGGTTATACAAAGTTGTAATTGAATAATAAGTTATAGAGCTGAATGTTCTCAAAGATTTATCAATTATCAAATAAACACAATCACGTGGACTTAGCGGGAGTTTACTTCAAATCAACTCGTTCTCAAGGGTGAGCGCGTTTGTCGTTGTCTTTAAAGATGTCAATGCTCGCCTATTGCAAAGCCGAACACCATCACCATGACGATCGAGTTAATGTAAACTAAACTCACACTAGGTCATCTGTTCCCCAATAACAATAAATCATTTAAATCTGATGCCGTTATCAATGCTTATAAATTTATTATTCGTTGTAACAAAGTCGCCTTTTAAATCATTAGTCGCGTGGCGCCGTGGAACCTCAACTGACACCCAAAAGATTTCATTTAGCACTACCTTGGTGTATTACGCAAACACGCGAAGCATCTGTTGCACAAACAACAAGATAAAAGTGCTTCATTGACTGCAGGAGTGGCTAAGCGATTAAGAGGGTGTTTTACTTTACAACCTGCAAAACAGTGGTTTTTGGTATAGCTTTTTCCAAAATGAATTTTACTCACCTATTATTCACTAGGGTTATAGGTTACTTAAATATATAATGTAGGAGTTTTATGATAACCAATAAAAACTCAAGCTTTTCTTTGTATTTTTGGTTTTGTTAAAAATTTCTTTAGAAGTAGGTAGTAAGACAAGGTAAGCGATAGTTTAAAAAGTATAACTTACCGTGTTATTATAGTAAAAAAATCTTATCAAATTCTACTTTATCGCGGTTTGGTACAAATGTGAATATGGCGGTAACTATACAATACGATATTCTCACGTCCTAAATCAAGTAGTTATCGCGCTCTCCGCTCAACCACTCCTGGTTTTTCGGTTGATAAACTTTTAGCAGATTGCATTGCAGCATTTTTGCTTGGACACACGACACTTTAAGCAACTTGGTACCTAATTTGTTCACACAGTATTACATACATACTTGTTATTGTAAGTGAATAGATAAACTATTATATTATCATGTATTTGCTCCGTCCGGCGAATACACCATACCTGTGGTGCATAGCTTACGTCAGCCTTCTAAACCCTGGCTCGTATTGGCAGGACAGCAAGATAACAGCTTCAGCAAAGTCGCACTTAAATCATGACTCCTTACAAATTAGGTACATACAAGTATTAGTATTTATGATAGGCACGAATTAGAGCATTATACATGTATTACAGCTAAGGCTTCAGAATGATGATTCATGACTATGTACTTATCTTTCCATTGAAAAAAGCATTTAGAATGGCCTTCACAAAAATATCTTAATTTTATACCTAGAGTTATTTTTAGGTGCATTGGGTAGAATGAAGTAGAACTAATAATTATTTTATTCACACGTGAATTTATCTCACTTCAATTGACGTTAGTTGGAAGCGACATTTAAAGTAGGATATGATAATTTGGAAAGAATCGCCAATATCGCTTTTGCTTTATTGAAAAGTATTTCAGAAATTTTGATAGATGTCATAATTATTCTCTTTATGTTAGACAGCACAGTATATCCGAAAAGGAAATGATAACATTGTATATTATTCGGATCAGGCAGTAATGAATTGCTTATAATTATCATGTTGCGCCCGGTCATATCATGACACAATCGTTAGTTTGCAGTCTGTAATGACTAACTAGATCGCAAGTTGCAAGTGTCTTAATCATGAAATGGCCGGTCATAAAAATTTATAACAAATTACATATAATTATTCGCTCTGGCAGTATGTAAAATATATATATGTAACTGTATATTTTTCACGTTTGGCACGATAGTGCGCAGCTATGCCATGTTAAAGCAACAGTGCTATTTAGTATGGACACCTAGCTTAAAATATGGAGAAAGCTAAACCTCTAAAAAAATAAGTATCAAGAGTTGAGTCGCAGCAAAACCTTTGGTTTCCAAGTTATTGATCACTGTTTTATATTATTTGGACCATAAATAATGAATAAGCGTTATTTATATTTTTGTATTCCTAGCTTGGTAATTTTATTATCCGCAAAAAATACTAGTAACAAAGTCTATTAATGAAATTTTACATAGTTACCTTACCTATCGATGTGCGTGTGAATTCATCATTGGTGCTACACTTTATAGAACCAATCATTCTACATTTTGTTATGTACTCAATTAAGCGATTAAGTATATTAATTCAATTTCTTCTCCTGTTATTGATACAATTATCCAGGCCAGATAATTACATAACTTTTTCATTACTGATACTGTCATCATCGGTGCCGGCGCTTTCACGCAGGAGGGATTCCTGCAGTGTCACTTCGGAACTTTTATAGCACTCGAATTTGCATTAATTCACATTTCTTCTAAAAGAGAAAGTAAGTATTGACTTTTTAATAGAGATTGATTAAAACTGCATTCTAAAATGTCTTCTTATCAATAATTTGAATGGATTTACTTAATCCCTATCAACATTTGATAGAGATCTATAGTAAATGAAATGTATAAATGAGTCTTAGTTCATGTATAATAAGTAGAAAGCATACGATAATTAAATCTTTGATTCTTGATAATGATTTGATTCTAGAAATAAAAGCTAATGTTTACAGTATACGAGTATATAGCTTTTCCCTTGTGACGACGAATTAGCTTTTAAAAACTATTAATTTGAGTAGTTTATGAATAGAAAGTTTCTACACAACACTGTTTAATTAACAGAGCAATTTAAAACGCGAGAGGAATATTTTTATTGAAAAACGCAGGAAAAGTAATTGGTAATTATTAATATTTTTGGTTACCTACTACTTTTAACAGAGAATGATATATGATTATTGTAAGTATTAGAAGATATAAAATATTTAAAAACAAAATGCCCAACATTCTAAAATAAAATAGACTTAATAGTCTATTTTATTATAGAATTTTATTTTATTTAATATAAAGTTTAGTAAAAATATAAAAAAAACAATAAAAAAAGATTAGAGCATGCAAAGAATACATATAAAATTCTCAAGTCACGGTGTTTGTTACCGCCTGGACCGATTTTCATGAAAGTTTGCGTGCATATCGAGCAGATCTGAGAATTGTCTAATAATCTATTTTTAATACTCTTAAATGTTATGGATAACAACTCAGTATTTTTTTTATCTTTATGGCAACGTTCGCCGGGTCAGCTAGGAATAGTATAAATATTATGCACAGAATACATATAATAGTATAAATCAAATCCAGACTATAGCACAGCACTTGTCTACATATGTACGAGTATATCCCAATAACAAACCTAACAAATTTTTACTTTCGTTAAGGTACTTTAGGTCAGTTGTCAAAACAAATTATATTATAGCCCATAATATTTTGATGTTATGTTAGGTACACAATTTGAATAAATTAAGTGATTGAATTGTTAACCGACATAAGGATAGTTTCCACTAAACGGCTTGAATCGCAACGGATCTGAATAGATTTTTCAATCTTTAAACAATATTCAATCGTGAACACAGTAAAAACCTACATTAAGCCGCGTACAGTAGCGGCGACCAACGCGAGCGTTTTCCGAAAACCACGATCGTATCGGTTCCGTTCTCCTGTCGTCATATCCAATCGGATTCCTTTTGCTATAATTATTGTAGGAAATAAACTATCTGTCTAGTGTACAAATGAAGGCACGGAGCCGATCGTATGCATCGACATCCCGTCGGAAGCATCCGTATGTATCATTTTCGAGTCGACGTGAGGCTAACCGTTTGAAGATGTGAAATTATATTGCAGCAAGTTGTGTAAACAGGGGAGTACTAGAGATTTTGATAACGCTGTCTAAATATAACAATCGAAAACTGAACAGGTAGTTACATTTATGATGTGCACATGTGTTATAAAAATATTAATATTGTAAACTACTTCATTAAATTTTAATTATACAATTAGGTATATAAAAATCCATATAAAACGGGTCGAAATTTGTAAGTTAACTTTCCCTATACCTACCTAACTTTATACCTTATACCTTAGAACCAATGTTGAACATAAACGTGAACGAAAGGACATATTTCAGTGAGCAGAAGTTTTCTTCTTTATCTATAATTTTCTTCTCTTCTACCTTTCTGAATTCATCTCTTCTGCCAAATATGCAATAAACAACCTTCTTACCTTTGAATAACATATTTTACTGAAAAAAAAAAAGGAAGACTAAACTACTAGAGAAGTTCTTATAATAGACGTAGTAAACGTTAAATTGCTAATGAATAGTAAATCAATTACTAACCACTTAAGGTTCTACATTTAAAAAAAATTAAAGTGGCGTTGAATTGAAAAGTAAAATAATAAATGTAGTGGCATTATTTCCATTGATGTAAACAAATACGAGGTGTGTTCAAAAAGTAAGGTGACTTTTCAAATTTCGCGGGCAACGTACTTTCGATTATCGATTTTGTTTTGTTATGTTGGTACACTCTTCCCGAACATTTGTACCAAGTTTCAAGTATATAGCATTTTTTGTTTGGTTGTGAGAGGCGTAAAGGTTATAAGTGTTTTGCGGGCTCGGCGATTTTTTGCCACCGAAAAATATGGATCAAAAGATTTGCATCAAATATTGTGTAAAAATAAAATAAAGTGCTCCGAAACACTTGAAATGTTGACAGTGGCATACGGTGAAACTGTTCCGAGTAAAAAAAAATGTTTACAAGTGGTACAAACTCTTCCAAAATGGCCGGGAAGATGCCAATGACGAGCCTCGCTCTGGACGCCCAAGCACGTCAACAACTGATGAAAACGTTCAAGCAGTGAAGAAAATTGTTTTGGAAAATCGTCGAAACACTATCAGAGAAGTTGCTGAGGATGTTGGTATATCGCTTGGCTCGTGCCATAAAATGTTTTCTAACGTTTTGGGCATGAGACGTGTGTCAGCGAAGTTTGTTCCGAAATTGCTAAATTTTGACCAAAAGAACCGTCGCATGAGCATCGCTCAAGAACTGTTGAATGATGTCAACGACGACCCAGATTTACTCAAAAGGGTCATAACTTGTGACGAATCATGGGTATATGGTTATGATATCGAAACCAAAGTCGATTGCGCGATTGAAGAGATAAAGACTGCATCGCTTGAAGAGCTCAAGGCTATACCGAAAAGTGCTTATGAGAAGTGCTTTGAGGATTGGAAAAACAGTTGGCATAAGTATATTGTACTCGTATCTGAGGGGGATTACTTTGAAGGGGACAACATAAATATTGATAAATAAATAAATATTTTTTCTTAAAAATACAAAGTCACCTTATTTTTTGAACACATTGCGTACATCCTTAAAACTATCTCTAAACTTACTTACGTGTAAAAGGGATCAGCTTTAAATTAACATACTAGAAACTTGTTATTAGTTGCCGCAGTGTAGCGATGGAAGTGTCTCTCTCCTACGCTATGGATACAGCTATGTTACCTACAATAAGTTTCTGGTTTGATTTTGTTACATATTAAAGTCCAGTAAATGAAATCCAGTACGACCTGTACTGGATTTCATTTTCATTTATACTCGTTTTCAACGTTTACAAAATCGCAAGCAATAAAACAATAACATTCGATTGATGATTGCTTTTTTACTTATTTTCATGATAGGTCTTAATCTATACTTGCCATTTTTCATGACTAAGACACGAGTTCTGTGACTTTACACATATAATAAAAATATGCAGTTTGAGTGGACATCACATTATATACATATTAATAAAAACGGAGAAAATACATTCCAATTAATACTAATTTTTATTACGTATCAAGACGTGTAATTAAAAACTTATCGAAAACTGTACATTTAAAACGGTACGTACTGTACGTAGCCATACTGTAGCGAATGCGTTCACCTTTGTCAAAGTATGAGCCCAAATAGGCATACGCATTAAGCTGTTGACATAGAATGATTTTATGTGTGTGTGAAATTGTGAATGTTTTGTTTTATGCATTATGTGTCAGTTGAAAGTTGGTGGTGACAGGCGATTTGTTTTGTATGCGAGTCTACAATGTGTTTATGTGAAGATTCCTCCCCGCCGAAAAATATAATAATAATTTTCTTAAGGTTTATTAAAAAAACCCATAGTTAATATTACATTTTTAAGAATCATCGAGTTGAGATATTTTACCCCTGTAGCTACCATAATCGTGAAATGAGAGAAGAACAAGAAGAGAAAAAAGTTAGACGTATTATCAAAATAAAGTTTCTCACGAAAAATGTGCTTAAATAAATGGTAAAAATAGACCTGGGATCCTGGACTACCATACTTGTTAGAAAAGTAAATTACATAATGGATGTACTCGCATTGAATGTAATAGCGAGTAATATTAAACATCAGACGTCATACAATACAAATAACTTGTGAAAAGGTTATAAACATATTAACCTAACCTAACACACATTAATCACACTGGACCATCTCTCATGTTTACTTATAAACAATGTGCACTCCTTTAACCATAACATTATTTATAAGTTTATTTATTGCAACTACTGAATAAAGGTCACCGGGTATGTAGAAATTTCTCAAACGGTTGACAAACATTTACATTAAAAACTCTTCAGAACTAAGCTCTCTAAAAAGTTGCTACCCTTTTATAATTAAATTTTGCAATGCTCAATATTTTGTTTACACCTTCATGATAATATTATTGTAAAATGTGAAAGTTTTAGAATGTAATAATAATTCTCGATCATTTTTAGCACTCGTTATTTCATCCGTCTATTTATTATATAAAATCCCTACATTCTTTTAAGTAGAACTTATTATATATGAGGTATAATGTAACATATTATTGCTTTAATAAATTTAGTAATAGTTACAATATCATAGTATTATAAAATACAAATTTATAAAACCGTATCATTTTTTCGTTTCGTCACTTTGAAAACTAATGATTGGAAACCAGTTTCCAACACAGAACTATTTGTTGTATTTGTTTGAAAAAAAAACAGGTAGGTACTTACAAGCAGACAGCACATTTATTATAATTAATGAGTCTCTCAAACTATTGGAAGAGTTTAAAAGAAGATGTTTTGGAAACCGGTTTCCCAGACAGAATTGTATTCCATTATTGGAAACTAGTCAATCGTTAGTTCCCAATGTGACCACAGGAGATTCTTTGACACTCAACGCTTAAATATTATTAAAATTGGTGTTACTGATTACAAGATGGTTTTATCTCGATATTTGTATTATAATAATCACTACAACATGACACAGAACAAAGACTATACTTAACACACATTATGCCTGGTTAACACGCACTGCTGCGGCTTGGCAAACGTCCACAAGCTCCAAGTCTTTACAAACGTTTGGAGGGCATTTAAACGCTTGTGAGTGTGTTCCGCAAACGTAAACATAACAGACGTCGATATTGCCTTATGGCTACTGCCATTTGGCTTAATATTTTTTACCCAAACATAAAAACAGAAATTAAACACGCGCTAATCCTTAAATACGTCGCATGCGCTGTCGCAAGCTTCTTATGAGCTGTTCCTTTATAAAACGACACCAGTCCGAATTAGTGAAAAGCATACGCAAGCTAAGCCAAACACCCGCACACACGTTTATGATTTTAGTGACTTGTCAAGCGTAAGATCAACATATATTTATACAATAAGCGAAATCAGTAAGAAAGAGCACTACGCAATTAAAAAACTTTCATAAATCATTAAAATAAACGGAATGCATTACATATATGACTAAATTACGATATAAGAGCAAAATAAAAAAATAGGACTTAAATAGTCTTGATAACCTTTTTTTCTATTTTCAGAAGTCCCGGAAAAAATGTTATATTAGTGCTCATAGTCAAAAAAAAATATAAAAGATTTCAAAATGTGTTCTTATTGTTCTCAATTAAAAAAATAGTTTATGTAGTTTTGAAACAAAGATGGCTGATGTATGCATTTATGGGCAACAGCAAAATTACAATCTACGTACGTATTAAATACAATTGAATATACATACTTACTACAAATGTGATTGAATGGGTTGTGAAGAATGTGTTAAATCAATTAAATCGACAGCTATTAAATTTATTAAACTATTGGACACTTTTTACGAAGTTTATTTTCAGGAATTGATTAAGGGTGTAGAGTGATAAGAAAAATTAAAACTTCAATGGACTACTTCAGGCCCAGTGGTACGTCTTTACACAAACAAAGTAAAAAACATAGTTCAAAATCGACCTAACAAAAATTCAAAATGATAAAAGGTCAGATGTAGCATTAAATACTCAGAGGAAATTTTGTGTAATCATATTATTAGTTTATTAGGGTAATGTACAATTAAATACAACGGCCGTGTTTAGAGGAGCACCCGAAACTGGAACACGAACAGAATCTCGCGGTCTACCATCACGACCCCAACCCTAAATGACTAAGGATGACTGGGTGTTATGTCCCTCAATATAAGGGGAGGATCCTCGAGTCAAACGAGATGATCATGTCACCAGGCTGCAGCCTAATGGTTGATGTTAGGCTGTTCTGCTTCTAATCGGCGTGCAAATTTATTATTTAGCTGCAGTAACTATGGCATTCCTTCGATGGCACTTAAGTAGGTTGTTGTTTCATTGTACATGGAAGTCGCAACGTCATTTTTAATGACCCGTCAAGGATAACACCCTAGATTAATTTAAGGTTTCCTATTACTTGTTCAAATAATGTGTTTTAATTTTTTGTTTTTAAAAAGACAACTCCCACATTAGGAATAAACATCCTGTGTGTGTGTGGGGGGGACTTTACAAACATACATGAAACGGACACAAAGAACATCCAGACTCGGGACAACAATTCGTGGATTACAAAAAGTGTTGTAGGTACCGCGTGGGATTTGAACCCACGACACATGGCGCAGTAGCAAGCGGCATGGCGACCGCTGACACTACTTGGCCAACCGTGCAGTGTTGGTATAGATGTAATTAATAAGTGGCTCAAAATTAAAGATAATATGTCTTACAATAAAATACTTCGCAATCTGAAAAAGAATCACCTTTAAGCAAACTAATTAGCAACATGCATTACATAGATGAAGCAGTAAGATCATAACTAGCAGCTTACTACTCAATGAAAAATATAGATGGTTTTCATCTTACATTAAATATTTTCAATCAACAAATAAAGTATGCCTGATGCTGCGAGACTACTTGTTTTCAATCTTAAATCTTTATTTTTTTCAGTAGTCAGTTTAGGAATAAACTATTATTATTATTCTTAAAAAGTTTAACATTTCACGTTGAAGAAATGGCATTAGTCACCTCGCCACTCACTTCAACTTCAGTGCCTCTCGTATAAACTAGGTATTACTACGTTTCATTATTAATTACACTATGCAACATCAAAAAAATGACTGATATCTCAGGTGATGATTTGTATTAGGTATGCTTAGTAAACAACAGAAAACAAATTCATATTTAGATATCACGTCCCAGAACAAAAATAACAGTAATATTCGTAACGTAAGATTTTAATCTTACTGAATTTACTTTCTGCTACACTTAGTTGAGTGAAGTTATAAATTAATATCATTGATGTGTACAAAAGTCAACAAAACATTTATGTTATTCATATCTACAAAATGCCGCGTGTCTTTGTTAATTCTCTTAGCTTATTTTGTTATGTTTGTGGTCAATTTACACCTAAAAGTGAAAAAAAGCCAATTTCGCCTCTGCTTGAGAAGTTTTATGAAGCTTATTTTTAAATTGCCATTAAACATCAAGACAAATCATGGGAAAGTGCGTTGTTTAAAATGTTATAAATATTTGACGGGTTGGTACAAGGGTAATATTAAACAGATGCCTTTTGGTGTACCAATGCAGTGGCGTGAACCCAAAAATCACGTAGATGACTGTTACTTTTGTTTAACAACTGTGAAAGGGTTTTCAAAAAGTCGAAACATTCGGTGATGTATGCTACTGTGTCATCAGTGTCAATGCCGCTACCACATTCACCAGATATTCCAGTACCGAAAAGATTTTGTAGTTCTTCAAGCTGGACGGACGGACCTGGATTTTTATTTCTTAAAACACAATTTCCTATGCTAAGTGAGGCAAAAATTAAGAAGGTATTTTCAAAGGTCCTGACATAAGAAAATTGGTCAATGATCCTGCTTTTTTATCGAGCCTCAGACCTTTTGAAAAAAATGCATGGTTGGCTTTTATCGATGTTACAAAATAAATTCTTGGCAATCACAAATCACCGGATTTCCATGAAAAAAATAATCGGATGCTGGATGCATATCAGAAACTAGGATGCAATATATCGTTAAAAATTCATTTTTTACACTCTCATTTAAGTTTCTTTCCTGATAACATGGGTTCAGTAAGTGATGAACACGGTAAAAGATTTCATTAAGAAATTGAAGAATACGAAAGCGTTACCAGGGAAGATGGAAGCCAGCCATGCTTGCAGACTACTGTTGGAGCCTCCAGAAGGATACTGCCACTACTGACTATAAGAGAAAAGCTCGTCGGTCAGAAAAAAAAAATTATGTAGAATAACAAATTTATGTAGATGATTTTAAGTAAAATTAACAAATCCATTTCACTATTAAACTTGATGTGATAGAAAAATTTTATTTCGATTTTTCACATAGTTTTAAGGTGGCAAAACATAATTACATACTGTGAACCCAGTGAAATATTTTTTTTTTTTACTTTGTTGCATAGTGTTATTAGTATTTCACACATTTTTGTAGGTAGTTAAAATAGTCGCGGCACATTTGACAACGACAGATATAATATGTAACGGTCGGTGTCAAACATGCTTCGGAGACGGCCTGCCATTTAATTAACGAACATTGAAGTGTGAAGCACGGATATAACGGAACCATCCAGAGAAGTGGATATATTAAATGAAATATGTATTATTGCTGCATGTTTTCTTGAAGTTTTATCTCAGAAGTGTGATCACAGCAAAAATATACCGTTTTTGCAACGCCCACCACAGTTTAAAGGTTAGGTTATTATGAATTTCATTCTATTTTTCACTCATTAACTTGAAAATGTAAAATAATAATATACATTAACGAACCTAATAAATTGCTTAACTAGTTGAATTATCTGAAAAACTCGCAAAATATAGTGACGATCGAATGGATTACATTGGGTAAGATTTTTTTTTTTCACACGTGTATAGAGTAAGAGTGTAAGGATGATTACTAAAAGACTCTAATAGTGAAGTTTAAATGTTTATCTCTACTGGAACCTACGAAAATGATTGACTGCCTCGGTGGCGTAGTAGTAGCGTATGCGACTGCTAAGCTTGAGGTCTCGGGTTCGATTCCCGGGTCGGACCAAATGTTTGTATGATCTGCAAATATTTGTTTCGGAGTTTGGGTGTTTTCTATGTATAATATGTATATATTTACAAAAAAAAGTATATAAGTATTTATATCAGTTGTCTAGTACCCATAACACAAGCTCTGCTTAGCTTGGGACTAGATGGCGTTGTGTGTTAGATGTCCGGAATATTTATTTATTTAATTAAAAAAAAAAAAAATGTTGTCCCTATTATTTCATCGCAATTTTGTGTTGTGTGATGTAATGGCGGCATATGTGCCCGTTTTGTTGACAATGTTGAATCCTCAAAATATATGTTTATTTAGTTTGGTAAATTCAAAGTAACAGTAAAACAAGATTTGTTGTGACGAAATATCGTGCTAAAGAGTGGATGTGATTGGATTTATTCAGTACAAATTTTTAGCGTAAAATTCTAGCCGTCTGAAATATTATCATGGTTGTGAATATTTTCTTTATACATCAAGGATATAGTAATACTATTACATCAAGGATAGTGACCTGCGATTGAGCGATTGCATCACTGTTCTACATCGCACGGCACAACTATGTGGTAACTCACGTACAATATCTAGTTAGTTCTGGGGGTATTTCACACTTAAGAAATGTGTGTTAATAAAAGCATATAAACATATGTATTTATGCATCTTGTAACAGTACAACTATAGAGTTGAATGTATAGAGGAGTACACTATTAGGCGATTATCTAACATAAATCATGTCGACGAGTTCCAGATGAGCGAGCGTGAAACGTCCTTCGAGAAACAAGAACGAAGACTTGTATCAGAGGTTGCATCGGTTAGAGAATGAATTGTCAAAACGCAACGAACATCGTAGGCATATTGAAGCGCCCATTTACGACAGACTTTCTTCGGAGTGAGAAGCTCATACCCAAAAAAAAGTAGATACTGTGATCGGATCGATTTTTTTGAAGAATTTGTAAATAGTTTAAAGGGTAGGGATCTTAAACCGTTTCTTTCGTCTTCTAATATCGTTGTGCCAGAGTTTGATCCTCTCTCGAAGGAATAAACTATTGACATGTGGTTAAATAAAGTCGACGAGTTGCAGAGATTTACAATTGGAACGATAAGCAAACGGTCCACTACGCCCTACCCATGTTAACCGGACATGCCAAATCTTGGTATCAGGGCCTGCCTTCTATTATGCATACGTGGTCAAATTGGAAGAGTCTGTTGCAGCAATCTTTTCCATCAACTAAAAACTATGCAGAATTACTGACGGAAATGCTGAACAGGAAGGCACGCCCTGGTGAGTACCTTGAGTTGTATTATTTCTCTAAAATTATCCTACTAAACCGTTTTAAAATATTTGGGAAACAAGCGGTGGACTGCATTATATGTGGGTTAGAAGATAAAGGTGTTCGGTTGAGTGCACAAGCTGGGAAGTTTGTTAGGCCTGAGGAGACCTTAGAATTTTTCAAAACAGAAACCAACAACCGCGAGATGTCCATGAGTTTAAGAGGGATACGAGATCTTTAAACCATATATTGACCTCAACAGGTAGCTCTAGGCGCTATAATGACGCGATGAGGAGTCGATTTAAGGAAAGTGTGACTTGTTTCAATTGCAATGATCTTGGGCACATGAGTTGGCAGTGTCGTAAGCCTATGAATGAATGTACTGAGTGCAACTTTCTAGGTCATAACTCAAGTAACTGTCCTAAAAAGACCAGTAATATTCGATCGAACCCTAATAGTAGTGTTCAGTCCAGTTTTACTCAAATCAAATCTAAAAATGTACTTGAAGTGGCTATTGATGACATTAAGGACGATAAATACAAGATCGGTATAAAAATAAATGGTATCGATACCCCATGTCAGGTAGATTTAGGGACTCGGGCTACATTAATCCGAAAGAAAGACGCGCGCAAGTTGAATATAAAATGGGATGCGGTTTAGGGCCCATTATTGAGAGGACCGGGTAACGTAACCTACCTTCTTATTGGTAAAGCATACTCGTATGTCTGTATTGATGTACAAAACGTCAAGGAGGAAAAGGTAGAAGTGCTTGTCGTTGACGACACGGTCATTATCGTGCCGGTTTGACTTGGACATAGTTTTACGGAACGTCCTGGGCTGAGAATAGTTAAGACTGATTCTGATCTAGTGTTTGAAACGATCGCATTAAATACAGTTCAAAAATTAACTCTGACAACTATCGATGATATTGGCATTGAGCTTGGTAAGCTGAAGGCGATAGTAGTTAGTTCCGGCAGCGATAGTTATACCGGCAACGTTTACATAAATGGGTCAATTAGGGGAAAACCAGGGATGGAATATTATTTACTACCTGGCGAGTACCAGTTGTGTAACGGAGTCGGTCGCATGCTGGTTCAAAATGTTGGACCTCAAATTCTTTATTTTAAGCGAGGCTCTCTCATTACTAGGGCACGAATTGTGTTACGAGATACTAAGCTTGAGATTCTAAATACACGTCAGGTTATTAACAGTCCCCCTCAAACTAACGTAAATTTTGGAACACAACTCACACTTCATGAAAAACATCGGTGTCAGGACCTGCTTGCAAAATATAAGTCTTGTTTTAGCATGGGCTTACATGACCTAGCCTTTACAACTATTACTGAGATGAAGATACACCTTTTGGATTCTACACCGATCGTCCATATTGCTGTCCATATGCTGTCATTATTAATTATTAGTATTTCACACATTTTTGTGAGTAGTTAAATAAAATAGTCGCGGCACATTTAACACCGACAGATATAATATGTAACGGTCGGTGTCAAACATGCTTCAGAGACAGCCTGCCATTCAATTAACAAACATTGAAGTGTGAAGCACGGATATAACGGAACCATCCAGAGAAGTGGATATATTAAATGAAATATGTATTGTTGCTGCTTGTTTTCTAGAAGTCCTTCTGAGCGTGTTTTAGTATATTTATTAATAAATTGTTATTTATGACGGTTGCTACAATATAATATATGCTACAATACATTTAGGTAGGTAAAAAAATTGTTTGAAACATTTTACTTTTGCGTATATTTCATTCCTTATTTCTCATCAATGCCATTTCAATGTGCCACAATGAAGCGTGTCGGCGTACAGGTACTTTATTATAATTAAGTAATATTAATTGGAAGATATCATTGTAATATTTTATAATAAGTTAATAAGATTGTATCCGAATTTACGTTCATAACATTACTTAAATATTCAAATACCGCTTCTTTAGTATCAAAAATATAATTTTCATAAGACAAATCCCTACTAGTACCTACTTCAAAAAATAGTGGCAGTACAGGAGTGGCGAAAGTGACCATATATTTTTTTAATTGAAAAGAAATATTTAATTTAGTGAAAAATTATTCAAAACAAGTTATCTCTGAAATTCCTAAATTTACGAAATTAATTGAAGATGCATGAAGGCACTCAACAGGATGGTGTTATTAAATCGAAGGTTTATTATATGTATGAATAAGGAATGTAAATTAATAAATAATGTGACAATATTTAAGTGTGAAATGATAAGGATGGCAAAGGGCGGGGATTTCAATCAATTGAGATAAAAATTGCTGAAGAAGAAACAGTACATACAAGTAAAAAGATGATTACAGTTAAATTAAATAAACGTTATGAAAGGTATTATAGATTTAAAAAATTAACACAGCTATAAAAATTCAGGCAAAGGTAGTGTACTATCAAAAATATCTCTAAGATACGCAAGTTAAACTACACTTGTCGATAGAAATATTAAAACGGTAGGTACGCCTAGTTCATGACTGATGTAGATAGATAGATAGATAGAAAGTGAGATGTAGTGTAACAGGTACATATGCCAAATGCATAAGTACCTGTGACTATTGCACTATTACTATATTAAACATTGATAAATTCGCATGGTTCTCACACCATTCACTGCAAGCTGAAGTTATTCGTAATATTTGTTACATATGTTTGCTTAAAAATATTATGGGACAATCTAGTCTCGTAATATTTTTAAATTGTTGACATGTATTGTTTGACATGAAATCCATTAGTGTATAAAGTAGAGGGTACGCTTATAGCATAATTGGACAACTCACATGTTATTATGCGTAATGCATGTCAAATTCGCATATTGAACTTGTGCTTAACAATTATTAAATCAGATTTTATCTTTATTTTGGGCTTAATCTAATGTCATTTGAAAACAGATAAGCAGCAAAGTATTGCGCTGTTAGTGCAACGTTTACTTTTCTAAACAAAAAATTATAAAAATAACGGTTTAACCAAGTGACTCCTTGCACTTTGCAACATTTAGACAAATGTAAATTATCTTCAACATAGTAATTTCATCTGGCTGTCCATATAGTAGATACTCGTACACTTGCATAGATTAAATCAACTTCAAAACCAATTTGTTTTTTCTATATCGATACTACACGTTCCCTATTTTTATGAAATGTTCGTACTTTTACGTATTTTTCAATAACTACATCGTTTATACAATAATAAAATTATATTTACACTTATTATTTTAATGTCGCTTCTCCTTTGACTTGTGCCAGTTCATCCCTGCGAACTTAATAAGTCACCTGTAAAACAAAAATGAATTATCAACAAGGTAAGTTCATAAGATTATCAAGATCTACTAAAAGCCATAGCCGCAGAGCAAGGTCATAGAGTAATTTCGCTAGCCACTGGAGGATTTGGAGTTTAAACTATTACTTACATTTTTTGCCCGAAACCCAACTTGTATGTGGTTTTGTAGAAATTTTAAAGAAATCCACCTCTCAATCTATGGTATTATTTTGTTTTCTGATGTACTATTCAACCATGTAAATACCATTTTTTTAAATTATAGGTAGTAATAATATAAATATAAAATATATATATTATTTTATTTTTGTCGGGCTCTAGATTTCTTAGGCTCCACAAACGAGTAAGACTGAGACAAACTTCTTAGCACTCCATGGATTCACCGTGCGGGTGCCGGGTCCATCGTGTGGCAGAGGGAGAAACTCAGAGTCGTTCCCAGGACTTGCGACCTAGGTGTAGGTTTAAGGAGGTCCCCTTTGAAATGCGCCTCAACGGTCACCTTCACTGCTCGAGTTTCCCGGCCTACCTAGCCAAATTTGGTAGGAACCTGTTAGTGCAGCCTTGGATACTCGTTCCAAAGTAGAACTTACTGCAGATCTCGACAGGCCAAGGTCTTTCAAAAGGTTATAGAGAGATTTAGCTGGTATACCTCTCGCTCCTACTTCTACCGCGTATAAATTAACCACGTAGCCATTTTTGTTTAGTTCAGTTGTTAGATCGTAATATTTATTTAATGTTATTCTATGGTTGTATTTTAATCAAAATTATTACGAAAAGCCTGGCTAATTCCTCAGTTTTATTTTTCTATAGTAATTACAAGTGATAATGACTTTTATTGATTTAAATTATCTTCAACCCCATAAATAAAGTTTCATGTCCACGAAAGTTTCATTTTATTTAGGACCTTTTTATATTTTTATACTTAACGAGATGAAAGTATTCAAGACTAAAACATTTAACTAAAGTTTATCATCGACACTATTGACATACAAAAATTTCAAATTACTACTGTATTCGAAAACTGAAACAGGTATTTATCTTAAACTACCCTGGACAAAGGCTATATTATTTGAACTAACAAAAGAAAGTTAGGATCTTAAAACAGTTTTTAAACGTTATGAAGCGTAATGCCAGAATATAGGTTTATTTAGTTCAAAGTTAAACATTTACAATGATGGTCTAAAATAAATCAAATTGGTGACCACAATTTTGTTATTAAAACATAAGAACTGTAAATAATATTTCTTTATTTGATTTATTTTCCCTTAGAATTTGTTCGATCTTTAAAATAAAAACTACAACTACTACTACCAGAAATCGAAACGCACACATGAATGCAGTGCTACGTCTGAAGGACTTCTTTCGTGAAGAGGATTATACCAAAATTAAAATCCATGATGGTGGCCAAGCTAATGTCAATGTCAACTCCTCTACCTAATCTATGTAACCTATGTTATTATCTGCCATCTGCAACAGGTTTAATGGACATTCCCTATTTCATGTCATCCACATTTTATATATTTTTTATCATTAATTTCATCACGACGAAGAATATAAATACTTGACATTGGCAGAAATAGCTGATCCGAGTGATCCGACTGGTTGCCTTTTCATGAAAGGAAGAAGTATCATTTGCAACATTATTGAAGTTTGTGTGTTATGTATATGTATTTACCAAAAAAAAGTATATAATATGTATTTATATCAGTTGTATAATATATCCATAATACAAGCCGTGCTTTGTTTGGGACTAAATGGTGTAGTGTGTTGTGTTAAATGTCCGAAATTATTTATTCTTATTATTTATTTATTTACATATATGTAAAACGTATAAAACAGTTTTACGATAGTTGGTCTTCTCTTGAAAATATTGTAGCCACATACACCGGAACCAGGAATGGAAAGCAGTGACATTATATTTTTGCTTTTATTTTGGCAATTATGAAAATGCAATTGAACTTTTATTCATTTATAATCCTTAGATTATTTATGTCTTAATATAGCATCGCGCAGCAAACGATCAAAAAGAAATGATGACTGGATGATAAATGTGGTTTTACGTCTTGCTCAACACGTGACATTACTTTTTATTCACATACATTATCATTTTGTCTCAAACTAAGCAAAGCTTGTACTACGTAAGCTACATGGACTGAATGAATACTAATGGGGTATTTTTTTGTAAACCCTTACTTATTGTACTTACAATACAATTGATTATAGACTCTTAGTCTAAAATCTACTTCATGAACTTGAAACACATCCAATGGCGAACTCAATAATAATTCTCTCGAATAATAAGGCCAATGGTATCTTATAGCTGACTTTCTAATTTTAATTCAATTCTTTACAATATAAATAGTAATATGAATGTGTTTGTTCAGTTCCATTTAATTATACGAAAGAAACCTAATAAATTTTAGTCGTTTCATTTTAACGAAGATGATCCCTGGTTAGCAAGTCTATAAAATACAATTCGTAAAAAACCTTTACTTACCTCTTCAACGATTTAAATATAACATCACTAAAATTTAAAATTATTATCATAGTAATGTGACTCATGGTTTAACAATATAACTGTTTTCGGACTTCTTACAGAAATTTAGAATCCCGTGATTGTTTAATTTATTTGATTCGTGAGAGAATGGCAGATCCTGTATCGTTGGCAATATTTAATGACTGGAGGAGATTTATACTAGTTAGTTAAATAGGTAAATCAGCTAAATATTTTCATGTATTAATCATATTTTGAGAACTGTGCTAAAAAAATTTTAACACTGCTCATAAAGTTGTTACTGCTGCATTAGGATAACGCGTTCCTACCTGTTCTTAACGCCATACTTAAGACTACTTAGTTTGAAAACTAGATAGCGTTGTGTGTCAAATTGCCGAAAATATTTTACATTACTGTAAAATATATATAACAAATAAAAAGCGATAAAATATAATGAGTGCCCCACTAACTCGATGATTGTCAACGCGCAGTTTGCGTTATGACATGTCTGCACTGCTCAACGGGATATTTGAGCCGCATTCTTACTTCACACAACGAACGAAATTCTGTTAGACAATCGCAAGCGCACAGCAAGTTGGTTGGACCCTAGATTAGCACCTAAACAAAAACTTAATAACCCTAGAAAAGTGATGGTACTGTTTAGTGGTAAAGCGCCGTTGTAATTGATCACAGTTCCTTACCAAAGGCAATGAGCTTAAGGAACACAATAATGGAGAATCTCGCATCTCTAACCAGCTTTAGTCAATCACTCGTCTCCGCTGCTCCTACAGGGTCTCCAAGTTTCAAGAACTTGGGTTGGCAGCTCTCCAATATACGCCATACTAAACAGACCTTGCACCTACAGATTTAAAATTTTCAGAGATTTTGAATGTCATCTTGGTGGGCAAAGATTTCATACTTGAGCGGCAGTAATAAATTCATTTTTAAAAATTTGTTGCTAATAAAATACAATGGTATATATATATATATTATATTGGCAAAGTAATACAATCGATTCAGTTTTGCCAAAGCAATGGCTTTGGCAAAGCTGAATCGATTGTATTACTTGGTATTACTTTGACTAATAGATAAAAATATGGAAAAAAATCGTTAATTTATTTCATAAGTAACGGCAATTTCATAGATAAATACCTAATAAAGTTTACCAAGTCACCATATAGTACTTTTAAGTATTGATATAGTTCACATTCCGTCACAAAATGCAATTTAGATCGCTCAGCTCGAGACTAGAGAAAAAAAGTTTTGCAACTAGTGAAGTAATTATTTTTTTTTTAAATTTGGCAATGACATTTATATATTTGAAAAAGAATAACATATACAAATCTCTTATTAGAGAACAAATTTGACTATTATACATTTGAATATTTATACAAATGTATTGATATATATACAACTAGATGACCCGACAAACGTTGCTTTGCCATAAAAAGGAATATATGGGGCATAATAAAAAAAAAAAAAAAAAAAATAGGGTTGGAATACCCTTAACATTTAGGGGGATGAAACATAGATGTTGTCCGATTCTCAGACCAACCCAATATGCACACAAAATTACATGAGAATCGGTCAAGCCGTTTCGGAGGAGCATGGTAACTAACATGTGACACGAGAATTTTATATATAATTTAATATAGTGATTTTCGATATTCAATGCAAGAAAAAAACTCAATCAGCTTTTAAGATTTTTAATTTCATTTATTTCGTGAAACAATTTTCCTGTTAAAAAAATAATATACAGCCAGCCTACGATATAAATATTGAAAGTATATGTAACAGATTCATTTGTTAGAAAACTCATACGAGAATTGTAAAAACACAAAACAAAAGCTTTTAAGTACTAAGTAAGTAAGTACACAACCTCCGAAATAAATGCATTCCGGACTTTGCCACACTTTCATAAAGGATATGTGAGATTTGTTCTCCTCAAAAAGGCTAAAATTGACTTAAAAGTAGAGGTAGTTTAGAATAAATAAAAGGTTGAGAAAATAGGCGTCTGTGGCATTAATGTGCCGCAATAATGTAGCTAATGAAAGTAACTATTTTTTTAGAAAATATAAGAAACCGTCTTCATTCAGGAGACTAAGTATCATTAACAAAATAATCACAGGCAAAGCTGTATATGCACAAAATAATAAAGCACAGCAATTCGCAAGAGCATTACATTGATGCAGCTTGTGGCTTAAAACTAACTCACTACACATAAAACACAATGTATAACGTCAGTCTTATTGTTATTTATCACATATCTAGCAAAAATATTTCAGGTACAATTGTATAATTACATAAAAAACAATAACAGTTAACATGGTAAATCATACACAGAGAACGATGCCGTCGACCGCCGCCGCTGATATTTTCATGATGATGCGTCATATTATGTTATCCATTCTTATTTTATATATTAATAGTCAATTGGTGACAATCAAAATGTTATCTTTCTCAGTCTTCTTACTACAATAACAGCAGACATAAATTATAATAAGTGCGCAGAATATGTATGCATCATTACAGCTTATTTTAACGGCCACCTCTAAACCTATACCACCATTTGTGGTCGTCAAGACAATATTTTACATCTATTCCCAACCGCCACCGCTGAAGGCGGGTAGAAATGCAATGTGGGCGTGAAAAGTACGCCAGACTTTTGAGAGCCGGCGCTTCTGTGCATTTCTGAATACGATTGTAATCAAACCGTTAATATCTAATCTTACAAAAACAATCATATCCACATTGCCTATGAAATTTGAGCACTAACTATTGCGATTAGGCGGTCTGTGACAACTTCTTAAAATGTCTCCTTCTGGATATGACTACTTGTACATTTGACCACTTCCTGTTACGCCCAGTTTTAGTTATGACGATTTCTGTACACAAATCCACCTGAACGATGGCCCATGGTGGGTTCTCCGAATACTTGAAAAGATTCAAGTGTAAGGGGAACCCATCGTGCATTTGCGACCCGGACGTTGCGGAGACGGTTCCCCACCTCATAACCGAGTGCCGTGTACACTACAGGCAAAGATACGAGTATATCGCGGAACTAAAAATCGACATAAAAATCACATTGTCTAATTTAAATAGTATTGTTAAAAGTAAAAAAAGAAAAGTATTACTGTACAGAAATAATAAAAATAGTTAATAAAAGAAACAAAAGCTAAGGAAAGTTATGATACCACAATAATGTAAAATTATAAATGTGTATCATAACGTAGAGAACATAGCACAAAAGTTTTAAATAATTCAACTGTATGAAATTTTGTAACGTAAATAACTAGATTAATATAACTACTATTGTAAATTAAATGTAATATGTGTTAGTTTTGAATAGCAAGTAAGGAGTTATAAAGTAGTGAACGATAGAACTGGAATGAAAGAAATAGATTAAAATAGGCTCCAAAACAATATTGGAGGTGTAAGTATAAAAAAAAAACAAAAAAAAAACGATGGCCCAAACGGCTAAATGCAAGATTACACAAAAAACGCGTTCTTCGCATTTGTAATAAAATAACCTTCATTATGAGTGTAAAAAAAGGTTTTGATCATAAAATTATAAGTATATTTTTTTTTAAAATGCCAATGGTAGAAAGAAATGAGATTATTAATGTTTTTTTTTATTTAATTACAATATACTTATTGTGTATGTACCTACATAAGGATATTTCAGGTTTTTTTTACAATTTTATTCTTGTTATAAAATAGTTTAATATGCCACCTTGTCAATACTGTAAGTATTGTCATACCACGAAATGGGCAAAAAACGATAATTTCTAGCCTAACAAGAAGAGGTCATATGCAGAAGAAATATTCATATCCGGAAAGAGACATTTTAAGAACTTGTCCCAGACCTAGAGGGTTGTGTATCGATAATTAGTATCATTGAAAGTGGCGTTTAGAATTATTTATCTTTATTAAATCCTTTGAATGAATTAGCATAGACTTCTTTAAGTGTGTATAAATATTGGGAATGAATTCTCTTGGTATTTACTGTTGATTGCACTTGTAATGGTTATTACTGTTTTGTGGTAAATACACTAATAAAGCTATATAAATATATTGATGCAGCTTAAAACTTACTCGATACACATAAAATACAGTGTATAACGTCAGCCTTACTGTTAATATCACATATGGGAAATATAACGAGCAATAGCACGACATAGCTAGTAATAATTTTAGGTACAATTGTAAAATTACATAAAAACAATAACAGTAATAAACATGGTAAATCATACACAGAGAACGATGCCGTTAAACGCTGATATTTTCATGATGATGCGTCATATTCATAGAGGTATTATGGATAGAGTAGGGAAGACATACGGTTGCCTGTAAGCGGAAACGTCCAACGGGTAGAAAGAGAGAGAAGATCGCGGTACCCCATCTGTCTTTCTCTACTGACGCTACTTCGAATAATAAAATCAAATCAACTTAACTACCTTATTAAGTTGTTTGAAGTTTGAAGTAATGAAATATATATAACAAAATACAGCACAAAGCTGAAATAAACCTTAAACTTAAACCTTAAATTACAAGTCCAAAGGGTTAGAGATGATCATAAATTTTCTAATATCCACACGTACGGTAGTAGTAGTCGTAGTACCGGTAGCTGTAAGGACTAATAGACGCGTGTGTGGTTAAAATAAATCACAGACACAACTCTATATGCACAGTAATATTATATCAGTATGTAATTTAAATTTACTACAACTTTATAGTTAATAATACAGATTTTTTTTATTAGAGGATATAATCTGCAATTTAAATTAACATTACAAGTTCAAAATATTGACTGCCTATATAAACATAACCAAACATTACTCTATACTTAATAGAATACGTATAATATAGTAAACAGTTATTCAAATAACAAAGTACACTATTTATATTATTCTTACTTGTGAAAACTGCGAGTGTAATGGCAAGGAATAGGCTGCTTTTTACAAATAACACACGTATTTGTCATTTTGTAAACACATCATCAACCGCAGATATACAATCACAACAATTAACCGTCGAATCGTTCTGCTATGCTGCTTTTCCGCGCTAACTGCGCATACGCGAGTAGAGAGAGGTAGATAGAGAGAGACATGTACCGCGATCGTCTCTCTCTTTTTAACTACGGGGCAGCTGGAGGCCTAGCTCCCCTGCTCTATCGATAATACCTCTATGGTCATATTATGTTGTACATTCATTCATTATTTTCTTTTTATATATTAATAGTTATTTGGTGACAACTAAGTAACGTTCAATATCTGCTATTATTGAAAATGTTTTAATAAAACCTCTATTTATTTAGAAATTATTTTAAGAACATATTACTCTACTTCAGTCATAAACATATAGACAGACATTTAGACATATACACATATGACCTTCCGTTATTAAATGACGTCCCCCAGAAAGAGAGTCAATCTAGGATATACTGTGTTACAAAAATACTTATTCTTACATTCTAAGTTGTATTTTAAGAACTATGCATAGTTACGTTCTCGAGCAACTGTCAAAATAAATATACTGAACAGGGTCTATAAACATGACAGCAGATTATGAAACAAAATAATTATTATTAAACAGCGAACAACAACCTTTTATTACTAATCTTTGTGTAATATGATTATGACTAGTAGGAACCGATGAAGTATATTATAGTATTTATAATTTTAATAAAATATGAATATTAAATTAATTATTGTATTGAAATAGTCTACGTAGAAAATTAATCAGTCTTATTATCACATTGGGAATGACTATACTTATAATATTTTAAACTAATAGGGAATTTGATACAAATTATCTTTAGTTGATAAATAAAGTTAATATTTTAGACGGATGAAAGTAATATTTATTTATTTATGACTAAGGTCCTTATATTAAAAGGAGACAGTTCCGTGCTTGTCCTTAGATCGCTAGCTGGGTCAAGCACGAAGACTATATACACAATGATACAGCCAAATAATTTTCCCTATAGGTATGATTCAAAAGGTGTAAACCACTATTAATTAAGAGGCAGAAATTATATTTATAATATTACTAGCTGACCGATGCAACCTCGTTTGCGTCTTTTATTGCCCGTAGCGAAAAATTTTCCCCCGTATAGAGTTGATTTTTTACACCTTGTGTCCGAAAAACCCCAATATCTTACGGAACCCTATTTTTTTCCAAAATAAAATATAGCCTATAGATTTACCATAGCAGCGCCAGTTATTGATTACTTACTCAACCCAGTCGAAAGGTATCGACATCTGTTAGAATCATTTGGAGTTAACAGATAATTGTGACTGTCAAATAATAACAGACAAATAATTAGCAATAAATTAAAATTGCGACTATAATTTGAGATTTAAACTATCCTATCTCTCAAGTTGGAACGAACTGCACATGGTGTGCGAATTTTATTATAATCGGTTAAGTGGTTTAGGAGTCCATTGAGGACAAACATTGTGACACGAGATTTATATATATTAAGATAATCATCTATATTAATATTATTAAGCTGAAGAGTTTGTTTGGTTAAAAGCACTAACCTCAGGAAGTATTGGCCCGAATTGAAAAATTATTTAAAGCCCACTTATCGACGAAGGCTGTGAACTGTACAGCATCACGCTACGACTAATAAAATGCATGTACTGCGTAAACGTTTAAGGTCTCATAAAAACAAAGTGTAGCTGAATTGTTCCATTTAAAAGTTCTAAAGACCGCGACGGCTTAAAGTCTGTCTTTTGACGTTGGTTCACTATAAGATGTATTATTGTATACAAATTTGTCCACGCTTTATTAAATCACGCTGCGGGCAATAGGCGACGCAGACAGGGTTACGTGGCTCAGCTAGTTTTGAATTAATTGTTATTTTTGAAATTTAATCTATACTTCTATACTAGTATTATAAAGCTAAAGAGTTTGGTTTTTTGAAAGCGCTAATATTAGGAACCGCTGGTTGATTATTTCAGTGTTAGATAGCCCATTTGTCAAAGAAGGCTATAGGCTATATATCATCACGCTAAGACCAATAAAAGCGGAGCACCAATAAAAAATGATACAAAAACGGGAGAAAATTATTACACTACGAGCGATAAGAGACGTAAACGAGGTTGCGTGGGTCAGTTAGTTACTTAAAGCCTTTGTGGTACGCAAAAAAGAGTTGGAGTACTATGTATTTAACTGTTGAAACGTTAAAAGGTGAAACTGTTGACCGTTATATTTTTTATTTGATATCATTTTAAGAGGATATAAATGTAAAAATAATATTTGACTGTACTTATTGCCAGTTGGAGCACATGACCAGAAAAGTCCCCGTTCTTCTCCCAGGTGGATATTCTATATGAACCACGGGTCTGTTGCCTTTTAAAGGCATCTCAGCTGTTGTACACTGAATATTTAAAAAATGTTTTAAGTTTTGGTCAAAACTTTACTTATATTATCGAACGCGTTTTAAGTTTTTCGCAGTTGAGAACAATCTCAAGAAATGATGTAGACATACAGTTGTTGGTGTTCATTACGTTTTCACATGATGATGATTTTATTAATTTGTATCGCGCATTTATTTTAGAACCATAATATCTATAAAATAGTTATGTTTGTTAGAAAACTTTTACGTCGATTTGTGACCGCTGATTAAATCTGAGTCGGAGCAATGGATTTTTCCGAGTGCATCTGCACCGACATTGACAAAGCCAGCATTCCTAAGATGGAAAAATTACGGTTATGACATTTTGAAACTTTACTTGCGCGCTATTATTATATACGTATTGAACTAAACACTGCCAGCTGAGATATCGAAAAATGGACTGTAAACAAATGAGACTGAAGTATATAATACAACAACAAATTTTAATGAATTTTAGTTTAGTAATGACAGCAATAGAATTACCACCAATGTGTTTACATTATTCGCCCAAAATTAAATACAATATTTTTGTAGTAAACAAAAAAGTTGTCGTTGTTTAAAAACATGTTTCCAATTTTATTAATTGAAAATCAACTAAGGTAAATTGAAAAGACAAGACTATAGATGCCGGGGAACCAGGTGCACACTAGAAAGGAAAACACTGGAACCCCGACGTACGTCGGGCCACCTACGCTTTGTAGATGGCCCCCTATTGTGTGGAACCCCGGTGTTCCCATTATTGTCCCCCGGGACGCGCACGCTCCACAGTGTCCGCGCCGCCACCCGTGCCTGCGGTAACGTTGATTTCCCCTACACTTTACTTTTACTCTTAAACACTGCTTGAAATTCGTTTCAGCTCGTCTCACGTAAACAAAAAACACGTCTGTCAAAATTTGTTGTGATTTTCAATAATAAAATCTCTACAGCAAATCAGTTTCACGACGGAGACACCTCTTTCAACATATGGCCTTCAGTATCACATACAAAATAACTGATGTATGTAAGGTTTGCTTTTGTTTGATCGATTGTCGAACTACTTAAATTAGTACACATAATATTATATATAAAATAGTAAATTAGAATGTTAAAAAAAATTACACCTAAACCATCACAATACAGATACGAGTACATGTCTAACTGGTTTCAAAATTTTTTTTTAAATGATGAACTCCAAAACAAATTACAGTTTTCTAATTTAAAAATGTACTATTTTAAATTTCACACTATGAAATATCAGCCATAAAATATCTAAAATTCAGTATAATTATCAGTCACAATCACTATTAGAGCCTCCGCAGACTACACACTTTTTAATCAGGTTGGCCTTTGTCGTATTTGTCGCCCAATAGTCCAAGATCCCAGACCAATCAGACATAACTTATTTTCACACGGATGAAACCTGAAGTTTTCAGTAGCGTCTCGTGTGCCTTGAATACCTACGCGCTTTGTGGAACTTGCCGAGTGACACCTGGGCAGGTACCAGGTGAGAAAGGTAACTAAAAATAAGAATTATCTAACTTAAATTCACATGGCTGATTTTTATATATGTCATGTAGAATTTTATTTTAAAGTAATATCATAAGTGTCAGACACTTTTGATGGACCAAAACTTTTGTCAGACGCTTTTAAGCTACCCAAAAAATATATGAACTTAAGTTATTTTTACATGTCTGATTTTTTAATATGTTATTGAAGTATTTATTTAAAAGTTATATTCAATCAGTCAGACAAATTACGAGTGACCAAACAGCCCCTAAGACAAAAATTATTCAGCCAGAAGTATGAGGGCGAGAGCACTATGCATGCGCTTCAGAGTGAGTGAGACGTCCATAATAACTCGGTTCCCCTTCTTAAACTCATCATCTGCTTCTAGCGTGTAATATTATACACTCTTTTGCAAAAAAAACGGGCACTTAAGCAAAGAACTGTTTTATAGTTACTATTAGTTTGTTTGACAATTTTAGGTATTGTTATCCTCAGAATTTCATAAATTAATTAGGAAGGAATAGGTATCATCAGTTTTATCATAACATTTTGATTAAATTATTGAGAAATAATGTTTAAGCTCAAAACACTATTATTGTACCTGCTCGCTAAATAAAAATGAAACGCGTTAATTTCTTTGTTTTTCTTGAATACATAAAAACAGATAAAAGTTTAGTATTGAGTGTGACCCCATCTCGCTGAAATCACGGCTTGCATTCGTCTGGGCATGCTAGCGAGTATATCTTTTATGGTTTCTTGGGGAATTCGTTCCCACTCCGCGGTAATCACATTCTTTAGCTCTCTGATGGTCTGCGGAGCCGACTGCACTGATCTCACTCGTCGCTTCAGAACGTCCCAGACATGCTCTATGGGATTGAGGTCCGGACTTCTAGCTGGCCAGTCCAAACGACGAATTCCGACTTCTAGCATATACGCTTCCACATCGCCAGACCGGTGGGCGCGAGCGTTGTCGTCCATAAAAAATGAGTTTTCGCCAAGAGCGGTTAAAGCGTTCCGTTCCGTTATGTATCGGTGTCCAGTCAGTTTCAGTCAGACCGTTTTCGATGAAGACTAACTCCGTACGATCCATGGAATTTATTCCTGCCCAAAACATAACAGAGTCCCCTCCATAAGGTGTGATTTCTTCAAAACATGCCTCTGCAAAGCGTTCTCCTCGTCTATGTAGCACTCGCCGACTCGGTCGACTCGGTCTTCACCATGCAGAGATATCCTGGCTTCATCGGAGAACAATATCCTATCCGAGTCTTCATGAGTCCATGACACACAATTTCGAGCGAAGCTAAGAAGCATGAAGAAGCTGACACTAAAATTGATTTTCATGTTTGTAATGTTGATGCTCAAGTAAATTTTGTTATAAAATGTTCTGATACTGATATAGCAAAAATTATGTTAGGACATATGCATAATTAAAAAAATGATGCTTCTAATATATGGTTAAACACATGCACCGGAAATAATCAAAGATACATTAATTTGACAAAGGTTTACGAGCACTTGGGACCATCTTTGTGTAGAAGTTTGCCAGGATTTCACGCATTGACTGGATGTGACTTTAATCCTGCCTTTTTTAAGAAAGGTAAACAAAGACCTTTTAATATACTGATGAAAAAACATGAATATCAGAGATCTTTTATGCAGTTTGGTGATCCAGCATTGTTTACCGATGAGCACACACAACAAGATATTTTCAAAAACATCCAAAAATTTATCTGTGAAATTTATAGTATTCCTGGTATACTCGACGTTGATACTGCCCGGCTTCAGTTGTTTTTAAATAACTACAGCGTATCAAATGTCAATGAAGATTTTAATCCCAAATCTTTGAAAAATTTTGATGCAAGTAATTTACCACCATGTAAAACTGAGTTATTTCAACAATTTCTGCGAGCTAATTACATCTCAAGCATATGGAATCATGCTAATAAAAAAAACCAACCATTTTTACTCCTGAACACAATGGTTGGAGAATTGAAGAAAACCAGTTCAACTTTCATTGGTTTGATGGTGAACAATTACCAGGAGAAGTTAGTGAATCTCTTCAAAGATTAGGTACTTTACTTAAACTTCAAGTTTAAAATTTAATATATTTGTAATTTTATTTTTGTAATACTTAAAATTGTTTTTTGTAGATGAAGCTGCATGCGTATAGTGCTCTCGCCTTCATACTTCTGGCTGAATAATTTTTGTCTTAGGGGATGTTTGGTCACTCTAATTTGTCTGACTGATTGAATATAACTTTTAAATAAATACTTCAATAACATATTAAAAAATCAGACATGTAAAAATAACTTAAGTTCATATAATTTTTGGGTAGCTTAAAAGCGTCTGACAAAAGTTCTGGTCCATCAAAAGTGTCTGACACTTATGATATTACTTTAAAATAATATTCTACATGACATATATAAAAATCAGCCATGTGAATTTAAGTTAGATAATTCTTATTTTTAGTTACCTTTCTCACCTGGTACCTGCCCAGGTGTCACTCGGCAAGTTCCACAAAGCGCGTAGGTATTCAAGGCACACGAGACGCTACTGAAAACTTCAGGTTTCGTCCGTGTGAAAATAAGTTATGTCTGATTGCTCTGGGATCTTACTCTACAACACCGAATCTTTAGAATGTGCGCACTCCCATACATCTTCATTAAGAACTTGATTAAGACCAAACCAACCAAACTATAGGCCGATCGAAAGTCTGCAGTTGGCGGGGCTCTTAGTATAGCAATAAATCTAGTCACAAAGACATGTCATATTAGTTTAAATAATTAAATCAGTCTTATGATTGCATTATTATTATCGCATATTTTTCTTTAAAATAGCACAGCACTAGCAATACAGTTAAGACCCTGTTACCTATCATGTGTTCATGGGTGGTGAGGGTATCGTTGCATATACCCGTACTGTGAAGGTGTGGCTGCTGCAGAGGTTGTTACAGCAGGCGTTCCGCTTACACCCCTTATATGCCCGTATCCAGCTGCAGCATCTAAATAATAAAAAAAACTATTTATGGCTGAAAATAATTGCGCTTAAGAATTACATATACAAACAAATTAAATTAGAGTCTGTTTGTAATTTCAGAGCTGACTAAACCTATAGCGACTTATTTGACGTTTTAATTATTCATCATCTTATCATCTTCCTATTCCCAGCCTTTTTTTGTTATTCCCAAGTTATACCTGAAGATCAGAATGGCATCGGACCTCCGCTGCCCTGAGGGTGAACAGAATTCGAAAGTTGAACTAGTTGAACTAGTTGTCAGCATATTTGAGGACACTAACTTCCCAGTAACGATTGATTGTCATAGGTGTTCATAACAACCGAGACCGATGGCTTAACGCAATCTCTCTCTCTCTCTTATTCATCATAAGGTATATAAATGTAGTACTAACTGTTGTAGTTTTAGATTTTGAAGAAACATGACATGACAGTATTAATGTTTTTAAAATTAATTGTAGTTTGTACATTATACGTCGCAACCGCCACTTTTTTCTTTATCTGATCTATATAACTGTGTCTCGGTCTTTCTCTTTCTCTCTTTCCTTTTACGATGTTACTCAAAGTTATCGTGAAGTATAAGATGGTCTATCCTCTTGCCTCTTCTAATGTATATACGAGTAGTAGTAGTATCTCGTAGTAGACATCAGCAACCTTTTCTCTTTCACACTAACTTTTTCGTTGGTATTTTTTTCCGTCCAGCTGATTGCTTTCATTCTTCTCCAGCACTACATTTCAAAGGCTTCTAGTCTTACCTTATTTTGATTAGTTATTGTCCAAGTTTACAACCATATAGAGCAATTCTTCAGATATACGATTTAATAATTATTTATGTTAAACTTCAAAAGATGTTTCTAAGAAACCACTTAGAGAGAGTTAGGTAACCCTTAGCGATATATTCGTGTTTACCAACCATTAGGGGATACCTAAGTGCTTAGGTGTCTCTTAAAAAATAACGGGCTCGAATGTTGACCACCTAACAAACCCCTAACAAGGTGCCAAAGAAACTTTATTTTTTGCCTAAAATTATTGAAAAAGACGAGTTACAGGTGTTTCCAATAATAAATAATCCTAGTTTATTCACAATATATGGAGAAAACACCGTAGACCAATTTTATTAACAAAATATGGCGATAACGATTTGGTTACAACATTTAGGTTAACTATAAATAAAATTAAATTGAAAATGAACAAATATTGACACATCCTGATAAAGAAGCGAATATTATTAGTATTACTTCTAATATTATAAAGCTGAAGAGTTTGTTTGTTTGAACGCGCTAATCTCAGGAACCGCAAGTCCGATTTGAAAATATCTTTCAGTGTTAGATAGTCCATTTATCGAGGAAGGCTATAGGCTGCATATCATCACGCTAATACTAATAGGAGCGGAGCACCAATGAATAATGTTTCAAAAACGGGGGAAACTTTCACGCTACGGGCAATAGAAGACGCAAACGAGATTGTGTGGGTCAGCTAGTTTACTATAAAACCTTAACGCAACGAAATCGCAAAATGACAATTGACAAAATTATATGTTTGTCAATTGTCAGTTTGTCATTTTGCGACATTGGATTAAAAGACAGAAATTACAAAAAGTCAGTGATTAAATCTTAATATTATGCAAAAATTTATTCTACAAGCCGAACACCGCGGTGCTACCCGCGGTATGATAATAACCGCAGGCAATACCGCGAGGCGAAGCTATATCTTTATAAAATGTAGCCTATGTGTTATTCTGATGTATAAGCTATATTATTGTAAGGTTTCATCAAAATCCATTCAGTAGTTTTTGCGTGAAAGAGTAACAAACATGCATCCATCCATAGTTACAAACTTTTGCGTTTATAATAAATATTAGTAGGATAAACGGGCCTTAACAATTTGAAAACAAGAACAAAGGTGTTGGCCCCACCCCTACCAATGACCCATTATTTCACTCTGTCAATATTGGATATGTGCGGGAGACAAACTCAAAGATTAATTAAAGATTTAATAGTATAACTTCCGATTTAATAATATAGAGGCCTTTACAGTAACATACACGGATACTCCCTAAACGGATTTGGATGAAATTTTGTGTATATTTCAATAAATGCTTGGATGGTTTAAAAAAGATAGTATGTTTTTTTCAACTGCTAATGTGAAACGGCCCCGCTAATCGAGAATCCATTCCTTTCTGAGTATATGTTACTACACTGTATAGATATGTGACTACTGATCATAAAAATTTCATCATTCCTAAAATGAATTAAGTCTAGGCTCTCAGTCTATAATATGTCTACAAAAGATATAATTTATTTTAATTTTATTATGATTCGCAAATGTATATAGTGGAAACAGTATAGTTATTGGCCAGTTAAGCAACCAGTCGATAAAAAAACTTAAAAAGAAATAAAACTCTGTTTCGTTATTAATGTTTTTAATACACAATTTAATAAATAATTAACTTTTATTAAATATTTTTAGAATAATGTGAACGTAAAAATATTACACTTAAAATCACAGTAATTGGGCATAACATTGCAGTCATTGGCAAATAAAATGTAAATTGGTTTTTTTATGTTATTTTCCGCAAGATAATATGAAGCAAATATTTCTGTAATGAACTGGTTTAAGACATTTGCCGTCATCTACCCCGTATCACTTCATCCGATACACCATTTAGGTGGCACTGATGTCGCAACTTTTTCAGGCAGTCGTTTGTATGGAAATACTATTAGACTATTAGAGTCCTGCCATCGGCAGAAAATGTAGATAACACTGTAACATTTGCTTCGGTGTTATCTTGTTCCACAGCAAAAATATTTTTGTCTTCTTTAGCAGCAAGCACGCGACCAGTAGAAGGACAGAGCTGGAATCCTGTCTCATCAGCATTAAAGACACGTTTTGGATCCTGATTAATCCTGAATTACGTCTGATAGGTTTTCGCCAGTCAAGTAGATTTTTTTTTCAAGAAACCATTTTTTATATCTGTTTTAGACACGCAGTCACTGGCTTTAGTAGCCCCCTCACTGGTTTTTGGTACCAAACTGGGGTGACGTTTAAAAAAAGCTTTGAGCTATCTCTGACCAGGCCTTTTGTTAAGAAAAGGAGTAATGTGTGGATTTTCAGACAAAAACATTTGAACTGTATCCAAAACATCATCGGTATTCCTGGGAAACCCTTTACGAGGCATATTAATCAACCACTTTAAACTTTAAAGTTGCTGTGGTGTACTCGTATTATGTTTTTTGCGACTGCTCTCAAAGAAATTGCTTTTGTATTTTTTTTCTAAAGCCTCGTCAAGGGCCTCTTTTGTGTTTTCGGGAATCTTTAGCATTTTCTTTTCTTGTGTACCTGAGTTAAATATTTTTGTAGCTAATTTATCCAAAATAAATAAAATAAAACGTTTTAGCAATTGGTCTACTTTTTCTATAGGCTAGCTTTGCGAATGATATAGTTATTTGGCCTAGGCTATATTAACTGTGAATATTGATTAAACATTTTTAGAAATTGTAGAGAATACTACACATTTTAACAGAAGACGTTTTATTTAATAAAAACGCTATTTTAACTTTTTTTAAACAAATACAGTTGTAGGCATAGGAGGCCAAATAATATAAGTTATTTAAATAACTGTGACAGTTATTGGCCACTACATAATTATACAAAAATAGGTTATATTACACCTTCAATATGTTTATAACGCATAAAAAAGCTAAAGCTATATGTTAATTAATTTTAATTATCTTAATTTTTTTACTCACTTACCTGATGTTGGTCCTCCGGCAAAACATCACACATAGGAAAAGAACCAAATAACCTAGCGGAATTTTGTTGAAACTTTATGACAGAGAATAAAAATGTTACCATTAATAAGCTTTTAAATGTACTATTTGAAATAGATGAGGCTAGGCATTTGGCAATAAAGTTGAAATGGCTAATAACTGTAAAGGGGCCAATAACTATACTCTTTCCCCTATAATTTCAAAATACGTGCTAACACAATTTGTATTGAAAGTACCGAGTACAATTTCAATTAATCAAATACACTTTTTATAACTTATGTTCCGAGACTCACTTTGATCTTGAATAAAATTAAAGAAAATAGCAACCAAATTATTTAGTATTCATTAAAAATAAATACACTTCTGAACTCTTAATTATTATCCTACCAACTAGGATTTTGCCATTATTCTTTGTAAAATGAATTGGGAAAAGCACCCTAACCCTAAACTTCGACTGTTAAAATGGACACTTAGGCGAAATAGAAATTAATGTTATTTTCGAGTAACAGTTTTTCGCTTACTGTAAGATATATTTAAATAATATATTATTGGATATTTTTGTTGGAAATGTTCCTTTATTGACAAAATTTAACTATTATTGTATCAAGTAAATTTCATAATACCAAATGTGTTTAAGTAAAACTTACTATTTGATGCATCAGCATATGCCATCGGATAATAAGGTCTTGGAGGTGGCGGTGCAGCTGTCGGATAGGGAGCACCCTTGAACTCATAATTAGGCATCGGTTGCGGGTGCATTCCTCTCATCGGCGTTTGGTGTGTCGGTGGCGGATGCAACATGGTAGGGGTCTGGACCGCATTTTGAAAGCTTGACACGGTTTGGCCATAGGCTAAATTAGGTTGGTGAGCGACATTTTGTGCAGGCGCTGTTGGTATTGATTGCGTATTCAAAATAGGCCGGTTGCGCGCTTGAACCGCAACTAATGGCTGTGGACCGCTTTGCCGCTTTTGAGCGTAGGTTTTTTTAGGCGGATCAATCGTACTTTGGATCCTACTAGGTCCCGCTAGATGCGATGGTGGGTTAGAACTTGGTTTGTGTGAACTGCTGGTAACTGAAATAGATATTAAATAAAGTAAATATTTATTTTATTTGTGTAATGCAAATAGGAATTATCTATACAAATAAATAGCATTGAAGTGTCTGTTTGTAATATTAAAATAACCGCTTTCTACTACATGCATATGAATGTATATACGGTACACATAAAAAATATATATTTTTAAAATTTTTGTCTGTCTGTCTGTTTGTTCCGGCTAATCTCAGGAACCACTGGTCCGATTTAAAAAATTCTTTCGGTGTTGGATAGTCCATTTCTCGAGGAAGGCTATAGGCTATATATCATCACACTACTACTAATAGGAGCGGAGCACCAATGAAGAATGTTTCAAAAACGGGAGAAAATTTTCACGCCACGGGCAATATAAGACGCAAACGAGGTTGCGCGGGTCAGCTAGTGTAAAATACTTTTGATATGTATCTTTATCGTTAGGTATTTTACTATATAATAAGGTTTTGGAGGTGGCGGTGCAGCTGTCGGATAGGGAACACCCATGGACTCATAATTAGGCATCGGTTGCGGATGCATTCCTCTCATCGGCGTTTGGTGTGTCGGTGGCGGATGCAACATGGTAGGTGTCTGGACCGCATTCTGCAAACTTGACACCGTTCGGCCATACGCTAAATTAGGTTGCTGAGCGACATTTTGTACAGGCGCTGTTGGTATTGGTTGTGTATTCAAAATAGGCCGGTTGCGCGCTTGAACCGCAACTAATGGCTGTGGACCACTTTGCCGCTTTTGAGCGTAAATTTTTTTAAAGTGAATCGATCGTACTTTGGATTCTGCTAGGTCCCGCTAGATGCGATGGTGGGTTAGAACTTGGTTTCGGTGAGCTGCTGGTAACTGAAATAGATATTAAATAAAGTAAATATTTATTTTATTTGTGTAATGCAAATGGGAATTATATAAAATACTTTTGATAAGTATCTTTATCGTTAGGTATTTAAATAGTAGGGGCCATCTCTGCAATGCTATGAGTATCCTAGAGGATTTCCGAACGAAAAAAAGTAGTTTGACTAAGATAGTAGTCAAGCTGATATCGGCACCAATGAGCCGGCTCGACCGGGCAGAAAACAGTCTTACAGAAAACCAACCTAAAATGACAGCATTCGTAATTCGTTTGTGTGCGAGATTCCCAATGATACAGAAGCATCTCAGTATGCCACCATAGTGTGGGTCACCATGCTACATTGTCAAATTGTCTGCATTCGCAATGAGAATGGTGACCACTCTTAGATTATGCTCATGTTTTCCATCAGATAAAGTACAGACACTTTGAGAGGTTAATATATCTATTCAGTCAGTGAAATTAAACTATAAAACCACACAGTGAAAGCAATGTTATTGCTACATGCACATTTCCGTGTAGTTATATAATATAAAAATATAGTTACTCAGAAAATAATATCCAAGAAAATGTTTTAGGCATTTAATTACAATAATACCAACACAAACTATCTATACCAACAAAAAAAGTCTGATAAGTTCGGCGGAAAAATGAATCCTATCTTAGGTCTGCTGATGATAAAAATCTTTTCATTGCTAAGTATGTTGTGTTGTACATCAAAAGAAAGGGCATTTAAAACTGAGTAAAATGCCACCACTCCCAACTCTCTAGCTCAATTAGGAAAAAAGTTATGGTGATTTCAAAATATGTCGGTTATGTAATTTTGGCGATTTCGGGAAACTACATAACGGGTGATTTTTTAAGAGCTTGAGAACTTTTTTAAACAATAAAACGCATAAAATTTGCAAAATCTCATCGGTTCTTTATTTTAAACGTTAGATTGGTACATGACATTTACTTTTTGAAGATAATTTCATTTAAATGTTGACCGCGGCTGCGTCTTAGGTGGTCCATTCGGAAAGTCCAATTTTGGGCAACTTTTTCGAGCATTTCGGCCGGAATAGCCCGAATTTCTTCGGAAATGTTGTCTTCCAAAGCTGGAATAGTTACTGGCTTATTTCTGTAGACTTTAGACTTGACGTAGCCCCACAAAAAATAGTCTAAAGGCGTCAAATCGCATGATCTTGGTGGCCAACTTACCGGTCCATTTCTTGAGATGAATTGTTCTCCGAAGTTTTCCCTCAAAATGGCCATAGAATCGCGAGCTGTGTGGCATGTAGCGCCATCTTGTTGAAACCACATGTCAACCAAGTTCAGTTCTTCCATTTTTGGCAACAAAAAGTTTGTTAGCATCGAACGATAGCGATCGCCATTCACTGTAACGTTGCGTCCAACAGCATCTTTGAAAAAATACGGTCCAATGATTCCACCAGCGTACAAACCACACCAAACAGTGCATTTTTCGGGATGCATGGGCAGTTCTTGAACGGCTTCTGGTTGCTCTTCACTCCAAATGCGGCAATTTTGCTTATTTACGTAGCCATTCAACCAGAAATGAGCCTCATCGCTGAACAAAATTTGTCGATAAAAAAGCGGATTTTCTGCCAACTTTTCTAGGGCCCATTCACTGAAAATTCGACGTTGTGGCAGATCGTTCGGCTTCAGTTCTTGCAGGAGCTGTATTTTATACGGTTTTACACCAAGATCTTTGCGTAAAATCTTCCATGTGGTCGAATAACACAAACCCAATTGCTGCGAACGGCGACGAATAGACATTTCACGGTCTTCAGCAACACTCTCAGAAACAGACGCAATATTCTCTTCTGTACGCACTGTACGCATTCGTGTGGTTGGTTTAATGTCCAATAAAGTAAACTGAGTGCGAAACTTGGTCACAATCGCATTAATTGTTTGCTCACTTGGTCGATTATGTAGACCATAAATCGGGCGTAAAGCGCGAAACACATTTCGAACCGAACACTGATTTTGGTAATAAAATTCAATGATTTGCAAGCGTTGCTCGTTAGTAAGTCTATTCATGATGAAATGTCAAAGCATACTGAGCAAATAATAATGCATGAAAATCATAACCTCAAAAAATCTGAGCAAATACTAATGCATGAAAATCCTAACCTCAAAAAAATCACCCAATACATAGTCGTAACTTTGAAGCCGTTTGAGATTTACAAAAAAAATTGAGGATTTTTCTTAATCTCTATGAGGGCAACCATCATACCAAGTTTCATCAAATTCTGAGTCGATCAAGTAAATTTTTTCATTTTAGTGTGGTGATTTCGTGCGGAATGACCCGTGTCTGTCTGTTCGCGATAAACTCAAAACCTACTGCACATATTTTGATGCAGTTTTTACCAAGAGATAGAGTGATTCTTGAGGTAGGTTTTAGTATGCAATTTGTTAAATCTTAGTATATTGACTAGAATAGAACGATATTTGTTAAAGACGTCGGAAAGAATTAAGCCGCTAATCTTTACGAAGTAATTTAGGCTGTATTATATTTTCCGTAAAGAGTCCGTGCGAAGCCTAGGCAGGTTGCTAGGTTCATTATAAAATAACCAACAATACATTGCATAACGTTGCAAGTATAACATGAAATCCCCGATCGTTTCAATTATTTAATAGCATTTCATGTAAATTACAAATAACTATGTCCAATGTATGAATAACTGCGACTAGTTTAAAACTTGATCTTACGAATTCACAATGATTAAAAAGGGTTATTTTGTGAATTCATTTAGGTATTCTAGTACGAATTATGCTAAAAGTCGTTTTAGCCCTTTACTTACAATAGGATTACAATTATTATACTTATTTCTAATGATTTAAACTATCAGTTAAATTAAAATATAAAAAAATAAAAGCTTACCATTGAGCAACATTTCCGCTACAGCATTATTCCGCGATCCCTAGGAATAAACAAAAAACATCAGTATTTTCTATTCAATATACAATGTAATTAATTTAACTGGTGTAATGCAACAGTTACTTACTTCTACGATGTTGCGAGCGATATTAAATAATTGGTTATGCAAATTCGTAGATGGGGACGGTCCCTGCGAACAGAACACAGGGGCGGTTATATTTAAGCCCGTATTATAAAAGGCGTCTCAAGTATCGTTAGAACTCTGATCAGCTGAAACTAGTTTTAAGTTCACATCAAATCTCAAGCGTAGCTCTTATTATAGAACATGTTTAAAGGGCTACTCAGCTGACACTAGTCTCAGTAACTAATCTCAACTCACAGTCTTGTTCTCAGTTACGTTCCTGCATATCCAAATTATTGTTCCGTATCACGCATCAAATTATATTAAACAAACATAATTTACATATTATTGGTTATTAGTTTCACACACACACACACACACACACACACACACACACACACACACACACACACACACACACACACACACACACACACACTCACACACACACACACACACACACACACATGAACACACACACACACTATTGAGCATGTACGCGTACTAGTCTCACACCAAAGTAGCCAATATTTTTGCACCATAACTTTTTACTTACATCACCTTGACAATTCTAAACTATAGAACATTATATAAACTGTAAGAGGAAGGCGCCAGTGTCTGTAACACAGTTTATACTATCATAGACACTGGCGTTCACTCTATCTCGCTGAAATTAAACATATGTTCTTAGTGATGTGCTTATATGTATGACTGAGATAGAGAAAATGTTGTATGGCTTTTTGTTAATAAACTATTATTATTATTCTCTTTATTCCATTTGTATATACATATAAATTACATTTTTAAATATACATATAAAACAAATACATTTAAAAATATAAAAAATAGTAGACCACCGACTTCGGGTACAGGGACCAAGAAACCGGTGGTTAGGGCTCCAAAGACAGGATCCTCCTCACTATACGTGCCGTGTCAAGAAGGACTGCCTTCTGTATCAGACCCCTGATCCAGCCCCCTAACGTGAGCCTCTTAAGGTGTTTGTCGAGGCTCTTGGCTATCAATCCGTGAGCTGATACGACTATCGGAACAATGATCACCGAATCCACATTCCACATATCGACAATCTCGTGAGATAAATCCAAATATTTTATTTGTTTTTCTTTTTCGACTTTCACGAGATTCTCGTCATGAGGAACGGCGATATCGACAATCATTGCGCGGCGCTCTAATCGATCTATCACCACAATATCAGGCTTATTGGCTACAATAGTCCTGTCTGTAATAATAGATCGATCCCAATATAACGTAGCACGACCATTCTCGAGAACTGGATCGGGCACATACCTGTAGTATGGTACCTCTGAAATCACAAGATTGTATTTAAGGGCAAGTTGCTGATGTACGATCCTGGCTACTTGGTTGTGCCTATGCAAATACTCGCCGTTAGCAAGACGAGAACAACCAGAAATAATATGCCTGATAGATTCTCCAGGACGGTGACATGCCCGACAAATGTCGACCGTACCATCCTTCAGGATATACTTCCGATAGTTATTCGTCATGATAGCTTCGTCCATAATCGCACAGACAAAACCTTCGGTTTCTCCGAAGAGATCACTATACCGTAGCCAGGACGTAGATGCTTTGAAATCTATATCAGGCCCATTTAAGGCCCGATAGAATCGACCATGGAGTACTTTGCCCTTCCATACTTCCCTGCGATCATTAGTACTAAGTACTACAGGCTTGCGCCAATTCTCTTTAGCCAGAGCGAGCGGAGTGAGTCCGGTATCCACTGTGACTACACTACGATGCACTCCCACATCAGTTTGTAGAAAATATTCTCTAAGATTGTATACCTCGCGATTGTGCAGGGTCTTGATATTTAGTAATCCACGACCCCCTAACCTTCGCGGGATATACAATCTCATAACCGATGAACGTGGGTGGTGCATTCGGAATGCAGTCAACAATGTACGGACTCTCCTATCAATGGCATCTAATTCAGTCTGAGTCCATCTAAGTACACCAAAGGAATACATCAGAACCGGCATAACCCAACCATTGCAGGCTCGTACCTTGTTACCGCCTGACAAAAGACTTTTAAGTACTTTTTTCAGGCGGCTAAAGAAGCGTTCCCGCAACGTTTGTTTCATGTCAGATTCTGGCATTCCTAAGGACTGTGAAAAACCTAGATATTTGTAAGTTTCGGTTGCAGACAGAGATCTGAGTTTTGTGGAATCTGAAAGCTCTATACCTTCAGATTCCACAATCTCACCTTTTTTTACATACATAACTGCACACTTGTCTACACCAAATTCCATTTTGATAGAATTACTAAAGTTTTCCGTAACCTTTAGTAATGCTGTCAATTGTAATTTAGTGGGGGCAAGTAGTTTCAAATCATCCATGTAAAAGAGGTGAGATATAACTCGATCATCTTTCTGCAACCTGTAGCCTAACCCTGAACCCTCTAATAGAGTGCTCAGAGGGTTCAAAGCTAGACAAAACCACAAGGGGCTCAGACTGTCACCTTGAAAGATGCCTCGCTCGATCTTTATAAGTACGTCGTTCATCGCAGACTGCCGACACCCAGGATAGCGAAGTGCTGTTCTCCATTGCCCCATACACACCTTCAAGAAAGTGCACAGAGTTGTATCAATTTTATACAACTCAAGCACCTTCAAAAGCCATGTATGAGGAACGGAGTCAAAAGCCTTCTTGTAATCTATCCAGCATGTCGCCAGGCTCTTACGATTACGACGCACCTGCTGGCTAATGGTCATGTCTATGATAAGGAGCTCTTTAGTGCTCTTTAATTATTATTATTATTAGTTTTTATATAATACTATTGGCTAGTATATCAATGTAAACCTAATAATAAGAAGCAATTCGCCTAAATTAAATATTTTAAATAATTAAGTAAAAATGACTATATATTACCTACAAAGTAACGTTCAAATTGTTGTAAATACTTGTCATGTCGAATTGTCAAACTGTTTTTGTTTTTAACCAACTTCAAAAAAGGAGGTACTCAATCGTCTGTATTTTTTTTATGTTTGTTACCTCATAACTTTCGACTGGGTAAACCAAACCTTTGATGATTCTTTTTTACTTGAAAGCTGATGCTACCAGTGTGGTCCTATTAAAATTTGGTCCAGTTCTTGAAGTCGTTTTTTTGTTGTTAAAATTTGTGATTATTATTTAAAAAGTTGTGGAAGATATTAATTGAAACAAATGGGTGAATGTGTATTTTACGTGAATTGAATATTAATTTGTGTTAATTAAAGATAAATAAATAAATATTCCGGAAATCTAACACACAACGCCATCTAGTCCCAAGCTAAGCCAGAGCTTGTGTTATGGGTACTAGACAACTAATACAAATACATATATACTGTTTTTTTTGTAAATACATACATATTATACATAGAAAACACCCAAACTCCGAAACAAATATTTGTAGATCACAAGATAATTCAAATGTTATGAAATGATAAGTAATTCTTTCGTAAATAAAGTAAGGTAGAGTAAATTTTTCGTTGTTATTCAGAAACATCCTCATAAAATACGTTCATTTCCCCTAAAAAGGCATTAGAAATTACCACTGGAGACTTAATTGAGCTTGTCTCAGGTAAACAGAGATCACACCTGTCAAAATCTATTACTGTGAGGAGATTTTCACATAACCATCGTTCCAAAATAAGCTATACACAGAGATTCATTAATCTTTACTCACTTGATTAACCATCAGCGAATCTTGTTATAAGAGACGTTCAATAATAAAATAAATATGTACTTAAAACTAGTTTTAAAACTAAATTCAAGACTGAGACGCCTTTTAAATAAGGGCCTTAAACACAAATTAGCTGAGGTAACTAAAGCGTAGTCAACAGCACGTGGTCAAAACCAAAACTTCGGCAGAGAAAGAAGTCGGATATGTTGTCCGAGTCAGTAAGTACTAATTTATAGTTATTCGTAAATTACACTTGAAAAAAATTGTAGCCATTTGTGTTTTCCTAGCCGATTACAGCCACGGTGGCCAGTCTCAACGGAGACCAGCCAAATGTTTGCACTCTCTGTTCGCTCACTCTCATAATCCGATGGAACCCCAGACCTCTTGATCGGCAGTCGCATACGTCGACCGCTAGATCAACGAGGCAGTTTACCCATTTAAGAAGTGCATAATCACTAAGTGTTAAAACATTAGATATCTTTCAAATAAATAATATGTATTGCGTCATTTGGTAAAATAAATTTATGGACTTAAAAATAAAAACCTTCAAATTTGATGATCATTTTGGCACACCTACCTACATTTGATATAAATTGTAATGTTAAAAATTGTATACAAATAATGAGAAATCTTATACAGGGCAACCTCGATTTAACGAATCGGAGGGGAACAAGAAAATATTCGTTATATCAAGTAATTCGTTGAACTGAGGTTTGTTATGTTTAGGTTAGGTTTGTCTAAAATTCGTTATAAAGAGTATACGTCTTTGAACTCGCATGATTTAAATCTTTTATTGTTTACATTCAAATCACAGTCTTCTAACATTTTTTCTTTAACTTTTAAAATTATAGCCAATGTACTTGCGGGAATCCCGAACTTATTAGCTATGTCAAATTTTTTCGTCATAGGATTTTTGTCAACATAATTAATGATGTTTCGCTTTTCTGCGATCGATAAGGAACACCTTTTACGTTTCTGGCCATTTTAACTTAAATCTTTAACAATAGTGACGAGCAGAAGTGTTTACATTACTTTCCATCAAACAACAATGATTGTTTTACGAACAAAAGCGTGTCGGAACATGTCGCGACATGAATCACATACTATAAGATTAAGAGTTTATATTGGTGGGAGCTTCATATAAAGGTTTTGGGTTGACAAAATTCGTTAATTAGAGGTATGAATACTTTTTCTTGATAGTTGAAAATTCGTTATAAAGAGGTTGTTCGCAAAAAATGTTCGCATTGTAAAGGTTTATTTTATATTGAGTCTTATGGACAATTCAAGGGGATTACGAAGAATTCGTTAAATCGAGGAAATCGTTATATTGAGGTTCGTTATATTAAGGTTGCACTGTACTAACATATCTCAGTAAAAATTAATAAAATCTGAATTAACATTTTACATGAATGTTTTCAACGATAAACAACTTAGGTTACATCAGGGCGATAATTTATTGTTGTGATATAGATTTTATATTAACTTACAGAGACCAGGGAATTCATTTGGAATATTGGTGACATGATGTCGTTTACTTGCTCCAATGGAGATACTTGCTAGAAAAAAATAATGAATTTTTGTTTTCTTTGAAATATTTTTTATATGAAAGTTATTCACATTCAATAGGATGCAATATTTTTTTGGATTTACGTATCAAATTTATATTAAAACGTTATGATTTTTTTTTGTACTGCATAAATATGTGCGATCGATAAGTCGATATCCATAAATAGAACGCGACCTATTCCAAAGTACTAATATCAACACTTTCAGCTAACACAATATTGACAAATGATAGTTAGATATATGGAGCACTCTGATTGCAAACAACAATTTAAGTATCATGTCTGAGATAAAATTGAATTAATATGCTTTACTTTATTTTGACTAAATTACAGTTGTACCTATATAACGACGAAATTACTTTACTGTAGGTACGCGTTTACTGTATTTTTTTTTTTATTGAATAGTGGGCAAACGAGCAGACGTATCACCTGATGGTAAGCGATTACCGCCGCCCATGGACACCCGTAACACCAAAGGCGTCACAAGTGCGTTGCCGACCTTTGGGGGATGGGAAAGGGGATGGGGGGGAGGGGTTGGGGTATGGGCCTCCGGTATCCTCACTCACTCGATGAAACACAGCGCAAACGCTATTTCACACCGGTTTTCTGTGAGGCCGTGGTCGAGCCGACCCATTCATGCCGAAGCATAGCTCTCCCACGGTAGTGTACAATACACGGTAGGTGTGTATAATAGTGGAGTCTCAATTAATTATAAATAAATAAACAAAATAATAAATAGTTCTGGCCAACTCACGACTATATCGACTATTGACAGTCAATCGTTCAGATAAAATTCGCGGAAAACACTTACAAATAATTTTACAAACATTTATACTCGTAACAATTTTCGAAAACATTAGAATTTTACTAATGCTAAATAATAAAATCGATTAGAATAAAAAAAATATTTCATAGTGTATTACCTCTATATAGGCCTCTAAGATGTGAAAGAGATCCGGACCTACTGCGGATTTCAATAAGAGCTTGCCATTTGCGAAAGCCTTGCTTTTGCTGTTCAGAAAAAAAGTTTGGCACTCCTTCTCACATTCAAGCCGCTCTATCTCTTTCCGGAAAACTTCAATCCTAAAATATATAACCATTGTTAATAATGCAGTAAACACACAAAAATTTACTTATATATTTTCCAGCAACATTGTCTACTGTAATATTCAGACAGGCGGTTGGTATTTATTTTATAGGCAGTCAGTGTAGTGCTAACGCATGACATACTCAATGTAATAAAAATAGTCGCTCTAGAGTTTCGGCGGTGTGCTAATTTTGTTTGTTCGGCACACTTTCCAAATTGAAATTTGAAACGTTTATTTAATAAAAAAATTAATAGTTACTTAGCATTAATTGGCACTATTGGCACTTAATTATGGTAAATAATAAAGTTAAAGCTTAGGCTCAATCACATTGTAGCCGTTATTAAATCGCACAGCAAAAAACGCGGCGCGATTGCACGACATAAAACTGTTTATTTTATATTCAATGTTTATTATTAGTGAAAACATAATAAAATCTGTGCAATCCAAATATTGTAAACATCGGCAAGCAAACTATAATATATAAATAGTTAATTCGCTATTACAATCAGGTGTACAACCCGCAATAAAAGAACTACCACAAACTAATACGTCATTACAGATAGATATTCTTAGACAAAGACATAATAAATATCATGCGTATAAATTTAAAAAGCTAATTTCATGTCAAACCTTAATTCCCGTAACATGCAGGCTTCGCAGACACTGCGTCCTACGTCAATTTTTCTTCTTTTGTTGGGTTCAACTGAGAACAAAATCAATAAGCGCCAAGCATACGACATTAGCAGTTAAAGTTTTATGATAAATATGCATGGTATGGTACACAGTAATGTCTATCAAGGGAAAGTAGCCCGCTAAGCGCCATTTTAAAGCTAAATGCATATATTTTTTTACATTATAGGCTCATTCTACTTTCTCTAGATAGACTCAAGTGTGTAATAGACTAAATACAATAAAGTATGGCGTACAAGGCATCGGAAATATCTGTATAGGTATCCATTTCTCGCTTCTAATCTTTCGCAATTAAGCAGTACAAATATTTCCGGTGACTCATAATATAAAATATCCTAACGCAACAATTAATAAGAATATTAGAACTTCTAAATTACAATTGATTAAGATATTTGCTTAAAAAAATTGCCTTTTTTATTTTTTTTATTTTTCTTGCAGCTTGAGAATACATTTGCACTGTACATATATAGCTGTGTAATGTAGTAACATGAGTGGTTTGCTATAAATTAATGTAATCATCATTTCAAGGCAGTGCTAATTTATTTACTGCCACTTAATTTCCATCAAATTATTTAAACTTTTCTTGAAAACACTATCATACCAAAACATGTCATCTTTAAAATAAAAGTATTTTCAATACGCAAGCATACTAAAGTATATATTAATACAATAACTAAAATAACATAAAATTTATATTACCTTCAAGTGGCTCTGCCGATCTTTTTATAGTTCCATTCCTAACCACTGACGGCAGTGGAGGCGGCGGTTTACTGGCGTCAAATCTATCATTTTAAAAAGAAAGTAAAATAAATGCACAAATAAATAAACCTTGCACCTACATAATTTAGTGGAAAAAAATGAGGGTGTTAATAAACTAATACTGCAATGGCAAAGGTAAATCAATGTTATTCACATGATTGCTTAGAAGGGTGTTAATATACTGCCACTGCAATGGCAAAGGTAAAACAATATTACTTGGGTGATAACTTTGATAAGTATTTATAAAAAATATATTAATTTATTTTATAAAAAAGCAAATCTATCATAATATATTTCTAAAACATACATTTCTTGATTTATAAAACAAGAACGGGTTAGTTGCATCATTTAAAACTAAAGAATGACTGGACTGATTTTGATTATTATGATTTGCTGTCTTAATAAAATACTGTATTTATGAAACCATGTTCATCAGGCTGGCCTGTCCTAATGGAATTTGGTAATAATTTTTATATCAATCTATCATACTCCTTGATACAAGCGAAAAAACTAAGTATATAGACTAAGAGCCCACGACGGCCAGACATTCGTCATTTTATAAAAGCTGAAAGTTTATCTGCGGATGTCCCCTATACAGGTAAGTACGACCAGGGACTATAAAGTTTGGGTTGTGGTTACTTGGGCAGGTAACCGGTAGTAAAGGTGTATAAAATAGTACCTTAATTTCGTTAAAGTATAAAGCTCAATTTTTTTATATTTTCTTAAAGATAACTTTAGAAATCTCGTCATCCATTGCCAGACACTTATGACGGTTGCTACCCCCTGCCAGACACCCCTAAACTTTAATAAATTATAATTCTACTTTCGTTATAGTATAAAAGCTAAATTTTATATATGTTACTTGGGGACCTATGAAAAGATGTTACCCCAAAAGCCGGACAGTTTCAATGGTTTTTACATCTTGCCAGACACATCGAAAGTTCGCTGTAAGTGCAAGCGCGAGTGCTAAGTCGATTGCGATCTTTAAAGATATCTAATAAAAAAATAATTTAATTACATTCATAGCCATGTTATACATATAAAGTAAAAAATATCATTTTAATATTGTAAAATACAAAAGAAAAGTGATTTTTGTGAGTCACTGTTTTTTGTTGAATTTTTAGGTTCAGAAGTTAAGTATTTTTTCATAAGTCCTGTAATTGCTTTGTAACATTCCCGGTGATAACCATTTTCTGTATACTCATCAGGCAGTATAATGTTTTTATATTTAAGGTTATGTTTTTTTCTGATTTTCAAAACAGTTTTACATTTTTTTAAAGTTTCCTCCGAAAACAATATTATATTACCATCACTTTTATTACAAACGGAACAAATTAATGTATCGCCCATGATAACACTTTTTACAAAAAATACACTTTTATTTCACGAAAAAATGCACAAATTTCTATTATTAAACGTTGTTGTACCTGCACGTATAATACTTCGCAGTAAAAAATGGCAGTCGAATAAGCGTCCTATCTCACTCGCACCCGTTTGAACAGTTGTTACCTCGCGCTCGCACTTACAGCGGACTTTCGATGTGTCTGGCAAGATGATAAAACCATTGAAACTGTCCGGCTTTTGAGGTAGCATCTTTTCATAGGTCCCCAAGTAACATATTTAAAATCTAGCTTTTATACTATTACGAAAGTAGAATTATAATTTATTAAAGTTTAGGGGTGTCTGGCAGGGGGTAGCAACCGTCATAAGTGTCTGGCAATGGATGACGAGATTTCTAAAGTTATCTTTAAGAAAATATAAAAAAATTGAGCTTTATACTTTAACGAAATGAAGGTACTATTTTATACACCTTTACTACCGGTTACCTGCCCAAGTAACCACAACCCAAACTTTATAGTCCCTGGTCGTACTTACCTGTATAGGGGACATCCGCAGATAAACTTTCAGCTTTTATAAAATGACAAATGTCTGGCCGTCGTGGGCTCTTAGTCTAACATGATTGCTTAGAAGGGTGTTAATATACTGCCACTGCAATGGCAAAGGTAAAACAATATTACTTGGGTGATAACTTTGATAAGTATTTATAAAAAATATATTAATTTATTTTATAAAAAGCAAATCTATCATAATATATTTCTAAAACATACATTTCTTGATTTATAAAACAAGAATGGGTTAGTTGCATCATTTAAAACTAAAGAATGACTGGACTGATTTTAATTATTATTATTTGCTGTCTTAATAAAATACTGTATTTATGAAACCATGTTCATCAGGCTGGCCAGTCCTAATGGAATTTGGTAATAAGTTTTATATCAATCTATCATACTCCTTGATACAAGCGAAAAAAAGAAAGTGAAATAACTAAGTATAAGTTACTATACTAAGCCAGCAGGTATTAAAACTGCACAAACTACACACACTAAACATGAGTTTGTGAACACACAAACTCACGTTCAGTGTGTGTAGTAAGGTAAGTAATATAATTAGATTTAAGTGAATAATGGCTCAATAGGCTGGCTAGTATGTCTATGTAATCATACTACAATTTAAAACTTACTTGACAGTAGGTATTTGATCTGGCGCAGTAGGAAAAACCATCAGTGAACTATTATTTACTTGGCGTGCCCCTGAAATAAGTTATAATGTGATCATTTGAAGACTGTCAATTAAAAAATTGGGTAGTATCATAGTATAGCTAATATTTTACACAGGTTTCTTAAAGAAGTATATTAAATTCTAGCCCAACCTCTAATATTACAATCCTATGGTATGGTAGAATTGAAGAATGTTGTTTATGAAGCAGATATACAGGGTTACTAGTTAAGTCAACTCAGTTCTTTTAAGAGGTTGTAGTAGCCATAATTTCTGGTATTTCACAATGAATTTTATATCTTAAAACTAACCACTTACAAAATTTTCAATGTTAAATTTTTTTTAATGCTTTTATTTTTTCTTATTTTTTAAGATTTTGAATTTTTCGAGTTGCTGTTGATGATGAAACCAGTAAGCCTGTATAAGTATTTATGGAGAAATGTATTTAAACTATGTTCTTCCAAGGCCTTCCAGGCCTCATAGCACAATGTATCTTGTATGGGTCTAGATCTTGTTAAAAAATGTGTAATTTGACTGCATGGTTGGCCGAGTGGTGTCAGCGGTCGCCATGTCGCTTGCTACTGCGCTAAGTGTCGTGGGTTCAAATCCCACGCGGTACCTACAACACTTTGTGTGATCCACGAATTGTTGTCCCGAGTCTGGATGTTCTTTGTGTCCGTTTCATGTATGTTTGTAAAGTCCCCCACGACACAGGATGTTTATTCCTAATGTGGGAGTTGTCTTTAAAAAAAGAAAAAAGAAAGAAAGGAAAAATATGTCTATATAAATACCTGTAAATACAGGTGGTGTCACCAGCGTAGGAGCTGCAGATATTGTAGGTGGCGGTGGCGGAGGTGGCGGTGCTAGTAAAGTTGGCATGGATGCAGGTAGAGGAGGTGGCTGCTGGGTTACAGCCGCTTGCAATACAGTTGGTATAGGCAGAGGCAGAGGTGGAGGTGGAGGTGGCGGTTGATTAACACACTCATTGTAGTACGGAGTATTTGATGTTGCATATCTATCACGCAGCACTTTAGGTATTACACCCTGAGTTAAAAATAAATTCTCCTCCTCGTTAGTGGTATGTAAATAGGTACACCCTTGCCTGGTGCACCCTGACCTATTTTGAAAATCATGACAAAATTTTAAAATTGTTTTCATCGTTTCTGGGTTAAGAACGTGACGATATTTGCACTGAGACCCTTTATTGCAAATACCCCACACATAGTCCCTACACGTTCCTTCTTGTTGGTCAATCGCAGATGACGTGCTGCAATTTCTGATCCTTGGATCCGATAGAGGCGCTGCCTGTGAAGGCGGCTGGCCATTATGTTCGTTATTTCTGTTCATATGGACCTATGACAATGAATTTATCAATTATTAAAAATAGGTAATTGTTACTCGAAGAGAATACACATCCACATATGTAATACAATTGTAAAAATACACGTAGGTACCTTATTTCTTCGTTTTGTTAACCAAATATTTTTGTTAGTAATCCAGCGTCATGACCTCATTGGTCATTCTTTCATTGTATATTGTACTTTCAGATGATCACTAACTCCATGAGCTACACATAAATAAAAAGCAAACAACCCACGTTAATAACAAATGTAACAGCCAATTTAAGTAACAAATAAAATTAAATGAACGAGACAAAGACTGAACTATGACGAGTGTCGTTGAACGAATGAAATACCATAGAGTAGAGTAAGGTCATGGACAATGCGTCCATGAGTAGAAAAACGATGTGTTGCTTTATAGTACGGGAGATATCGCTGTAGTTGAGCGAGTCATTTTACATCGGCTTAAAATCATAACGTTAATAGTTTTCCCCAATGGTAGTGAAGCTAAAGGAGATGGCATGAAAAAGTCATAGACCGTGTCGAAAATTGGTGGGTCATGTCAAACACCAAGAGACCTTTTCAGAAGGATACAAGGGCATAAAACAATAACATTCAGCTCTATTCCGTCACTTGTAAGCTGTCTGAGTACTGGTGAAGAGGAGGGATTAGCAACTCTCGGTTTTTCTCCCGTGACATATGATTTTTGTACGGCGTTGGATTGGTGGATTAATGGATTAGAAGAGGTATTGAAATTGTATGTAACCGATTCTATGATGATTTTACTTCTAAATGACTTGAAGTTTTCTCGATGTTAAAAATCGACGGTCAGTGCGGAAATTAAGTTGCTACAAGATACTTGCACAAAGTTAAGGTTCCCAAGGGAAGTCGTATCTGATAATGGTCCCTCGTGCATGAGCAGTGAATACGAGTCTATGGCACGTATTATAGAAGGCGTCTCAGTCGTGAATCGAGTTTTAAAACTAGTTTCAAGAAGAGATTGTATTATAGAATGTTTCTTGAGACACGATTCACTGATCGTTTATCAAGTGAGTAAAGATCAATGCTTAGCTTATTTTAGAATGACGCTTATGTTAAAATCGTCTCTCAAGAACAGATTTTGATAGATGTGATCTCTGTTCAACTGAGACAAGCTCAGTCTAGTCTCAAGTGGTAATTTCTAATAATTTTTCTGAATAATAACGAAAGATTTATTTTACCATACTTTATTTACGAACGAATTGCTTATTATACACATTGCAATACATTTGTATGTTATTTTAGAACGATGATTATGTGAAAATCGCCTCTCAGGTATGGAGGCCTCCATACTCTCAGGAATAGATTTTGACAGATGTGATATCCGTTCAACTGAGACAAGCTCAGTCTAGTCTAAGGAGTATCATCTGTGTACATGAAAAGTGTCCGTTGAAATGCATTAAATTAGGGTGGCGCCACATTAGCATCAGAGTAAACTTCTTAAAATCAATACACACACTTTTTCATAAAATTGAATGATAAAAAATCAATAAACGTACTATTTGACGTTTGAAATGTTGCAGTCTCAAAAAAAAAAGTATTTGTTAAAATCTTATTTTAATATTTTTTAATGTGTTTGAAAATCTGTATTTTGGTTGTGTGTTGTGTTTTTCAAATAAAGTTTTTATTATTATTATTATTATTATTATTATTATTATTATTCACAGTTCAGAAAATAAAATATATTTACTACATTATTTTTATGGAGGGTAGAGACAAGGAGTGTTATCTTATATGGAAGAAAATTGAAAAAAGTGTCTAGCATAAGCTGTAAATAACAGTTCAAAAACCTTCCAGAATGGCGCTGGTGTAGACATAGGTTATGGTATGAATGTAACAATTGTGAACGAATTGAAGTACGCGAGTTAAAAAATTTAACATTATTGTCACTACTTGCGTATTACAAAATAATGTAGTAAATATATTTTATTTTCTGAACTGTGAATAGTACGTTTATTGATTTTTTATCATTCAATTTTATGAAAAAGTGTGTGTATTGACTTTAAGAAGTTTACCCTGATGCTAATGTGGCGCCACCCTAATTTAATGCATTTCAACGGACACTTTTCATGTACACAGATGATACTCCTTATCTCTACCCTCCATAATTATTTTGTAATACGCAAGTAGTGACAATAATGTAAAATTTTTTAACTCGGCGTACTTCAATTCGTTCACAATTGCTACATTCATACCATACCCTGTGTCTACACCAGCGCCATTCTGGAAGGTTTTTGAACTGTTATTTACAGCTTATGCTGGACACTTTTTCAATTTTCTACCATATGAGATAACACTCCTTATCTCTACCCTCCATAGTCTCAAGTGGTAATAGCCTCTCAGGAATAGCTTTTGACAGATGTGATATCCGTTCAACTGAGACAAGCTCAATCTAGTCTCAAGTGGTAATTTCTTTTTAAGAGAAATTAACGTATTTTATGATGATTTTTCAGAATAACAACGAAATATTTATTTTACTTTACTTTATTTACGAAAGAATTGCTTATTATACACATTTCAATACACTTTAATTAACACTAATTGATATTCAATTCACTTAAAATACACATTTAACTATTTATTTCAAGCAATAGTAAAAATCTTTTGGTTTCTGACAAAAATATTACAATAATTTTAAAATAAAAACCAAAACAGTTTGATAATTCGACATTGACAAGTATTGAAAACTATTTGAACGTTCCGTTATAGGTAGTATCTAGTCAGTTTTATTTTAATACTAGTGGTCGCCCGCGGCTCCGCCCGCGTGGATGTAGGTTACCGCTGCAAAAAGCCTACCCACGAAAGACACGGTCAGCAAAATGATTCCCAGGTCAATTCACAGACACCGACACTAACATCGACGACGCAGTCATTATCCGCAGGCTGCACAGATAGTCTTTCTGTGGATGTTAAAGTTGTTAATGAGGAAAATATTTAAATGTAATTAATACCAAGAGTTCACTTCTGCCGGCTAGATAGATAACTAAAGCGATTATTGTAGAGCTTCTCTATAAACAACATTTGACGTTAAATTATTTTCAGGTAACAAAATATACTGACGGTCGGGAGCCCCGACCCGTGACAGGGCAACGTAAAGTTGCCCATGCGTAAAACATATTTTAATTTTGCCATAACTTCGAAACCAAACGTCCAATTTTTATCATTCAAGACCAAATATTATCTACATAAACTGTAGTTAGTGATGAAATAATTTATTTTGATAAGGATTGATAGCATAAGTGAATTAAACGTGTTTAAATGTAGTCCAAAAAAAATTCAAGATTTTTAAATAAAAAAATGTTTGTTGTGCCTCACTTGACATAGATAGATATAGTGTGTTGCGGACTTTTTTGTAGATATTTATAAGATCTACGATTAATTAGAACATTTTATGGTTCTAACTTTTATAATTTAGGCAGCGTACGCAAAATAAGTAACTTTTCTAGTTGATTTTTTACACCTTGTGTTTGAAAAACCCAAATATCTTACGGAACCCCATTTGTTTTCAAAATAAAATATAGCTTATGTTACTCAGTGATAATGTAGCTTTCTAATGAAAAAAGAATTATTAAAATCGGACCAGTACTTTTTGAGTTTATTCGTTTCATACAAAAATACAAATCTTTCCTCTTTATAATATTAGTGTAGATTTAAAGTATTTAATTTAGGGTGAACTGTTTCTTATTATTATATTTAAATTGATACTCTAGCCAATAGTGTATTATATATAAACTAATAACCAATAATATATAAATTATACTTGTTAGATATGATGTGTTTAATATAATTAACTGCGTAACACAGAACAACAATGTCGACAATGCAGAAACGTAACTGAGAACAGACTTGTGGGTTAAGATTAGATATTGAAACTAGTTTCAACTGAGTAGAACTTAAAACGCCTTCTATAATAAGAGCGACGCTTGAGATTTGATCATAACTTGAAACTCGATTCAGCTGATCGGAGTTCAAACGAAACTTGAGGCGCCTTCTATAATACGTGCCTATGTTGACTAAAATTGTATTAAAATTACAGTCATTCGCGCATGTGACCTCTCGTCGAATGGTAACGCGGAGAATTCAAGACATGGTCTTACAAACATACTTTCTAACGTCTAAGAACGTGGAGCATAGTACAACGGAAGTAAGTGCTGCTACAACGTAGAAGTCTAAGGTCCAGATTGGATCTTCTAAGGGAAGATAGCGAAATAATTACAAAAGTGCAAGAAAATCCCAACGTGCGTTCTCGTGCTTCTTGTCCCCCCTATTGATCACAAGGTCTGTGGGGAGCAGAAACAGGGAACCGGTGTACACTGGGTGGTGCTCAATGACGTCCTATAAGGGGGTCTTTTATTGGCCACCGGCAAATAAACCGGCAAGGGGGACGGGTATCGCTCTCGGTACTCCTCTGTTCATCTTGCGGGTCTGGACGACTCTGTCTCAGCGGACGAGCTCAGGTTCGCTGTGATGGAGGCTGGAGGCTGCTCTCTGGAAAATGTAATTACGTTTCGGCTTCAGTGGACGGGGGCCAGTGGTTGTCAGTTGTCCCTATAGCGGTAGCCCAAAAGGTCGCTGATGGGCGTACCCTCTTAGTTATAGGGTTCTTGAGGGCACAGGCACGTCTTCTGCAGGCCCGGCCAGCAAGGTGCTACCGGTGCCTGTCAGTGGGGCATAATCGTCCTAGCCTTTATTATTCCCAATATTATTTGGGGTCGGCTACCAGTTCAACCGATTCTACCTGAAGATCAGTTTTTACACAGAGCGACTGGCATCTGACCTCCGCAACCCTGAGGGCGAACTGAATTCGAAGGTTGAACTAGTTGTCAGTATATTTGAGGGCACTGACTTCCCAATAACGATTACCATAGCTGTTCATGACAACCGGGACCGACAGCTTAACGTGCTCTCCGAAGCACGGGCGGGAAACACCGCCATCTTCCATACTCCGGGCTGCTATTAAGAATTTCTTGTCGGAAAAACCCAACAGCAGTCCGACCCGGGAATTGAACCCTAGACCTCTTGATCTGCAGTCGCTTACGCTAACCACTAGACCAACGAGGCAGTCAGTGGGACATGTGGGGGTAATATATACAGCGGACATCTCCGTAGGTGAACACTTCACTACGCAGCGGGGGCGCCTTGTCAGTATCAGAGTCAGGTGGTCGACCTTCTGGCTGCCCTCTGGTGGGTGCCAACTCCGGTGGGGACGCCAGGAAGTAGCAAGGTTCGCAACGGAATGCGAAGATGGAAATCCAGTAATGTATTTACATCTTCGCAACCTCCAGGGGTGTAAGCGGGGCTACCTACCATCCTAGGCCCTGTACAGCCAACCTCACCTGCGCGCGGTGCACCCTGCTAAATAACAGACGAGGCTCTGGCGACCGACTCATGGCGGTATAACCACACAAATGCGGAAATAACTAAATCTCGTACTGGCGACGGGCAGCAGCGTCACTAGATGAATGATTCCCGCCACTGCGGTCACCAACCCGCCTGCCAAGCGTGGTGACTATGGCAAATTTCCCCCCATGAACAGAAACCATATTCCACGGCCCCCAGTTCCCGGTAGTCGTACTATTCCTGGCCAAGGTACCGGTCATGGTAACGGTGCGGCAGGGGGTGCGAAGAATCCCCGGGTTACGGCAGGGTACCACCGACGACTTTATCTGGCAACGTACAATGGACGCACGCTGCGGCTGGACGATCGTCTTTCGGAGTTGGAGGCAGAGGTGAACAACATTAACTGGCATGTTTTGGGGCTATCAGAAGTCCGCAGACAGGGTGAGGGTATGATAGCCCTGGAGTCTGGTCACCTCCTCTATTTCCGACAGGGGGACCGGCCATCCCAAGGTGGTGTCGGATTTATGGTCCATAAATCGCTCAAGGGCAGCGTGGAGGAAGTTGGCAGTATATCGTCAAGGGTAGCGTACCTCGTCTTAAGAATAACTAAAAGGTATTCCTTGAATGTTATACAAGTGTACGCACCCACATCCTCACATCCTGATGACGAAGTTGAAGCCATGTACGAAGACATAGCTAAGGCCCTGTCTCGTAACAAAACTTCTTTCACGGTTGTCATGGGCGATTTCAATGCGAAAGCGGGAGTACGAGATTATGGTGAGACCAAGGTAGGACCGTTCGGCTATGGGCACAGAAATCACCGAGGGCAAATGTTGGTTAATTTTCTTGAGGCTCAGGGTCTCTTTCTGATGAATTCCTTCTTCCAGAAGAGACCCCACAGGAAGTGGACCTGGCTAAGCCCTGACAGTACGACAAATAACGAAATCGACTACATCATTACAAACAAACGCCAAATATTCAGGGATTTCTCTGTGATCAACAGATTTAACACCGGAAGTGATCACCGACTCGTAAGAGGTACCCTGAATCTAAACATCAAAAGAGAACGGGCGCGCTTGATGAAGTCGACTCTTAGACCAACTCTGCGTCAGGTCGAGGATGGATGCGAAAGCTTCCAGTTGGAGCTTCAGAATCGGTTCGCCATGTTGGAAACCGCGCAGGACGTAAACGACGCCGCTGACAGTCTGGTACGTGTCGTCCGCGAAGTGGGCTATAAACACTTTCGACCAAAGAGCATTGGACGCAAGTCAAAGCTCAACAGCGAGACTCTTGATCTCATGAGGAAACGACGTGAAACACTAAATGCCACACCCTCAGAGCGACAACAACTTAACAGGCAAATAAGAAGGCTGGTCAGGCAAGACTTTCGGCAGTCAAATACTCGAGTCATCGAGGATGCAATTGCCCGAAACAGGGGCTCAAAAGTTTTTGCCAAGCCTAAGACCTCCTGTTACTACCTGTCCAAGCTCAGAACAGCACAAGGCACCACCGTCACCTCCGAAACAGAGATTCTCGCTGAAGTCGAAAAGTTTTACGAGGATCTATATTCCTCACAAACCAGTCCAGCTGAGACCCACAGCGCGGATGATCCGCGTGCTAGACTGACACGCCACCTCACAGACGAGCTTCCCGACATCGATCCGGGTGAGATTAGGATGGCACTCGGACAACTACACAATAATAAAGCTCCAGGTGAAGACGGAATTACAACAGAACTCCTAAAGGCTAGTGGAACACCTATGTTAGTAGAGCTCTCAAAACTCTTTAATTCCGTCATTCATACTGGCATTACACCGGAGGCATGGAGCAGGAGCATAGTAGTGCTTTTCTTCAAGAAAGGAGATAAAACCCTGCTGAAGAACTACCGCCCAATCTCACTCCTGACCCATGTGTACAAATTGTTTTCGAGGGTCATTACGAATCGTCTTGCCCAAAAACTCGATGACTTTCAGCCAGTGGAGCAGGCTGGGTTTCGAAAAGGCTTCAGTACTGTGGACCACATACACACTCTAAGGCAAATTATTGAGAAGACAGAGGAATATAATCAGCCTCTCTGTATAGCGTATGTGGACTACGAAAAAGCCTTCGATACCATTGAGACCTGGGCTGTTTTGGAATCTATGCAGAGGTGCCTGGTCGACTGCCGATATATCCAGGTGTTGAGATGCCTCTATGAAGCTGCAACGATGACCGTCCAAGTACAAGAAAAGAGCACAAGACCAATCCAAGTGCATCGAGGAGTAAGACAGGGAGACGTCATATCTCCGAAACTGTTTACTAATGCCTTGGAAGACGTCTTCAAAACGCTCGATTGGAACGGACGGGGAATCAATATCAATGGTCAATTCCTCTCACACCTGCGGTTTGCAGACGACATAGTCATCCTGGCGGAGTCTCTGCAGGACATGGAAGCAATGCTCAACAGTCTGGACGATTCTTCAAAACGAGTGGGACTGAGGATGAATATAGAAAAGACGAAAATCATGCATAATCGGCATGTGTCCCCGAGTCCCGTGACCGTAAACGGCGTTATTATCGAGGTTGTGCAAGAATACATCTACCTTGGCCAAACTATCCAACTTGGTCGGCACAACTTCGATCGGGAGGCCGACAGAAGAATTCGTTTGGGCTGGGCGGCGTACGGGAAGCTACGTCACATCTTTGAGTCGCAAATACCACAATCATTGAAGACCAAGGTATTTAACCAGTGCGTCCTACCCGTAATGACATACGGAGCCGAGACGTGGACACTCACCATTGGACTGGTCCACAAATTTAAAGTGGCTCAGCGTGCGATGGAGCGTGCGATGTTGAGTGTTTCTATGTCTGATAGAATTCGGAATGAGGTTATTCGACAGAGAACTAGAGTAACCGACATCGCACGGAGAATCAGTACGTTGAAGTGGAAATGGGCCGGTCATGTCTCTAGACGTACCGATGGTCGGTGGAGCCGAAATGTGCTTGAGTGGAGACCGCGATTAGGCAAACGTAGTGTAGGGCGCCCTGCGGCACGATGGATTGACGACTTAAAAAGAGTGGCTGGCAGCGGATGGATGCGGACTGCCCAAGACCGGGATGGTTGGCGCTACTTAGGGGAGACCTACGTTCAGCAGTGGACGGCAAATGGTTGAAATGAAATGAACCTCCAGGCAAACTTGGGTCACGGTGCTGTTGCAGGATCTTCTGCTCCAGAGCATGGTACAGTGGTGCATCCACATTGCTGCTGATCGCAGAACGATCTCTGTCCTCCATAAGCCTGGGGGTCATAGATGAGGCCACCTGTCACCCTAGCAGGCGGATGCCGGGGAAGCGTGCGCACCTTGAGGGACAGTAATGGGAATATCGGGGTTCCCACACAGTAGGTGTAGGTCGCCCGAGGTACATCGGGGTTTCGTGGGTTTTCCTTACTAGGGTGCACCAGGTTTCCCGGCTCCTAGTATCTGAGACGGCGTGCGGTTTTAATCGGTTGGGGTCCGACATGCCATCAGCAGGGGGTATCCGAGGCGATAATCAGGCGGAGGTGGTGACTATCACTGATGGTGATTACAAACAGTCTACTACAGCAGAACGCGAGCGACCGGACTGGTGAACCATGGTTCGAATCCGCAGTGTACACGCCCTCTGAGTACGTCCGCTTAGAGCACTCCTGCCCAAGACATTCACGTATCGCTGAGGAATCGTTTAAGATGAACTGTTATACCAGTTAAGAGTTATGTATTCGAAATTTATTAATTGTTTATGTCACTTAATATAGTAGGATTGTTATTAATACATTCGATCGATTGATCTGTTTTCACCAGTATTGCTGAAAATGAGGCTAAATATTTTCATTGAATAAACCTAAAATATTAAAAAAAATGCGTAAAAATAATGCCTAAAATTTTATTTTGCAGTATGAATCTGCAATTTCATATGTACTTTTACCTCCAATATTATAGTCCACGTTGAGGACAAATTCAGTGATTGATTTTTTAAACAAAATGTCGATACTTTGATAAACCTTCTACGTTGTTTGTTTGACACTGACACGTTGTTACTTAGCTGCCAATGCTGCCATTCTATTAGCCATTACATAACTTATCTACCTATTTATTTATGTATGTTTTAATGAACTAATAGGTATTTAATTGCAATCACTATTGTTTTAATTATCATTTGATTGATGTTACAGTCAAATTCAAGTTAGTAAGTCAGTAATCAGTTAATCGAAGCACATAGTTAATGAAGAATTGGTGTAGATTCCTGTGTGCGCGCACTAAACTGTTCAATTTTTAATACTACTGTTATTTATTTAATAATACCTACCTGTAAATTCCGCCACCTCAACCGACTGAATTCAACCTTGAACTTAAAATTGATGCTGTTTTTCTTATCAACATAAATAAGATTTAAATAATGGCACAGTGAGTATGCACCTTTTTTTAATACATATATTGTTCCTATTTTGTTTATTAGTTTTTTTTGTCACCAATACCATTTATTTTACTAAAATGCTAAAATATAGATTAGACGTTTTTTTTCATCATGTAACTTATAAGTACTGCATTGCTTCTCACATCATTGATACTGGGGTTACATCCTTTCATTAAAACAAGTATGTATTGTTCAATCCCAGTTCAATTACCTTGACATATACTAGTTAGTGTAAGATGCCAGAGTAGATATGAAATTATGAAAAAGTAAAGCATATTTATCCATCAGTTACACTTCCTAGAAGTATGACTATTTTTATTGTTACAAAGCATTGATTCTTAATTACAAGGTTATTTAAAGGTCACCATCATGTACATAAAGCTCCTGTTAAGTCTTTTCCATCCATTCTTAGTAATTTAATGATAAATAATGAATATCATGAAAGTACATATATGCTATTCCCAGAATACTAAAGTTTTATATTTTATGCACTTTTAACTTATGACATGTATTTTTTTTTCAAAATATGCTATACAAACTCAGATCTCGTTTTTATAATAATAATATATAAATATAATATAATTTCATAAAATGTATGAGCACCACTAATTTAGGTAATACATACATACTTTATTAGACTGTATTATTTACATGACAAAGCATCTAAACTCTATTTATTGGAATGCTGGAGGAGAATCTAAGAGTAGTGGTCGCCATACTCATTGTGAAAGCAGATAATTCAATTTGGTCACCCACATTATGGAATCATTGAGATAACAAAATTTTTCACCTTCAAATGACCTTATTGCTAGGTAAATAGTTAGTTTTGCAGTAAATAATTTGAAGCCTTTTTTGGGTTTAGTAATAGATCAAGGGTATCAATGGGAGAGCAATTACAATTTTGCAGCCTTTTCACATCACTTAAAAATAGATTTATAAAATAAAAAAAAGCATTTTATTTGCCACAGTACAAATTGACAATTCACAACATGCAAAGTCTATTCTATCTAAATATCTAACAAGTATTTTACATAATTAATAAAATTTAAGTTTTAACGAAGTTTTAATTAATTGTGACATCTAAGCAAAATTAAATAGTCTGCTTTTTTGAGCACAAATATACAATTCATTGCAGAACCCCTCTCTACTTAGCGTAAAGGCCTCCAGAGATGTCTAGTGTTTTCTATCCTTTGCCACTTGCATCCAGTGTGTACCTGCTACTTTAATAACATCGTTTGCCTAGTATACAATCGGTCGGCTCCTTATACTTTGGCACAATGTTCCTATCCATGATGATAACCTTGTAGTCTAGCAATTGTCAGTTAATCTGGCTACATGTCCAGCCCATCGCCATTTCAAATTCTGTGCATCGATGACTTTTGTCTTCTGTCTTATGACTGTATGGTGGATTTTATGATCTTCTTAGTCTTAGAAGTACATAACTTAAACAGCCCGCAAATGATCAGCTGCATGTAGACTTCTTCTTAGGCTTCAATTTACTACATGATAAAAACATTGACCAATAAAAACTTAGTCTAAATGCGGACAGCTGATATGTTAATCATTTAAATTATAACTAAATGTTTTTAAATGATGCTCCCAATCCAATAGTGGGGAAGATTTTTTTCAATCAGACCAGTCCTTCCAGAAATTAGTGCATTCAACCAATCAAAGAAATTTCAGTTTTATAATATTAGTATACATTATTATTATTAACCTACATACTTAGGTTTGGTTTCATAAAAAATACAAATAGTAAATCCCAAGAGAAGAAATGTAATAGATATTTTTTATTGTTTGTGAATATGAACCTAAATTTTCTATTCATCTACATTACTTAATTTTTGTTTTAGACCTCAAGCTGATATTGCCCTCATTGGGCTGGCTGTTATGGGTCAGAACTTAATTCTGAACATGAATGACCATGGATTTGTTGTATGTGCATATAATAGAACGGTTGCCAAGGTATGAAATGAACACATATGTTAGATATGCATTTAGTGATAACTTTAAGTATAATATATATGTATATACAATACAATTGGTTTTAGGTTGAACAATTTCTAGCAAATGAAGCAAAAGGAACAAACATAATTGGTGCCATTTCTCTAGAAGATATGGTTTCAAAACTTAAGAAGCCAAGAAAAGTGATGTTACTTGTTAAAGGTGAAATAAGTTTTCCTCAATTAATGATTGTAATACTTAAATGTGAATTAAATTTAAGCCATGGGATTAACTTACACACTTAACTATAAATGTCATTTAATATGATAAAATACTTTTTTATGATCTACTTACTGTCTTTATGTGTAAATTTAGTTCTATCCATATTTTAATCCATATTTAATACTCATATGTCCATATATATTTATATATATATATCTATTATATAAAATTCTCGTGTCGTGTTGCTGCGTAATCGAACTCCTCCGAAACAGCTCGACCGATTTTGATGAAATTTTTTGTGATTATCCGGTATCTATGAGAATCGGTTCTTATCTATTTTTCATCCCCCTAAATGTTAGGGGTAGTCCACCCCTAAATTTTTTTTTTTTTTTTGACAAAATTTTTAATTTCTATTTTTTTATGATGCAGCATTAGAAAATACATACAACCCTAGATTTTCAACCCTCTACGATCAACCCCTATTTTTCCATCGCGATTTTTATTATTAAATTTTATGGCAAAGCAACGTTTGCCGGGACAGCTAGTATTTTATAAGATTTAAATTAATGAGGTGTTAATAGATTCGTAAAAATAGCGCTGGTTACATAGGCTGCATACATTTTATCAAAGTTTTTATTTAGTGGGGTTATATATTTTAAACTATTTTTTGTTTATATATAGGTACATGTGTAAACACTCTCAGGCCACACTTTCTTATTTACGATTGAATTCACCCATTTCAGAACTGAGTAAACCCAAATGATGTAGTATACTATAGGGAACTACTTATACTCGCGCCAAATGTGTAATTAGATTCTTTTAAGTTTCTTTGAAATAGTATATATATATAAAAATACTATTAGTAGTTTAAAAATATTCTTAGACTTAACTTTCGAGCTAATTACACAAGACTAATTGGATCGCACATATTCATTGTGACAATAAAAGCTCATTCCTTTTATGAACCTTAGTTAGACAATAAGTACTGACCACAAATTATAGACACCATTAAGTTTATGAATGAAATATCGTGGCCAATCATTTATGAACCTTCGTAAAAAGCTTAGCATACTTGTCCCAGTGTGACGTCACACTAGGCGCCGCGCCGCATCTTCCTCGCATTGAATAATGGTCTCAATAAATTAAACGCGCGTCCAAATGTCTAGTAACGGGACCTGAAGGTATTCTGTACAGATTAATTGTTAGAACATTGTTAACAAATGGCTCTTATTCCTGTGAGTCCTACATTGGTTACGTATTACTATAATTACGACATGAATGCTTGTATATATATATATATATATATATACAGGGTCTGTCGTAAATAATGGATAAGTCGTAAACTGGAGTTGGTCCGGCTATGAGACTATTAGAAAATCGTATCTTTTTGCCAGGGTTTCTAACCGTATGGAAATGGCGTAGACTTTTATGTTTTTTTATAAATTTCGCTACTCTTTGCATTCATTCCGTTGCCATTTCGTTAAATTTAGGTATTTCTGTGTCATTTTTTTTGTATTATAGTCTTGAAGATGTGTATTATTTAGTTTTAGTACTGTTTTAGGCGTTTTTAACGTTGGTCATTTTCAAAATTGTCATTTTAAGATTTTTTATGTTTTTGTTTTACTTAGGGTCAACTTTTGATCATTTACTGTGTAAAAAAAAGTACGGCGCTATAGCTGCCCATGATCTTAATAAATTATCTAGTATGTGTAGATTCTAAAAAGGTATAACAATGCATACTTCACAAGTAATATTAAGCTACATGAGCGAGATCAATATCAAGGTGAGAAAATATTTTTTTCATGTAATGTTGTAAATGGTTATAAAACTTCGTCATAATGATTTATTTCTGCCAAGATTCTTTACACAAACACTATGGGGTCACTATTAAGGATATTCAAAAGAAAACTAGGTTGTTTTAGTACGTAAAAATATTTATTCAACAACTTAAACTAAATGTTCGAAGTGTCCTCCGCCGGCAGCTATGCACGCTCTACATCGCCTAATAAACGATCGCTTAATCCGGCGCACATAACCGGCTTCTTCAATTTTTCTCGCTGCTACTTGAATGCGCGCACGCAACTCTTCTACAGAACTTATTGTTTCACTGTATACTTTTTCTTTTATACAGCCCCAGTAAAAGAAGTCCAAGGGGTTCAGGTCTGGCGAACGTGGAGGCCATAAAATTGGCCCCAATCGCCCTATCCATCTATCTGGATAAGTATTATTTAAATGTTCCCTGACACGAACAGCGTAATGTGCTGGACACCCATCATTTTGTAGCCACATCTCATTTCTTATCTCTTGTGGGACGTCTTGCAGTAAACTAGGTAAAGTATTTGCTAAAAAATTCAAATACATATCCGCATTTCATATTGCCGGCAATTCGAATGGACCAATGATTTTGCCATTAATAATGCCAGTCCATAAATTAATTTTAAATTGATATTGCGATCGGTCTTCTCGGATAAGTCTTGGGTTTTCGAGTTGCCAGCTGTGTATGTTGTGAAGGTTCAAAAAACCATCTTTTCGACACGTTGACTCGTCACTCCATAAAATTTTATTAAAAAAACTTTGGTCTTCCCTCATCTTTCGCAGCATTATGCGACAAAATGTTATTCTCGCAGCAGCGTCCCTTGGCATTAATGTTTGGACCCTTTGATAATGATAGGGATATAATTCATGCCTTTTTAAAATCCTGTGTACAGATTTTTGAGGTATACCGGTGCGCCTTGAAATTACACTTATGGACGTACCAGGGTCTTCTGCAACTATTTCCAGTACTTCGGCTGCACTGTGGCGTTGTGGTCGTCCTTCACTCGCCCCGCCTACGCCGGTCCCAGGAAATCGTCCTTCCAAAAATGTGTTGTGCACTCTTATGAAGACACGATAGTCAGGATGCCGGGCATTTGGATATTTTTCCCGATAAACTCTAGCAGCTCTATTGGCGTTGCCATCACATAAACCATAAATGTAATGCATGTTTACGTATTCGGCCGGCGTGTATTGTTGAGGCATGATATACAAAATTTTCCAAAATAACACGTGCAATCGATAGCACAACACGATGCCCATAAATGAGAGCTGAGTTGTCAATATCACCAGGTTAACAAGTCCAAATCACAAAGAAAATCTAAGTCCGATATTAGAAAGCAGTAACAAATTGACGACAGTAATGAAAACGAGAGCACATGCGATGGTCAAAATCACACTGAGAGATGTATCAGGAGTGCGCCCTAGCTAAACGCATGCTAACCTTTTCACACATCGTGAGTGTGAAAGGGACGGTGCATCATGCAGTGTGCCTAGTAACAATGTCCTTTTCACGCGGGGAGACCCTTTGTATTGCTGTCTTTGTTCATTTTTTTACCTGATGATCCTTTTTACGAATAAACTTGTAACATGTTTGTCGCATGTAACTATTAGAGCACATCAATTTTAAAATTAAACACCTTTATGAAATGAGGAGGCATGAAATTTTTTTGACAAAAAACTACCTAGTTTTCTTTGAATATCCTTAATAGTGGCCCCATAGTGTTTGTGTAAAGAATCTTGGCAGAAATAAATCATTCTGACGAAGTTTTATAACCATTTACAACATTACATGAAAAAAATATTTTCTCACCTTGATATTGATCTCGCTCATGTAGCTTAATATTACTTGTGAAGTATGCATTGTTATACCTTTTTAGAATCTACACATACTAGATAATTTATTAAGATCATGGGCAGCTATAGCGCCGTACTTTTTTTTTACACAGTAAATGATCAAAAGTTGACCCTAAGTAAAACAAAAACATAAAAAATCTTAAAATGACAATTTTGAAAATGACCAACGTTAAAAACGCCTAAAACAGTACTAAAACTAAATAATACACATCTTCAAGACTATAATACAAAAAAAATGACACAGAAATACCTAAATTTAACGAAATGGCAACGGAATGAATGCAAAGAGTAGCGAAATTTATAAAAAAACATAAAAGTCTACGCCATTTCCATACGGTTAGAAACCCTGGCAAAAAGATACGATTTTCTAATAGTCTCATAGCCGGACCAACTCCAGTTTACGACTTATCCATTATTTACGACAGACCCTGTATATATATCGACTGCCTCGGTGGCGTAAGCGACTGCTTTGCTTGAAGTCTCGGGTTCGATTCCCGGGTCGGACCAAATGTTTGTATGATCTTTTTCATCGTGGGAGAGCCACGCTTCGGCATGAATGGGCCGGCTCGATCGGAGTAAGACCACGGCCTCACAGAAAACCGGTGTGAAATAGCGCTTGCGCTGTTTCACCGAGTGAGTGAGGATACCGGAGGCTCACATCCTAACCCCTACCTTATCCCCCTCCCCTTCCCCTAAAGGCCGGCAACGCACTTGTGACGCCTCTGGTGTTGCGGGTGTCTATGGGCGGCGGTAATCGCTTACCATCAGACGTCTGCTAGTTTGCCCCCTATTCAATAAAAGAAATATTTGTTTCGAAGTTTGAGTGTTTTCTATGTATAATATGTATGTATTTACAAAAAAAAAGTATGTAAGTATTTATATCAGTTGTCTAGTACCCATAACACAAGCTCTGCTTAGCTTGGGACTAGATGGCGTTGTGTGTTAGATGTCCGGAATATTTATTATTATATGTAATATACACTATAAAAAAGACAAATTATTTATGTGATGCTGCTCTCAGAGAAGCATCTCTATACCCTTTTTTTACTTGTGGAAACCTCCACGGGCCGTCACCCCACCGGGATTTGCGCGGAGTGGTGTGTCAGAATCGGACCACGCCACACTTATGAGGCGTTGATAAGCGCACCGACACACGGCGAATTAGGTCCGTGTGGAAGTCGTCCTCCCTGGCCCTCTCCACCGCCTCCATTCGCGAAATGACATCTTCGCAGAAGTTTGTGACCGTAGTAAAGCAGCTGTCGCTACCGGGCCATGGCTGACCACGATCGTATGACGGCCGGTAGCGAGAGATGACTCCAATGAGGGTACAACACTGCGATAGCCGCTCTCCGCCCGGAAGTCAGCCGTCCGCCGATAAACTTCGGCGAGCACTTCCGTTCCCAAACCCCTCGGGGATTTCCGGCCATGCCTCGATCGATCGGTAATCTCACATGATACGACTCCAGTTGAGCCAGCTTGAGATGTAGCATACTTCTGCTATAGTAACTTAGCCTCTTGATTGGGCCATTGTACATGGGTTCTGTCATCTTCTTACTCTAACCATCCTATAACCCCCGCGCGTTGACATTGGGATTGAACCTTGTCATAATAAGAGCCGCGTGACGTCATCCATCGCAAAATAGTAACGCTAGCTAGTAACACAATCTAAAAGTTTATTTTTAAGAAATTTATTTTGATAGTTTGATTGATTGATTTCAGTTGATAATTCTTGTAAATTTCACATGTACTGACGGTTCACTGACGTCACCGCTCTTAGCTGTCAATCCCAATATCAACGCGCGGAGATAATAGATTATCTCAGAAGCAGCCTTTGTAGGTCACTCCATGCTTCTTGATGCGTGAATGTAGAACTATGGCAGATTCGTTGATCTGCCATAGTTCTACATTCTGTGTTGCGGCGTTTCTTCTGCTTCCATGCATCCCCTGATGCTTGTTTAGAGGACAATTACCAGTTAAGATAACTAAGACCTTCCTGATATCGTCCCTTATCAGTCTGCTCAGATTTCAGTTCAACAGTACCGGAGGCATCAAAATGTACTTTATGTTTGCCTGCATCCTTAATTGATTTTTCATAAATTTTGTGTTTTTCTTTAATATTGGCACTCAACCATGTTTTATTTGGGCTTACGGTAATAGTTCCGGTCCACAAACTGTTGTTTCTTATCCTCTTTTGACCAATTCATCAGCAGCGTCATTGTCCTTTGAGTTCCTATGGCCTGTTATCCATTACTGGGTAATATTGGTTTGTGGCTGCATTGGACTGGAGATTGTCGTGACATTATTTGACAAGGGCAGAGATAATTTTGTTGTTTTGCAGAGTTTGAAGCATGGGTGCATTGTCAGAGTCAATTTTTAAGTTGAGCCTCTGGCTGCAACTGCTTGTGCTGCTTTAATTATGCCAACACATTCTGCTTGGAACATTGTCTTTAATTTGTCGAGAGTGGTTGATATCTTGATATTGAAACCAGCTCCGTCCGGTACCCTTTTCTCTTTTGTATCCATCTGTATTTATTCTAATTTTATTGATGACAGAGATCTTTTGTTTCTGCGATTAGTTGGATATAATAACTTCGATAAATTATATAGGTAGCAATCTATTTAGTCTTACAATGAATATTGTTAAAAAAAAACAACAGTTTTGAACTTTGAGGCAATCAATAGCAAGAAGTTCTCTTTTTATGGGAAAATTCTTCACTGCCAATCGCATGGTTTGCTTTAGGAACTCCAAATTATCATGGCGTTTAGAATAGCCTTACTCTGTAAAACTGACTATAAATCATAATCTAGTAATTTAAAATTAGGACTTGATGACGGCCGGCCTTCAGCTCTGCTGAAGTTTTGGAACGTTCGTTTCTAAACAAAATTGAGTGGATTGAGCTTTTTGACCTGGCGCCGAAAGTCTTGCTGAAAGGATCATTCTTGGTTATTCACATGGTGTTGTTAAAGGGGATTAACTACTTTCTTAAAATGGTATTGTGATACACTTGTGACTATGTTTTGATACTCGTACCTTTTTCCCAAAAATATCGCTGTCCTTCCTTCATTGCTAACACCCTACCAAACCATCACTGAAGTCGGATAACGCCGACGTTGTACTCTGTTGACTATTTGCGAAGTTTTCAGCACAAATTCGGTATTTTTTTAAAATATTGATTAATTGTAAAATATTTCTCATTCGCAAACAAAATTTTTTTGTGACTTTCTTTTGCGTAACGCTTAAGTAGTAGTTTTGATTTAACTACATATTCCTTTTTTAATTATCAGTTAAAAATTACCTTATAGACTGCAAGTCCTAAGTCGTCTTTTAAAATACGTGACATGGTTTTAGGTGCTGTTTTCGTCACCCGATATAAAATATTTTGCTTTTGAACAGGATTTCTTCGATTTTTCTCTTACTATTTTGATCGCTTTTTTCGGACGAACACTAAGATGGCCAGATCGTTTTCTGTCACAAGGAGACTTTTCATTGTACCTATCAATAGCCCGGTATACAAACATTTGACTAATCCCAAACGTATTGAGTATTTTTTAAATTGTGTTTGTATCCACACCTACTTTGCAATCACAGCGATTCGGTTCTCTTCATCACCCCAATCATTTTATATCACAAAATATTTTACAATATATTGGCGCGAAAGTAAAAAAACACAACGAACAATGATACATTCCAAATTCTAAACTAATATTTAATGGCCAAATTAAACCTATATAATTTTATTAATTATTTTATAACTTATTAATAAATGATCATTGTTGTTTTACAGCTGGGTCTGCAGTGGACGAATTTGTGAAAAAATTATTGCCCCTTCTTGACAAAGGTGATATCATTATTGACGGTGGTAATTCACAATACATAGATACACAACGTTGGTGTAAAGAACTGGAGTCTGTGGGCATATTCTATGTTGGCATGGGTGTAAGTCAAGTAATAATTTGTTTAAAAAAATGTTTTTTGTTCTGTATTGATATTAATAATAATATACGTACAGGTAAGCGGAGGTGAGGATGGTGCTAGATATGGACCATCGTTAATGCCAGGAGGTCATTCTGAAGCTTGGCCTCACATAAAACCTATATTTCAGGTATACATTCCAAATATGTGCTTATTAAAATTGCCCAAGTGTTACCTATTTACTTAAGTTATTTAATAAAGCGTCAAAATATCTACTGCTTTGAGATGTTTCTACATATTAAAATAGATTTTTCCAAGTTTGTAAATAACTATAAATGTATTGTTGCATAAAGGCAATATGTGCGAAAACGAACAATGAACCCTGCTGCGATTGGGTTGGTCAAGATGGCGCTGGTCACTTTGTTAAAATGGTGCACAATGGTATTGAATATGGAGACATGCAACTTATTTGTGAAACCTATAACATCATGAAGGATGTGTTGGGTAAGTGGTATTGGCCATTAATTGTAAAATAATTTCACAAAATACACACACTAGATGTAAAGTAACATTTTACTAAAGTAAGAATTTAAAATTTATTTGTTTTGTAGGGAATATAATTATCATTCATTTGCATTAAATGAATTATGAATGTTCTTACTTTACAATATCATTTACTTACTGGAATGTGAAATTAACATTTTAAGTGATTGTAGTCGAATGTAGTTAATATGTAAAAACATTTGTTCTGGTTTAGTTTTTCAAGTAACAAACAATAATAATAATAAATATTTCGAACATCCAACACACAAACGCCATCTAGTCCCAAGCTAAGCAGGTATTATGGGTACTAGACAATTGATATAATGCATAGTATACCATTTTTTTGTAAATACATACATATTATACATAAAAAACACCCAACATTTGGTACGACCCGGGAATCGAACCCGAGACCTCAAGCACAGCAGTCGCATACGCTACCACTACGCCACCAAGACAGTGAGTGTTATTTTGCTAATGAATTTTGGGCCTGTACAGTGCTTAATACTATGAGAAAATGAAAACTTCGGAGTTCTTTTTTTAGCATAAATAATTAATAAATGGTTTGATTGAGATACTTTAAACTTATTTGTCTTTTCATTATAAAAATATAATTCGGCGTAAACGTTTTAGATGACACAATATCTTTTCTTAAACAAACACGTACAAAAACCTCCATTCATGTCCAGCAATGGACTACTAAAAGCTATTGATGATTATGTATATTTTAACTATATTATTTCCTGAACGACATATCATCACAATATTGTTTACAGGCATGGAGCAAGGTGAGATGGCTGAGGTCTTCGACGAGTGGAATAAAGCAGAACTAGATTCATTTTTGACTGAGATAACACGTGATATTTTAAAATACAAGGATTCTGACGGTAAGTTACGGGGGTAACGAGTAAATATATAAAATATATTTGCTGAATGGTTATTTAGAACAAAATTTATTTCTTTACAGTTCGAAACTTTAGATCAAATATTTTGTATGAGTTCTTATGCGGTTGTGTTTTTACAGTAGTACTTATTTTCCAATTTTTACTACGAGTATATACAACTTAATTTCAATTCTTTGCAAATAATTCGGTGAGAGGTCTGTGGTCTACTATTTTTTATATTATTTAAAACGTATTTTATTTTCCTTTTTATATACTTAAAAATGTAATTAATATGTTTGTTAAATATAATAAAGATAATAAATAATAATAACATTTACTGCACGAAACCAAAAAAATACAATCTGTTCAACTTAAAATTATGTTTAAGTTATAAATCGAACAAGGGATAGCCTCCTTTGCCAAATTAGATAGAAACCTGTATTTTGGCTAACGGCAATAACCATAATCTTAGACTGACGTCGGTGTGGAGGTGCATGTAGTTGATACATACAGACATACAGACAATACCTATTCTTGTGCGCGTAAATTCACGTTTACATAATAAAAGTTGTGATGATGTTCGGTGTTACACCTTTACATTTTTACATGGTATGAACATGACATGCCTACAGGAAAATATTTGCTGCCGAAGATACGTGACACAGCTGGCCAGAAAGGCACGGGGAAGTGGACAGGCATCGCAGCTTTGGAATACGGTGTTCCGGTCACGCTCATCGGAGAGGCCGTCTTTGCCCGTTGCTTATCAGCCCTTAAAGGTAAAAATAATCGATTTTTGAAGGTACACGTTTTGATAGTGGTGTTCACAGAATGTCCTTCTGTTTACATAATACGGACAACATACGATTATTGTTTAATTAAGAGTATTTCAACTTTTCTAATAACTAATCCATGTGGTGACGAATGGAGAATACAGAGTGTCACCACCCCTACTCATCTACCATACACAAATATACAGGAAATATACATTAACTAATAAATTCAGGACAAACACATAATGTATGATATTTTTTTTAGTTTGAATATTAAGATAAAAAACTCAAACACCAATATTTTATGAATATATAACAATTACCAACATACTCTAAACTTGCATCGTTTACTGAAATACAATTAACTATTAATTATTGTTTATTTTTAGACGAACGTGTCCAGGCGAGTAAAGTGCTAGAGGGCCCAACAGCCAAGTTCTCAGGCGATAAGAAGAAATTCCTTGAACATTTGCGAAAGGCTCTTTACGCTAGCAAGATCATATCGTATGCGCAAGGTTTTATGTTACTTCGAGAGGCTGCCAATGTAAGTTTATCATCACACTTTCGAAAGGCAGACCTGAAAAACCAACATTCTAAAAAACTCAGTTATTAAATCATAAAAAAAAATCAAAAGAGATTCCTTGGAATCGGTTTAATGGTTTAGTAGCTAAACCATTAAACCGATTTTAAGGTATCGGGTGTCGGTAGATTCGTAATGATGGCCCAGTTGCCACAGACTCAACAATATTTTTTCAAAACCTTTACGCAGTCAAGTTACAGTTATTTAAACTTTTTCTTGTTACAGGTGAATGGATGGAATCTGAACTATGGGGGAATCGCACTTATGTGGCGCGGCGGATGCATTATCAGGAGTGTGTTTCTCGGCAATATCAAGGTAAGATTTCTAAATGTGTGTACATGTAACAGAAAAAAAAAATACACATTCCCCTTCTTTGATAAGTGTAAGTGAAAGGGAACATACTATACTCAAGATATTTGAACTGAGCTTGACTTAGATTCACAAGGATTTAGAAAACAAGTATTTAAAACAAACCCTATACCAACCCGTCGCTCGTGTGTGGTACAGTAGGGCAAAACCTCTAAGGAGAGGCCTACGTCCTGCTGTGGACAGTATTTATGTGATATACATGATAAAGTAAATAAGGGGCTCCATTAACAAACATCTTAAAGATAATTAATACTACTTACTAACTGTTAATCTTTGGAATGTATCAACAGAATGAAAGGATTCATAGCATCCTGTCGATGCTTATGAATTGTGTAGGTGACATGTCGTTACTGGTGGCAAAATGATTAAAACTATACTGTATTTTATCGAGAAGTCCAGCTGCTAGGCGGAAACATAATCTTAGGCCATCACCCATTCTGGTAACAAATACCTACTTTTAATTATGAAATATTTTATGAACAGTTATATTTTCTTGGTAAATAATAAAGAAGTATCTGTTATCAGATGGATTTGTTTGCAAGTCACCTGCTGTGAGATTGTCATCATTTACAATTATAGTGTTCTGGCATGATAAGGTCACTCAAGGACACATGGTCACTCATACAGCATCCATTTGTTATCTTTGACCCGTGGTTCTTTGATAACATTGATTATTTAAAAAATAAACATATTGCATGAAATTATTAAAAGCGCTATCACAGAATTTTGTAGTGAAAGATTACGTATTTGACGTTAGTAAACAACTTGTCGCGATATTTAAGTGCTTGTATTTACTTCGTTTGAACATTGTAAAAATTAATGATCGGTTAAAGTTACTTTACTTACTGTATCTGAACAGGTAAATCCAGTCACAAGCTTTTGTGTCTTACTGACTTATGTCATATTTGTCACTCATTACTGCAATTTTGGTAATATGGTCACTCAGTCAATTTAACTTGATCCTTACATTTTTAGGATGCCTTTACAAAGAACCCAAGGCTGACAAATCTCCTGCTGGACCCATATTTCCGAGAAAGGATTGGTGCCTCTCAACAGTCATTGCGAGAGGTGTCCTGCCAAGCTGTGATGACTGGCGTGCCAGTGCCCGCGCTCTCTGCGGCCCTAGCCTTCTACGATGGATACAGAGCTGCGGTGCTGCCAGCTAATATGCTACAGGTACATACATTGCTTAGAACGAATTTCACTGAAGTATAAGTATAAAAGTGATTTAACACTAGAAAAACGGGAAAAATCTCCTACATTGAACGACGGGTGGGGGGACATTTGACCCCGAGCTAAGAAAGTACATAATATTTTGGATAATATGATTTTAATAACTATTTAATAACTGCAAGAAAATAGCTAACCTTTTTATCTATTTACACTTTTCGATTATTTATTTTGACCAAAACTGAAGAAGAAGTTGAAGTGGAAGTGGAGAGGACAATTTCCTTTTTTAACCGACTTAAAAAAGGAGGAGGTTATCAATTCGATTCGTATCGTATTTTTTTATGTTTGTTACCTCAAAACTTTCCACTGGGTTTAGATGATTATTTTTTATTTATAAGTTAGTGCTCCCCCTGTGGTCCAGTGCTTGAAGTCGGTTTAATTTTAGTGAAAATTTTACTTGTTAATTTTGTCACAGCAAAAGCTAATTTAAATCTAATTTAATTAAAGCTTTAAGTCATTTTAATGATTCTGTGTTCATTATGTACCTTTTACATACTGCAGTCAGAACCCAAGCTAGACAGACAGACCCTTTGTTATAGAGTAACCAAACTGTTGATAAACACACTTATGTATTTCAAAATAAATATCATAAATAAATTAGACACAAAACAAATGACCGTGGGAGAGCTATGCTTCGGTATGAATGGGTCGGCTCGACCGGAGTGATACCACGGCCTCACAGAAAACCGGTGTGAAATAGCGTTTGCGCTATGTTTCACCGAGTGAGTGAGGATACCGGAAGCCCATACCCCCAACCCCTCCCTCCATCCCCTTTCCTATCCCCCTTCCTATCCCCCAAAGGTCGGCAACGCACTTGTGACGCCTTTGGTGTTGCGGGTGTCCATGGGCGGCGGTAATCGCTTACCATCAGGTGATACGTCTGCTCGTTTGCCCACTATTCAATAAAAAAAAAAAAACAAATAATCGTGCTCACCACTTAAATAATAGGGTAGATGACACCCTAGTCAAACAAGTTCGATTTTATCGTCTGTCAAAACGATAACTTTTTATGAAAAATGTACTAAATACAAACTTGTGACGTCACAGTTTTAGACCACTCAATCACAGTAAAAGGTTTACGATACACTCAACTACCCAATTCTCCTGGGTGGGAAACGAACCCACGACCGACTCTACAACTGGTCAACAAGCCAGTTACATATTAAAAAGCTATTACAATCGGAAATCTGCTTTTGGATACACCACAAATTACTTATTCGAATCGTCCATTATTCCAATATATTATCGTATATATTAATATATTCCAATGAGGAGCTTATGAAATTTCTTGCCGTTTCTTCTCCATAGGACCGCGCAACTAGAGTCATCCATTAATGACTTTAGTTACGCGTTTGTAACGTTTTGAAAATGTCTGAAAAGTCTTACTTGAAATGAAAAGTTTTCAATTTTATAAAAATTATATTACAGGCCCAACGGGATTACTTCGGTGCCCACACTTATGAGTTACTCAACAAGCCAGGAGATTTTGTCCACACCAACTGGACTGGCCACGGTGGCAATGTTTCTGCTTCAACTTACAACAACTAAACAACAGAATGATCAAAATAGGGGTCATAAGTAGAAAGGGAACATTTGTAAACGCTGTTGTGTTACAAATATCAATTTATAAAAAACATAAATCTCACAATTTAAAAATTTAATAAGGCTTTTTTGTAACTTGTTATATGTTTAAACGTGTGTTTCATGCTTGGAGTTATGGTTATTGTTAAAAGATCATATATATAAATGTTTATTTGCAAGTCTCAAATTTATGTAAGTTGCTTGTTTTTGATTCCATTTTTAGTGCATTTTGTACCGTTGTTAAGTTTATTTCCAGCTTTTTATATTTTACATAGGTGATCGGGAACTGCCTCAATTAACTAAAATATTACTAGGATAAGGATCATTTTTATACACATTTGTCATTTCATTCCCAGTTCTATATCGCTTTATTTCCATTAATTCGACATTCCGGGACTAAGTTCGACTGCAAAGATCTACCTATAATGATAAAATTGTTAGTGATTTTACAAATGGCTGTATGTATTTTTATATTAACATCTAAGCGTAATTGTAGTTCTTATATTTTTTGACTTTTTTAATATACTATTGTAATAAAGCATGTGTTTTATTTAAATACAATAATATATTTAATTAAATAAAATATTAAACTACGCGGCCTATTGACTACCAATAAATTAAATTGAGAGAGAAAAATGTCTGATGAGCTGTTAAATATCAGATATCTAGCAGACTATAAGAACAAGATGAAACATTCTGTCAATAAAAATGTATTTGTTTTACCAAATAACTATTTACTCAAGTGAAATGGTTAGAGACACTGTTTATCAATATTCCTTAAGGCAGTCATTGTTATCTATCCTTTTTACTTAGTGTGTACTTAGTGGGTACTCCCTTCAGCCAGACCAAATACAAGATGTTATGTTGAAAACGAACCGACTAAAACTAATCTTATGTAAACCTTCTTACTGTTGTACGATGTTCATGAAACTACCTTCCATACTACCCACTCTAGTATTTTAAATTCGAAAGTAACTGCTGAACCGATGGACTGATTTGAATGAAATTTAAGATGGAGATCATACACGCGGGCGAAAACACGGATAAAAACTACTGGCATTATAAAAAAGCCTGTATACCCCGACAGATTTCAGAATAGTTTGCTATTCCTTTCTAGCATCTAAATAGAATAGCTGTTATTCAGATATAGTTCAGTTTCTATAACGGCTGCGGTTAATCCTACCCTCAAGCATAGCAAGAAGATCATAGGTTCTCTTGTACAGACAGGTGAGTACCTACTGTCTCTTCTTCATCCTAGCGAGATTGTGACGAATCATGGCCTGCAGAGCAGGGGATTTCTTTTGCGAGGACTTTGCAGGAGTTTTTGAAGTTCATTTCAAGCTCCATGCCCATATTATGTATCATGATGCAGAACGAGACAGTCCTACTTCGATGGCCGTCACCAGGTCAAGTTTGCTTTACCCGCGCCTAGCATTCTGCCAGTGTGTTAAGCGTCAGTCACAGGTGCTCTCCAAAGCAACTCTGCATTCGAGTGCAACACGTAACTTTTCATCCCACCTCAGCGGGAAAATAACTAAATGCAAAAAAAGCATTCAGCAATCACAAGTTACTTTTATTTCAGTTTAGGTATTAATATTTATTAGGTACTACGTTATGATAGATAACGATTACAGTATAATCTTTAAAATATTTCATAAAATACTAAGGTATAATTAAGAAAAATTTAAAGTAACATTGCTACAGTTACATAAGTTAAGTGCAATATTTTTGTTAAAAGAAAGTACACCAAGATGGTCCCGAGTTTGAGTTTTTAACAAATTAAAAAAGGTTAGATGATGTACCGGCAGAACCAATGGGAACGTCCCTTTAATGCAAAGTGTCATTGGCATCTCAGTTCAGGTCAGCTGTGGCATTTTCGAGTTCCCCGACTCTCGCCCGTCTGTTCAGTAGGGAGTCACTGAGAAATCGGGAGCATCAACATTCATATGATTAGTGGATAATCATCATGATATTTTGAATCAAGCCTGGTACGAAAAAAAACAATGAATAAAACAGAAGAACGATCGAGAGTCCTAGACGCAGCTGCAGCTATTTTTTTTATATGATTCATATACCCTCCACCAAGTCGCATGTTTGAAGATTTAAATAATGAAATCCCAGAATCGTTGACATTCTTGTGGAACGAATGATTTAAAAAAAATAAACGATCAAATTTAGATCATTTAAAATTAATATGCACAAATATTTGCCATTGTATCATGACTGCTGTTCGACCAAGGTCTTTTAAGTCTAAATTACTATTAGGCCTCACAGTTTTTTTTCATCGAAGGTTCAAATCTAAACGACAATTAGGCCTCACGGTTTTTTTTTCATCGAAGGATCGAATCTATACGACTTATACAAATCTTTTCGGCGTTTGGTTTATGTGCTTCCTATAAGGATACAATAATGTACGAAGCAGCAGCAGTTTTCCATCGTCCTCGTCATGTCCTGATCACAACTGATCCATGGAGTAGGAGGAGTAGGCCTACTGGGAAAACCACGTTAAACGAACGCAATAATTTCACTACCTCATAGGTGGCGTGGAAACGTGTGCATATTATGACAATAACAACTTTTATAACTATTTGAATCGTTATATCTCAGAAACGGTGGCTCGTAGGAAAAAAGTATTGATCAATTTCTTATAGATAATTTTATGATCTACAATTTTGTCTAAGGTACTTTTATGATAAAACTTACCGTTAAGCTGAAAATCGCGAAAAACTCATATTTTTGACCTTTGACCTTGAATAATTTTTTTTCCTCACGGGAATGATGGGGAACTTTCAGGTATTGTTTATAATTATGTTTTGAACAATTTTACTCATTTTCAGCTTGTTGGGAATTTATGTACCTTCAAATGTCTAAATTGACCGGACTATTTATTCGGATAGAATACTACAGTACACCATAATTTAAAACTTTTGAAGTAGGTATCTTTACAAAGCTCAAAGGTTGAAGGGAAGAAGACAAGGGTCTACTTTTCCTAAAATATACTACTTTGATTATGATATGGAAATAAATATATCATAATGCTAATAGAAATTTCGTATAAAAATTATATTGTAGGTAGGTAATCACTTTCCTAAGTAAATAGATTAGAGAGTGTGTTAAGAATTAGATAGTTATCACTCCGGTCGAGCCAACCCATTCATGCCGAAGCATAGCTCTCCCACGGTTAAAGTGGAGAGGACATTTTCCTTTTTAACCGACTTCAAAAAGGAGGAGGTTATCAATTCGATTGTAATTTTTTATGTTTGTTACCTCAGAACTTTCGACTGGGTGAACCGATTTAGATGATTATTATTTATTTAAAAGCTAGTGCTCTCCCTCTGGGGCAGTGCTTGACGTTGGTTTCATTGTTGTGAAAATTTTACTTGTTAATTTCGTGACAGCAAAATCTAATTTAATTAAAGCTTGTTGAAACGTAAAATTACTTATATGGTAACACCAAACAAACATAATGTTATAGTCTGTACAATATGATAAATTAAAATTTAAAAGCCCTTCCGTTGCTGACCGTTAAAACGACAACGTGTGTTTCTTTTAAACTCCCAAATAATAGGTTATGGACCCAGGAATTGCTTTAGAAACAAAAGTAAAAGTTTGTTTTAAAGTTAAAGTGTCGAGTAGTTGTGTAAATTCAAATTTTACGGCGAGTAAAATCAGTAAGTTGAAATCAAGCGTGCCGATCGATCGACTGAAATCAAAATGGCGTCGAATTCTTTTCTCGCTAATGTACCTAAATTAATAGGATGAGAGAATTATCGAGAATAGGCGTTTGCAGCAGAGAATCTGTTAATTTTAGAGGGCATGGAAAAGTACATCAGTGCAGCTGAAGTATAAGATGTCTCCTCAACTGATGATGCTAAAACAAAGGCAAAGTTGATTTTAACGATTGATCCATTACTGTATGTTCATGTGAAAGAAGCAACAAAATCAAAAGATTTGTGGCAGAAACTAAAGCAAATGTTTGACGACACAGGTTTCTCAAGGAGAATTACCCTACTACGTAATTTAATTTTAATTAGATTGGAAAACTGATTTGATGACATCCTATGTTACAGATATCATCGAAAGTTGTCAAAAACTTAGTGATACTGGCATTAATGTGAACGATGAGTGGATCGGAAGTTTGTTACTCGCAGGACTACCAGAAAAATATTCCCCGATGATAATGGCTATAGAACACTCAGGTATAGCCATTACATCAGATATTATAAAATCTAAGTTGATAGATTTGGCGGGAAATGACACACAGCAGCATGGAAGCGCATTTTTGAATAGAGGGCAGCACCGGAGGAATGAGCGCGAACGCAGGCGAATGAATCAAACAAACGATAATGTTGGCAGCGCCGTCAACGTCAACACACTCAACTATGGAGGTATGGAGGTATCTACCCTCCATACACTCAACACAAAAAACAAACATGGCCACCACAAGATTAAAATTAAATGTTATCGATGTAAACAAAGTGGTCATTATAGAAATCAGTGTCCGCTGTTAAAAACAGAAGAGTTGAAAAGTACCAATGCGTTCTCTGCGGTATTTTTAAGTGGAACTTTTGATAAAAATGATTGGTATTTAGATTCAGGCGTTAGTGCTCATATGACTCTCAATGAACATTTGATTTTCGAAAAACTTGAAACCCAACAAGTATGGAGATTATTGCATCAAATTGCAGTGTAATGCCAGTTACCTGTTCAGGTCTTCAGGTGAAGTAGAAATAGTGACTTTAACGAGTAAAAGTAAATATGAAGTCACACTTAGATGTTTTGTGTGTTCTAATTTAGCAACAAATTTAATATCAGTAAGTACATTGATAAAGAATGGAAATACTGTGCATTTTCGGAAATATAATTGTCAGTGGCAGTGGCTGAACTTATTAAAAGTGTGGCACAGAAGATTAGGACATTTGAACTTCAAAGACATGAATGCAATGAAAGACGGTGCAGTTACAGGTGTGTCTTATAACCATAAGGCTGTAATTGATAAAAATGTGTGTTCAGTTTGTTGTGAGGGGAAGCAATCTCGGCAACTGTTTACTCACACGAGCACGAGAAGCACCAGTGCTTCGGAATTAGTCCATTCAGACGTCTGTGGCCCAATGGAGCAAGCATCTATCGGTGGTTCCAGGTTTTGTCTCCTTTTTATTGATGATTATAGTAGAATGGTTTTTATATACTTCCTTAAAGCAAAGGATGAAGTGTTCAAGATTTTCAAGGAATTTAAAGATCATGTATAAAATCAACAGAATAAAAAAATTAAAATATTGAAAACAGATAATGGCTTAGAGTTTTGTAGTAATGAGTTTGAAAACTATCTGAAAGTTCAGGGTATTGTTCATCAAAAAACAAACCCACTCCAGAACAGAATGGTACGAGTGAACGTATGAACCACACTCACACAGTTCATCGAGTTCAGATTATCAGAATGTTAGTGACTCTTATTCATCCTCAGGAAAACCTGAAGATCAAATAATATTAAATGAAGAAGGGAAATCAGAAACTTGAATTTATGTAGAAGTAAACGTTTGAGACATGCTCCTCAATATTATGGTTTCTCAAACTTGTGTTGTTCAGTTAGTGTACACGAGGCTTTGAGCAGTTCCGTGCGGGAACAGTGGATCAGTGCTATGGAGGATGAACTTCAAGCTTTCAAAGACAATAACACATGGAATGTGGTGAGTGAAATGCCTGCAAATAAAACTTTAGTCCAGTGTAAATGGGTATTCAGAAGAAAAATTGGTAGTGATAATTGTGTCCGCTACAGAGCATGTTTAGCAGCCAAAGGTTTTACCCCAATACCAGGTATTGACTATGAAGAGACATTTTCTCCTGTCGTTAGGCATTCAACTCTTAGAATGTGTTGTGTGTGTTGTGTGGTTGATATGACCCACCAATTTTCAACACGGTCTATGACTTTTTCATGCCATCTCCTTTAGCTTCACTACCATTGGGGAAAACTATTAACGTTATGATTTTAAGCCGATGTAAAATGACTCGCTCGACTATAGCAATATCTACCGTACTATAAAGCAACACATCGTTTTTCGACTCATGGACGCATTGTCCATGACCTTACTCTACTCTATGGTATTTCATTCGTTCAACAACGCTTGTCAATCGTCATAGTTCAGTTATATACTTACATAGTACTCTGTGGTTCAGTGTTTAATTTTATTTGTTACTTAAATTGGTTGTTACATTTCTTATTAACGTGGGTTGTTTGCTTTGTATTTGTGTAGCTCATGGAGTTAATGATCATCTGGAAAGTACCATGTACAATGAAAGAATGACCCATGAGGTCATGACACCGGATTCCTAACAAAAATATTTGTTTACAAAACGGAGAAATAAGGTACCTACGTGTATTTTTACAATTGTAATACATATGTGGATGTGTATTCTCTTCGAGTGACAACTACATATTTTTAATAATTGATAAATTCATTGTCATAGGTCCTTATGAACAGAAATAACAAACATAATGGCCAGCCGTCTTCACAGACAGCGCCTCTATCAGATCCAAGGATCAAAAATTGATGATGATGATTTAAGATATGAAAATTCATTGTGAAATATCAGAAATTATGGCTACTGCAACCTCCTCAAAGAACTGAGTTGACTTAACTAGTAACCCTGTATATCTGCTTCATAAACGACATTCTTCAATTCTACCATACCATAGGATTGTAATATTAGAGGTTGGGCAAGAATTTAATATACTTCTTTAAGAAATCTGTCATGTGAAGAAATCCAGTGTTTGCTACTGGATACAAACTTTGTAGACTCTGGAGTTTTATTAAATATTCCAAATATGAAATGATAAAGGTGGCAATAAAGGTTTTCCTATCTATTTAGTCTTGCCATGAATATTGTTACAAAGAAAAACAACAGTTATGAACTTTGAGGCAATCAATAGCAAGAAGTTCTCTTTTTATGGGAAAATTCTTCACTGCCAATCGCATGGTTTCCTTTAGGAACTCCAAATTATCATGGCGTTCCGAATAGCCTAACTCTGTAAACCTGACCATAAATTATAATCTAGTAATTTAAAATTAGGACTTGGTGACGGCCGGTCTTCAGCTCTGCTGAAGTTTTGGAATGTTCGTTTCTAAACAAAATTGAGTGGATTCAGCTTTTTGACCCGGCGCCGAGTCTTCCCAAAAAGACCATTCTTGGTTATTCCACATGGTGTTGTTAAAAGGGTTTAACTACCTTCTTAAAATGGCATTGTGATACACTTGTGCCGATGTTTTGATACCCTTTTCCCAAAAATAGGGCTGCCCTTCCTTCATTGCTAACACCCTACCAAACCATCACTGAAGTCGGATAATGCCAACGTTGTAATCTGCTGACTATTTATGAAGCTTTCAGCCCAAATTCGGTTTTTTTTTTTGTAATATTGCTTAATTTGTAAAATATTTCTCATTCATAAACGAATTTTTTTTGTGACATTCATTTGCGTAACGATTAATTAGTAGTTTCGATTTAACAACATATTCTTTTTTAATTATCAGGTAAAAATGAGCTTATAGGCTGCAACTCCTAAGTCATCTTTTAAAATACGTGACATGGTTTTAGGTGCAGTTTTCGTCTCCCGATATAAAATATTTTGCTTTCGAACAGGATTTCTTCGATATTTTTCCTTACTGCTTTGGCCAGATCGTTTTCTGTCACAAAGACTCGTTTCATTGTACCTATCAATAGCCCGGTATACAAACATTTGACTAATACCAAATGTATTGAAGGTTTTTAAAATTGTGTTCATTTTGTATCACAAAATATTTTACAATATATTGGCGCGAAAGTAAGAAACTTAACTAAACTAATATTTTATGGCCAGATTAAACCTATATAACCAATATAATTTTATTAATTATTTTTATTACTTATTAATAAATGATCATTGTTGTCTTACAGCTGGGTCTGCAGTGGACGAATTTGTGAAAAAATTATTGCCCCTTCTTGACAAAGGTGATATCATTATTGACGGTGGTAATTCACAATACATAGATACACAACGTTGGTGTAAAGAACTGGAGTCTGTGGGCATATTCTATGTTGGCATGGGTGTAAGTCATGTAATAATTTGTTTAAAAAAATGTTTTTTGTGCTGTATTGATATTAATAATAATATACGTACAGGTAAGCGGAGGTGAGGATGGTGCTAGATATGGACCATCGTTAATGCCAGGAGGTCATTCTGAAGCTTGGCCTCACATAAAACCTATATTTCAGGTATACATTCCAAATATGTGCTTATTAAAATTGCCCAAGTGTTACCTATTTACTTAAGTTATTTAATAAAGCGTCAAAATATCTACTACTTTGAGATGTTTCTACATATTAAAATAGATTTTTCCAAGTTTGTAAATAACTATAAATGTATTGTTGCATAAAGGCAATATGTGCGAAAACGAACAATGAACCCTGCTGCGATTGGGTTGGTCAAGATGGCGCTGGTCACTTTGTTAAAATGGTGTACAATGGTATTGAATATGGAGACATGCAACTTATTTGTGAAACCTATAACATCATGAAGGATGTGTTGGGTAAGTGGTATTGGCCATTAATTGTAAAATAATTTCACAAAATACAATAATAACTAGATGTAAAGTAACATTTTACTAAAGTAAGAATTTAAAATTTATTTGTTTTGTAGGGAATATAATTATCATTCATTTGCATTAAATGAATTATGAATGTTCTTACTTTACAATATCATTTACTTACTGGAATGTGAAATTAACATTTTAAGTGATTGCAGTCGAATGTTGTTAATATGTAGTACAACTGATATAAATACATAGTATCCTTTTTTTATACATACATATTATACATAAAAAATATTTGCAGATTATACAAACATTTGGTCCGACCCGGGATTCGAACCCGAGACCTCAAGCTTAGCAGTCGCATACGCTACCACTACGCCATCGAGGCAGTCATACAATGTTTTAAATGATTTTTTATACAACTAACTAGCTGACGCGGCAAATTTCGTACCGCCATATTTATTTTCGAGAATATTTTTAAAATTAACGAAAAACTTCTTTTAGTATTAAAGCCCACCTCAACACTTCCCTCAGGGTATAGTGTATAGGACTAAGCGGACCAAAAACATATAACACGTCTGATTTTCTGTTTTAATGTTCTCTTTTTTTAATTTCTCACAAAAAATCAAACACATCAAAGAAAGAATTATTGAATTTAGTGCAGTCGATCGAAAGTTATGCGCGTACATACATTTTTGTGATTCATTTTTATTTATCCTAATTAAACCATTTAAATACCAAAAATACCTAAAAACAGTGTTACGAAAAACGACCATTCTAACTTCTGTCTACTAAATAAAGTTATTTAGGTAACGTAATAGGTGTATGATCAATGTTACCATTTCTCTAATAGTTAAGCCACCTACAAATTACTGTAATTAGGAAAACTCCTTTGTAGTCGATAAAAGAGTGTCGATGCCTGCTTTCCGGATAAAAGTTTTATCATTATGACTGTAATGGGTGGTTTGAACATATTATTTTTGTAATAAGTACTTAATATAAAATAATAAAGTGACGGCGTATAGTTGAACTTTTACGTGTAATTATACAGTTAGTGAAAATGGAAAGTTATAATAATTACCGCGAATTACACCGCGGAGCGAAAGCTAATCTAAAATAAAAGTATCATCATCAGCAGTATCAACATCAATATCATCAGGTATCTGTCAGTAAAAATCCTATCATAATTGGTTAAGCAGTTCAGGAGATTAGCCGGATCAAACAGACATACAGGTTTAAAAAATGAAAAACTGTTGATTTGAAATGACAAACAGATACAAGTTTATTTATTTGAATAGATAGATTTTTTTACCAAAACCCGTAGTAATATAGTACAGTTAAGTGTTTGCTTAGTATGCACGATGTAAGATAAGACGAGAAAATAATAGTCTAAAACATCAGTTACATTCGTCGATAGATTTACCGAATATATAGAACGATGGTACTGATTTGTAGGCGTGTTTGATTGGAGCTTTACTTAACGAACCAATCTATATTGTTGTTAGGCACACCTAGTTCGATATATATACTATAATATTAAACCATCAAATATATCCTAAAATTAATCTGATTCTGATATTGGTAATATAGGTAAGGAGATATTAATTTTGTAAATTCGGTTCTAATAATTTATATTTCTGATATTGTCAATTTCTTTTTATCTTAATATGTATTTGATAAAGTTTTTGAATGTTTCGAACACTAATTGGATTGATTTTACACGTTTGGAATTTTGTGAACGAGAAAATGTATGGAGAGGAACGGGTGTCATGTCCCATCAACATTAAGGGATCCTCCGACCTGGCGGGCCACGCCTCAATGGTTGATGTTTGCAAGTTATATTAACGTTAATCGGTGCGAGAATATCTATTTCGCGATACAAGACAAGTAGCTACTCCGTAGGTTGGTGTGTCTTCAGTAGATAGCGTTATAGAATGTTTCTGCTGAGCCGCATGTGAAAGTCACCACAACGAAAAATTCGTTTGTCACTTTGGTCAAGAAGCTTTTTTACCGTTTTAAGTTTTATTTAATAATACAAATACGTTTTCATGCATCAACAATGAATACCATTACAATAATTGATCATACGACTGCCTCGATAGCGCAGTGATAGCTGCGCGACTGATGTGCTTGAGCTCTCGGGTTCGATTCCCGAGTCGATTCATGTGTTTGTATGATCTACATCTAGCCAAGTTGACTAATAAGTAAATACATTTCACCTAAATTAATACTTAATCATAATTCTAAGAATGCCTCCATTGATTTTTTCTTCTGCACTTTTACTTTTATGCAAACTTGATTGGTTTTTATGCAGGCGATTTAGGTACTGTGATTTAATATGTCCTATTTATTATTACAAACTAGCTAAACCTCCCGGTGTTACCTGTAGTTATTAGGTTACATATTGTTATTTTTGTTTTTTTTCTTACAATTAAAATAGCCTATATTAATCAGTGATAATGTAGCATTCAAATGGTGAAAGAATTTTTTAAATCCGTCCAGTACTTTTTGAGCCAATTCGTTACAAACATACTTACATACAAACCTTTCTTCTTTATAATATTAGTATAGATAAAACAATTGCGAATGTCCTTGTTATTTTTACACTGGGTTACAAAATTTCCACCTCATCCACACTTTAAACATTTAATCTCCTTGTTGACCATTCCTCTCTGGCCCCATTTCCGCCCTGAGTACAGAGCAACACTTTCTACACCTTCAGTGTACTTTGACTTAGCCCTCTCCTCCTCCATCAGAAGCCGTGCCACCAGCTCTTCATATGTCTGCCTTGATGACTCTGTAGACTTTCAAGCCGTTACAAAGTGATCCATATGTGATGGCAAGGACATTAACACTTTAGTTATATGTAATTTCTCAGAAATATCTTTACCAGCTTGTTTTAGCTGAGTTTTCAATTCTTGGAGTTTGGTTAAGAATTTTGCAATGTCTGTGCCCTCAAACTTGAATTGAAAAAAAACGCTGCTGTAGTATATGAAAACTGGTGCTAGATTTATGCTCATAAATACTGTGAAGCTTATCCCACATTTCACCATAGCGCACTCACTTAACCTCATCACTATTTGCGCCAGAGCCTTTGCATCTTTTTTCTTCCATTCATCTTCACCTTTACTTTCTCTTACTTGTCCTTCCAGTACGGAAAATAGTTCCAGAAGCACTGACGCTTGGAATTTTCACATGCACCAATTCTTTTGTCCTTATAACTTGGTAATTCCAATCCCCAACCCGGTGGCTGATCCCACAGCGTTGACTTGTGGTGCTGAAATCTATTGAGGTGCCTCCACCCAGCACCGCAAACTCACAGCTGCAGCCGCCAAAACTAACAAATATAATCGTTATTTTGAAGTCTTCACCTATAACAGAATTATGTGTCTGAGCCCATAACCTGTTAATAGGACTTGGAAATAAACAAGCCAGACATAAATTATCTGTTTATTATAAGTTCTGAAGACTTACTTTGTACAATACGATTACTGTGAACACTCATGCGCTAGAAAACAACATGGCGGAGCCATAGAAAATTATATCAATATACACAGACAAATATTTTATTTGCTCCTTACAGTTAGCATGACTACACTGAATGCCTATGAAATAAATACCAACTGCCTGTCTGAATATTATAGTAGACAATGTTATTGGAAAAAATATAACTGAATTTTTGTGTGTGTACCTACTGCATTATTAACAATGGTTATATATTTTAGGATTGAAGTTTTCCGGAAAGAGATAGAGCGGCTTGAATGTGAAAAGGAGATCCAAAACAAATTTCTGGATAACAAAACCAAGGCATTCGCAAATGGCAAGCTCTTATTGAAATCCGCAGTAGGTCCGGATCTCTTCAAAAACTTAGAGGCCTATATAGAGGTAAACTATGATTTTTTTTCTAACTGTTTTTTATTTAGCATTAGTAAAATGTTCTTTTGTTCGTAAAATATTACGAGTGTAAATATTATTATTTATAAGTGTTTTCCGCGAATTTTATCTGGACGATTGACTGTCAAAGGTCGATATAGTCGTGAGTTGGCCAGAACTATTTATTATTTTATTTATTTACAATTAATTGAGACTCCACTATTATACAGTAAACACGTACCTACAGTAAAGTAATTTTGTCATTATACTTATAGGTACTTTAAAAACTGTAATTTAGTCAAAATTTAGTAAAGCACATTAATTCAATTGTATCTCAGACATGATACTTAAATTGTTGTACGCGATTGCGTACCTACTCCGGAGTAGGTCTCGGGTCCATCGGATGATTAGAGTAAGGGAACAGGGAGTGCACACATTTGGCCGGTGGAGACCGCCGAGAGCCGATTACAGCCGCGGTAGCCAGTCTCAACGGAGGTTGAGACTGGCTACCGCGGCTGTAATCGGCTAGGTTTTACTGAATAACTATAAATTACTACTTACTAGCTCGGACAACATATTCGACTTCTTTCTCTTCTGAAGTTTTGGTTTTGACCACGTGCTATTCACTACGCTTTAGTTACCTCAGCTTTGACCTCAGGTAATTTGTGCTTAAGGCCCTTATTTTAAAAGGCATCTCACTCGAATTTAGTTTTAAAACTAGTTTTAAGTAGAGATTTATTACTGAACAAGATTTACTGATCGTTAATCAAGTTAGTAAAGATTAATAAATCTCTGTGTATAACTTATTTTAGAACGATGTTTGTGAAAATCTCCTCACAGAAATAGATTTTGACAGATGTGATCTCTGTTCACTTGAGACAAGCTCAATCTAGTCTTAAGTGGTAATTTCTAATGCCATTTTTTAGGGGAAATGAACGTATTTTATGAGGATGTTTCCGAATAACGACGAAAGATTTACTCTACCTTACTTTATTTACGAAAGAATTACTTATCATTTCATAACATTTCAATTCTCTTTAATTAATACTAATTAATATTCAATTCATTTAAAATACACATTCAGCTATTTGTTTTAATTAATATCTTCCACAACCTTTTGGTCTCTCACAAAAATATAACATTATTTTTTAAATAAAATCAAAAACTGTTTGACAATTGAACAAGACAACTATTGACATTAATTTGAACGTTCTGTTATAGATAATATATAGTCATTTTTACTTTAATATTGAAAATATTTAATGTAGGCGAATTGCTTCTTATTATTATATTTACATTGATACACTAGCCAATAGTGTATTATATTATTATTATTATTACATTATGCATAACATATGATGTCAATTGACGGTATACAAAGAAAAAAGTTTCTTTACCTCCCGTACTAGTCAAGACTGTGTTACGGCAAGGTAAGATTCTCGTTTCACAAATAACAGCTGTATGTATTAGATTAAAGACACATTTTGTGATGACAAATTTTTTCGATATCAAGTTACAGTTTATATATACACTTATTGTAAATAAGCAGGTTGCACAGGTGTCAGGCGCGTGCCCATAAAAACAAAGACAGGGGTCTTCAACAACTTCCTTTAATCCTCAAGATTACAGGTCGCTTTGAGATTATATTTGTAAGGAAATATATGCAGTTTAACACTAATATTAATATAATTAACGATGGTAGATACATTCTATGCGCACAGAAAGATGGCCGGCGAGCAAGAGGCCAAAGACAATAACAGAGTTGTCATAGACAAGACATCACAGATAACACACATGTAGAACATAATACCATCTCGACACTTATTACCAATAATATGTAAGTTACGTTTGTTAAATATGTTTTGTTTAATACTCGTATAATTTGATGCATGATACGGAACAATAATTTGGATATGCAGGAACGTAACTGAGAACAAGACTGAGTTGAGATTAGTTACCGAGATTAGTGTCAGCTGAGTTGAACTTAAAACGTGATTTATAATAAGATCTACGCTTGAGATTTGATGCGAACTTAAAACCAGTTTTAGCTGATCAGAGTTCAAACGATACTTGAGACGCCTTTTATAATATGGGCCTAAGCGTAACCGCCCCTGTGTTCTGTTCGCAGGGACCGTCATCTGCGACTTTGCAAAACCAATAATTGGTTTACGATAATTACAATAATTTTTTAATAATTGTCGACGTTGCGAGCTATGGGAAATAATTATTATTTCCCATAGCTCGCAACGTCGCAGTAGTAAGTAAATGTTGAATTACACCAGTTAAATTAATGACTTTGTACATAGAATATAAAATACTGATGGTTTTTGTTTATTCCTAGGAATCGCGTATTAACGCTGTAGCGGAAATGCTACTGAATGGTTAGCAATTTTTTTATATTTAAAGTATTGATTGTCTATTGTGAGTAAAGGGCTAAAATACCTTTAGCGTCATTCTTACGAGAGTACCTAAATGAATTCACAAAATAAGTTTTTTAATCATTGTGAATTCGGAAGATCGAGTTTTAAACTAGTAACAGTTAGTCACACATTGGACATATACTCTTTGCGCTGTAGCATTTTGCGGGTGACAGTTTCAGTAACACTTCGTTTCACTCTTGAGAGTTGCAACGATTTATAAATTATGACTGAGTATTTCAGCTGTACCACATTGGCAATATATTAAATCATTATTAACTGTAGTAAATTAAATTAAACCAAACCAGAATGTTGTAATCTACAAATAAAATCAAATTTATTGAAAAATTAAGCAGTGTTATGTGTATGACGTAACGCCATAGAAGTATTTAGTGATGGGATGTACTGCCCATCGTAGCAGTACATCCCATCACTAAATACTGTCAAATGCTACTACTGTCATTGGTGCTGATATCAGCTTGACTGCTATCTTAGTCAAACTACTTTTTTTCGTTCGGAAATCCTCTAGGATACCCATAGCGTTGCAGAGATGGCTCCCTAGCCTTTGACTACTTGCGAATCGATAACTTCCCTACTATTGAAGTACCTAACGATAAAGATACTTATCGAAATTATTTTATACTAGCTGAACCCCGCGGTGCTACCCGCGGTACGATGATAACTGCGGGCAACGCCGCGAGGCGAAGCTATATCTTTATAAATAGTAGCCTATGTGTTATTCTGATGTATAAGCTATATTGTGGTAAAGTTTCATTCAAATCCATTCAGTAGTTTTTACGTGAAAGAGTAACAAACATCCATACATACATACATCCATACTTACAAACTTTCGCCTTTATAATAGTAGTAGGATAATTCCAATTTGCATTACACAAATAAAAAAAATATTTACTTTATTTTATACCAATTTCAGTTACTAGCAGCTCACATAAACGAAGCTTTAACCAACCGGCGTATCTAGCGGGACCTAGCAGGACCCAAAGTACGATCGATCCGCCTAGAAAAATCTACGTGCAAAATCGGCAAAGCGGTCCACGGGGACCACAACCATTAGTTGCGGTTCAAGCGGTAGCCCGCCAGGCATGATCACCTCGCCTGGTCGGAGGATCCTCCCTTTGTGTTGGGTGGAACATGATATCCGTTCCCCCACAGTGGTGACCCCGACGTGATTGGAAGCAGCCTTCAAGCCGCGCCACCATCATGTTCACTCCCACAGCAAGTCTCAAGCCAGCCAGCAACTTCGGCCTCAACTGGGATATACCACACGCAGGAAGCGACCGCTCCAGCCTGGTTGACCCTACGGCCTCTACAGCGTCTAGGCACAGCACACTGCACCTACGGTCTATGTAAGCAGAGCATCTCTCTCCCGTCTACGCAGCAGCCAGCCACTACGCAGCAACCGACCCGACTCACTGGCGACCTCACCGCAGCACCACGCACCGCATGCGATCCCGACTCACTGGGATCAGCGGACTTCAGCCCCGATTCACTGGGACTAGCGGCATTCAGTTCCGACTCACTGGAACTTGCGGCATTCAGTTCCGACTCACTGGAACTACTCACTCCTGGCACTGGCAAGCTCCACAACAGAGCACAGACAGCTGACGCAATATATATCGACCTCCAGTCTTGGAGGGGAGTGATGTGGCGACCTCCACATACAACATAACATACTACAGCGCCATCTACCGAAGTTACACTGAACTACGGAGTAACCTACAAAAACGAAGAAACTACCAATCCTGAATCGCGCAATTAAAGTTCTCGCGCCGATTATCATATATACAACATCCCAACATCAACTGTTGGGCAGTAGCCCGCCAGGCATGATCACCTCGCCTGGTCGGAGGATCCTCCCTTTGTGTTGGGTGGAACATGATATCCGTTCCCCCACAGTGGTGACCCCGACGTGATTGGAAGCAGCCTTCAAGCCGCGCCACCATCATGTTCACTCCCACAGCAAGTCTCAAGCCAGCCAGCAACTTCGGCCTCAACTGGGATATACCACACGCAGGAAGCGACCGCTCCAGCCTGGTTGACCCTACGGCCTCTACAGCGTCTAGGCACAGCACACTGCACCTACGGTCTATGTAAGCAGAGCATCTCTCTCCCGTCTACGCAGCAGCCAGCCACTACGCAGCAACCGACCCGACTCACTGGCGACCTCACCGCAGCACCGCGCACCGCATGCGATCCCGACTCACTGGGATCAGCGGACTTCAGCCCCGATTCACTGGGACTAGCGGCATTCAGTTCCGACTCACTGGAACTTGCGGCATTCAGTTCCGACTCACTGGAACTACTCACTCCTGGCACTGGCAAGCTCCACAACAGAGCACAGACAGCTGACGCAATATATATCGACCTCCAGTCTTGGAGGGGAGTGATGTGGCGACCTCCACATACAACATAACATACTACAGCGCCATCTACCGAAGTTACACTGAACTACGGAGTAACCTACAAAAACGAAGAAACTACCAATCCTGAATCGCGCAATTAAAGTTCTCGCGCCGATTATCATATATACAACATCCCAACATCAACTGTTGGGCAGTAGCCCGCCAGGCATGATCACCTCGCCTGGTCGGAGGATCCTCCCTTTGTGTTGGGTGGAACATTATACCCGTTTCCCCACAGGCCTATAGGCCGCGACCGAATCGGCAGGCCGTCCCGGCTTCTGCAATAGGACCAGCTTCCCGCATTTCCAGCACTCAGGGAAGCGTCCGGACGCCAGGCTGGCGTCCAAAACCTCCCTGAGGCGGTCCGAAATACTGATGGTTTTTGTTTATTCCTAGGAATCGCGTATTAACGCTGTAGCGGAAATGCTACTGAATGGTTAGCAATTTTTTTATATTTAAAGTATTGATTGTCTATTGTGAGTAAAGGGCTAAAATACCTTTAGCGTCATTCTTACGAGAGTACCTAAATGAATTCACAAAATAAGTTTTTTAATCATTGTGAATTCGGAAGATCGAGTTTTAAACTAGTAACAGTTAGTCACACATTGGACATATACTCTTTGCGCTGTAGCATTTTGCGGGTGACAGTTTCAGTAACACTTCGTTTCACTCTTGAGAGTTGCAACGATTTATAAATTATGACTGAGTATTTCAGCTGTACCATATTGGCAATATATTAAATCATTATTAACTGTAGTAAATTAAATTAAACCAAACCAGAATGTTGTAATCTACAAATAAAATCAAATTTAATGAAAAATTAAGCAGTGTTATGTGTATGACGTAACGCCATAGAAGTATTTAGTGATGGGATGTACTGCCCATCGTAGCAGTACATCCCATCACTAAATACTGTCAAATGCTACTACTGTCATTGGTGCTGATATCAGCTTGACTGCTATCTTAGTCAAACTACTTTTTTTCGTTCGGAAATCCTCTAGGATACCCATAGCGTTGCAGAGATGGCTCCCTAGCCTTTGACTACTTGCGAATCGATAACTTCCCTACTATTGAAGTACCTAACGATAAAGATACTTATCGAAATTATTTTATATAATTCCAATTTGCATTACACAAATAAAAAAAATATTTACTTTATTTTATACCAATTTCAGTTACTAGCAGCTCACATAAACGAAGCTTTAACCAACCGGCGTATCTAGCGGGACCTAGCAGGACCCAAAGTACGATCGATCCGCCTAGAAAAATCTACGTGCAAAATCGGCAAAGCGGTCCACGGGGTCCACAACCATTAGTTGCGGTTCAAGCGCGCAACCGGCCTATTTTGAATACACAACCAATACCAACAGCGCAAATGTTGGCGATGTCCAAGGACACCGCCAACACCACGCCGCCACAGCTCACTGCCTCTTCGGTCACGGCCCTAAGGCGCATCACGGCATCGACCGTCGAACGCCCCTCTCGGAATCCGAATTGGGCGTCCGACAGGTCGGGCCCCACCTCGCTTAGGTGCCCGACGATGCGGGCAGAGAGAATCCTCTCGAACAATTTGCCCGCCTCGTCCAGCAACACGATGGGCCTGTGGCGACCTCCACATACAACATAACATACTACAGCGCCATCTACCGAAGTTACACTGAACTACGGAGTAACCTACAAAAACGAAGAAACTACCAATCCTGAATCGCGCAATTAAAGTTCTCGCGCCGATTATCATATATACAACATCCCAACATCAACTGTTGGGCAGTAGCCCGCCAGGCATGATCACCTCGCCTGGTCGGAGGATCCTCCCTTTGTGTTGGGTGGAACATGATATCCGTTCCCCCACAGTGGTGACCCCGACGTGATTGGAAGCAGCCTTCAAGCCGCGCCACCATCATGTTCACTCCCACAGCAAGTCTCAAGCCAGCCAGCAACTTCGGCCTCAACTGGGATATACCACACGCAGGAAGCGACCGCTCCAGCCTGGTTGACCCTACGGCCTCTACAGCGTCTAGGCACAGCACACTGCACCTACGGTCTATGTAAGCAGAGCATCTCTCTCCCGTCTACGCAGCAGCCAGCCACTACGCAGCAACCGACCCGACTCACTGGCGACCTCACCGCAGCACCGCGCACCGCATGCGATCCCGACTCACTGGGATCAGCGGACTTCAGCCCCGATTCACTGGGACTAGCGGCATTCAGTTCCGACTCACTGGAACTTGCGGCATTCAGTTCCGACTCACTGGAACTACTCACTCCTGGCACTGGCAAGCTCCACAACAGAGCACAGACAGCTGACGCAATATATATCGACCTCCAGTCTTGGAGGGGAGTGATGTGGCGACCTCCACATACAACATAACATACTACAGCGCCATCTACCGAAGTTACACTGAACTACGGAGTAACCTACAAAAACGAAGAAACTACCAATCCTGAATCGCGCAATTAAAGTTCTCGCGCCGATTATCATATATACAACATCCCAACATCAACTGTTGGGCAGTAGCCCGCCAGGCATGATCACCTCGCCTGGTCGGAGGATCCTCCCTTTGTGTTGGGTGGAACATTATACCCGTTTCCCCACAGGCCTATAGGCCGCGACCGAATCGGCAGGCCGTCCCGGCTTCTGCAATAGGACCAGCTTCCCGCATTTCCAGCACTCAGGGAAGCGTCCGGACGCCAGGCTGGCGTCCAAAACCTCCCTGAGGCGGTCCGACATATGGTCGAGGGCTCGGGCCATCACTCGGGGTGGTACCCCGTCCGGCCCGGGGGCGGTGTTCTTGGACCTAATCCTTAGAACAGCCGCCCCTACCTCCGATTCCCTAACGGGCGGAACATCGTCCTCTCTGCCCCCGTCGTCTCGGGCCACAGAGTAGGCCATCGACGGGGATCGCTCATCAACCTAGTTTAGCGTATGGCCAAACCGTGTCAAGTTTACAAAATGCGGTCCAGACCCCTACCATGTTGCATCCGCCACCGACACACCAAACGCCGATGAGAGGAATGCACCCGCAACCGATGCCTAATTATGAGTCCATCATCATCATCATCATCATCATGTCAGCCGAAAGACGTCCACTGCTGGACATAGACCTCCCCCAAGGCTTCCCACAACAACCGGTCCGGTGCTGCTCGCATCCAACAGACTCCTTCGACCTTAACCAGGTCGTCGGACCATCTTGCAGGGGGCCTACCCACGCTCCGTTTTCCAGTACGTGGTCGCCACTCCAGAACTTTTTTGCCCCATCGGCCGTCTTGTCTGCGAGCAATGTGCCCTGCCCACTGCCCCTTAAGCATGGCAATTCTACGGGCAATGTCGGTGACCTTTGTCCGTCTGCGGATCTCCTCATGAGTCCATAGGTGGTCCCTATCCGACAGCTGGACCGCCACCTCCAAGACCTTATTATCCGACGGCATATGCTGGTGCATCAAATAGTAAGTTTTACTTAAACACATTTAATATTATGAAAAACACTTTATACAATAATAGTTCAATTTTGACAATAAAAGTACATTTCCAAAAAAATATCCAATAAAATATTATTTTCATTTATCTTACAGGAAGCGAAAAACTGTTACTCGAAAATAACTTTAATGTCTATTGTCCTAAGTGTTAATTTTAACAGTGGAAGTTTAGTGCCTTTCCCAATTCACACACAAAAGAAAATGTGTGGTACAGTAGGGCAAAAGCTCCAAGGAGAGGCCTATTTCCAGCTGTGGACAATATTTATGTAATATGGATGATAAAGTAAATAAGGGGCTCCATTAACAAACGTCTTAAAGATAATTAATACTACTACTAGCTGTTAATCTTTGGAATGTATCAATCCATCCTGTCGATGGATGATGCTTATGAATTGTGTAGGTGACATGTCGTTACTGGTGGCAAAATGATTAAAACTATACTGTATTTTGTCGAGAAGTCAAAATAGCATAACCTTGTATAATTTTATTAATTATTTTAATTAGTTATTAATAAATGATCATTGTTGTCTTCCAGCTGGGTCTGCTGTGGACGAATTTGTGAAAAAAATATTGCCCCTTCTCGACAAAGGTGATATCATTATTGACGTTGGTAATTCACAGTACATAGATACACAACGTTGGTGTAAAGAACTGGAGTCTGTGGGCATATTCTATGTTGGCATGGGTGTAAGTCAATTAACAATTTAGTTTAATAAAATGGTTTTTGTTCTGTATTGATATTAATAATAATATACGTTACAGGTAAGCGGAGGTGACTATGGTGCTAGATATGGACCATCGTTAATGCCAGGAGGTCATTCTGAAGCTTGGCCTCACATAATAAAAAGGAGAAAATACCTCGAACCACCGATAGATGCTTGCTCCATTGGGCCATAGACGTCTGAATGGACTAATTAGGCTAATTATATATTCTTCGAGTGATATTATTCCAGAGTGTGACCCAGTTAGTGTACACGAGGCTTTGAGCAGTTCCGAGCGGGAACAATGGATCAGTGCACATGGAATGTGGTGAGTGAAATGCCTGCAAATAAAACTTTAGTCCAGTGTAAATGGGTATTCAGAAGAAAAATTGGTAGTGATAATTGTGTCCGCTACAGAGCATGTTTAGCAGCCAAAGGTTTTACCCCAATACCAGGTATTGACTATGAAGAGACATTTTCTCCTGTCGTTAGGCATTCAACTCTTAGAATGTGTTGTGTGTGTTGTGTGGTTGATATGACCCACCAATTTTCGACACGGTTTATGACTTTTTCATGCCATCTCCTTTAGCTTCACTACCATTGGGGAAAACTATTAACGTTATGATTTTAAGCCCATGTAAAATGACTCGCTCGTCTATAGCAATATCTACCGTACTATAAAGGAACACATCGTTTTTCTACTCATGGATATGGAGGGTAGAGGTAAGGAGTATCATCTGTGTACATGAAAAGTGTCCGTTGAAATGCATTAAATTAGGGTGGCGCCACATTAGCATCAGAGTAAACTTCTTAAAATCAATACACACACTTTTTCATAAAATTGAATGATAAAAAATCAATAAACGTACTATTCACAGTTCAGAAAATAAAATATATTTACTACATTATTTTGTAATACGCAAGTAGTGACAATAATGTTAAATTTTTTAACTCGGCGTACTTCAATTCGTTCACAATTGCTACATTCATACCATACCCTGTGTCTACACCAGCGCCATTCTGGAAGGTTTTTGAACTGTTATTTACAGCTTATACTGGACACTTTTTTCAATTTTCTACCATATGAGATAACACTCCTTATCTCTACCCTCCATACTCATGGACGCATTGTCCATGACCTTACTCTACTCTATGGTATTTCATTCGTTCAACAACGCTTGTCAATCGTCATAGTTCAGTCATATACTTACATAGTACTCAGTCTTAATTTAGTCAGTTTGTCTTTGTTTGTCTCAGTCTTTAATTTTATTTGTTACTTAAATTGGTTGTTACATTTCTTATTAACGTGGGTTGTTTGCTTTGTATTTGTGTAGCTCATGGAGTTAAAGATCATCTGGAAAGTACCATATACAATGAAAGAATGACCCATGAGGTCATGACACCGGATTCCTAACAAAAATATTTGGTTAACAAAACGGAGAAATAAGGTACCTATGTGTATTTTTACAATTGTATTACATATGTGGATGTGTATTCTCTTCGAGTGACAACTACATATTTTTAATAATTGATAAATTCATTGTTATAGGTCCTTATGAACAGAAATAACGAACATAATGGCCAGCCGTCTTCACAGACAGCGCCTCTATCGGATCCAAGGATCAGAAATTGCAGCACGTCATCTGCGACTGACCAACAAGAAGGAACGTGTAGGGACTATGTGTAGGGTATTTGCATTAAAGGGTCTCAGTGCAAATATCGTCACGTTCTTAACCCAGAAACGATGAAAACCATTTTAAAATTTTGTCATGACTTTCAAAGTAGATCAGGGTGCACCAGGCAAGGGTCGTTCAACGACGCTTGTCAATCGTCATAGTTCAGTCACATACATAGTACTCAGTGGTTCAGTCCTTGTCTCGTTCATTTAATTTTATTTGTTACTTAAATTGGTTGTTACATTTGTTTTTAACGTGGGTTGTTTGCTTCGTATTTGTGTAGCTCATGGAGTTAGAGATCATCTGGAAAGTACCATATACAATGAAAGAATGACCCATGAGGTCATGACACCGGATTCCTAACAAAAATATTTGGTTAACAAAACGGAGAAATAAGGTACCTACGTGTATTTATTTGTGTAGCTCATGGAGTTAGAGATCATCTGGAAAGTACCATATACAATGAAAGAATGACCCATGAGGTCATGACACCGGATTCCTAACAAAAATATTTGGTTACAAAACGGAGAAATAAGGTACCTACGTGTATTTATTTGTGTAGCTCATGGAGTTAGAGATCATCTGGAAAGTACCATATACAATGAAAGAATGACCCATGAGGTCATGACACCGGATTCCTAACAAAAATATTTGGTTAACAAAACGGAGAAATAAGGTACCTATGTGTATTTATTTGTGTAGCTCATGGAGTTAGAGATCATCTGGAAAGTACCATATACAATGAAAGAATGACCCATGAGGTCATGACACCGGATTCCTAACAAAAATATTTGGTTAACAAAACGGAGAAATAAGGTACCTACGTGTATTTATTTGTGTAGCTCATCGAGTTAGAGATCATCTGGAAAGTACCATATACAATGAAAGAATGACCCATGAGGTCATGACACCGGATTCCTACCAAAAATATTTGGTTACAAAACGGAGAAATAAGGTACCTACGTGTATTTTTACAATTGTAATACATATGTGGATGTGTATTCTCTTTGAGTGACAACTACATATTTTTAATAATTGATAAATTCATTGTCATAGGTCCTTATGAACAGAAATAACGAACATAATGGCCAGCCGCCTTCACAGACAGCGCCTCTATCGGATCCAAGGATCAGAAATTGTAGCACGTCATCTGCGACTGACCAACAAGAAGGAACGTGTAGGGACTGTGTGGGGTATTTGCATTAAAGGGTCTCAGTGCAAATATCGTCACGTTCTTAAGCCAGAAACGATGAAAACCATCTTAAAATTTTGTCATGACTTTCAAAATAGGTCAGGGTGCACCAGGCAAGGGTCGTTCAGCGACGCTTGTCAATCGTCATAGTTCAGTCATATACATAGTTCTCTGTGGTTCAGTCTTTATCTCGTTCATTTAATTTTATTTGTTACCTAAATTGGTTGTTACATTTGTTATTAACGTTATGTATGACAAGCCTGTCAAGTTGGTGGTGAAAGAATAGAAGTAGCTACCCGCTTGTAGGCTATAGTGATTAAGAATAGGTGGTCTGCATAGCTAAGAGCTCGAGCGAATGTGCTCCGAGCATGAGTGTTATGTACGACAAGCCTGTCATTCGCGGTCATCAAAGTCGCGGCACATTTGACACCGACAGAGATAATATGTAACGGTCGGTGTCAAACATGCTCCAGAGACAGCCTGCGATTCGATTAAGGAACATTGAAGTGTGAAGCACGGATATATATTGTAACGGAACCATCCAGAGAAGTGGATATATTAAATGGAATATCTATTGTTGCTGCTTGTTTTCTTGAAGTCCTTCTGAGCCTGTTTTACGTTGTTAAGTTTGTTTCAAGCTTTTTATATTTTACATAGGTGATCGGGAACTGCCTCAATTAACTAATATATTACTAGGATAAGGTTCATTTTTATATACATTTGTCATTTCATTCCCAGTTCTATATCGCTTTATTTCCATTAACCTCTCGGGTGCGGCAACACGGATCCATGTTTGTCCCGTCGGTGCGGCACACACGGATCCATGTTTTTCGCAGTTAACTTGCATTTTAATTAATTTTGGGTATTAAAGTTATTATAACGAAGTCTAGAAAGGTTTGTTATGCATTTGCTTTATACGAACAACATTTTAAAACATTCGTTTGTCAAGTGCGCTTCAAGAGCCGTAAAAAAAACGAGTTCCAATTTCAAAGTTGACGATGACGCAACGCGATCTGTCAAGTGCCTCTTAAAACTGATTTTTTGCCGATAAGGTGATTTTGAAGGTAGTTTGTTGTTATATTTTACTTGTTATACTTATTTTAGGAACCACTATCAATACGAATTGAGGCATAAATCATGCGTAATTTTGAATAGTGTTACTCAAAAAGTTACCGAGTCTATTACCTATTGAAAAGGGCTTACTCATTTGAAGGTTTTTACGCATTTATTCTTATGTTTTTATTGATAAAATGATATAATTGCGATGAGAATCTTATATAGAATATAGAATAGCAACAAAAATGTGTTAGAAAAGCTAAATATTTAAATAAACACTAATTTTTTGCCTGACGAGCGAAATTAGACGCACACATACAAAGGGCTCCCACGCCATTACTGTTCTACATCATCATCAGCGTATCGTAGTCCACTGCTGGACATAGGCCTCTCCAATAGCACGCCACTTAAAATTGTATATCGCCGTTGATTCGTGTTTGCACGCAGCCTAGCGGGAAGTCCCGGAACTATTAACACCCACACATACACAGTAGTGACGGACAATGAACAAGACGTAAACTGATCTTTGTTTATGTTTTACTAAATTATTTTGTATTGACCATAGACTTTGTGTGTCACATAATGGAACGATCAGTTTGTTCTCTTTAGCATTCAGTCATTTTCATAGAGTTTAGAGAATTCTCAGAACTTAAAAATAATAAATGAAAACTGGTCTAGCAAACGAGTCCTTTTTTTAAATAACTTGATAAATAGGTTGTTTTTTTTATGTATTGTTCCTGTCTTTTGCACTAGTTAACTAAAAAAATAAATTATTTAACTAAAAAACACTATTTCTTCATATAAATACTACGTAATTTGGTGTTCGGCGCAAATAATAGTTTGATTGTAAAGTGACAAAATGGCGAATATCTCGACAGCGAAATGTGATTTTTACAAATATGTTTCTCAATGAATTTTTACTGCAGTTATAGTGTTTTTTATATCAGTAGATAGCTTAGTTATCGAACTTTATGAGGATAATAAGTAAAATGAATAATAAACCACATAAAATATTAAAATCATGTTTATTAACACAATAGGTGCGTAAATTAATACTTGGCTCAATTGTGAGTAAATAATAATGCGATAACATTAGTTTAGTAATAAAATATGGCATAACCATGTACGCTTGTTATCCATCTTTTGAAAAATAATCACTTTTATAACCACCGAGCATTGTTTTTGAAAAGATTTGATCATTTTCGTACACCATGCACCGTGTTGCAAAATTTTGCAATTTCGCCGCACGGTGCATGGAACCGGAAGTACCCGTTCGCGCATCCGAAAGATTAATTCGACATTCCGGGACTAAGTTCGACTGCAAAGATCTACCTATAATTATAAAATTGTTAGTGATTTTACAAATGGCTGTATGTATTTTTATATTAACATCTAAACGTAATTGTAGTTCTTATAGTTTTTGACTTTTTTAATATACTATTGTAATAAAGCATGTGTTTTATTTAAATACAATAATATATTTAATTAAATAAAATATTAAACTACGCGGCCTAATGACTACCAATAAATTAAATTGAGAGAGAAAAATGTCTGATGAGCTGTTAAATTTCAGATATCTAGCAGACTATAAGAACAAGATGAAACATTCTGTCAATAAAAATGTATTTGTTTTACCAAATAACTATTTACTCAAGTGAAATGGTTAGAGACACTGTTTATCAATATTCCTTAAGGCAGTCATTGTTATCTATCCTTTTTACTTAGTGTGGAACCATATCTGGTACTCCCTTCAGCCAGACCAAATACAAGATTTTATGTTGAAAACGAACAGACTAAAACTAATCTTATGTAAACCTTACTATTGTACGATGTTCATGAAACTACCTTCCATACTACCCACTCTAGTATTTTAAATTCGAAAGTAACTGCTGAACCGATGAACTCATTTGAATGAAATTTAAGATGGAGACCATACGCGCGGGCGAAACCACGGATAAAAACTACTGGCATTATAAAAAAGCCTGTATACCCCGACAGATTTCAGAATAGTTTGCTATTCCTTTCTAGCATCTAAATAGAATAGCTGTTATTCAGATATTGTTCAGTTTCTATAACGGCTACGGTTAATCCTACCCTCAAGCATAGCAAGAAGATCAGAGGTTCTCTCGTACAGACAGGTGAGTACCTACTGGCTACTGTCTCTTCTTCATCCTAGCGAGATTGTGACGAATCATGGCCCTGCTCTGCCCTTTCTTTTGCGAGGGCTTTGCAGGAGTTTTTGAAGTTCATTTCACGCTCCATGCCCATATCATGTAATCATGATGCAGAACGAGACAGTCCCACTTCGATGGCCGTCACCAGGTCAAGTTTGATTTACCCGCGCCTAGCATTCTGCCAGTGTGTTAAGTGTCATATATATATATATATATATATATATTTTTTAAATACAACTCCCACATTAGGAATAAACATCCTGTGTCGTGGGGGACTTTACAAACATACATGAAACTGACACAAAGAACATCCAGACTCGGGACAACAATTCGTGGATCACACAAAGTGTTGTACCGCGGGGGATTTGAACCCAAGACACTTGGCGCAGTCGCAAGCGGCATGGCGACCGCTGAAACCACTCGGCCAACCGTGCAGTCGATATGCTTTGATTAAGCCGACATGATATAATGAACAGTCCGTTCATGGCAGTCTTATCTCGGCTATCCGTTGGCTTGATCAGGGCGACACTACAGTCTTAAGATAAGCCGGAGTTAAGTAATCTTCGAGTGAGTGATGTTACCGGAGGATCGGGATTCAAAGACTATATATTTTGTATATCTTTAGTTGTAGAGCATATCATCCATAACTTCAAACGCAGTGGGTTCGGATTGTCTTAGCCGTAATATGATCCTCCCTATCCTTGACGAAATTCTTCCTGTTATCTCCCATATCCTCAATTATTCAATCTCATTTAGTGTATTTCCTAAGGCTTGGAAGGATGCTGAAATTATACCCATTCCTAAAAAGAAAAATCCCGGGTCCTTTTCTGATTACCGCCCTATCTCTACACTTCCCTTTCTCTCCAAGGTCCTCGAACGTTTAATCCATACTCAGTTCTCGGATTTTCTATCAACAAACTTTCTACTATATCCTTTCCAGTCTGGCTTTCGACCCGGTCACAGCACCACTACCACCCTTGTACACATCACAGAGGACGTGAGATCGGCTATGGAGAATGGCGAGCTGACAGTTTTAACACTTCTTGACTTCAGTAACGCGTTCAACACCGTTGACTTCGACGTTCTGCTGTGTATACTACGCTCTCTTAACATATCTCCAACTGTGATTGACTGGTTTCACAACTACCTATGTGGTCGCCGGCAGCGCATTAGTATTGAAAACACCGTTTCTTCTTGGTGTAGTACTACAGTCGGTGTACCACAAGGCGGCGTGCTTTCTCCCCTACTTTTCTGTGTTTTCATAAACACCATCACTACGGATCTGTCTTCTTCCTACCACCTATACGCGGATGATCTCCAAATTTATAGCAGGGCATCACTGACTAACCTGACTGACGCCGTTAACACCACTAATGATGAACTAGACAAAATTTGCAAGTGGAGCAACACCTATGGCCTAAAAATCAACCCATCCAAAACTCAGGTAATTGTCATTGGAAGCTCGCGAATGATTTCCAAAATTGATTGGACGGGACTGCCTCAAATCTCTTGTAATGGTACACCGATACCGTACAGCGATAGGGTGAAGAACTTGGGGATTTACATTGATAGTACCTTATCCTGGCGTCCTCAGCTACAAGAACTGAGTCGCAAAATGTTTGCTGCTGCAGGGTCTTTGCGCAGATTACGCAATTTTTTGCCTATATCTACCAAGATTGCTCTTACACAATCCCTTCTTTTCCCCATCCTTGATTATGCTGATGCCAGTTATATAGATCTCACTGAAGACCAATTGAATAAGCTTGAAAGACTCCAAAATCTCTGTATAAGATTTATATTTGGATTACGCAAATATGATCATATCTCCGATTATCGAAAACAGCTTAAGTGGTTACCCATTCGCCTTCGCCGGAATGCTCATGTTCTTTCTCTTCTTTATAACATTTTATTCAACCCTCTTACTCCACGTTACCTTAAATCCCGGTTCACCTTTCTACATGACACACACTCCAAATTGCTGAGATCGTCAGAGAACCTGACATTGAAAATGCCTGGACATAATACCAAATTCCTCGACCACTCCTTCACTGCCCAAGCAGTTCGTTTGTGGAACGCCTTACCAATAACAATAAGACGTGCGCAGACATTAACTGCATTCAGGAGACTGGTGAAGGCATATTACCTGGGAGACCTCAAAGACTCGTAACCGACCTTGCACTGAATTAGGTCTCAAATTCCCCCTGTAGTTTGTATGGAATATCTATTAATTAATATTTCTACGTACTTATTTATTTATTTAATTATCATCCACACTAAATGTTACTATTACTTTATATAATATGTAGGTATATGTAAGTACTTCTTTTTCTTATTAACTTTTTATACACCAGCCACTACCCTAAACTTTCCACGTCTATCTTTCCATCCAATGGTTGCCTGTAAGAGATTGCCTTCGGGCGATAAGGCCGCCAATTGTACCTCTTAGCTTTAGTTATCCTTGTTAATTATCTGGTGTACAATAAAGCGATTATTATTATTTCCTTTATTACATTTAAATACACATATAAATTACATTTTTAAATATACATATAAAAATAAATACATTTAAAAATATAAAAAACAGTAGACCACCGACTTCGGGTACAGGGACCAAGAAACCGGTGGTTAGGGCTCCAAAGACAGGAACCTCCTCACTATACGTGCCGTGTCAAGAAGGACTGCCTTCTGTATCAGACCCTTAATCCATCCTTCTAACGTGAGCCTCTTAAGGTGTTGGTCGAGGCTCTTGGCTATCAATCCGTGAGCAGATACGACTATCGGAACCATTATTACCGAATCCACATTCCACATATCGACAATCTCGTGAGATAAATCCAAATATTTTATTTGATTTTCTTTTTCGACTTTCATGAGATTCTCGTCATGAGGAACGGCGATATCGATAATAATTGCGCGGCGCTCTAATCGATCTATCACCACAATATCAGGCTTATTGGCAACAATAGTCCTATCTGTAATAATAGATCGATCTCAATATAATGTAGCACGACCATTCTCGAGAACTGGGTCGGGCACATACCTGTAGTATGGCACCTCTGAGTTCACAAGATGGTATTTAAGGGCAAGTTGCTGATGTACGATCCTAGCTACTTGGTTGTGCCTGTGCAAATACTCGCCGTTAGCAAGACGAGAACAACCAGAAAGATTCTCCAGGACGGTGACATGCCCGACAGATGTCGACCGTACCATCTTTCAGGATATACTTCCGATAGTTATTCGTCATGATAACTTAGTCCATAATCGCACAAACAAAACCTTCGGTTTCTCCGAAGAGATCACCATACCGTAGCCAGGACGTAGATGTTTTAAAATCTATATCGGGTCCATGAAGGGCCCGATAAAACCGACTATGGAGTTCCTTGCCCCTCCATACCTCCCTGCGATCATTAGTACTAAGTACCACAGGTTTGCGCCAATCCTCTTTAGCCAGAGCGAGCGGAGTGAGCCCGCTATCCACTGCAACTACACTGCGATGCATTCCCACATCAGTATGCAGAAAATATTCTCTAAGATTGTATATCTCGCGATTGTGTAGGGTCTTAATATTTAAAAGTCCACGACCCCCAAATTTTCGCGGGATTTACAACCTCATAACTGATGAACGTGGGTGATGCATTCGAAATGCAGTCAGCAATGTACGGACTCTCCTATCTAGGGCATCTAATTCGGTCTGAGTCCATCTAAGTACACCAAAGGAATACATCAGAACCGGCATGACCCAACCATTGTAGGCTCGCACCCTGTTACCACCTGATAAAAGACTTTTAAGTACTTTTTTCAGGCGGCCAAAGAAACATTCCCGCAACGCCTGTTTCATGTCCGATTCTGGTATTCACAAAGACTGTGAAAAACCTAGATACTTGTAGCTTTCGGTGGCAGAGAGAGACTGAAGTTTTATAGAATCTGAAAGTTCTATTCCTTCAGATTCCACTATCAAACCCTTCTTTACATACATGACTGCACACTTGTCTACAACAAATTCCATCTTGATAGAATTACTAAAGTTTTCAGTGACCTTTAGTAACTCTGTCAATTGTAATTTAGTGGGGGCAAGTAGTTTCAAATCATCCATATAAAGAAGGTGAGATATAGCTCGATCATCTTTCCGCAACCTATAGCCCAACTCTGAACCCTCTAACAGAGTGCTTAGAGGGTTCAAAGCTAGACAAAACCACAAGGGACTCAGACTGTCACCTTGAAAGATGCCCCGCTCGATATTTATAAGTACGTCATTTACCGCAGTCTGCCGACATCCAGGATAGCGAAGTACCGTTCTTCATTGCCCCATACACGACCTTAAGAAAGTGCATAGAGTTGTATCGATTTTATACAACTCCAGCACCCTCAAAAGCCATGAATGTGGAACCGAGTCATAAGCCTTCTTGTAATCTATCCAGCATGTCGCCAGACTTACGATTACGACGTACCTGTTGGCTAATAGTCATGTCCATAATAAGGAGCTCTTTAGTGCCACGGGTCCCACTTCTACATCCATTCTGAGAAACGGATATTATCGAATTGTCATTAATATGTGTAGAAATTTTGAGTCTCAGAATAGATGTTAGAAGTTTATATATGGTTGGTAAACATGTAATAGGTCTAAAATTTTTGGGATCCATAGCACTACCAGATTTATAGAGTAAGTGAGTTATACCAGTAGTTAAAAACTGGGGTAATGAGCTGGAATCCACTGCGGCTTGGAATTGAGATGCCAAACACGCATGTGAGCTTCGGAACCACTTCAGTCAAAAGTTGTGCAGTCCGTCTGGACCAGGTGATTTCCAATTTGGCAATGAACGGGCTGCACAACTTACATCATCTTTACCAATAGTAAGAGGCTCCATAGGTATTATGGACTCACATGAGCGCTCGACATCCCGACACCAATCACCTTCTGTATGAGTAACAGGCACTGACCAGATGCTACGCCAAAAAGTATTTGTGGCGTTGTTGAAATTGCCCATCACTCACACACGGACTGGGTTCCTGCCATTTTCGGTACACCCACTTCTCATTTCTTTGGAACATGCGATTCTGATTATACCGATCTACTCGTTTTCTATACCGTCTTATCCTATTTGCTCATGCATAAACTTTTTGTTTCAGAAAGTCTATGCGCTCTGTGACACATGACATGTACTGTCCGGGACTAATAGTAGTCCCTGAGAATGCATGTTTCACAAAGCGCATTACTCTCGGTCGCGAATTATTATTATTATTATTATTATGTGTCAATGAGTGGCGGTAGTCACTTAACATCAGGTGATCTATCTGCTCGTATACCGTATAAATTAAAAAAAGAAACCGGCCAAGTGCGAGTCGGACTCGCGCACCGTAGGTTCCGTACAAACCCTAGTACTTGAGGTACGGAACCCTAAAAGGAAATATCATGTTTTAGATTCTCAAATAAGTAGACAAATTAGTTTATAATAGAATTATCATTATGTTTTTCATATTTTTAGACGTTTGGTCGGTACAATGTTTATGAAGGTTTATTGCATCCATTGCATAATTGAGCACAAGTAGGTGTTAAACAAACTTTTTACGTTACGTTTACCATAGAGTAAGAACTTCAATTTGACGTTTTCAAGGTTTTCGTTATGAGACACGTTTGTGACTCAGATTAATATTTCTTGTGCATCCCTTTTGATAACTCAAACCCATACTCGATATCTACATGAAGTATGTGCAGGTTTAAATCTTCGAAAGCTATGTATCTTGCATGTACGCAGTCCGATAAGATAATAATAGGGTAAAACCGGGATAGATGCCCCACTTTTTGAAAACCTTCATAATTTTAAAAATATTAATTTTAAATGGATAATTTCTGTGTATGTAGCTAGTTTAGTTATTTAAGTTGGATTATTATTTGTTTTTGCTGACCTATCAATTACAGTTTTTGTAAAATGTTGGTTTCTGTGAAACCCTTTTTTTGGGGATAGACGCCTACCTGTATGGATAGTTGCCCCACCATGAAAATAACAAGGAGGATAGATGCCTGCAGTGCGGTGCATACTGTGTAAAACAGCAATTCTCCAAGAAACATGGTTTGAATTACGAAAAACATTTATTTTAATATGATACAAACAACCATAAATAGATTTTAAAACTATTTGTTCAACAAAAGTATTAAATCTTAGTTTTTAATATTAAATGTTAAGTTTCAACACTTATATTACTTATTTAAATTAAATATTATTTATCACCAAGAATAATTGGGGTCGGCTACTAGTTCTTTGTGAAATAACTGAATATCAGTTATTATATGGAGCGGCTGGCATCAGACCTCCGCAATCCTGCGGGTGAACTGAATTTGAAGGTCGAACTAGTAGCCATTATATTTGAGGGCACTGACATCTCAATAACGATTGTCCTAAGGTATTCATGACAACCGGTACCGACGGCTTAAAGTGTTCCGAGGCACGGGTGGGAAACACCGCCATCTTCCGTAAAACTTTTATAGAAAACCCAACAGCAGTTCGACCCGAAATTCGCACCCGTGACCATTTGATCGGCAGTCGCTTGCGCAAACCGACAGATCAACGAGGCAGTCCCAAAATGTGAAGTTTTCCTAAATAAAAATATCTTATGAGCTAAATCAAATCTCGTAATATCCTGTATTTCGTAATGACGTCATATTTTTAGCAACAAAACGCCTGCGCATGATTCTAGATGGAATACCAAATCATCAGAATATTTCGTTTATCCCCCAAGGATTTTTTATTAATTTCATCGAAAGCTGACTGTAATTGTACAAGAACATATATGGGTACACATGGTGTATGGAGGGATAGATGCCCTTAGGGGCATCTATCCGTCCTTAGGGGCATCTATCCCTTCAAAAAAACAGGGCAACTATCCTTTTTGATAGGGATAGATGCCCAGCTATTTTTTTTAATAAATTAAAAACAAAATAGCAACTATTTACATTTATACGCATCCTTAATGAACCAGTATATTGACGTAATATAAAATATAACATAATTTATTACTACTTATAACGTTATACAACGTTAAAATAGTAACTTTGAAAATTTCTACGTGTTAGTGAAGCTCATTTCGGATATAAATATTATTTACCTATGAAATTGCCGTTTTGTATGCAATAAGTGAAAGTACTTATTTTTTCAAACTTTTTTATTTCTGTTATTCGAAGTAATCACCCATGCAATCGACGCATCTTTGCCAACGCATTGGCAGTTTATTGATGCCCTTCTTGTAAAAATCAGCTGGACGGGAGGCAACAAACTCTTCAAAGGCATTTTGTACTGCCTCTCGGGAATTGAATTTTTTACCCACTAAAAAGTTGTCTAAATTTTGGAAAAAGTAATAGTCGGTAGGTGCAAGGTCTGGTGAGTATGGCGGATGAGGGAGAGCTTCCAACCCCAGCT